>CM030362.1:187508001-188133223 GCA_017893485.1 Hemerocallis citrina
TTTTATCCATTTGTGCCATCTCTTTTTATTTGGAGCTATTATTTTTTTTTATTTTTCCATCATCTTAACTCATCTTAACCCATTTATCTATTCATACCCAAATCCATTTAACTTATACCTATTGGATATCCATTACCAACTATTAAACCCACAACCATGCCCCAAACCCGTTCCAAATTTACCCCAACCCGAAACCCACTTACCAGCCGTCACCCATCAGATCAAACCCTAATATATTCATACCCTATATATATTCCCATGTTGTGTTTCCCCCGTCATCCTCTACCACCTGGCCGCAAGCTCCTATTCACCCTTCTCTCCCGCTCTTGACGTTTGAGAACCCACCTCCACCTTCAGCTTTTCACCCCCCTGTCCCCGTCCTTGCCCTTTCGCGACCCCAGCACACCCGACCTAGCCTGGTTTCCCTGTCGCGCCTGCACCCGTGCTCCTCGACGCCGACAACCAGCAGCAGTAGCACCTTGCTGGTGCTGTGCTCCGACGTCATGCCAGCCCGCGGTCAGCTGTCGTCCTCTCTCTCTCCCTCTCTTCATCATATTCTCGGTGTTGGTTGTGTGGATATTGTGTGATCTCAAGTTTTGGCTCGTGAGTTTGTTAGTTGTTCGTGGCTTTTGATCATTTTTGGTTCGTGTGTTCATTGAGTTCGTTGCCCGAGAATCCGTTCCCATTATTCTTGCTTTGTAGCATTTTTATCGTCGGTTATAAGGCAAGTAACTTGTATTCTTTTCTTTGTGTAATATAAGTACTAAATACCATATGTAGTGTAGTTGGGGTCTAGAGACAATTTAAGTGTAAATTCCCTCGTTGATCTTGTCTCTATTGTGTTGATTCGACCATAGTTGCCTCACAACATACTTGACATGAAATAACCTAGGGTTGACCACTTCTTGTTGTATATATGCATTTTGATCATGTGACATCATGTGCTCGTTCGTGTTATTCATGGTAGACTTGTTGTGGACTTGTGAAATATCCTATACCATATTGTTTGGACATCTAGTACACTATATTTCATGTTTGGTTATGATTTGGATGAGTTTTATGTGAACTAGTTGGTTTTGTGCATGAAGAAATTTTCAGTTTTGCCGGTTTTCCCGTTTTGATTAGTATTTTAGACCCTATTAAGGTCAGTATTTGAAATTTTTTTATGAACATGATTTGTAGAGAATTCTTTTTATTTTCTAACCTTTTGACAAATCTCAGTTTCGATTTACGAATTGTGAGTTATATCTATTTTACTACAGAGGTGTATAGTGGTTTCCAAATTTTGTTTTCTATGAATTCTGAAGAGTAATCTATTTTTATCATGATGTTAAAAGTATTATTTTTATCCAACATTTTGTACAATATAATGAGACCTAATTGGGATTAACCCTGAATTTTTGTGGATTTATTTGATGAGTTTTACAAACCGTTCTATGTTTCCAAACAATTACTATACTAGCAGATTTTTCATACTGTTCAGTAAAGTACCTAATTTTCGACATAAATCTACTTGTTGTTTGTAAAATTTTTGTGAATATGAAAGTTAGCCTACTGTATCTAGTTTATCACCCTTTTGATAGATTTGGATTTCGATTTATGGTTTGTGAGATATTGTTGTTTTCGTACTGCAGTGTTTATAATTCCAGATTTACAAAACTACTGCATCTTGATGTTTTCTGATTTTTTTTACTAAACTATTTATATTGGAAAATTATGAAAATTTATATTCTGATGCTACATATATAGGGGAATACTCCAGATTTTTATTGGATTTAATTAATGAGTTTTCATACTGTTTTCCTAACTTTGAATACGATCTTCTGATTTCTGGCTGAACATATTTTCTGGTTTCAATTCAGTTTTGAGTTATGTTTTATGAAGTACTATATGACTTATATATATTTTCTGGATTTGGCCGGAAGTCTATTTTCCAGATTCTTTGACAGATCCAGATTATCATATTTGTAGCAATGGGAATCCCAGATTTAGTGCAGTACTGTCTTGCTGTCCTGAACTAGAATTCTCGTTGTCCCACTCTTTGATATGTTGTCTTTCGCCTGTACATATTTATTCTTCATCCTGTACTTGTTACTTGATCATGCCATGTTATTCTTGCTATGTTTTGTATACATACATACTTGTTTGATAATAATAATAAATGACCAAGCCGGAGTTTTAAGGGAAAGATCTAATAGTGGAAAATACAGAAATGTGTACTCGGAAGGGGATCCACAGATCCTACGTGATTACTTGATACATGATACTTGACACTTGCACACATGATACGTGATTACTTGCCACTTGCACAACTTGACACGTGATACACGATATTTTATACATGATACTTGGAGCTTGAAGCTCGATACTTGATACATGTCCCTGAGTACACTACCCTCTATGATCCACTATGAAATCTAAACGAAACTGTTTGACTGTAGCAACCAAGTAGTAAAAACCGAGATGCATGAAGTGCTACCTAGATAGCAATAACTACAAGACTTGAACATGATACTTGAACATGACACGTGATTACATGATACTTGTTACTTGATACTTGACACTTGATACTTGTTTACTTGCTACATGATACTTGTTACTAGATACTCGTTTACATGACACTTGATACTTGTTTCTTTTTCACATGATGCTTGTTTACTTGACACTTGATACATGCTACTTACACTAGTTCTCTTGCCATGCTAGTTATTCTATTTGTTATCATGTCTATTCCGTGCTATTTGTTTCCCATGTACTTGTATCCTGCACTACAAGCGGCCTGTAACTTGCATTGACGAGAGTTTATTTTTTTTTTCTATTCCTGCAATTTATTTAATTGCAGACCAGGATGATCAGCTAGTAGATGGAGTTGGTGATATGAGATATTAGTGCTGGAATTTTGCTATTATTATTTCTTGTTGCTTATTTTGAACAGTTGTACTTGATTACTTGGATTTATTTTGTATTTGGGCAATGTGACCCAGGATATTAACTTATTTAGATCTGGATTATTTGAGATTATAATATTTTGATTTCAATTATTCTTGTTGGTATTTTGATTCATATTTGTATACTTGGTTGACATTTCTTACTTTCGACTCTGATTATTCTTGTGAAATATTGTAAAGATTCTGAACAACTTATGCATGATGAAAATTATTCGCTGGGCTTAGTCACGTATCTGTATTCTGTATTCTCTTTTGGAAAGCGGGGCGTGACAATTAGGGTTAGGGAATATGGGTAACGGGTAGGGTATTAATAGGATTAGGGTAATGGGTGATCCAATAAGATAATAGGGTTTGGGTTAAAATTCCAATTGGAAAATAAAATAACCAATAAAAATGTGATTTATAATAAAATATAATTTGTATTACAATATAGAATTTATTTTGAAATGACTACAAATGCTGGTACGGCTTCTTCCCTGCTTGCTACGTTGGTCCACTACGGGTGACATTCTGCGGCTTGGGGCATTGAGATTTGTAATGTCCCATCTCACCACAGTTGAAACAAGTCACCACAGGAGGTCTCACCTAAACATTTTCGGGTCTTCTAGCTATGTTGACAGCATTTGCCCCTGTCGATTTGAACCTTTGAGCTGACGGCTGTCCCATGAAATTCCCAGAAACTGTGGGCCTCTTCCCAACATGCCAATTGCTCCTCCAGTTCTGAGCGGCATGAAACTGCTCCATATCTTCCTCCATTGCTGCAGCCCGCTTGACTAACTTGTCAAACCTCCTGATACTAAGGGGTATCATCTTGGATCTCAGACTTGGCCTTAATCCATGCTCGAACTTTCGAGCTTTCTTCACCTCATCCATCACAAGTTCGGGCGCATACCTCGAGAGCTGAGTAAACCTCATCTCATACTCTCTAACTGACATGCCGCCCTGCTACAGCGCTAGGAATTCCACAGCCTTGTTCTCCTGGGCATCAAATGGAAAATAGTGACTACAGAACTCCTCCAAGAATTTCTTCCAGCCAAGAACAATATTTCCCATCGTCCGCTTCATGGACTGCCACCAAACAGCTGCGTCCTTCTCGAACTGCAGTGCAGCCAACTTCACCTTGCTGGCTTCCGGAGTTTCCAAGACTTCAAAGATAGTCTCGACCTGCCTGATCCAATTGTCAGCCGCATCTGGATTTGAATTCCCTTCAAACACAGGTGGTTTCATCCTTTTGAACGATTCCACGAGTTTGATTGCCTCAGGTACTGGATTTACAGGCACCCCCCTCTGGTTCTGATTCATGGCAATGGCGTTGAGGGTCTGATAGACTCCCGCTAACTCCGTTTCCAAGTCGAGCCCTTCTCCGCTTCTAGCTCTTCTTTCAGCCATATTCTGATGCAAAAGATCCACTAAATTCGAAGTAGAAAACATGAATTTAAATCAACTCTTCATTTCATTGAATTCAAACTTTGTACATTCAAATTTAAAATATTTCTGACATCAAATGAAAGCAGTAAGAAGATACAACATTCTAGTTCCTGCGGTTCCTCTTGGTTTCTCGAAGCTCTTCCGGTAATTCTGCTACTTCTTCCTTCAGTGCATCGTACATGTTATTCCTCTTCTCGAGATCCTAAATACGATGACTAAGAGTTGCAATATCCTCCTTGCACTTCGCACACTGGGCCTGTAGTAGCTCTGCTCTCTCCCTCTGAGTCTCCACCTGCCTCTAAAGAGACACAATGAGACTGCTCGGAACTGGCTCTTCCTCATCAGAGGAATCATCAGATGAATCTGGAGGTGGAGTGATCTCTCGGGGCTCAGGCCATTCCTCCTCAAATTCCTCAGGATATTCTTCGTCGGAATCAGCTTGTCTGGGGTAGTATTCCTCCTCGATTATGTGTCATTCATCATCGCCAGCTTGGTCGAAGTGGTTTGCTATCTTAGAAAGGGAAGAGAAGAGACATCAATCATAGAGCAACACAAATGTAAGTGACTTACATTTAAATCTCTATACTCAACACACGCTCTAATGTCCACTCTAGGGTCGTTCCTTATAAATTTGTACTACTTGGAAGCGTGGCTCTGATACCACTCTGTAACACCCCGAATTCCAAATAAAACTGAATTTGAAGTTCCATAGAATCTTTAAACTTCTCTTTGTACAATTTTACAAGGAAATAACAACTTTTATTACATCAGAGTTACATTTAAACAGCGGAAGCAAATTACAACAATTACATGAATGAAATAAAACAACACTTGAATAATTCTTTAAGCATCAATTCATCCTTAGTATTTTTCATTCACTTTATCCTGCATAGAAACTGTGGGCATGCACGTCAGTTCATTCAACTGATGCTAGGATATAATACATCAATTTCTCTTACTTAGAAAGCACACACTTGTCACAAAACAAAGCTACGGGGACTATCCTATTGGTGTCGTGTGTGAATGTGCACTTAGTCCTTAATGCAATTATTTATGTTATATGACACTAATGCGCACTTGTTCGGATTCTATGCATCCAATACTACATAGGTCCGAGGGCAAACCCTTAATTGTTCTTCATCTTGTAGGGTTCAATTCCTCGCCATGACTTAAACTAGTACGGTAACTACGGTAAGTATCCTAGATGTTCTATGAGTTACGAGCCCATGTGACACGATGCATCGTGTAGAACCTATGGACAATTCAACCTCCGTCATTTGACATGGCACCACCCGTACTCACCAAACACCCCACAAGCGTCGCCTGCGGTACGAAATCTTGGAGATGTACCCATGTCATGACACGATGCATCATGTTTTTCTCTTACTTTCATCACATCTTCGAATTTTTTCCCAAACT
The DNA here is from genome assembly GCA_017893485.1 of Hemerocallis citrina. Taxonomy (NCBI): domain Eukaryota; kingdom Viridiplantae; phylum Streptophyta; class Magnoliopsida; order Asparagales; family Asphodelaceae; genus Hemerocallis; species Hemerocallis citrina. The sequence goes on from CM030362.1 coordinate 187,513,797, forward strand.
GTCCCACTTTTTGAAAGTTTTTCCCAAACTGGCCTACTTTTTTAAAAAATTCCCAAACTGCCTCACTCGCTTTCTGAAAAAGCAAGTGTGGTTAAAACCTCATCGCTTTTTCAGAAAGCGAGTGTGAGACTTTGATTTTCGAAAGCCTAGACTCGCTTTTTGAAAAAAACAACCTGTTTTTAACCAAACTCGCTTTCTGAAAAAGCGAGTTTAGTTATTTTGGTAAATACTTTCGAAAGTGGGTCAATTTAATAAATACTTTCAGAAAGTGGGTCAGTTTGGTAAATACTTTCAGAAAGTGGGTCATTTTGGTAAAAAGTTCATCGCTTTTTCAGAAAGTGAGTATGAGACTTTTGGCCCAAGAACCCAGCGCATATGATTGGGTAGGCCAAAAGCTGAAATTGATTGGGAGTATCTATGGGCTCATTCTCGATAACTTAAAACACACCAATTATGTATATATTGAAATAATGTCAAGTTATGTATATACTCGACTATTGCTAAATAGTTGCTAACTTTATAAAATCATGACCAAAGAAGATGAAGTAACAATGTGATATAGAAAACCCTGACAAACGATTTCATGTATAGTAGTCTAAAGAAGATGAAGTGACAATGTGATATAGAAAGAACTTGTCACCAAAATGACCCACTTTCTGAAAGTATTTACAAAACTGACCCACTTGCTAAAAGTATTTACAAAACTGTCCTACTCTCGAAAGTATTTACCAAACTAACCAAACTTGCTTTTCTTTTTGAGAAAGGAGTTTGGTTAAAAATAGGTCGCTTTTTCAAAAAGCAAGTCTAGGCTTTCGAAAATCAAAAATCTCACACTCGCTTTCTGTAAAAGCGATGAGGTTTTAACCACACTTGCTTTTTCAGAAAGCGAGTGAGGCAGTTTGAAAATTTTAAAAAAAAAGTAGGGTCGTTTGGGAAAAAATTTCAAAAAGTGGGACAGTTTGGGAAAAAATTTCACATCTTCATTATGTATCTAATCCTTAGTTATTTGAATCATGAATAAAATCAACACCCTAGAGTTAGCACTCCCTCTATAGCGGTCTTAATCATCAATCCAACAATATGACCCAAACTTGGTCTTTTCATTCAAATCTTATCTCAAAAAAATTTATTCAATGACGGTAGAAGGCTTAGCTACACTCTAGTCTTTAATCTCATATCATGTTCATAGAATTGAGGATTCACACTCATAAATTTTTTCTCATAATTCAACATGATCTTCTATTTCATTTTCATATACAATTTCATGCATAAAACGATAATTTCATTTTCCAACTTATCACATTCATAATTTATCTTTTACATAACTTCTCTTATTCTCATAGTACCATTCTTTCATTATTAAGCTCAAATCACACTTATCTTTACTTACAATTTTCCATTACACAAATCTCTTTTCAACTCTTATTAAAAATCCTTTTAAAAAATATTCATTTTTCTTTATCTAATTAATAATTTAATCTAATAACTTGTATCAAATTCTTTCTTGAAATAGTTCTCAATTCTCACTTACAATAAGCCAAAAGTTACAGAAAAATTCTCATGAAGCCTAAGAATTTTTAGAGTTTTTCTATTATTTTTCCACAATTTTTATTTCACTTTAAAACGTCTTAAAAATAATTTAACCCCAAAAGTATCATATATTTTTAATAAAAACCAAGGTCAGGTTTCAAATCCCCAACCCAAGGCTAACTTCAGCGCTACAGTAGCGCTCTGTGGCGCCACTGAAGACCAACAAGTCCAAGCGCCGAAGCGATATGAGATGGGCTAGAGTCCGTATGGGTCGACTCTGTGTTATTCGAATTTTTAAAAAGAAAAAGAAATAAAAGGGCTCTGCCCAGTTTCGAACCCGCAACCAAATACCAACCCAGTGCTACAGTAGCGCTCTGTGTGCACCCGAAGACCAATAAGTCCAAGTGACTAACCCGTCATGAAACGAGTTGAGTTGTTTATGATCCAGTTCTCTATTTATTACTAATTTTTCATAATTCAAATCTTTTTAGTTATTTTTTTCTCTATTTGTATCCAAAACTTCCAGATTATAAACAATAGAAATTTACAGTAAAATAGTAATTTAAAATTTGTTATTTGACATAAAAACATGAATTGTTACTTCTACTTTATGTTTTATGTCCATAATTTCGAGATTAAAAGCAATTATGAATCCTACATAATTTATAACCACAAATTTCACAAAAAGACTACTTTCTTACTTGTTATTCTACAACATTTCTAGAACAAAAATTCCTTCTTTCCACACTAGTGTTACATTGATTTAGACAATATGATTTCAACGGCCCACTTAATCAACTAATCATTTCATAATCACAATTTTCTCAATTTAACATGGCTCAAAACACATATTTCATGACAACATGATAATTTCTAATATAGAAAGCACAATTTTTATCAACTAGCAATCAATTCACCAAGCATTCACTTCATCGATAATTAATCTCTATTTAAACAAACACATGTTCGATCTAATTAGTTTTTCTTAAAAATTTCATCAATCCGAACCCTAGCATGATGTCTAAAGTAGAAGCTTGAGAAACCACCCACCTTTTTAGAAAAAAACAAATAGAAAGCTCCAAAAAATCTCCTAGAACGCACGAACGGATCCTTCTCCTTCTAGATTGTGCCACCATAAGCCTCATCCTCCTTGTACTAGATGGAACCCGAGCTCCTTGCTCCTAGATGTAGGCCGGCCTCCTCTTGGATGAACACACACACAAAATCTCTCAATCTTTTTCTCACAAAATGCTCTCAATCTTTTTCTCACACTAGTTCTTTTTCATTCATTCTTTCTTTACCAATTTTTCTAATGTACTACATGAGGAGGGGGGGGGGGGGGGGGGGGGGGGGGGGGGGGGGGTAGCAACCACCCATGAACACATAACAACCTCATCCACTACTCCACTTCTCCCATCTCTCTTGCTCCAATCCGGCCAATCACCCCATGCACCAAGGCACGTGCTAGTGCAATGCACGTGTCTCCCATAGTACTCCTAGTTACTAGTTGTACATGATTAATTTATTAATTGTCTACAAAACTAATCTACACTACAAGTTAGGTCAATTAAAAGAAAAATAAACTAGTGAGCTCAATTCTAGTGGCCCTTAGAACTCATGGGCTATTAAAAAATAATTAATTAATTAGGGTAGGCTAGATTAGACAATTAGGCCTAGAATTAAAATAGGCTTTAAAAAATAAAAGAGAAATATTAAAATATTTGTTCATGTTATGAATAGAAATAATTTTTCAGGAAAAAATGCACATGAAGTTACATGTGCAAGACACGTGAAATCAATAAACTCTTATTTAATTATAATTAAAAATTCAGGATGTTACAGTTTCTGTATTTGAGTGATTTAAATTTTAATGAGTATGAAATAAATTATGTATTTTCTTTTCTTTGTTGTAATTTATGATAATATCTAATTTGGACTACATAAAAAAAACGGGTACGTAAAATAAGATTGCATTTAAATATGATATATTATTAGGGGATAAAAGTTATATACAAGTCTAGGTTTTCGCTAAGGACTATTAAAAGTTTTAACCACCTGGTACAATTTGATATGAGCCGATCAGTACACATGTGAATTTATATGGAAGTTTTTTGAAATAAACATTTGAATCACAATAGCTAGACATAAGTGTACAAATATAACTAAGCTAAATAAGATCGATAAATAAAGTAGGAAATTTTATAATCTATTTATATATGAAATTTAAGTGAAATTTAAATTAAATTTGAAATTCAGATTAACGAATTTTAAATTTTATAAACTAAAAATAAATTAAATTAATAGAAAATAAGAAAAATTAACCCAAGATCAATCACAATTCATGTATTAAAAGCATGTGTTACCGTACATTGCAGTTTTTTTTATTTTTTCTTCATATAGAAATAGTAGATAATAGTGCATTTAAATTTAAACTAAATAAAAATATGTCATAAATTAGTTAGAATTAAATATGTACCTTTTGTCATATAATATTACTAGGTTTGCCCGTTGACACGTGCCTACGGCACGTCTTCGGAACGGTGCCCCTTATTTAGGGATAGCAACTGGGCCGGGTCAACCGGCGACCCACCCGCGACCCGGCCCACAAACCCGGCCCGGTTAAGAACTTCGCGGGTTCGGGTCGAACCCGGTGAACAGTACCGGGTCGACCCGGGTCGCAATTTACGCAAATCGAATTCGCGAAACCCGGCCCATGAACCCGTTCAAACCCGCAAATTGGACCCGTTAACCCGCGGGTCGACCCGCGGGTTTCGACCCGTTCGACCCGTACGGGTCGAACGTTCGACCCGTGACCGCGGGTCGAACGGGTCGAAACCCAACGGTCGAAACCCAGGCCTGCTGCTGCTGCTCTGTTTTGAGCCGTTGCAAACGGCTATTAGAGCCGTTTGTGTTGGTTTTTTTATTATTATTTTTTTTTTGTTTTTTCCCACTAATAAGTCTATAAATATCCCCTAAAAATCTCAAAAAAAATTACACCTCACTCTCTTACTCTCTCTACTATTATACATCATTTTAAAGAATTTTTGAACAATTGTAGTATTCATCAAATAATTGTACAAGGAGGCATATACACGATCAAATTTCGGTCGTATCGGAAACAAAATTCAACGTCTTCAACTCTCTTCAATCCTCGTCAAATTTACTTCAACCTCTTCTCAACTCTTCAATTGCGGAATCGGCAAAGCGCTCCTCCATATTTTCTATTATATTCTTATTTTCACGGTTTTTTTTACATACGCGTATTCTACGGTGAACGGTATCAAAATTTCTCTACCTCCCTTGTTAAAATTTTTTTTGCGTTGTAGTTAGAATTATTGTTTGTTTTTTGAACTTCTCTATCTCAACCCTCTTGTTTTTTAGATTTTTTTTGTATAATTCACCGCTCCTACATTGTAGATTTTTTTTACATATTTTAGCACATTACCACATTATGTCTAGATCACGCGGTAGCGGTCGTAGCGGACAAGATTCCTCCTCCTCTTCACATAGGCCACCAATTGTCCCAATTAGTGAGCCCGCCCAAGATTACATTGATCCTACTATGGAACAATGGGGTACACACGACATGGATGTTGTAGGTGACATTCAATTAGAAGAAGAACAACAACAACAACAACCCGAAACCACACAACCCCGTAGTAGTAGGAAAAGTAGAGGAGAAACTAGCGATTGACACAAGTTTTATGAGTATATCCCGGACGAACATACTCCGGGTGTAGGTTTGAAAGTGTGTAAAACATGTACTAAAACATACAAATTCAAGAGGGGTGACGGCACCGGTACAATTAGTAGGCACATACAACATAATCATAAAGAACTTCTTGATCAAATACAAGGCCAACAAAAAATTAACCCTTGGACCGGTCAAGTAGATAGCCACCCTTATGATCCCGAACTTGTTCGTCGGGAAATGGCCCGATTAGTCATTAAGGAAGAGTTGCCATTTTCCTATCCCGAGAGTAGGAACCTGGAAAATTTTAATCAAACGGTCTTAAACCCTCATTTTAAAAGAATTCCGAGAAATACTTACAAATCGGATTGTTTTAAAATGTATGTTGAAATGAAGGACGCGTTGATTGCAATTTTATGGAGTTTAACTTGTAGGGTTAGTTTAACTTCGGATTGTTGGACAGGTGTCAATAATATTCCAACGATGGGAATAACCTGTCATTGGATCGACAATGATTGGATTCTTCATAAAAGAATCATATCACTTGCGTCGTTGCCGTATCCCCATAGTGGCGCAGAAATAGCAAACCGTATTATAGAAATATGTGATGTTTTTCATATTCGCGATAAAATTATGGCTATTAATTTTGATAATGCATCTAACAACAATGTAGCAATTACTACTTTAAAATCTGTATTAAACCCTCCATCTGACAATATTTTCATGTTAGATGTACATGTCATATTATAAATTTATGTGTTCAAGATGCATTAAAAATAGCTGATCCATATATACATAAAATTAGAAATTGTGTACATTTCATTGCATTAAGTCCAAGCATTTTACAAGAATGGAAAGCTTGGTGTAGGATTAGAAATGTTCCTTTTAGAAAATTTCCAAAAGATGTTAGACACCGATGGAATTCTACTTTTGATTTACTGAATGTTGTCACCGATTATAAAGCAGTTGTAAATGATTTTTGTATCGCAAAAAATATGCACAATTTTGAAATGACTCCCAACGATTGGTTTTTTGCCGAATCTTTGTTGAAATTTTTAGAACCTTTTAAAACCGCAACTTTAAAATTTTCAAAAATATATGAATCTACTTCTAGTAGCATTTTTATTGAATTAGTTAGCCTGATGCAAATATTTAACGAAATGTTAAATGATCCCTATATTAGTGACATTGTAATACCTGCATTTCAAAAATTTTTGAAATATTATTTTCCTCCTCCTATGTTGATTTGTGTTGCTACTGTTATGGATCCTCGTATCAAATTAGAAGGTACGAAGAATTTGATAGAAATGTTTTTTGGATATTTAGAGAACAATGTAGAATTAACAATTGATTGCGCTACTTTTTTAGTTCAGTTTGAATCTACGTTAAATAACTTGTATGATTATTATGATAGACGTTTTGCTTCTAGTAGTACAACTTATGTAATTAGTTCTTCTTCTGGTAGTTCTAAAGGTAAGGGTAAAAGTAGAATTGGTGATAGAACATTTAGTCTACTTGAACAAATTCAATCTAAAAAACCTAAGACTAATCAACCAAATAAATTAAATTGGTATAACCAACAGGATACTGAGCCTACTCTTTCCCCACTAGATATTTTACAATGGTGGAAAGAACATGAACACACTTTTAGTATTTTGTCTATTATGGCTAATGATTTGCTAACTCCTTCTGTCTCTACAGTTGCTTCTGAGAGTGCATTTTCTACAAGTGGCAGGGTTCTATCTGATTACAGAAATCGGTTGAAGCCCGAGGCGTTGGAGATGCTCGTTTGCACAGAAGACTGGCTGAAGGCTGAAGATAGGACGCAAGGGAAAGCACTATCAAGTTCCACAAGTGGGAGCAACTCGCCCGAAGAACAACAACAACAACAACAACAATAGCTTTTCTTCTTATCTTAAATTAGAAAAATTGTAGTCAATTAAAATTGTACATAAGAAATATGTTATTGTATAAAACTTATTTGTGAATTGAATTCTTCATTTCGTTATAAATTGTTCAAATTGTATAACTTAAATTCATATGAATAAAATTTCAAAATTTGTTGTCAATTTCACTCTTTCAATCTTATTATTATTACGATTTTTTTTGTTTATTAATATTATTACTTACTTAGTATTATAATTAAACATCATTTGGGGATATTTGATTCAATTTGAAGAATTGTAGTATTATTACTTATTAGTATTATTACTGAATTACATACTTAGTATTATAATTAAACATCATTTGGGGATATTTGAAGAATTGTAGTATTATTACTTATTAGTATTATTACTTAGTATTATAAATTTTTAAGAAATGTAGTATTCATCAAACAAAAATATGGTTGTTTGTATACATCATTTGTAAAATTATTATTATTATTAGTTCAATTTAAGCTACCAAATATATATATATATATATATATATATATATATATATATATATATATATATATATTATTAAACGGGCCAACCCGCGGGTCGACCCGGCCCAACCCGGGTTGAGCCCTAAAGGGTTCACGGGTTGGGCGGGCCACCCAAATGAAGAATTAGCCCGGCCCGGCCCGGCCCGTATAAGAGGCCAACCCGGCCCGGCCCGGCCACTCAACCGTGCCAACCCGTACGGGTTGGGCCCGGACCGGCCCGAACGACCCGTTCGCCACCCCTACCCTTATTTGATCATATAAAATAGTTTTGGTGGTCGAGCAAATTAATTGAAGTAGCAAACACATTATATTGGGGTCCAGAAAAAAACATATTATATGATTTTATTTTTTGATTTTTTTGAACTATTTTTAAAATTCTTAAATTTTTATTTTTTTTAGTTTTTAAATTTTTTATTTTTTGAAAATTTTTAAAAAAATTATTTTCTTAATTTTTTGAATAGAAGAGGGAGGGAGAGAGAGAGAAAGAGAAAAAAAATGAAATAAATATAGGAGTTGTTTTGGGTGGGGGATTTGAATTTGAGTTTTGGAGGGAAACTTTTGGGGGGAAAAAATGTTTTGTGAGGTTAGATCCGGGCCTTTAGTTTTTGAAGATTGAAGGAGAACCACTTGATAGCTTTCTTTGTGTTTTATTATATATATAATAATAGATAAATATACATATTTAATTTAAACTAATTAAAGATAAGACTTAAAATTAAACTATGTTCAATGGTAACCCATGCATAACACACATGTCATCTGTCAGACCCTGCTTCCCAAAAATACGGAATACGAGTACATGACATTGGCCCAACGAATGACTAACGTCATCCATAAGCTGTTTATCTAATTAACTCAACAATATAATCAATACAGAACAATCGTGTATGCAATAATAATAATATCATGAACAATAACACTTGGAATGAAGTAATATAAAATATCCAAGACAATAATAATCCAATGTCTGGAAACAAATAGCAATATTCGGGACATAAACCCAATACAATAATAATCCAATCTAAATAATAACAAGTCTCAATACATTAAGTTCATTAAAGCAATAAGCAATTAAAAAGAATTAAGTCTTCAGAATGTCTGTTCTCCAATCCCACCACACAATTCTCCTTTATTAGCAGTGTACACTTCATCTAAAAAGAGAAGAAAAATTATCCTTAGAGCAAGTCGTGGACAACAAGTAGAGAAAATAAGGAACAATAGAATAAAGGTATAAAAATGAATCAATGGATCAATAGGAATCAATAACTTGGCACGATAATCAATAATTAATATCACGGTAATCGATGTATTGGCTATAAATAATGATTCAATATTCGGTAATAATAATCAATGATCAATAACAATAACACTTAGCCATATTCGATATCAATAAGAACAATGATGAACAATATGCAGTGTCGATGTCGTGTCAATTATTAAGTCTATTATTATTTTAATCCTAACTAATGCATGTACTACTCCATCTCATTCTACAGGTTCGAAGCATACAATCAATGTCGTTTTAGACTTAAGTGGAAGATTTTATAGATCATGTACTAGGCAACGATAATCAATATTCAATGCATAATATGGTCTTCGGCAACGATACAGTACACGATAGATTGGGTTACGGCCGTAATCCACTATCACACGATAAAACAATATTTAGGGAAACATGGGCCCCACCTCCGAGGACAGTCACTATATCATCAACTACTCCAGTCAATCCCTTAAACCCCAACTTATTAATTATTTTATATATTAATGCAACAATACAAAATGCAATTAAGAGACATAAGATGAACAATAGTAACAATAGGGGAACAATAGGACGATAACTTAGACATGAAAATTAAAATGATGACAATCAGACACTAGGATCATGCAATGTGATATACATACTTTAATTTATACAATACTACGATATAGAATTAATTAATCTATTAAAATATGGATTATAAAATTCTGGTCAGCAAGAGTAGTATGTACAAAAATGCAGTTTTCCGTTGTTTCAGAAATCAAAAACTGAAACCGTGAGAAATTCTGAAAACTAGACTTTCACACGGTTTCAACGCATATTTAAAGTTCAAAATCCAACAACAGTAGCTAGGTCAAACTCATTTTTCTTTACAGATTTCATGTTCAGGCAGAAATTTGACATCATGTTATTTTATTTTTAGAATCAGCAAAAACTCAAAATAAAATTTATTAAAAATATTTTCTAGACTCCAAAACATGATTACTAATAATATGGAAATTTTCAAAGCAGTATTTTATCATTTGATCAGCCTTTTAATAGTTTAAACATGAAAGGTACAAGAATCTGAAAATCTGGAAATAAAAACACAGCTGTAGTAAAACGGGCATAACTTTTTCTACACAACTCGAAATTCAGAAATTCAAGATGTTCTGGAAATTAGAAAGATAAGGCTACAATTTTTATTCAGAAATTAATTCATTTTAAGATTATTTACTGGTTCGAAAATAGCAGTCAACATACAGACCACCAAGTAACATACAGGGTTTGGGGGTATTTTTCGTGAAAATAAATTAATTAAACATGATGGATATCAATTCTGTTAGTCAATAAATTCCTCAATCAGCATGATGGTTGCAATAACATGATAGATAAAAATAAAACAACATATATACACTAATTAAACATCAATCGAACAACAACCAATCACTTAAACATACAACCTAGCAATCGTTTCTACAATAGATTAATTGTGTGACAATTATATGAATAACCCTATTATCTGTAACACCCCACAATTTATTTTTAATTAAAAATGCATTTTTTAATTTTTGCACGTATGATGCACGTTACGTGCAAATTTTTATTCTCATTTGTTCATTTTCTTTTACAATTTTTAGCATGCATAAATCTTTAATTAAACTTCTTTTGATCCATGGACCTATAAATTAAAATCTAGCCTATTAAGAGAAGAGCCCACTAGATAATTAAATTAATTAAGTAGAAATGAGCCCATGAAGCAAGCCCAAAAATAAAAACACAAATTAAGTTGAGCTTGGACTATTACATGACAAGTTATAACCATTAGTATACATTTAAAGTTATAGGATTGTATTTAATTTGTATGTGCATATGTGCATATGTGCATTGTGCATGTGTGCATGCACACACACATGTTGACCGGATTACACCCTAGTATAGGCCAGTTTTGGAGAGTGGGGAAATGAGAAGAGTTTGGGGTTATGGGGGTTGCAAATGTGAAGAGTTGGAAAAATGAAGGGTTGTAGGTTTTAGGAGTTTGGAGAATGAAGAGTTGTAAAATTAATTTGGAGAGTTATTAGGTGTAAAATTATGCATAATAGACTCTAACCAAATCCTATAAATAGAGCCACATTTCTCATTCCCATTTGCACCAAAAACATTCTCAAAACCAAAAGAAAGAAAGAAAAGAAAGAGAGTGAGAGTTCTTTTGCTTGGAGGAATTGCTAGGAGGAGAAGCCATTGCTAAGGAGAGGAAGCTTTGCTAGGAGTAAGGAAGTGCTTGTGGAGCTAGGAGCTAAAAGGAGTCTTTTTCTTTAGTAGTTCTCATTCTCCAATTAAGGTGGGTGATCCTATGCTTTCTAATTATAGAGATTTGCATGTTTAAGGAGTAGTATTAATTTGATAAGATAAGTAGAAGATAAATTCATGTTTTTATATATGATAAAATATACAAATATTAATATTGATTAAGAAACAAAGTATTGCCTTGTTGTTTGTAAATAAGAACCAAAAAGTAAGGAGAAATGGTAGTCTGTATGTTAATATACAAATGTAGAAACTAGAAATTTTGAAAATGTTTGAAGAGATTTTCTTTGTAATTAAAACAGAGTTTTGGTAATGTAAGGTGGGTATACATATTTTAATAAAATTTTTGTAAAAGAATACAAACTTTCTAGTTTGATTAAAATGAATTCTTGTAACAAAAGAGAAGAAATGACTTTGAAATTTGAATCTACTACCGAATATGAAAATTTTCTAATCCACAGTTTCTGTTAGTAAATAAATTTCAGTTTAAATAACTATTTGTAGATTAAGGAAATATTTGATCAAATGAAAATTTGAGTTTTATGATAATAATGAGAGAGCAAATAGTTTGGACAAAAACCCACGAAATGAGTCTGTACCGTTGGGTGCATCTGACCCTGTGGGCTGGCGATGCGCTGTCTCGCTGTTGGGTTGGGTTCGAATCTCAATAAGCCCAAAACTCTTTTTGGTTTTATTTATAAAAAAAAAAGATATTTCAGACCGAGAGTGAGTAGAAGAGGTTTCGAACACAGAAACTGAACACAAGTCCAGAAAGGACTTAGTGGCGTTCGAGAGGGGATTTGGGCATTGACTGTGGACGGGTTCGAAACCCAGTGTGAGTTTTTATTTATTTTTTTGTGTTTTAAAGGGATTTAAATATGTTCAAAAGCTTTTTAAAATTGGAGAAAAATCTTAATGTTTATAAAATGTGATGGAGAATTTATTAAAATAGTTTTAAAGATTTTTCTATGTATATTTGAGAAGTAAAAGAGACATTTGAGATAGAATAAGATAATTGTTCTCGAGTTAATTATTTTAAGAACATGATTTTTTTATCTTTAGAAGAAAAGAAGAGATTTTGGTGTAAGAATTTGTTCTCTTGTTGAGATTATGCATTTATGTTGGATAAGAATTTCTAGATTCCTATATGTTCTGAAATTTGACCATGAGCTTAAATTAGATGAATGCATGAGTAGAATCATTGATTGGAAAGAATTAAGAGTAGAAAACTAAATCATGAATAGTGTTAAAATGAGACATTGACTAAGTCTTGATATGAATTGAAGTTGAGAATAATGAAGTTTAAGACATGTTATTGTAGAGTATGAATACTCATGGATTCTTATGCATGAAAAAGTGGTGATTTAGAATTAGTGGGACCTCGGATACCGGCACTTTTTGAAATGAAAGATTTGAATTATATTTTTGAGATAAGGCCATAGGGCTATTTCATATTTATGAGTAAGACCTGTAGGGAGTAAAACTGATTCTAAGTTTGATAAATTATTCATGTCTTGAACTTAAGAACTAGGCACATAAGTCAAGTTGTAGTAAGACCTAGGCAAACGTAAGTGGGGCACTCTATATAGTCGGGTGGTGGGTTGGCTGTGGCGATTCACCGGGACTATAGACCAGTCGGCGGACTGAGGTTGCTCTGTAGGAGACGAATTTTATTTGAAATCCAGGGCTATGCATAGTCGGGCGGATAGTTTGGCGTACTCCATGTATATGTGTATACCGGAGCTAGAGGGGCACTTGCGGGAGGTTCGCACGACGAGAAGTCTGTATAACAGTCAGGCGGGGGATTGGCTGCGGCAATTCTCCAGGGCTGGGATCCGTACTCGTGGAACATCTCAACTTTGTATTATTATTGGGTAGTTGTTATGGCGAGGGATCGAACCCTTTTATTGTGGAGTACGTAGGCGCTTGCCCTCGAGCCTATGTAGTATGGGATGCATAGAATCCGAATAAAGTGTGCATTAGTGTCATCCTAGAATAAAAAATAACTGCATTAGGCATTAAGGCATGGCATACACTTACATATTTTGAGTAGTCACATTTCTACACTTTATTTCAATCAAGTTTGTATTTTGTTAAAGTATGGTGATCGTTATACTGTCTTCGGCATAGAGAGGATAGCCGTGTATAACATTTCGTCGGTTGCAATCAACTGACGTACCCACATTCTTATATGCAGGTAATGGATGTTCATAAAGCTATAAAGTGGATATGCTGATGTTGTTTTGTTTAAAGATGTTGTATTTATTTCATTGTAATCTTTTATTTTTCTGCTGTGTAAACAAAGTGTAATGTAACTCTGAAGTACTATTGAAAAAGTTTTAATTTTCCTTGTAAAATTGTACGAAGTGAAGTAAAGATCCTGTGGAATCTCGAATTCATTCTTATTTGGAATTCGGGGCATTACAGATGGAATTAGAGCATGCTTCACAAGTGGTACAAATTTATAAGGAACGACACCCTAGAGTAGACACTAGCGTGTGAGTTCAACTCGTAGAGATTTAAACTTATGTTTGCGTTGCTCTATGAGATGACATTTTATCCTCTTTTTCTCCTATAAGATGGCCAATCAGTATGGTCACCAGAATGAGGCGCCTTGGTTTGTCCACCCCGAGGATGAGGAGGAAGAACCAATGGAAGAAGGGGAAGAGTTCCCAGAAGAATAACCGAAGGAGGAAGAAGAAGAACCATTCGAGATAGAAGAAGAATTTGCCGAGTCCAGGGAGATTACTCCACCTTCCAGACAACCCAAATGACATTGTAACTTCTCTTCGATGGGAATTGGACGCTCAAAGGTGGAGAGTTAACCACTTAGAGTTACAATGGGCAAAAGACAAGGAGCGCATCCGGGAGCTGAGCTTTTAAGTGTGCGAGCATGAGAAGGTCCGACTCATGAATGACCGAAATTTCGCCAAGTTGGACCACATCACTCGCTAGGACAAGGAAGAGCGACAGCAGATATTTGAAGACATGAGGAAGGAAATCCAAGACCTACGAGGAGAGCTTAGAGAAGCCAAAAGAAACCGTAGAATCTAGGATGTTTTCTGAAATGGATGTATTGGAACAAAATTTTTCTTTCTGAGAGTTTAAATTTTAGAATGGATAAATTTTGTTGAAGCGATGTTATTTGTGTTAATCATGATGAATAATGATGAATTTTATGACTCAGAAATGGCACAAAGGATTATGAATGGCGAAGAGCACAACGGTGAGAATGGACTAGACCTAGAGGCTGAACTGGCTCGAGTCTATCAAACCCTAAATGCTGTCATCGTAAACATCGCTGGAAATAGGGGACCAGGGCAAGCAGTGCAGATTCCAGTGGCAATCAGGTTGGTTGAATCATTCAAGAGGACGAAGCCTCTGGCATTTGAAGGACAAGCCAATCCAGACGGAGCTGACGACTGGATCCGACAGGTCGAGACAGTGTTCGAGGTACTAGAAACCCCAGAGGTCAACAAGGTGAAACTAGCTACCATTCAACTTGAAAAGGATGCGGGTGTCTGGTGGAAATCACTAAAACGGACCTTGGGCAATGTACAACTCTTTTAGGAAGACTTTCTTGATGAATTCAGGAGCCACTACTTTCCAATGGATGTTCAGGAAAAGAAGGCCATAGAATTCCTGAGCTTGCAGCAGGGTGGAATGTCGGTAAGGGAATATGAGACTAAGTTCAACCAGCTCTCCAGGTACGCACCTGAGATGATACAAGATGAGGCCAAAAAGGCATGCAAATTTGAGCAAGGGTTCAGACCCAGTCTGAGATCCAGGATGATACCTTTGGGCATTCGGAGGTTCGAGAAGCTAGTCAGAAGGGTCGCTGCAACAGAGTCTGACATGAACCAGTTCCAGGCTGTGCAAGTCAAGCGGAACAATTTGAACACGGGCAAGAGGCCTGCGGGAACAAGCAACTTTAGAAGTTAGCCCCCAGCATCGCTCTTCAAGCCAATAGGCGCTAATGCTGTTGCAGTGGCAGGAAGAGTACCCACGTGTTTCAAATGTGGAGAATCGGGTCACTTATCTTCAGGGTGCAAGAAGTGGAAAATGGTCAAAGTTTGCCATCTTTGTGGCAAGGAGGGTCACATCAAGCCCTTTTTCCCTCAACTTCAGCAAGGTGGACCGAGTCAGAAACAGTCCAACCCTGAGCAAAAGCAGTTCAGACAGGGACGGGTATTTGCCTTGATAGAAGCAGATGCAGATGATGTAGACCATGTGATCACTGGTATGGAAGATGAAGCTTAGTTGTCTTGTTGCTTATTTCCACTTATGTAATAAAATGTTATGTAATGAGAGCACTCATATGTAACAGAAGACATTTTAATAAATGGAATAAAAGCTTCGGTGTTATTTGATACGGGATCTTCGTACACTTTTGTGTCACCTTCATTTGCAAAAAGATTGGGAGTGGAACCAAAAATATTTACTGGCAAGGTTTTATCTGTGGCTACTCCGTCAGGAGAAAACTTGACAACCGATCGATACTATGAAGGGTGTGATCTCAAAATTGGAGGTAGGCTTTTGGGCATCGACCTCATTGAATTGGCAGTTCTTGGAGTCGACGTCATTATTGGCATAGAATGGATATCAGTGTACAGTGCCACCATCGAATGCAAGAGCAAAGAAGTTGTGGTGAAGGCTGCAGGGGGACCAGCTGTTACATTCCAAGGTAAAAGGAAGTGTAAGCAGGTGGTAGCAGATTTGAGAGAGCAGAAAGTCCCAGCAGAAGTGAAGCAGATCTCAGTTGTCCGAGACTTCCCAGCATTATTTCTTGATGATCTACCCGGGCTTCCCCCTCATAGAGTTGTAGAGTTCAGCATCACTGTTTAACCAGGAGGTGCACCTATTTCCAAGGCACCATACAGAATGGCACCAGTTGAACACGATGAGATCAAGATGCAGATGGATGAATTATTGAGCAAAGGATTCATCAGGCCAAGTTTATCACCATGGGGAGCCCCAGTTCTTTTAGTGAAGAAGAAGGATGGATCAATGAGGATGTGTATCGATTATAGAGAGTTGAACAAAGTAACTATACAGAACAAGTACCCCATTCCTCGAATCGATGACTTGTTTGACCTTTTACAAGGAGTAGCAGTTTTCTCCAAGATAGATCTGCGGTCAGGATATCAAAAAGTCCGGGTGAAAGAAGATGACTTTCACAAAACGGCTTTCAGAACCTGGCATGGTCACTATGAGTTCCTAGTCATGCCATTTGGAGTCACAAATGAATCAGCTATTTTCATGGACATGATGAACAAAGTTTTGCGGCCTTTCATCGATTCTTTTGTCATTGTATTTATTGACAACATATTGGTCTATTCCAAGACAGCGGAGGAGCATGCCAAGCACTTAGCAGAGGTTCTGAGGAAGCTATAGAAACATCAGCTATATGCAAAGTTATCCAAATGTGACTTCTAGAAAACCGAAGTCGCCTTCCTGGGTCACATCCTTTCTAAGGAGGAAGTAGCTAGTGACCTACAGAAAGTTGAAGCTGTGAAATACTGGCCAAGACCGACCACAGTGAAGGAGATCAGGAGCTTTCTAGATTTGACTGGATATTACAGAAGGTTCATTCAGGGTTACACCCAGCTAGCAGTGCCACTCATAGGGTTCACGAGGAAGAATGTGAGTTTCAAATGGTCGGAACAATGTGAAGCTAGTTTCCAAGAGTTAAAGGAAAGGTTGACTACCGCTCCCATTCTGGCATTGCCAAGAGCAGGAGTCGACTATGATATCTACAACGATGCTTTCCATCACGGATTGGGTTATGTGCTGATGCAGGAAAGGAAGGTAATTTCCTATGGGTCTAAGCAGCTGAGACCACATGAAAAGAATTATCCAACCCATGATTTGGAGCTGGCAGCAATCATCTTTGCTTTGAAGCAATGAGGCATTACTGTACGGCGAGAAGGTCAACATGTACACAGATCACAAGAGTTTGAAATACATCAATCAGTAAAGAGACCTAAATCTGAGGTAGAAGAGATGGTTAGACGTGTGGAAGATATCCGACCAGAAATCAAATACCATCCAGGCAAGGCAAATATTATGACAGATGCATTCAGCAGAAAGTGCAGTTTGTCTCAGCTGATCACAACTCAGAAGGAATTGGCAGAAGAGCTTGACCAAGTAGGTATTGAAGTGGTCTTGCAAGGTGTGGAAGCTTCCTTAGCTCAATTGAGGATTCAACCCACTTTAAAAGATAGAATTATCGACGGTCAGAAGGCAGATCCAGAGATCCAGAAGATGATAGAGCAAGTTGGTATTGGCAGATTATCAGAGTTCCAGGTGAAGGATACAATGTTGTGGTATGGCGAGCGGTTGTGTACCAGATCTAGCAGAACTGAAAGAAATCATTCTTCAGGAGACACATGCTACCTTGTTATCAGTACATCCATGGAGTACCAAGATGTACAAGGATATAAAGCTACATTTCTGGTGGTCAGGGATGAAGCGAGATGTAGCCGAGTTTGTGGCCAAGTGTACAGTTTGTCAACAGGTCAAGGTAGAAAATCAGAAGGCCGACGGTTTGTTGCAGCCTTTACCCATCCCAGAGTGGAAATAGTACTGTATCAGCATGGATTTCATCACGGGATTACCCAAGAGTTCCAAAGGCAATGATACAATTTGGGTAATAGTGGATCGACTCACCAAGTCAGCTCACTTCTTAGTAATGAAACTTACTTGGTCAATGGAGAAGCTGGCAGAGATGTATGTGGGTGAGATTGTGAAGTTGCATGGAGTTCCATTGTCAATAGTATCCGATCGAGATGCACGTTTCACTTCGCATTTCTGGAAAAATCTTTAAGCAGCTTTGGGGACAAAGACTGATTTCAGTACCACTTTTCGCCCTCAAACTGATGGGCAGACTGAAAGAGTCAATAGGGTGCTGGAAGATATGTTGAGGTGCGGTGTGTTGGATTTCGGTAGCAGCTGGGAGAGGCATTTAGCTATTGTGGAATTTGCCTACAACAATAACTTTCAGGCAAACATTGGAATGGCGCCATATGAAGCTCTTTATGGAAGGAAATGCAGGACTCTGGTTTGTTGGTATGAAGTGGGAGAAAGGCAGCTATATGGACCAGAAATTGTGCAGCAGCCCTCAGAAAAGATCGAGCTGATCAGAAAGAGGTTGGTTGACACACAGAGCAGGCAAAGGAGTTACGCCGATAATAGGAGGAGAGACCTGGAATTTGATGAAGGTGACTATATCTTTGTGAAGGTGTCTCTGACTAAAGGGGTGATTCAGTTCAGAAGGGGAGGAAAATTAGCCCCGAGATATATTGGACCCTACAAGATATTGAAGAGGATTGGAAAGACAGCTTATCGGTTAGAACCATCAGAAGAGTTGGCGCAAGTACACAATGTTTTTCATGTGTCCATGCTGTGAGGTTATGTTCTTGACCCGAGTCATCATTTGCCAGAAGTGCCAGAAGATTTGCAATTAGATTTGAGCTATTCTGAGCGTCCTATTGAGATCGTGGATCGTCGAGAAAAGATATTGAGAAACAAGACGATACCCATGGTAAAAGTCATTTGGAGAAACCAGTTTGTTGAGGAGGCCACTTGGGAATCAGAGGAAAAGATGATGAAAAATAACCCTGAACTCTTCCGCTGAAAATTTTTGTAAAATTTTTCTTTTCTTCTTGGTATTTTCTCTCACTCCTAAGTGTAGTTTCGGGGACGGGACTATTCTAAGGAGGGAGTGTTGTAACACCCCACAATTTATTTTTAATCAAAAATGCATTTTTTGATTTGTGCACATATGATGCACGTGCAAATGTTTATTTTCATTTGTTTATTCTCTTTTACAATTTTTAGCATGCATAAGTCTTTAATTAAACTTCTTTTGATCCATGGACCTATAAATTAAAATCTAGCCCATTAGGAGAAGAGCCCACTAGATAATTAAATTAATTAAGTAGAAATGAGCCCATGAAGCAAGCCCACTAATAAAGACACAAATTAAGTTGAGCTTGGACTATTACATGACAAGTTACAACCTTTAGTATACATTTAAAGTTATAGGATTGTATTTAATTTGTATGGGCATATGTGCATTGTGCATGTGTGCATGCACACACACATGTTGACCGGATTACACCCTAGTATAGGCCAGTTTTGGTGAGTGGGGGAATGAGAAGAGTTTGGAGTTATGAGGGTTGCAAATGTGAAGAGTTGGAAAAATGAAGGGTTGTAGGTTTTAGGAGTTTGGAGAATGAAAAGTTGTAAAATTAATTTGGAGAGTTATTAGGTGTAAAATTATGCATAATAGACCCTAACCAAATCCTATAAATAGAGCCCTATTTCTCATTCCCATTTGCACCAAAAATATTCTCAAAATCAAAAGAAAGAAAGAAAAGAAAGAGAGTGAGAGTTCTTTTGCTTGGAGGAATTGCTAGGAGGAGAAGCCATTGCTAAGGAAAGGAAGCTTTGCTAGGAGCAAGGAAGTGCTTGTGGAGCTAGGAACTAGAATGAGTCTTTTTCTTTAATAGTTCTCATTCTCCAATTAAGGTGGGTGATCTTATGCTTTCTAATTATAGAGATTTGCATGTTTAAGGAGTAGTATTAATTTGATACGATAAGTAGAAGATAAATTCATGTTTTTATGTATGATAAAATGTAGAAATGTTATTATTGATGAAGAAACAAAGTATTGCCTTGTTGTTTGTAAATAAGAACCAATGAGTACGGAGAAATGGTAGTCTGTATGTTGATGTACAAATGTAGAAACTAGAAATTTTGAAAATGTTTGAAGAGATTTTCTTTGTAATTAAAAGGAAGTTTTTGTAATGTAAGGTGGGTACACATATTTTATTAAAATTTTTGTAAAAGAATACAAACTTTCTAGTTTGATTAAAATGAATTCTTGAAACAAAAAAGAAGGAATGACTTTGAAATTTGAATCTACTACCAAATATGAAATTTTTTTAATCCAAAGTTTCTTTTAGTAAATAAATTTCAGTTTAAATAATTATTTGTAGATTAAGGAAAGATTTGATCAAATGAAAAATTGAGTTTTATGATAATAATGAGAGAGCAAATAGTTGGGACAAAAACCCACGAAATGAGTCTATACCATTGGGCACGTCTGGCCCCGTGGGCTGGCGCTGCGTTGTCTTGCTGTTAGGTCGGGTTCAAATCTCAGTAAGCCAAAAACTCTTTTTGGTTTTATTTTTTAATATAAAAAAAGATATTTCAGACCGAGAGTGAGTAGAAGAGGTTTTGAAAACAGAAACTGAACACAAGTCCAGAAAAGACTTAGTGGCGTTCAGTAGGGGTTCTGGGCGTTGACTGTGGACTCACGGGTTTGAAACTCAGTGTGAGTTTTTATTTATTTTTATGTGTTTTAAAAGGATTTAAATGAGTTCAAAAGCTTTTAAAAATTGGGAAAAAATCCTAGTGTTTATAAAATGTGATGGAGAATTTATTAAAATAGTTTTAAAGATTTTTCTATGTATATTTGAGAAGTAAAAAAGACATTTGAGATAGAATGAGATAATTATTCTCAAGTTAATTATTTTAAGAACATGATTTTTTATCTTTAGAAGAAAAGAAGAGATTTTGATGTGAGAATTTGTTCTCTTGTTGAGATTATGCATTCATGTTGGATAAGAATTTCTAGATTCCTATATGTTCTCAAATTTGACCATGAACTTAAATTAGATGAATGCATGAGTAGAATCATTGATTGGAAAGAATTAAGAGTAGAAAAGTAAATCATGAATAGTGTTAAAATGAGACATTGACTAAGCCTTGAAATGAATTGAAGTTGAGAATAATGAAGTTTAAGACATGTTATTGTAGAGTATGAATACTCATGGATTCTTATACATGAAAAAGTGGTGATTTAGAATTAGTGGACCTGAGATACCGGCACTTTTTGAAATGAAAGATTTGAATTATATTTTTGAGATAGGGACATGGGGCTATTTCATATTTATGAGTAAGACCGGTAGGGTGTAAAACTGATTCTAAGTTTTATAAATTATTTAGGTCTTGAACTTAAGAACTAGGCACATAAGTGAAGTTGTAGTAAGACCTAGGCAAACGTAAGTGGGGCACTCTGTATAGTCAGGCGGTGGGTTAGCTGCGGCGATTCACTGGGACTATAGACCCAGTCGGCAGACTGAGGTTGCTCTGTGGCAGATGAGTTTTATTTGAAATCCGGGGCTATGCATAGTCGAGCGGATAGTTTGTCGTACTCCATGTACATGCGTATATCGGAGCTAGAGGGGCACTTGCGGGAGGTTCGCACGACGATGAGTCTATATAACAGTCGGGCGGGGGATTGGCTGCGACGATTCTCCTGGGCTGGGATCCGTTCTCGTGGAACATCTCAACTTCGTATTATTACTGGGTAGTTGTCATGGCGAGAGACCGAATCCTTTTATTGTGGAGTACGTAGGCGCTTGCCCTCGGACCTGTGTAGTATGGAATGCATAGAATCCTTACAAGTGTGCATTAGTGTCATCCTAGAATAAAAAATAACTACATTAGGCATTAAGGCATATCATACACTTACATGTTTAGAGTAGTCACATTTCTACACTTTATTTCAATCAAGTTTGTGTTTTGTTAAAGTATGGTGATCGTTATACTGTCTTCATCATAGAGAGGATAGCCGTGTATAACATTTCGTCGGTTGCAATCAACTAACGTACCCACAGTCTTACATGCAGGTAATGGATGTTCATGAAGCTATAAAGTGGATATGCTGATGCTGTTTTGTTTAAAGATGTTGTATTTATTTCATTGTAATCTTTTATTCTTTCACTGTGTAAACAAAGTGTAATGTAACTCTGATGTACTATTGAAAAAGTTTTAATTTTCCTTATAAAATTGTACGAAGTGAAGTAAAGATCCTGTGGAATCTCGAATTCATTCTTATTTGGAATTCGGGGGGTTACATTATCAATTCTATATGCACACATGAAAGATTCAATCTTTGGAATCAAAAGTGGCACGATGTCAAATAAATTGGGGTTAGCTCGTGTAAACCCTCAATATACCTAACGAAGATAATCAATACAATGATACGATAACGAATAGGATCTACTTGCAAGAATTTCAATAAAACTTAAATTTGATATAATGTACAATTCAAGAGGACAGTGATTTTCCTGATAGACGGTTAATTTGGATAAGCAAGAATAACGGGATGAGAATCCTGGGCGACGAACCACGATCACGAAACACGGAATATGGAACACTCAATCACGAGCGCTCTACGTGCAAACCAGCACATAGCAAAACAACAAGTACAGCAAAATCGAGATCCCCTACACTCCAAACAGCAAACACAATACTCAATCTCCCACACTAGAACAGAAAACATCAACACCAACTCCCACAACACCAAATAGCCAAAACCCAATTCCTCTCTTATACTCCCGAATAACACACAACAAGATCAAACTCTCCTTCTACTTCCCGAACAGCACACAGCGGACGAGAGAAAGAGAGAGAGAGAGATGGAGTCACGGCTTGACGGCTGCTCAACTGACGGCGGCTAGCGGCGACGACTAGCGACACCCACGGCGAGGGCGGCTGATGGCAGGGGCGCTCACGGTCGAGAAGCGACAGCAGCGACCAAGGGACGACCAGGGGTCGATACTCTGTTTTTTTGCTAAAACAGAGGAGGAGCAGGATGAAGATGCCGGGGGGTGCTCAGGGCTCTGGACGACGACGAGGATGAAGAGGGGGGTCGCCGGTGTTTGTGGGGTGAAGGTTGCAGACGAGGCGAGGGGATGCGGCACTGGTGGTCATCGAGAAGATGGGTTCGAGCGGGAGGCGAGGCAATGGGTTCGGTTTGGCGGAGACGACGGGATGAAGGGATGGTGGTGAAGACGAGGGTCGACGAGGAGAGGTGGACGGTCGAAGGCAATGGCGGGAGAGGCTTGGGGAGGTGCAGTCGAGGTCGAGAGGTTGAAGATGAGGGGATGACGACGAGGGCGGACGACGGGATGATGGACGACTAATGGCGGTCGGAGGAAGAGGATGAGGATGAGGAGAGGACGATGGAGGGGCTGGCAAAGTTAAGCAGGTGCAGGCGAAGAGGGATGACGGGGGTAGGAGAGGTTGAAGAAGGAGACAGGGTTGAACAGTGATGGATAGGGGGTAGCACAGTAATGGGGGGGGGGGGGGGGGGGGGTATAGCGGCTAGGGTTAGGGGCTAGGGTAGGTTTAGGTTAGGGTTTTAATTAGGATTAGTATATATAGGGAAAAGTGTGGGTTATTGGGTTAACGGGTCAGATCCAATAAGAGTGGGTTTAAAGGGTATGAGTTAAAATCCAATAACAAAATGGGCTATAGGGTTTAAAATATACATATATATATACATTAAATCAAATAGTGAAATACATATATAATGGAGCATGTTCGGGCTTAAAACAATATAATAATAATGATAATAATAACGATAAAAATAATAATAACAATAATAATAACAATAATAATGACAAAATAATAATACTAATAACAATGAGTATAATAATAATAACAACTATATTAACAATAATAATAATCACACTGATAAAAATAACAATAACGATAATAGTAGTAATAAGATTATATAACAAAATATAAATTTATTAAAATAACCCAAATAGCAATAATACATTTGATTTGGCTCAAATGTAAATAGCCGATCAATAAGAAATAAAATTAAAATATACCATTATTCGAAATATAGTTTTCGATTAGAAAATGCTTTAATAAAAGATCCAAAATGAATTTAGCACAAAATAAATTTATAAAATCAAATTATTAAGAAAATGCACGGAAAATACTTATTGGTGGGAATGGGGGTTACATCATCTTATGTTTCAGATGTTATTTACCCATGTTTAATTACAATGTATGTACAGGACAAATAAGATTTTTAACTATCTGAAGCCACTACAAGGAATTTGACATATAGTGACAGCAAAAATCCGTGGGTAAAAGGCGAAAAACCGTAGGTATAGCCCGTAAAACCTATACCAACGGACATTTTTTTCCGTTGTTTTTAATTAGCTATACCCACGGCAAAATGCCGTCACTATAGCCTATAGCGACGGTTTTTTCACCCGTTGGACAAAACCTTGGGGTTATACCCACGGTTTCGTATCCGTTGGTATAGGTTTTAAAGACACATTTTGCTTTCCTATACCCACGGTTGAAGCTCCATTGCTATAGGTTTTAGCGATGGTTTTCGCATCTAATTATTTGAATATATACCCATCGCTCTATACACAATTTTTTCTTATTAATTACGCTTATGAAAATTTAATATTTTCTTTTATAATATTAATTCAATTATAAACCAAATACACAATGAAATAAATACATGTATTTATGAAACAAAATTAAATAAAATTAAACTTCAATCATATTAAAAATTAATGAAGTATTACAAGCATGTCAAATTCAAATTACAAAATAGTTAAAATGTCAACCTAAGAGTACCATACTGACATATAATAAGCATATAATGTCTTATAACAATCTCATAAAGATGCTCAAGATTACTAGCAGTTTGCTCGCGTTGAGATGGTGGTGGTAACTTAGCAATCTCTACCAATAGCTTGTGTAGTGCTTGGGGTTTTGAAAAGAATGGAGAATGATCAGAGCCTCTGAGTCGGAAAACCTTTTCTGGGGGATTCGATGTGGACATGCTCTCCTGTAACGATAAGAGTATTGCATTGTCTTCGGTGGTCTCAATGAAGAATCTCCGGATTGAACCATAGTTCTCTTCGGTCAGAGAGAGCTTCTCGAGTACTGGGGCAAAGGGAATGGACCTGATCGAAACTGAAGCCAATGCGACATCCTTTATACATGCATGTAAGAAACGGAGTTTAGATCTTTAACATCTAATACTTTAACTAGAAAAGACCAAAGTGAACTTCTGTTATATGGTTGGACATATCCATCCATACAAACTGAATACATCCAGCCACGCAAAAAAAAAAATCAATTTAGAAAGTCCAAATTTTAAGAATAACTGCTTCATAATCACTACCTATAAATCAAAGCTATCCATTATATTGCACCACAAATAAGTCTATTCAGTACATTTGACCCGAGTGCTTTATTACTGCATTCATCAGCATCAATGCAAAAAATGGAAGTGGGTAAATTCACAAGCCATCTATATAGGTGCATTTGAAACTCTTTTGAAGCTAGGTTTGGGACTATGCAGTGTTGTATCTGCCAAAGATCCTCCTTTTTATTTCTGTTGAGTGATTTTACTCTTCATTATTCGCTTTCTTCACTTTTTTGAGACTTCCAGCATGTGACATTGGTCGAGAGGCTAAAAATTTCTTAAGCATCTGCTTCTATATTATGGAACAAATACCATCAGCAACAACTAAAAACACTCAACAAGGTTCATCTTCTAAATGTTATAGATGAAGCCATAGTAGAAACATCATCATAGAAGAATTTTTTGTAGTATATGTATAATTTGTTGACAGAAAGATGATTTATGTAACGTAAAATATAAACCAGTTAAAAATATAAGCAATTCTTCCATAGCAACAATATAATACTTAGAACAGGTGCTTCGCACTAAAATTAAAACATACCTTGGCAGGACTTTGATTAAACAGCAGATCTTTCAATAATGACTTATCAAGGTCAATAGCTGTTGGTGGGTGATTATTTCCCTTGGCATATTGAAAAACTTGAGCCTGCCTCATCAGATATTTGCTTCATCCTAGAATCAAAGAAAGCAAATTAGGATTAAGGATGACAAACAGTTACTCGACTTTTATCAGAGTAGAACATAGATCCTCATTTGTTAGTCATAAATGTACTTTAATGTACACCAAGATAAAGTGTGTGAAGCACCAACTAGGACAACCAATCATGCACTTCGATAAGTGAGAATCTCATTGACTTGTTGCCAACCACGATAGGAAGAAACGAAACAAAAGATGTCCGAAATTCTTAATTAATTTACTAACTGCTACGTGTTGTTAGATAACAAGTATGAGGAGACCTGTTTAGAGAACATGTCAAGAGTACTCTGCCCATTTGTCAGCATAGCTGCAGTGATGAAAACAGCTTTGGCTACTGTAGATGGAAAAGCCTCCATTGCAAAAGATATGCATGCACCACCAAAGTCATGTCCCACCAAAATCACCTGCAAAATATTTGACTTACATAAGTATAATACTATAATTAGACATTATTTTTTGTAGAATCAACAATGTCAAGTTCCTCATACGTTTGTGGGATTGTGTATCACCAATCATAACATAATCTAGAAACATCATTCCATGCTGGCATATTGATCGTTGGATGCATTGCGAAAAACCGTTTCAGCATAACCTCCCGAGCTTCCAGAAACCCCATAAAGATGCCCTTCTTCATTAACATTAGTTACCCTGCAATAAATAAAACACAATCAAGTTTTTCATTGATGTCTACATCACCAATATAGGATGATAGTTTACCGTCTTGCTCAAGCACATTTCCACTATAAATTGAATCTCCATATATTAAAAAAGCAAAGTTACTTCCTGTAGAAGTGAAAATGAAAGAGAGGGAGCGCGCGGGGGGGGGGGGGGGGGGGGGGGGGGCATGGATATGACATTAACATGCAGTTTGTGAAGTTGCTTCAACAATTGATTTTAAACAATTGAGGAATAAAGAAACA
Organism: Hemerocallis citrina; assembly: GCA_017893485.1. Classification (NCBI taxonomy): domain Eukaryota; kingdom Viridiplantae; phylum Streptophyta; class Magnoliopsida; order Asparagales; family Asphodelaceae; genus Hemerocallis; species Hemerocallis citrina. The sequence goes on from CM030362.1 coordinate 187,540,651, forward strand.
AAGATATCAATAGAAAGGATGACAATAGACAACAGCCTCACCAATTACAGATGCATAGGGAGCAATCTTCTCATGAAAAACAGGGACTATGTTGAGGAAACTGAAATCTACCATGTATCTGCAATTGCATATTTGATATAAGATAAGTCAGCATTATGTCTAGAAGGAAAAAAGTACTGTTTTTTTCGTAAAAAAGAAAAGAAAAGGTAATTAATTTCAAAGCTGTATTTTATACTGAGAAGAGCAAACGATTATACTTAATCGAAATTTTGGGTCGAATCCTTGGGTGCGACCATGTCCTTAGCTGTCACAACACAACCGTATACTTGAAAAACTCTTCTTGTTGTTTGAGTTTGTTGACCATGATTCCCAGCCTGCAATTGGAGGTGTTAATATAGAGAAAACGAAAAATAAAAAAGTTAAATATCTGCGATATGCAGTAATAATGAAGAGTATTAATATGTTAATTTTAACAAGGAGTGCAAGATACAAACAAAAACAAGAAATGCATGACAAGCATCAATATAGAAGTCTAGGCTACACCAGGCAAACTTTGTATACAGAATCAAGTATTTATCAGTAGTTAGCATATTGTTCTCATAGTTTAAACTTCAAAATTTACTTCTTTGAGGGAAACACTTCAAAAAATGATGACAATAAATTGACACTACCTAAACTAGTAAGGTAGTGTCAATTAAGGATGAACAAGGAAATTATTTTAACTAACGACCTTGAGTATCATAGAACTGTAGAATGCAGTGACCTACATTGAATAGTCATTGGCTTCCTTCAATCTTGAAACCAAGAATGAGTCAGAAATTGGAATCACTGAAAAAGGATACAAAATCTTCTGCTACTCAAACACCTTATCTCTGTCATCAAACATAGAAATAATCTAAGTACCAAGAGAGAGGTAGAGACGAAGAAAGAAAATTAAAGATGAAGAATACCGCTGGGCATTATAACATTATAATCAGCTAGAATGTTTGCTTCACATAAAAGAGAAATCAGCACCATGTATTACCTAGTCGGACCAGATCCATACACATGTTTTAAAGTGAATTCATCAATAGCACTACCAAAGTCTATAATGCACCTGAAAAATAAGAAAAATTAATCTTCTCAATCTACCTGTTGTAACGATATCCACAAGCTATAAAGTTAAAGGATGAAAGTCAAGTATGAATCTACCAATCTACCATTATATACATTTTATAAAGATTACTCAAGTAAATTGCAAGTTGGATGTTTCATTCGTATGTTAATGTGCATGTTTTGCTGTACCCAGTAGATTATACATTCAATGGGAATTTAATAGACATACTGTGCAGATATCTCATGGCAACTAGGAACCAAAATTTAATGTAGTTGCTTAATCATCCATGCTAATTTTGACAGTCCCTCACCCAACCTTTTTCAAAATATTCGCTTCAAATTTTCCCAATACATGCACTTCAAGTACACTAACTCAAAAATTGAGCCTTGAGGATCCAAAACTACGATCATCATCATAGCCTAGGCTGTAATCTGTAATTCAAATTGAGCATAAACCATTTAAGGATTTTATTTATACTATTCCAAGTTCTAAGGCTCTGTCCAGCATCTACCCTGTAAACTTCAGTCGTGGACTGAGCTCATACTGGTTACGATAGAAAATTGAAGCCAAATGTCCTTCCACAAGTAACTTAAAAATTCAACTGCACATTATAACATTTGCTTTGCAAAAGTAAATTCGGAACAGAAGGAGATTACTTAAGCCGGACAAAAAATAGTATGTATTCAAAACAAACACTTGCCTGTATATTGCTACTTTCTGCAAGCTTAATTGCAATATCATAGTAGGACATGCACAACATGTAGTCCACAAGGATTCGCTTCAACCTTGTATTGTTCCACTCTGTCAAGTTATCAGTATTCACTTCATCCAAGTGGTCCAGTCTAGCCCGGCATCTCTGTGCCTGCAAGGTCTCCACCTTACTCCCTTCTTCTAGCTGATTCAAAAAAAGAGAAATCAAACTCAGAGATGTGGAAGTATGAGATGCAAGTGTATTACTAGTACTAGAAAGAATTATAAACAGAATCATGAAACAAATGTTTACCAAAATTTCAAGGACGTCTATAATCATGCTTTTTCTATCTCTTCTTGGTCCAGTAAAGGGCATTGTGGAGACAACATATCAATTCCAAAGATGTCTCGTTGAAAACACTCCAATACTTAGTTCTGTATTATTTACTAAATTTACACCAGTTGGGTATTACTACAACTATAACTACAAAAAGCTGGCAGAGCTAATCTAAAAAATGTTACACTCAACACCATATATTCTAACTATTCCACCAAAACCCTATCTTTTCAAGAAGAATAAATCCCTCTTACAATAAAACTTCCGCAATGCCTCCTCATTCAAAATGTCAGAAATTTCCAGAACAATCCATATTCATATAAGTTGCCTCTTTCTCTCTATAAGTAATTTTTTAAGTGGAGGTAGAGGAATGCAGTTTATAGGTTGGATACGTGGACCGCCGTTTTTGGTTTTAAAATTAAATTTGATTACATTGGAGTTTAATACCTACGGTTATCTTTGACTCTTAGGAGAGAGAACCAGAGGTAACGAAACACCAAAATATGATCCCAACATATCAAAGGTTAGATAACTGCAATTATACAAGCCACCTCCACTTACCACTGTTTCACCAAAACCCTAACCTATCAATGCGAGTAAAACCCCCTTACAATACAATTTCCCCAATACCTCCTCTTTCAAAGCATTCACAATCTAGCTCAAGTTCTTGTTCCTAACAAGCAATAATTATGAAATACTTCCATTTACATGACCATCAACCATCATCTTGACCATATCCTAAATCTAGGGTTTCTAATTTTTTTAAGAAACACAAATTCTCTCTAGTTCTTCCATTTTTCTTTATCAATTCAAGAACCTAACTTCACCAAAATTCAGGAACCTCAGATCTCAGAGAACCCCCATACCTTCCTCTTCAACCCCTGCAGCCGCGACCAGTGACGTCAGATGGCAAACCGCCTCCTCCTTCGACATTTCCTTCTCGGCGGCTGCGGAGACGGCGGAGACGACATTCGAGACCTCCTTCTCGGCGATCCTGTTGTTGATCCTCATCGTCTTCTTGTAGTTCTCGAACATTGGAAATTAATGAAAGTAATACACATAGTTAGGGATAAAATGAAATATTTTGGGTTTGGAGATTGGGTTTGGGGAGGGAGGGATTTAGGAGTTAGGGATAAGATGAAATATTTTGGGGAAAGAGAGAGGGAAAATGAAAAATTTTGGGGGAAAATAAATTATGGACTATAGCCACAGTGTTTTATCTCATTTGTAGGTATATGATACCTATACCCACAGTTTTAGAGATCCGTCACTATAGGTGTCCGTTGGTATATGGCAAATTTCTTGTAGTGAGCATTAGATGTAATTGTATGTTCAAATAAAAATTATTTCAAAAAAGGTTTAGAAGATAATAAGGGACAAAATGCAAATACAATTAAAATTTTAAATTAAATTAATAAAAACAAATAAAAAAACTAGCCCAAATGTAGCGCCCCTAATTTTCAATCATACATTATACTTGAATAATTTACAATTATACAACAAACAAGAGGTAAGAAAGCATCACCCACCTCAAAGAAGACTAAGGTAATGTTCTTTTTCTCCTCTTATAAGAGATTTACCTCTTGTAAGAGGTGGTCCACCTTTTACAAGAATTTTTTTAGCATTCTTTTTTTACCTCTTATAAGACATTTTCCCCAAAATCTCTTATAAGCCTAAAAGACTTCTAGTAGCCTCTTTTAAATTCTTATAAGACTTCTATCACTTAAAAAGTCTATATTACCTCAAAGTCTATATTATAATTGTTACTAATTAAACTAGTTTATATATTAGTCTATAATAGCCCGGAATATGCTATCCTAGAAAAAGTGTGGGAATTCATTCTTCACAATCTCGAACAATTATGTTAGGGATACTATCGAAACACTGGTTTATTTAAAGATATATATATATATATATATATATATATATATATATATATATATATATATATATATATTTACGTCCAGTAAGTACATTACTTGAGTTGTGGCTAATTCTTTCCAATCCATGGCTAATTCTTCACAGTATTCATCTCCTTCTTGTATTGCATGCAATGTGTTTGCCGAAATGCCAGCTCCAAAGTTGCATTTTTTTTTGCCCATGTTTTAAAACTATATATACGTAGTAAACATGCATAGAGGTTCTTTAAAAATGCAAGTTGAATATAGCTCATACCGGTTCTTTTACTCCATTGCTGATATCTTCTACTACTATCAATTAACCTTGAATGCTAGCTGTTCTTTGTACTTTTTTTATATCTTGTACGTCAATCTTTTCACCCAGTTTTTGATTCTTGAGTTTTATCAGAGGCACGGCTATGGATGCCTGGAGAGTAATGTATTCTCCGAATGCAGTAACAGTGAAAGTTATATATTAGCCCATTGACCTTAATTATTTTTTATCCAACTTCTTTGAAACAAATTATTTATATTTAGACATACTAATTTTCATACTAATTAAAAGTCTATAGTAGCCCGGAATTATAATTGATGATTTACAGTGATTTGTGAATTTAACTTACCATTAAACTAGTTTATATATTAGTAATTTGAACTTATCTTTTCTTGTCCTTCCTCTCACTATTTTATACTTTGGGGGTAATATAGACTTTGGGATAATATAGACTCTTGTAAGAGGTAAAAAAAGAACAGAAATCGCTTATAAGAGGTTCTTATAAGAGGTTATTTTTATATAAAAAGAACATCTCAAAAAGAGGCTCTTACAAGAAGCTCTTACTGTGAATCTCTTATAAGAGGTAACCTCTTATAAGAGGTATAAGAGGTAAAAAAAAGAACAGTACCTAAATTGAAGAACAATAGTAGTAGTAAAGAAAATCCCCTTCCTTCTCCTTGCAAAAGTCCAAGATCCAAGCTTTAAATTCCAAGAAAATAATGAGAAAATAGATTTTAGTTCACAACAGGGGATGGTGGCTGCTACCCCCCCTATATAGGCCAGGATCTAGTGTTTTAGGGTTTCACAAAGTTTACAAAAATACTCCTCAAGGAAATTATTTATTTACATATATGGATCATTCCAATCATTAGTTAATCAAATAAATTTAAAATTAAATTAAATTAAATTCCCTCACTCTCCTGATTTGGCCGGCCAAGAAGTGTAGTCCAAAATTTGAAATCTGGAGTTTTTACTCCAGGTGGCCATTTTGCATAAAAGTCCGTCATTTTTGAGTATTTGCAAATATGTCATTAATTATATAAAGAAATCTAGAAAATTTATAATTAATATCTACTAATAAATATTAGATTTTCCAAATAGATTTTCTGACTTTGTGTTTCCCAAGAAAAATATTTGCACGAGTTTTGCACGTGCAAAAGGATAAATTTCAGAAAAATGCTTATTAAATCACAAAATTTCATTTTAAATCATTAATTAATTCCAAAACATCATTTAAAATTCTAGGGTGTTACACCAAATGCATACATAAAACACATGTGATCATATGTTGCATTTTTTTTGCTAAAATATTTCTTACCTCATATAGCCTTAAATGAAACATAATAGATAATGGTATATATTGAATTTAAAATAAATAATAAATTCGAGATAAAATTATTGAAAACTAAAATCTTACATTCTCTCATATTATAAAAACAGATAAATATCCAGTTTTATTAATGAAACATGATGGCTATTTCCATCTTTGAGTCCAGAAAGAAAAAGGGGGAGAAAAGAAAGAGAAAAAAAGAAGACTGAAGATAAGTATACATATCATATTAAAACTAGAAAAAGATAGTAGATAAAATTAAGTATAATTAATAACAGCCTATGCATAACATGGACAGGTCATCTTGTGTTGCACGTATCATTGAACCATGTTTAACATGCATGTGTATAAATCGTATAAGAATTTTGACAATCTAACTGTAACATCCTGAATTTTTAATTATAATTAACAAAGAGTTTGTTGAATTTCACATGATTTTCACGTGCAAATTTATGTGCATTTTACTCGAGAAAAATTATTTATTTTCATATCATGAACAAGTAAATTAAATTCCTTTTTTTTAATCTAAAAATCCTATTTAAACACTAGGCCTAATTTTCTAACTCTAGCTCACACTAATTAATTTAATCATTTTTAATTAGAAGCCCATAGAATTATAGCTCACTAGTTTGAGCCCACTAATTTAATTCTCTTTTAATTGTCCCAACTTATAGGGTAGACTAGTTTTGTAAACAATTAATCAAATGAACTTGTACAACTAGTAACTAGGGGTGTATTGTGTGACACGTGCATTGCACTAGCACGTGTCTTGAGTGGGTGTCGGGGTAGGCCGGATAGCATTCAAGAGAGAGTGGGAGAGTTGGTGTAGTGGAGAGGTGGTTTTGAGTTCATGGGTAGTGGTTCTAACTCCCTAGTTCATCCTAGCCCCTAATCCACAACCATCTAGTTCATCTTGACCCTCCATTTTACTTTGAAAATTTTATAAATACCCCCTACATCTCTTCATGCAATACACTTGAAAATTTGGTAAAAAAGAAAGAAACAAACAAACAAACAAAAAAATTGTGAGAAAAGATAGAGAGTTTGTGAGTAAAAAGATTGAATAGTGTTTGTGTGTGTGGTCTTGCACCATTGGAGGCCGGCTTTTCACCAAGGAGGAGGAGAAGTGATCGGGTTCCATCAAGCTAGGAATAGAAGTGATCGCATTCTTTATGGCATAATCTAGGAGGAGAAGGAACCGTTCGTGTGTTTAAGGAGATTTCTAGGAACTTTCTATTTGTTTTCTTCAAAAGGTGGGTGATTTCTCAAGCTTCTAGTTAGATACCATGCTAGGATTGAAATTGTGATCATGTTAAAATTGAGTAGGAAAGATTGCCATACATGTGTTTAAGGAGATTAAGAAGAAAAGAACACCAATTAATCTACACAAAATGTTAATAGAATAATTTAGTATGTTCAAATGAGTATGTGTTATGATGGCTTGGTAGTTTATTCACATGCTAAAATGGATAAATTATGATTTTGTGAAATTTTGTCTATGCATGAATTGAAAAATAAAATATGTGAGAAATGTGCTTATGGATAAAGTATGGAATGTAAATTAATGGAATATTAAATAGATTAAAAGTGTGTTTATGTGCCATATGCAATTAGTGATGTAGTCACTTGATTTATAATTCGTATTGTCTCTTAAAATATTGTAGTTTGGGAAATAGGACTAAATTGAAGAGTTAAATTTTTTGTAAGGAATGAAAGAAAAGAAAACTTGTATTAAATCCATTATGAATGAGGAAAAATTGTTGACAAAAAGATTCTTATAAAAATAAATATTTTTTATGTCGAAATGAGTCTATTTTGATCCATTGTTTAAACTAACTAAGGGAGAAAGAGTTTTTATGCTAAAAGATGAGTTCTATAAGAATTATAAATACAAACTACTGTTTTCTTCAAGAAATTGTACTCAGAAAAAATCTATATTTTATAAGTACAATTTGAATGAGAAAAATCAAGTTTTTCTAAAAGAGCTAGAAATAACACAGTCAAACTCAAAAATGTTTTATGAGAATTTCCTTACGGGTTAGTCACTAGACCTTCTGGTTAGTGGGTGCGCTTTAGTGCTGTTACTGTAGCTCGGCGGCACTGTGTGCTTGGGTTCGAGTCACGGCAAAGACTTTATTTTTTCAAAATGTGATTTTTATTCAAAACCCGAACTCAAAACACAAACATAATTCGAGTCCTCTTTTAGACAGTTAGCTACTTTGGTCATTCTGGTTTGTGGGTGCGGTTTGGTGGCGTTATTGTTTGCCCGTGGGCCTCTATGTGTGGGTTCGAAACTGGCCTCTGGGCATTTTTTTTGTTTTGATTTTTTTATATATTTTGACTTTCTAAGGGTTTTAAATGCTTTAAAAATTGAGAAAGATATTAGAAAAATCTCTAAAATTACAGAGACTTCACAAAAATTATTTCATGAATATTTGGACTATTATAATGAGAATTAGAAGTGAGTTTTGAGAATAAGAATTAATAAAATTCTTGGATATGATTCTTTTGTTATTTTAAGATGAAAAATAATTTTTGAACATAGAGAAAATTGAGAAGAGTTCAAAGATAAGAATTTAACTTATAAATTGTTAAGTAAAATTTGATGTAAGATTATTTAAGATTATGCAAGTTGTGCATGGAAAATAAATTAAAAAGAAACATGATGAAATGTAAAACTTATGAGTATGTGTACTCTCATTTTGATGAGCATGAAAGAGAATTGAGACTAGAGTTTTAGCTAAGTCCATACGTCGGCAATAATGAAATTTTGAAAAGAGAAATGTGATAAATAAAGACCAAGTTTTGGGTCATGGTTAATGATGGATATTTTAAGACCGATGTAGAGGTAATGCTAATTCTAGAGTATTGATTTTTATTCATGATTCAATTATCTAAGTATTAAATACAAAGTGGAGATGTGACGAAAGTAAGAGAAAAACATAAGTATGAGGGTTATTGAATTTGCGGTGTGAGAGTGTTCACAGGATGTCCTCATGATGCGTCATGATTAGGACGTGGATACTATTCTAGGATATCGTACCGGTGGCGACACTTATGGGGTGTTTGGTGACTACGAGTGGTGTCATTGTCCATGGCGGAGGTGAATTGACCACAGGATGCCTGCATGTTGCGTCATGTGTAAGTGCGTGGGAAGCTCTCTAGGATGTCTGGACATGGGCTCGTAACTCATAGAACACCTAGGATACTTACCGTAGCTACTGTAGTAGAGTAGATCATGGTAAGGGAATTAACCCTACAAGATGAAGAACGATTAAGGGCTTGCCCTCGGACCAATGTAGTATGGGATGCATAGAATCCGAACAAGTGCACATTAGTGTCATGTAATAATAATAATTGCATTAAGGACTAAGTGCACATTCACACACGACATCAATATGATAATCCTCCTTAACTTTGTTTGTGACAAGTATGTGCTTTCTAAGTAAGAGAAATTGATGTATTATATCCTAGTGTCAGTTGTATGCAACTGACGTACCCACAGTTTCTATGCAGGGCAAAGTGATTGACAAGAATAAAAGATGATTGTTGCTTAAACAAATGTTCAAGTTATTATTCAATTCATGTATAATGTTGTATTTTGCTTCTGCTGTGTAAAATGTAATCATTGTTGTAATAAAAGTTTTTAATTCTTTGTAAAATTGTACAAAGAGAAGTGTAAAGATCCTGTGGAACTTTGAATTCAGTCCTATTTGGAATTCGGGGTGTTACACTAACAAACCGCCCATGCATGCACGAGTCAATTGCAAGTACTAAAATGAAATTATCATAGTTATTTTGTTATCTATTTTTAAATTTAAAAATACTCTACCAGAAAAGGTAATGAAACCCTACCTCATTAATATATATGTGTGTGTGTGTGTGTGTGTGTGTGTGTGTGTGTGTGTGTGTGTGTGTGTAAACTAAATACTTGTCTATTACAGAGTAGCTCATTGATTGGGGGTGAGTTAAAAGATGAAGAAAGCAAACATATGATAGAATAAAAGGACTCCTGTTTAGAGAGTATAGAGGGTAGAGGGCTACTGTCGTATACCTCTACTAGCCCTATCGAAAAATCCATACACATCTAACCTGTACAAAGAGGCTTTCTAGGAAAACACTAGCCCACCCCTCTCAATCAAAACCAAAATAAGTCTGTCACCATAGTTTCATATTACAACCAGTTACAAAGTTTTAACTCAAAATCAAGCCCATAAGAAAAAACACAAGTACTAGGAAGAAAGCATAATCCAATTATCTGAATATGTAGTCTCCATAGTGAGCATTGCTGAGAACAATAAGATCAGATGTAGTCATACCTCTCATTCCTTGCCCCATTTTAGTTCTGGCTCCACTCAGTTGTAGCTTCTGCTCCATCTTGGGCTTCTTCCTGCTTGGTTGTGTCGTATTAAACTAAACAGAAAACCAAAATATTACACCTCGTACAACTACAAATGGAGCACTAATCTTAACATGAAAAGTTTTAGCATTTATCTCCAACCAAATAATCTAACACACTGCAATAGTGCATGAACATCGGGTGGGTGCAAAACACCATGAGTGGAAACCCTCATATAATGAAGGTGGCAGTGTGGAGATATGGAAAAGATTTTGAATATATGACCACACTTACAATACTAATGGGCGTGCAAAGAAGATATGATATGCATTTCTTGGGTAGAGGTATATAATTTGCAGGAAGAGTCCCCGTCCCAACCCTTCCTTGCAGGCAAATCTTTGGTATTCAATCTATTATAGCTCATCATCCATATGAAGCACTTGCATTTGAGTGGCACCATAGTCTTCCAAGGGGCCTTGAAGATTGGAGAGGACAGTCCACCATTGATGAAGAAGTTGTAGGTGAACTTCACCATGAAGAAGCCTGAAGTTGTAAGCTTCCAAGTGGCAAAGTCTCTTCCATCAGCAGGGGAAGTGGTTCTTAAGGACTGTAGCATGCTGATCTTCTCCTGTCTTTGGTTCTCTTCAGTCAGCTTATGCAAGGTTAATCACCACACCCAAATCCCCCCTCCCATCTGCCTTGAGTTAAAATCTGGGCTCTGAACATGATAGATGTACCATCCCTAAGATGCCAAGAAACACATTGCATAAAGAGTTCTTTTAGCTGATACAAACCTTTCCAGAATTACGAAGAATTCCTAGGTTGTTGGAAGTAGCAGATTGACTAGTTGAAATAGAGGGATCAAGTGTATAGTCTAGAAGTTCTTCTGGGCCATTTATGATTTTCTACCACCATTTCATAAGGAGCAAGTTGTTGAACACCTGCAAGTTAAGTACCCCTAACCCTCCTTGCCTTTGGGTTTGCAATCTCTTTAAGTTCACAATTGTTGTCCCCATTGCTTCTTTGTCTAAGCTCATCCAAAGAAACCTACTTCTTACTTGATCAATCCTCCTGATGACCCACTAAGGTAGCTTGAAGAAGGAGGACAAATATAAAGGTAATGCAGAGAGTACTGAGTTGATGAGAGTTGATCTCTCCCCTCTTAGACAACATTCTACCTTTCCAGCTAGAGAGTTTCTTCTCAATTTTAAGTATGAGTGGCATCCATTCTCCCTTGGTCATCCTGCATATGGAGAGAGGAAGCCAAAAGTATTTCCGAAAGAGGGATCCTTCGGTGCATCCTAGTATATAAGAAAATGTTGCGTGCTTTGCTCTGGATTTGCTAAAGTAAATTAAGGGTGAGTTTTTAAAATTGATGGCGAGTCATGGAACATTAGCATAAATGTGAAGCAACAATTTGAGATTGATAACTTCTCCTTCCTCTCCATTGCAAAACATAAGATTGTCATCTTCAAATTGCAAAACAGATAGATGGGAGAGTTATCCAGCTATATTAAGAGAATGAAAAATTCTCCTTCCCTCCCCTGCTTGAGCATTTGTGCCAGGACATCAACAACAAGTATAACTAGCATGGGGGATAGTGGGTCACCCTAAATAAGTCCTCTCATGGAGGGGATATACTTGCCTTTTTCTCCATTGATAAGAATCGATGACTTGGCAGAATGAAGTAACATATGAATCCAATTGCACCACTTAGTGCCGAAGCCCCTGGCTTGAAGAAGCTCCTATAAGAAAGACCAACTCAGAGAATCAAATTCCTTCTTGAAATCAATCATTAGCAAAAAAATGTCAGCCATTTTCTTAGAGCAGAGGTTAACAACTTCATGAGCGACTAGGAAACAATCTAGAGTTGTCTTGCCTTTCAAGAATGCAGTCTGAGAGGAGGAGACAAAGTCATGCAAGACAGGGCCCAATCTGTTAGCAAGCACTTTTGCAAAGATTTTAAAGGAGCAATTTAGCGAGTTGATGGGTGTCAAGTCCGTAACACTACTGGCCCCCTTGCATTTAGGGATGAGGATAATATCAATTGCACCCCCCTCCCTCCCCCCCCCCCCCCACCCACCCCAAAGTATATATCATTAAGCAAGGAAAGGACATCATACTGGATCACCTCCCAAGATTCCTGGTAGAAGCTTGTGGAGAATCCATCAGGTCCAGGTGCCCTATCACCATTCATTCAAAACACTGTTGACTTAATTTCTTTCAGACAGAAGGGGGCATCTCGGGTGGATAAATCAATACTTCAGGGGGGATAAATCATGCCAATCAACCGTAAAAGAAGCCACATTTGACGTCCCACAAACATTCTCAAAGTGTTCCTTAAATTTCTTCATAATGAATGTCTGATCAGTCATAATAACATCTTCCTCCATAGTAGAATAAATGAATTTTCTTTTCCTTCTACCATTTGCTTTACAATGGAAGAATCTAGTATTAGCATCCCCTCCTTTCATCTAGGTGATTCTTAACATTTGCCTCCAATAAATATTCTCAACCATAACTATATCAGTATACTCTTTGTTGAGCAGCCCCCTCTCCTACCTCTTTGATAGAGTCCAGTCTTTGATAACCTGAATTACATCTAAAGCCTGAATATTTCTCAAAATGGTTACTTTATTTTCTTTGAGATTCCCAAAATGGGTCTTGCTTCAAATCTTGAATCTCTTCTTAAGAAGAGTCAGCTTATTTGAAAACCTAGCAACTATATCTCTTTAACATTTCAAATGCTGCCACCAGTGTGACACCAACATTTGAAATTGAAAGTGGGTTAGCCAAACCTTTCAAACCTAAAGTAGCGAGATCTCTAGTTTGTTGCTTGAGTATCTAGAGCAATGGGGCAGTGGTTAGATGTTATTTTCAGGAGAGAGGTTTGGATGGAGCTTGGAAGGTAAGCATCCCACTCTTGCGAAATGAGAAATCTATCAAGTCTTGCCATAGAAGGGGATTCTCTGAGATTTGACCAAGTGAACTTTCTGCTTTCGAGGGGCATATCAATTCGTTCGAGGGAGTTGATAAAGTCTCTGAAAGCTTGCATATCTCTATGAGAGCCTCTTTCTCCTCTTCTCTCCTCACTTGAGATGGTGATATCAAAATCTCCACATACAACCCACTTGGGGCAAAGAGAAACTCTTCTCTGGCTAATTTCATAGAGGCAAAGCTCTTTATCATCCCATTCAAAAGCGGCATACACTAATGTAATGGACCATTCCAAACCTAAATTCCTCTCCTTAAAAGTAACATATACTGAAAATTTGTCAATTTTGGAATATATATATTCCCCACAGGCCTCAATAGCATCCAGATAAACCCACTTGGTGATATTGCCCCCCCCACTTGATGTTAAATTCCTATCCTAAGGAGATGAAAGTTTGGTCTCTCGAATGCAAATAACCGAACCTCTATACTCCTAATTTGATCCTTTATTAGAGAACATTAATCCAGACATTCCAACCACCAATATTATAAAGAAAGAATATACCCACAAAGAAACTAGTGCAAAGCAAAACACAACTAATGATTAGACTACTTTGGTAGTAGCTTCTATTAACCTGATTGGCCACTAGAAGCTTCTTTTGAGCTTCTAATCCTTGCAATAGAATGTTGTCCCTTAAGTTCCACACCCATAGACTTAGCTACTCCCATGAATTGATCATCACTAAGTAATTTGAAAGGATTTCCAAGAAATTTAGAAGGAACTAGTGGGTTTATCTTCGTTGTTGGATCCCGAAGCCGTCCTCTTAGCATTAGCCAGATGACGAGCAAATGGCATGTTCATTACTGCCCTCCTCTGAGCTGATGTCATCTTCTTCTTCTTCAGCTTAACTTGCTCTTTAAAACTTGGGGATCGACTGGGAGTCATTCACCTGATCAGAGATAGCGTGGGGGGTGTGGGTTCAACCATCAGAATCAGTAGAGTCACTCTCGCTGCATACCCCTATCTCTGGGCCTGAGGTTTGCGATATTGCTTCCTTATTGACTGGATGGGCCAAGGCCTACTTAATAGAGGGTTGTATCTTGCCATAAAGGCTGGTTGGAATATTTATGACTTTATTTTCCCATACCATCATCATATAGCCATCCTTACTCCCTTCTGAATTACCATTTGATTCTCTTAGATTTTAAGGGACACATAGGCTGATTTGTGGGCTTGATCATCGAGGGCAATCAGGTTTGGTAATTCAAAATTTCCCACATTGATTATCTGCTGTAAATCATGAATTTTTTTAGTTTGGATCTTCACCGAATCCTCTGGTCCCACCTCCACAAATTCTCATTTTTTGAATCTTCCAGAAGTGTCTTTCCTACCTTGATCTCCTGACGGCGTTCCTCCTCCGCCTTCTCCTTCAAAACAACCCCTGGCTTCTACATAGTAGACATGCCAATAGAATTAGAACTGCTATCACCCACCTTCTTCCTCGAGAAGGAGTGGAACTCATGTTGCTTTGGTGGTTGAGGACCAAAACATGTAGTAAACAATTGGACCCTCCCTGCTTCAACATCGGCCACCGCCATCGACTCCCCCGGTAGTAGAATTGGCACATCATAAATCTCACTTACAGGGCCAGCCCTAAGTTCCCAGGGGCCCAAGGCGAAGGCCCAAATAATTATTTTTTGGGGCCCCTAATAACAATATAATTTTTTTTACGTGCAAAATACGTGCCTATATTTACAAGGGGAATACAAATTTGGGGGCCCCTAAAATTGGAAAGAATCTAAGGGCCTGAGGCGGCCACCTCACTTGTAATACCCCAGATTTTTAAATAGTTCTTTTAAGATTAATAAATTAATTAAAATAATTTTTGGTGATTTAATGAACATTTTTTGAAATTTACCTTTTAACACATACAAAACACATGCAAATATTTTCTTGGAAAGTTCAAAGTCAAAAATTATTTTGGAAAAACCCATTAATTATTATTAGATATTATTTGTGAATTTTCTGGATTTTTCTGATAATTGTTCGACCTATTTGCAAATATTACAAAAAGATGGACTTTTGTGCAAAATTACCTCTTAGAGTAAAAACTCCAGACTTTCGGATTTTTGGGCTGGGCATGATGCCTAGTCAACTCAAAGGTAAAGAGTTTACTTTTATTTTAATAAATTTGGTTTATTTTGCAAGTTTTGATATAGAATGGTCTTTTTGCAAAATTACCCCTTAGAGGGCAAAAAGTACAATTTCGTTTTCTGGGTTTTTAAAACAGTGCCGGCCAATATTAGGGTATTTGTTTTTGTTTTTAAATCTCAATTAATTTGGTTCAATCTAATTTCCAAGTATAAGGATTTATATATATAAAAATATATTTAAAAGAGATATTTTATAAATCTATTCAAAAACCCTGATACCCTATTTCCGGCCTATTAAAGGCGAGGTGCAGCCGTCTCTTTGCTGCACAACACAAAGGGATTTCTTTATTATTATTTTCTTGGAGTTGCAAAGCGAGAATCTTGGTTTTCTTGCGAAAGGAGGAATTTTTCTTATTTTTTATTATCTTCGGTTGATTCTTCAATAAGGTGAGTGACATATGTTTGTTTTCTTATTGTTCTAAGCATGTTGTATGTGATGGTTGTTTATTAGAAAGCATGATAAAGGGTTGTATGATGATAATATGAAGTTTTGATGAATAAATGAATTAAAAATTGAATCTTTTCATGAAACCTATGCTTTGATGATTAAAATTACACATAGATGGCTTAAGATTTGTTAAGAACCTAATAGAAATCATCAGTAGGATGATTTCAATCATATTGTTGCTGATTTGAATATATATATTGAGGTTTATGATGATCATTGCAAAAGTGAACTAAAAAGCCATGCTTACTGTGGTGTATACATATATGCTTTGTTTTTATTATTGATGAAGAAGAACTTGATTGATACATGTTGTATGTGCATATATTCATGAGTTAACTGATGTGAGTAGTGGGGGTATGTGTATAACAAGTTTTAGTAGTCATTGGATTAAAAGATCAAGTTTTGAAGTATTAAAAAAGGGGTTGAGTTTCGGGGCTGATGCTTTCAGCCGAATTTGAGTTTTTGTGATTTTTATGAAGTTTTCGACTGAGATTTGATTTTGTTTTGATACTGAGTTTGATTTGAACATTATACTAATTTTAATTAAGGAGATTTCAAATCCTTAACCGATCTATATATATATACACATATACACATAATAATACATCTCACTGTTATGATGAATTGCCTAAAGTGAATTTTGAGTTTTTATGAAGATTTATTTGGATCTTGAGTTGTTTAATACTGAGGGTGATTTGAAACATTGTACCACTCTTATTGATGATTTTGATGACTTAAACTGATGCTCAAACACCCTATGCTCATATACACACATATTCATACCCTATTTTGAAGAAATTTGTCAAAATTGTTATTTTATTAATTTGGAGTGGTTTGATTTGTTTTATAAACTCTTATATGTTATACAAGTTGTATTAACTCATCTCTGGAAATTAGTTTTTCAAATTTGTGATTTTACAAAGTGGAATCGAAGTATCATTCGAAACATGCACAAGATTTTAACGCTGGCTGTATAGCAGCCAGCGGTCGATCGCACAGTCAACCGACAAGTTGTTTTTTTTAGAATTTCCAAAGGAGCAGTCGACCGCCATTATTTTCCACTGTTTTGGTAGTCGATCGCACTTGTAATTGTTGAGTTGTTTTGTTGAGTTTTCTTCGTTTCTTTTAAACGGTTATTTCCTCGATATTATGGATTATTGCTCTACTATTTTAGATGATATTTTTACTACAGATTACAGGATTTTACACAGAGTTATATTTTATTTATAATAGAATTTTAATTGTATTCTTATGACCTTATTAAGTGAGTTATATGTGTTTTCAAAAAAATTGATGTTTTGGTGATATTCTACGACTTAAAAATATGATTTTCTATTATTTGATGGGTTTAATATTTTATTTCTGGAATTTTATGAGTACATTAAATGAATTTAAATTTTGTTAATTTAAGAGGTTTTCTTTATATAAACGTTTTGATGATGGATTTGTGAGTTTTATTGAAAGTTTTGATATTGATGGTTGAGTTATGAGTCTTTAGAGATTGACTGAGGCCTTAACTACCGGTGGTTGAGATTTTGGTTATTGTTCATTTGAGTTAAGACCGGTAGGGTACACCAAATCTAAGAGATTCACAATTTAATAAATAATTAATTAACTTAACAAGATAAGGACAGACACTAAAGGGTGATATGATGAAATGAGAACAAACGTGAGTTATGGACTCCAGAATGATCCAAGGAGTGAGATATTTTCCAGTTTTCCGGGACGATGGACGTAAGGGCCACAGAGTGATCCACGGAGTGGGATTAATCTCCAGTATTCCGAGGACGAGAGCGATGCTCATGGGATGTTTATGCAATGAGGGTTCCAGGATGACTTGCAGAGTGAGGCAATCCCCAGTTTCCGGGACGATGGACGTAAGGGCCACAAAATGATCTGCGGAGTGGGATTGGCCTCCAGTATTCCAAGGGCGAGAATCGATACGTGCAGAATGTCTAAATCTCGTAGTAGTCATCGTAGTAGGATTAGTTGCATAACGAGGAATTTAACCCTATTAAGTGGAGAACGATAAGGACTTGCATCGGACCTATATAGAGTGAGATGTATAGAATCCGATAAGTATGCATTAGAGATTCAACATATAGCATTGGTGTTTTCTTGACCTGGTTTTATGCATGTTGTTTCCTATTTTTCTACACTTGACACTTAGTCTAGTTTCACCCGATATTTTCATGTTTTATTTATTGTTATTTCTTATTTCATTTATTCTTGCTGTTAATACATGTTGTTTATGACTCTATGCCTTATGTTTTATTTATGTTGTATTTCTTTCATCTTACTCACACCGTTATGGCTGACCCCTGTAGTTTTGGAGGTTAGGGTTATCTCTAGCCTCATATTTTACAGGTAGGTACCTTTAGCATTGGGATTTGGATGCATGAGATAGAATGATGTTATGCCTTATGTAAATTGTAAAAGACTGTGTTGTAAAAGAAAGAATTTGTAATTCAAGGTGTTTATTTTTCCGCTGTGCTTTGTAAAGAATTAATGTAATAAAAGTTGAAAATTTTTATCTGTGTTTTGGCTATGTTTACTATTACAATTGAGGTAGATATCAGAAATTGTGCAACGTATTTCTGAGATATTATATTAGAAATTCGGGGCGCTACATCAATGGCCTCAAGGTGGGGGTCGGCCTTGCTCACTTACATTATTCCATGGGGTGAGGTACTCAACCTCTAAGGTCATGAGGATGTGAGACAGACATTGAACTTTGAATAAAATTATGGTATCCTTTTCATTTTTACACATTTCCATATCAGAGCTCATTGTAATGACCTTGGCAAAAGCCTTGAACAAATATTCTAGTGAGACCATGTTTTACAGGTTAAAGGGGAGAAGAGGTACACTAACCAAGATGTGGCATGTTTTCAGCCTTAAATCTGCACCGTACTTTGGCGACGAGGAGGTGATGATAGCCGTTATACCCACGAGCTTGATGATAACTTCCGCAACCACCTTCTTCATCATGGTCTCACTTGAAAATTTGATGAAGAAACCTCGTTCCCCACCGGGTCCAAGCAGAACCAGTATCCCTCGTCCCGTCATTTCCAATTAAGGGCACTAACCACCACTTCAATCTTTCGTCTTCCCGAAATAATGTGGAAGAATCCACAGTTGAAAAGCTCCACAGTAGTCTTGGAGATTTTAGAGTTATGAACCACCTCAATCCTAAGAGCCTTGGGCCTACTGAAAATTGTGCAATCTCTAACATAGTGGCTCGCCATCTTGCAATTGAAACAATAAAATCCCTACCGCCTGCAGTTTGAGGTCTCGTGATCGCCCTCACCACACTTCATGCACCTCATCTCCATCTCCCTCCCCTTGTTAATGGTGAATTTTTGGGTATTGTGGAAGGGTATGGTGGGGAAAGCAGGCTGAGGGTTTTGGTTTAGGAGGATGTGAGGGGATTGAAAAAAGATCTGATTTTGATGATGGGATGGGCACTTGGGAAATGATGAGGGAGATGAAGAGGATTTTGCTTGTGAGTGGATGAGGCAACAACAGGGTATTGGAGAGCATGCAAGTAAGATTCATGATGGTACCGTAATCGTGGAAAATGCCAACCCCATACGTCATCGCCTCCGCTCACTCTTTTCTCTCTCCCCCCATCTTTTTGTCACCTCAGCGGCAGATCAGATGAAGATGGTCAGAACTGGAAAGGTTTACACAATTTCTAATCTTATCTCCATCTTCAGTCATTGTTAGACTTTTCTTCTAAAATTTATATTTATCCTCTTCCATCTATATCCTCTGTCAAAACTATAAAAAATATCTTATGGTAACATCTTTTGAATTTGAAATTTGAGAGGATTTCAAATTTTTTGATGTTTTTAAAATTTTAATGTAATCAATTGAAATTCTAAAACAAGCATATAAATATTATATGCTTTCTATGTAAGTCTTTTCTCTATTAGCACCTTCCACTTTGAGAAATTTTTTTTATAATCAAATTGCAAGTTTTAGTTTCTTTCCCGTTCTTCTCCTTCCATTGTTATTAAGATTTTTTAATAATTATCATGAATTTCTTTTCTTACTATGTTTAACATCAAATTATCCACTTTTCTAAAGGAACCTCAAATATATTTGTTTCTGTTGAAGACTATGTTATCATTATTGTTTTCAACTTGATTGTAATTATTATTCCTTGTAAGTAGTTTTGTCTTTGAACATACATGTTTCATTATTTTTGTAATCAGTGTAGAATTATGATGGATGTGTTACTTTTCAATTCTTATTTTTCTAAGAAATTAAATTAATAAAATAAGAAAAATCAATGCACACAATGAGACACATGCTATGGAATATTGCATTATTTTTCTAGACAAAAATTCTTACCTCATATAACCTTAAAGTAAAGATAATAGATAATGATATTCATTAAATTTAAACTATATATAAAATGATGAGGGTGAAAATTGTTGTTGATCTGCAACACACGATTATTGCATGGATCTCGAGGTTCCTAAGGTCAAGATAACAGTCCTTGGGTAGCTACAGACCCGGAGATGGCTCACGAGCCGTCCACAGGCCCACCACCTAGACTCAGCCTACCAAGAAAAAGTTGACCAGCTATTTATGGTTGGTGATCAAATCTCCTATAATCTGGGGATTAGTTACTCAATCACATTCCTAATCCATAGGATATAATTGGAAGCTGAGGAATCTTCCCCTAAAAAATTCCCAAAGGCATATAAATACAAGTTTACCTCCACAATTACCAGGTAATCAATCTTTTGCCACTGAACCCTATTTTTATTCTTGGTTGCTCACTTGATCGTCGGATGACCTATCGCCGGGAACACTTTCGGTGTTTCAAGCTTTTATGCAGGTGTTCGGCGGCCATCAACCACCAGATCCACTTATTCCAATCACATAATGGTCTCACGTTAGGGTCAAATCTACGGCTGAGATCTGCATTTTCTCCCTAACAAACGAACTCATCATCTGTTGCTCCCACACTAGTAAACAGCAACATCAGATTAGCGCCGTTGTGGGAAACCGCAAGTCCAGCCTCCAACCCAGATCCTACACCGTAGCCATCTTCACCCATGGCCCCAAAGGCCAAGAAGATAGCTACCACGGGGCATCATGCCAATCCACCTCCTCGTCTGTCCCGCAGCTAAGTGGCCACTCAAGAGTCGCAACAACAGCGAGACGAACGTCAACAAAGGCCAGCTTCGAGCACCTTTCATTCGGTCACACGGAAGATCGAATGTCCAGCAGTTTTGGACCTCCAAAACCTTATCAACAACTGACAGGACAAGGAGGAACTCCATCATCACATCAACCATTCTAGAAACAAAGCACCCTCGGATCAACCTCCAAGTCACAGCCATCACTCCTCTCATGATTGGGGGAAAGAATGTAGTCTCTCCCCAAGGGGTCGCCACCCCCAAATGGCCACGGAGAAGAGGGCCACGTGACGAGGGCCAAGTTCCAAGAGTTTCAGACAGAGGTCCTCCAAGCTCTTTGAGGCAGAGCAAGGAACGATCATCACACGGACAAGCCCCGTATCGGCAGGACCAAAAACGAAGAGTCCTATGGGTCGAACCAATCCAAGGGACAAAAAGATGCAGTTCTTAAGCAAATGCAGGAGATGGAAGATTCGCTCGCCTGGATATTGGAAGGCAAGAGGTAGTCCAACAGTATCACCCAGTCCGACCTCCTTTCTCCTCCTGCATCCTCGAAGCCTCGGTCCCGAGAAGCTTCAAGCCTCCTGTATTCGAGACCTATAATGCGGAGTCTGATCCAGCTGATCACATTGAGGGGTTCAAAAAACCCTCATAATGACTCATAGTGCCTCAGGTGCTCTCCTCTGCCATGCGTTCCCTGCCACGCTGAGGGGCTCTACATGAGAGTGGTACTCCAGACTCACCCTAAATTCAATCTTCTCCTTCGACCAACTCGAAGAAAGTTTCCTTGCCCACTTCGTGACCACCACCTCCCTGCTCCATTTGAAGCAGAAAGACAGAGAGTCCCTCTGGGAATTTGTTCAGAGGTTCACAGCAAAATCCATGTCTATTTCCTCCCTCGATGCCGGGATCGTGGCAACTGCATTTAGACACAACGTTCGACACAACCTGTTGAAAACCTCCCTAGCTAAGAAGCCTCCCTCGAATTTCCCTGAACTCCTCCTACGAAGCGAGAAATACATCTGAGCCGAGGAAGCCCTCCATCCGGGAGGTCTGAAAGAATCCCCCGCCAAGGGAAAAAGGAAGATGGATGGTTCTGAAGCGCCGAAGAAATCTCAGAAAGATGCCTCCGGATAGAGGCTTCCTCTCCCAGTGCCCTGGTTTAAGAAGTTCACTCCGCTTAACACGAGTGTCTCCGCTATCCTCATGGAGGTGGAGGAAGAGGGGCTGATCCGACACCCTTCTCGGTCCAATAACAGTAATAGGAGGTTCTACAGCTGATTCTATTAAGGCCATGGTCATGAGACCGACAACTGTCGGGGGCTTAAAAATGAAATCGAGGCCCTCATCCGTAGGGGCTACCTTTCCAAGTTCACTCAAAATGACCCAAGAACTTCTCTTCCTCATGGGTCTACCAAGCGTCCAGAAATGGACTCCGAGCCCCAGGGCTTTGAAAGACTGGTCGTCCTCCACTCCATGCATGGAGGGGCAATGGGGGGTAACTAAAACTCTTCAAGCAAGGCATTTGTCCGGAAAGTAATGTCACGATCCGCTTCTCAAAAATACGGAGTATGAGTACATGACATTGGCCCAATGAATGACTAACGTCACCCATAAGCTGTTTATCCGATTAACTCAACAATATAATCAATACGGAACAATTGCGCGGGCAATAATAATCTTAAGAACAATAATACTTGGAATGAAATAATAAAAATAACCAAATACAATAATAATCCAACATCTGGAAATAATAATAAACATAACCCAAATACAATAATAAGTCTCAACCACAATAGCAATAAGTCTCAATACAATAGTTCATTAAAGCGATATGCAATTAGAAAGCATTAAGTCTTTATAATGTCTGTTCTCCAAATCCAGCAGGAAATTCTCCTTCACTACCTGTATACACTTCATCTAAAAAAAGAAGAAAAATTATCCTTAGAGCAAGTCATGGACAGCAAGTAGAGAAAGCAGTGAACAATGGAATAACGGTATAATAAGAATCAATAGATCAATAGGAATCAATAATACGAGACAATAACAATAATTGATATCATGATAATTGGTACAATGGCTATAAATAATGATGCAATATTCGGTAACGGTAATCAATGATCAATAACGGTAACACTTAGCCAATACTCGATATCAATAGAAACAATGATGAACAATATACAATGTCGGTGTGATGCAATTCTTAAGTCTATTAAGCATTTTAACTCCTAACTAATGCACGTACTACTGTGTCTCATATGTTCCATACCACAGGTTCGATGCATATATACAATTTCGTTTAGACTTAAGTGGTGTACTCCGTAGATCATATACTTGGCAATGGTAAACACTATTCACCTTTCGGTGTACGATACGGTTATCGGCAACGATACGGTACTCAACAGATTGGGATTACGGCCGTAATCCATATTCACACGATAAAACGGTAGGGGGAACGGTAATTAAGGAAACACGGGCCCCTCCTCCAAGTACAGTCTCTAGTTTTTTCACTACTTAAATCACCCTTTAAAACCCCTGCTTGTTAATTATTTATTAATGCAACAATACAATATGCAATCAATGGACATTTCGGTGAACAATAGTATCAATAGGGAAACAATAGGTTGGTAATTTGTGATAGGACAATTAGAATGATGAAAATAACTCATTGGGATCATACAATGCAACATACATACATTAATTCATGCAATATTATGATATATGAAAAATTAATCTATTAAAATCTGGATTATAAAATTCTGGACAACAAGAATAGTCTGTACAAAAATACAGTTTCCCACTGTTTCAGAACTCGAAAACTGAATCCGTCAGAATTTCTAGAAACTAGACTTCCACATGGTTCCAACGCATATTTAAAGTTCAAATTCCGACAACAGTAGCTAGGTCAAACACAATGTTCTTTACAGATTTCATGTTCAGGCAGAATTTCGACATCATGTTATTTTATTTTTAGAATAAGCAAAAACTCATTAATAAATTCATTAAAAATATTTTCTAGGCTCCTAAACATGTTAAGCAATAATCTGAAAATTTTCAGAGCAAAATTTTATCATCTGATCAGCTTTTTTACTGTTTAAACATGCAAGATACAAGATTCTGAAAATCTGAAAGTAAAAACACAGCTGTAGTAAAACGAGCATAACTTTTGCTACACAACTCAGAATTCAAAAATTCAATATGTTTTGGAAACTAGAAAGATAAGGATACAATTCATATTCAGGAAGTAATTCGTTTTAAGATCATTTACTAGTTCAAAAATAGCAGTCAACATATAGGTTAGCAAGCAATATATAGGTTTTATGTAGTTCTCTTGAAAATAAACTAATTAAACATGATGGGTATCGATTCTTTAGTCAATAAATTGTTTAATCAACATGATGGGTGCAATAACATAATAAATAAAAATAAAATCATACGCATATACTATATCATCATCGATCAAACAACAAGCAATCAACCAAATATATAACCTAGTAGTTGTTTCTACAATAATTAATCGTGTTATGAGATGCATGAAAATTTCCTATCATCAATACTATATGATGTATGCAAGATTCAATATTTTTGGAGTCAAAGTGGCATGATATCAAGAATATTGGGGTTAGCTCATATAAACCCTCAATAAACCTAATGAAGATAGTTAATACAGCGATACGATAACGAATAGGATCTACTTGCAAGAATTTCAACAAAACTTGAATTTGATACAATTAACAATTCAAGAGAACGGTGACTTGCCTGTTAGACGGTATTTTCGAATATAATAGAATAACGGGATGAGAATCCCGGGCAACGAATCCACGAATGGAAAACACGTGCGAGCGCGTGCAAACACACCAACACAGCGAAACAGCAACACAGCAAAATCAGCCAATCCAACTCCTTCCTCTTCACAAAACAACAACACGGCAACTAGGATCCCCTACACTCCAAAACAGCAAACACAATCATTTCTCATTCACAAAAACAGCATACATCAAACATGGGATCGAGATCCTACTCCATAACACCAAACACAGTACTCAACCACTCCCCTTTCCACATACACCAAATAGCAAACAGCAGCAATTCAATCCCCTACCTCCAAACAGCAAACACCACAACTCCACTCATCGTCTTCTCCACAGCGACGGAGAGAGATAGACGGCGAGAGGGAAAGGCAGGGCGGCGCTCACGGTGACTGCCGACACCCATGGCGAGGCGGCTGATGGTAGGGAGGTGACTGGCGGTGGCGCTGTGGTCGAGGAGCGACGCAGCAATGAGAGAGGCAGTGACGACTTCGAACGGGCGCTCTGTTTTGCACCGAAAACGGTGGAAGGGGAAATTCGGTGGCTCAACTGGTTGCTGGCGAAGAGGAGGTGGAAGATGGAAGATCGGGGGATCTGTGGTGGATGGCAGGGACAATGGAACGGTGTAGTCGACGGAGTAAGGCAATTGGTGGAGGTTGCAGTCGATGGGCGGTGGTGGGTTCGACGAAGAGGAGCGAAGAAGAAGAAGGATAGGGGTCGACGGTGGTGATGAGGGCAGAGATGGAGTTCAGTGGGTTGGAGGAAGACAAAGGCAGGGCAGCAATGGAGGCACGGGAGAGCTTCGAGGATGAAGGCAGGTTGTCGAGGGCTCCGGTTGCACGGCTAGGGGGAAGAGAACAGAGTGGCGGGTGGTCGAAGGGACAGGGCGAGGATGAGCACGGAAGACGGTGATGGGTTTTGTGGTGGAGAGCAGGTGAAGAATAAGGGAGGAGAGCGGCAGGATGGATTCAATGGAGGAAGAGGGCGAAATAGTGGAAGAGTATTTGAATAGGGGTAGGGGAGGGGGTGAACAGTAATGGGGTAGCGGGTTTAAAGGGTTTGGCAGCTGGTGAGTTAGGTTAGGGGTTAGGGTTTAGGGTAGGTTAGGTTAGTATTTATAGGATATTAGGATGGGTATGGGTATAGGGTATGGATCCAATAAAAATATGGGCTTGGGTTTTGGGTTAAAATCCAATAGGAGAAATGATAGGATTTTAGGGTTTATAAAATATGCATATAAATATACATTAAATCGAATAATAAAATACATATATACGGAGTATGTTCGGGCTTTACAAAAATAATAATAATGACAATAATGTTAATAATAAATGTATTTGGTGATAAAAATAATTATAATAATAATTGTAACAACATCAACAATAGAAATAACAATAATAAAAATAGTAACGATAATAAAATTATATAACAAATAGGGATTTTAATAAATTTATTACATAATCCAAATAATACATTTAAATTGAGCTAAAAAATAAATAGCCGATCAATTAGGAATAGAAAATAAAATTAAAATATACCATTATTCGAAATAAATAAAATTTTCGATTAGAAAACACTTTTAATAAAAGATCCGGAATGAATTTAGCACAAAATAAATTTATAAAAAAAATTTATAGAAAATACATGAAAAATACTTATTATCGGGAATGGGGGTTACAAGTAAACTCAGTCCATAACTGTCCCCCCACCCCGAGGCCACATGCTCACGATCTTGTTCTCGGATGAAGATCTCGAGGGTGTCTGAACCCCTCATTGTGACGCCCTAGTAATCAGCCTCGGCTTGGTGAACCACGAAGTCGGCACATCCTCGTAGATAACGATAGCTCTGTCAATATCTTGTTCCTCGCTGCCTTCGAGGGATTGAAGCTCTCCCGAGAAAGGTTAATGCCCATAGGATACACCCTTCACCGCTTCTCAAGTGCTCCAGTCCAGATCAAAGGAATCACCACTGTGGATGTTGCTACAGGGAAATCCCCGACCACCCGAACCGAGCACATGGACTTCGTGGAAGTTGACGTCAAAGAGGCCTATAATGCCATCATCGGGCATCCAGGTCTCGCGTATCTCCATGCAATATCGTCGGACTGTAACGCCCTGAATTCCAAATACATGTAATTCGTAGCAAATACAAGATCTTTTACTTCAATTCGTACAATTTTACAAAGAAATTAAAACTTTCATCATAAATATTGTTCTGTTACAAAATACACAGCGGAAGTTACAACAAGAAATACACAACTTTAACATTCAACAACTTTAATCTGGAAATAATCATCAGCATCAATACATCTTTAATCCTTTTTCTAATCCAAGTCCTACACGGGAAAATTGTGGGCACGTCAGTTGCTGATGCAATGCTATAATACAGCAATTCTTTTACTTTAGCAAATACAAACTTGAATGCATAATAAAGTGTAAAATGTGACTATCCTAAACATGTCAGTATATGATATGAACTTAATGCCTAATGCAAACATGACACTATGGTGCACTAATGTATACTTGCTTGGATTCTATGCATCCCATACAACATAGGTCCGAGGGAAGCCCTTATCGTACTCCTTATTATAGGATTTAATCCCTCGCTATAAAATACTACTACGGTGACTAATGTAAGGTTTAGATATCCTATGAGTATCTAGTACCACCCCGATAATTCTTGAGAATTCGCTCTCCCACC
Organism: Hemerocallis citrina; assembly: GCA_017893485.1. Classification (NCBI taxonomy): domain Eukaryota; kingdom Viridiplantae; phylum Streptophyta; class Magnoliopsida; order Asparagales; family Asphodelaceae; genus Hemerocallis; species Hemerocallis citrina. The sequence goes on from CM030362.1 coordinate 187,567,877, forward strand.
GCGAGTCGTAACCCTGATAATTCTGGAGGCGAAAACCCACACCGCGAGCTATGACTCCGATAATTCTTGAGAGTCGTTCTCCCACCGCGAGTGATTTTCGGACATCATGCCTCACACCTTGATAATCCTTGAGACGAAACCCACACCGTAGGTCATGGGTACCTCATCACACAAATACACTACGAGCGTCGCCTCGATCCCGATAATTCTGAAGAATTACCTCCCACCGCGAGTGATTTTGGATATATTGCCTCACACCCTAATAATTCTGAAGATAATCTCCCACCGCGAATCATATGAGGCCCTCATACTCATGTTTGCCCAGACTTCATCACATATCACCTTAGTGCCGTCCTTAAGTTTAATTAGAATCATCACAACCTAGCGCTACTTACCCTACCGGACTTAAATCAACACGAGAGAAAGTTAGCCCACACTGGCTACTTCTCAAAGAGAAACTTAACCCACACTAGTTATTTCCCAAATTATCATTATTCACAAAATACCGGTTTCTAAGGGTCTCGCCTAGCCTCTAGATTCCAAAAACCATCTCACTATAGAGATCAATTAGGTTACATTTCACCTCAACATAAACATTTCGTTCATCATTTCTCTTTATCCACTTTCTTTATATTTATAGATCATGAAGTATTCACATCTTATAACAACATTCAATAACAATTTCTCAAATCAAAATCTTGTAGACAACTTCTTGGTTAACCAACCAAACTAATCACTTTAATAATTCTCAATGTTCTTTTGACTAATACAACCTTTTTCATCTTTATCTATACTTCAAATATATTAATTCAAAAATCCCTTTTGAGATTAGATCACTACTTCTTAATACAAATCATTTTAAAATTTATCACTAGAGATTCTTTATTTCCAACTCATAACTATGCCTTAATTTTATTGTAAACCAACTCTTAAAATCTTTCACCATATACATTTTCTTCTTAAACTTGAATTAAAAAACTCAACTAATACATGAATATGACTTTTAAAATTCTTAAAATATATTTTAGAATAATATGAAATAATTCACAAGTGTTCTAATAATATTCTATAATTTTTCTATGAAATTTTCCAATTTTTAAAACTTGAAATCATAAGAAATAAAAAAATAAAACCCAAAGGGGTACAGTTGGACTCGAACCAGGGCCATCAGCGACCCAGGCCACCACTCAAACCAGTGAGCCAACTCACATTTGTGAATAAAAACCAACTCAGTGATTTAAATACCCCCTTACTGTTCCCGGCCTATAAATCAAAACAAGAAAAGAAAAGTCTCTCTCAAGACTCGAACCCGAGCACAACCGAGCACCAAGAAAACCCCCCTCACACGCTAACCAAGTTACCCAACATCATATCTGATACTATATGAGTTTAAATTCTTTTAATTCGGCCCACTGTTTCCATCTCAATTTTAACTCCTTCATTCTATTTCGATTTCAATTCTTTTCTCTCAATTTAATTGTTCATAAAATAAATTCCTAGATATCCAGAAATAATTTCCCACTGATTTTATCTATATTAGAGTGAAATTTTACACAAATATTGTAAATAGTAATTTTGAGAATCTTCATAAACATATACTTTTATTTATTATCAAGACTACATGAATATAATTTCTTTTAGCTATTTATTCTGAATTTAAGGAAAATTCACATCTCCCTTTTTGAGTTATAATCTACCCCAATTCTGTACATGAAACTTAACAACTTTTCACACATACAATTTGTATACATGATTTAATCATGGCATACTACCATATGCCTAACAACACTACAACATGCTCTAAATAAAATTTCAATTTGACAACCCAACAATTATATGATGAAACTTTCAACTAGCATGCATTAATTCTCATATTTCATTACTACTAAAGATTCTAGATAACAACACCACATGCATCACAAAAGTAACTAAAGAATCATGCCAATTATCCATTTAATCTACCTACACTTGCATTCTACAATAATTTAGAAAGTAAAAGAGACACCCACCTTTTTCTTGATGCAAAATGTAAATAGAACTCCTAAAAAATTGATCCAAGCTCCAACAAAAGATGGCCTTCCTCCTAGCAAAACCGAAACCAACTCTCTTTAGCCAAAAATCAGTGCTCCTCTCTTTCTCTCTTCTTCTCTTTTAATTTGTTTGATTCTTTTGTGTTGTTCGTGTTAAAGGAGATTGGGGGGGGGGGGGGGTATTTTATAGGAGTATTGTGTGGTTGAGATGACTCCCACTACTCAAATAACTACCCACATTCTCACCCACACTCCCACTCTCCCCTCTTATCTTATGCATGACCGGCCAACTCTAGGGTGCACAACACGTGCATGTGCACCCTATGTGCACATTACTTCTCATTCAATTCTTAATTGTTATTAAATTAAATGTAGGTGTATGTTACATGACAAGTGTGCTAGAGTTTAAAATGTTCATTTAAGTGTAGAATATATCATGGGCCTCATTTTGTAATTAATTTTGTAACACCCCTGCCCCGGGCCCGAACAATTTATACAATTTATAAGACAAATTAGATACTATGTAGTACAACTGCCCACCACAGGCTGCCTCTCAAAAGGTGGTGACTCTTGATCCTTGGCAATTATATATATATAATAGTTTATTACTTGAAACCAACGGTATGGGACTAAATCCCTTCCCATACCCCGTGCACACACCCAGGGAATTAATCCCCAGGTTGCCACGTCACAAGCACACAAGCACAGCACGTGCTGTGCTTCTCATCTCAAACCGGTGGTCCCCCACCACCTTTCAAATCCGGGATCAAACAATCCCATTTTCAAATCAATTTATTTTATATAAATCCTTCCTATAAAGAATTTCTATAGGACCAAGTCTCAAATTCATTTATTATATATATTTCAAACCATATATATTTTTCAGAAATACGGGGTATTACAAATTTTTAGTGGGATAAAGATAGATTTAGGTTTAAAGGGATTAATTAAAATAAATAACACAAGTGTAACAAATAAAATGAGAAGAAAATTGTGCACGACTCTTAGAAAATTTTTGGGACAAAAATGCATAAAATTCTATGTGCAATGCACGTATCAATACAAAATAAATTTGAGAGAATGAAAAACAGTCAAAATACAAAATACGTAGAACATGTATATTAATAATTTTACGGATATTTCACGTAACGATAAAACATACATAATCGACACATGTATTAAAGCACGTGCAATACACATAAAAACGCAAAGATAAAATTTAATATTTGAATTTTCCTAAATAGGATAAAAATGAATTTTGAGAAGACAAAAAATATACAAAGAATCAAAATACAAAAATACATAGGATGTGTATGTTAAAATATGCTACGGATATTACCTGTAACGGTACAAAATATATGTGCGTAACACCCGTGGGAAAATTTGTCATAACTTAATTTTGTGGGGTGTTACACGGACTATCACATGAGGATGAAGTTCCTCATGAAGGTCGGCGTCGGGGTTGTGAATGGTAATCAGGAGGCTGCCCGGGCTTGCTATACCGCCACAATGAGGGGCTTGGTCCTCCCTCTTGATGCGGTAGAACACCCCTGTGATAGGAGTTCAATCGACTCTGAGTTAATTGACGAGTTGGAGGAGACCTCTTTCTCCGAAGCAGATGAATCCAAATGGCTCCAAAAGAGTAAGGCCCTACCTTCAGGCCTAAAACGGAAATCATCAGTTGTGTCCAGCGAAACTAGGACTTGTTTGCCTGGACCCCCTCGAACATGCCAGGCACCTCAGAAGACCAGATCATGCATAAGTTGAGCGTCAATCCAAATTCTAAGCTGGTACATTCGATATGCTGAAAAGTATTGCCCAAAATGCAGCAAGCAGTGAAAGAAGAAGTTGAGAAACTCCTCTCCGCCTGCTTTATCAAGGAGGTCAACTACCCAGAGTGGTTGGCAAACGTCGTGATGGTGAAGAAGGCCTATGGAAAGTGGAGGATCTATATAGATTTTCTAGATCTCAACAGAGCGTGTTTGAAAGACCCATTCCCCCTTCCAAGCATTGATGCCCTGATCGATGCCACATTCGGACATGAGCTCCTAAGCTTCATGAATGTCTTCTCGAGGTACAATCAGATCTAGATGTTCCCTCCGTACTTCCAAGAGACAACCTTCATGATAGATCAGGGGCCCTACTGCTATCGGGTCATGCCCTTCAGTCTAAAGAACGTGGGAGCAAAAGTATCAAAATTTCAATTTAGAATATAAATAATAGCAAATAAAGTAAAACCAAGCATACTCACTTTCTCCAGTGCAATTATTCATGCATAAGTTCAAACCCAATCATATTTCTAATGCAATCAATGTAATTATAGTATGTAACAACTTCATCTGTGAATTCCCCTTCTCACTACCTCAAACCGAGTAGCAAACTAGATGTTTTTTTTGTCTCTTCTCTAAGTTGTCACTTGTCTTTTCACGTGAATGCAAACATATGTGATGAATTCACCCAGTTACTCAAAAAGTCACAAACTTAGAGTGCTTTGAATACTCATATTTCAAGTTGCCATTTGACGTAAAAATAAACATTGGTGATGATTACCCCAAGTTACTAAGCAACTCAAAACATTGGAGTAAATAGACTTTATTCATATTTTTTTTAATAATATTTTTTGTTTTTTTTTAATCATTATCACTCTATTTACTTAAACTCTGTTTAGGACTAGATAAAAGGAGATAATCACAAGAAAAATCATCACATTTTTCTTTTATGTATAATCACATGACTGTCACAATTTTGTAAGAAAATTTAAAATTCAATAATCCTAAAGTAAATAGGAATGCTTAATCCTGCTTTATAAGATATTGTCTATCTTAAAAAAAATATTTCAATGCCTTAGCACAATAAAGAACTCAAAAGTGTAATGATGAGCCTAATTGAAATCCTTTTTGTTTTGTTTTTTTTTCTTTTCAAATATATATAAAATAAAAAATAAATTTGTATTCCTTCCCCCAAAATTGAATATCACATTGTCCTCAATGGGAAAGGAAAAAGAAAAACAAAGAGAATGTGAAAAGTTCAGAATTTCTCCCCTGATTCGTGTTAAAATTTTGAACGCGTGACGTTCAGTGTTTCAGCGATATCTGGAGTTGTAGGTGTCCAATTGGCCTGATTCTCTTTGTTCTGGAAAGCTAAGACAATTGCCTACGATTTCTCTTTGAAACACTTTTTCAGATTCTGACTCCATCTTGCTCAAAAGCAGCCATCAATTCCGGTGTAGAAAATAGCTCCGCCTGGAGACTTTCAAACTTATGCAATCCTACAAAATAAAATCAGAAATTAAAATTAAAATAAACTAAAAGAAAAATCAAATCAAAATGCAGTAAAAGAAAACATGGGTTTCCTCCCAAGAAGTGCTAAGTTTTAAGTCTTCAGCCAGATATGGTGGCTGATATGGTTATGTAATGTCAAGATCCAACAACATACGAGCCACGTTTCCAATAATTCTCTTCATATGTGGATTAGATTTTTTCTGTGCATCCGTCAAGCTTGATGGTAGCGGCTCGAATTTCAGTCATTTCTTTCTTGAAGATGGAGTCTTTGATATCCCCACCTCCTTGAATGTCAACTGAGAAAAAAAATTAATAGATGGAGCAACTTGAACATATTCCAAAATCTTTTCTTTCTCAGATTCAAGAGTTTCTGAATTTGTTGGACACACTTTAATTGGTAATTTCTTAACTTCCGCTCTATGTGTCTCTCTCACAATTAGATTAGTGTCACAAACTTGAAAATATAAGTGAGCTTCAGCAGCAACCTCCATGGATTTAAAAACATCAAACATTATTTGCTTATCCTCAACCCTCAAAATAAGTTTTCCTTGTTGAACATCAATCAAAGCTCTCCCCGTAGCTAGAAAGGGTCACCCCATAATCAATTGAATTTTTTCAACTTCCTCCATATCAAGCACAATAAAATTAGCTGGAAATATGAACTTGTCTACTTTCACCAAAACGTCTTCAATGATCTCTCTTGGGTATTTGATAGATCTGTCCGCCAATTGTAAAGAAATTGTGGTAGGCTTTGCTTCTCCAATACCTAATTTCCTGATAATAGAATAGGACATAAGATTAATACTTGGTCCTAAATCACATAATACTTTATCAAAAGAAGAATTTCCAATAGTGCAAGGAATTGTAAAACTCCATGGATCTTTAAGTTTATGAGGCAGCTTCTTTTGTAAAATTGCACTACTTCCTTCTATTTGCACCACCATCTCATGTTCCTCCAATTTTTTCTTATTTGATAAATATCCTTAAAAAATTTTGCATATTTAGGCATATGTTCAAAAGCTTCAATAAGAGGAATATTAATATGCAATTCCTTAAAAATGTTTAAAAATTTAGAAAATTGATTTTCAAGATTATTTTTTTTAAGTCTTTGCGGAAAAGGAATAAGTGGATCATAAGGTGAATTAGGATAAGTGTCAGAATTAAACTCCCCTGAAATTGTTTGGCTTGAAACTCATTTATCCTTCTTAGAATGGTGATTGGACACATGCTAAGTTTGTTCTTCCACACATTGCTCGTTCTCACTTTGCTTCTCAACCACATTTTGTTCGGCATTTCTAGTTTGTGGCTGCTCAATTGTTGTCCCACTTCTAAGTGTTATTGCTTTGACATGCTCCTTGGGATTGACCACTGTGTTACTAGGTAATGTTCCTGCCATTTTTTCGTTAAGAATATTTGAAATTTGACCAATTTGAACCTCAAGATTGTGAATTGAAGACGAAGTTGAAGTTGCAACACTTTTTATTACCAAATCTGTCTTCTGCATGTATTGCTCTGTCTTTTGCATGTGTTGCATGAACATTTCTTCAAGTGTCGGCTTCTTTTCTTGTTGTGGAAAATTTTGAGGTGGTCTAATTGCTCCATGATTATTATTACAAGAAAAATTGGGGTGGTTCCTCCATCCTCGGTTATATGTGTTCAAATAAGGATCGTCTTAATGCTGGAAATTGGATACATAATTTGATTGATAGGAAATTGGTTGAGCAAATGAATTTCCCACTTGGCAATCTGTACTTGAATGATTTCCTACACAAAGATCACAAATAATATTAGTGTGAATAGAATTAACATTCATATTAGCTAATTTTTTAGATAAAATATCAATTTGTGCAGTCAATGTGGCAATAGGATCAAGCTCGAAAATTCCAGCAACTTTTCTTGGTATTGCTCTTTCTGAAGACCATTGGTAATTGTTGGATGTCATCGTGATACACATCTCTGTCCTGAAATATATCTATTAAATAACAGAAAAAAATAAAAATAAACAATAAATAGAAAAAAAATCCAAATTAGTAATAATCTAGCAATTACCAATATCAATAAAAGAATAATTAATCCCCGGCAACGGCGCCAAAAACTTAATGTGAATTATTTGCAAGTGTACAAAATGGCAACAAGTAGTATAGATAAGTGTAAAGAGTGTCGAACCCACAACGACTAATTATTTTATTGAGTATCGAAATTTACTAGATTAATTACTATTTGGAAAATCGAAATTTAATAAAGAAAGCAACTAAATTAAATTAATCTAAAGAACTAACTAAATTAATTAAAATGAGCAGAATCTAAAATTTTGTTGTTTATTAATTGCAAAACTAATTCTAGGGCTTTTGATTTCACCTAATTAATCTCACACAATTCATAATTCTATGTGAACAAAAATATTATTTTTCCAAGTTGTAAAACAAAATTCCCAAATTATTTAATATTCTCTCTCAAGCAATATCAAAAATATTCCCAACTAATTATTTGTCATAGTTCATGCAAAAATTACTAATTGAAAATTCATTAAGATCTATGGATTTCTTAACGGTCACATTAACAGCGGTTCGCTCTTGTAACGGTGTTTAATTTTATTAATTCGAAATTACAAATTACCAGTTCGGTCTCTCCATGATTTAATAGATCATACAAACAATCGTGGCATTAAGAACAAAAATTAAATACACAACCATGGAAAATTAGAAAAATAATATGGAATTAAAATTGTGTTCTCAAAATTAGGCTACATCAAAGCACTAGAAAATTAAATTTAGTTCATAATAAAATTGCAACTAACAAACTTGTTCATGGATTGCATAATAAAAATTAGAGGAGAAGAAGAAAAAAAGAAAGAACTCGTATTTTTGAAGACAGAAATTGATATCTCGAAATTCGTGCACTATTTCTCTCCCTCTATTCTCTATGTTTCGTTTGGAGCACGCGCCGCCCAAAGCGGGCGCACACGCCCCCACCTTCTGCTGACGTCACGCCCAGACACACGCCCCCACCTTCTACTGACGTCTCGCCCTGCCACCTCTCTACCTTTCCTCGAACCGCGAGCCACGTCACACAGAGCCACACCCCTGCTCTTCTACTGACGTCACGCCCAGACACATGCCCCCATCTTTGCCTTTTCGTTTCCCTGCCTCGCCTGAACTGCGAGCCACAGAGCCACGTCACCCTGGCCCCCTCTCTGACATTGCCTTGATTCCCGAGCCGCACCAGCAGCTCACGTCTACTGCTTTCCTTTGCTTTGATTTCCGAGCACCACACAGACAAAGACTCCTCTATCTCTCTCTTAATTATTATTATTATTATGAATAGAGGTTAGCCGTTGCTCTTCCTCTTCGTTAAGCGTTCCCTCTAAGTTGCTTTTGGCTCTTCTATTTATAGGGATCTGACCCTGGATGTTTAGGGTTTATTTTTGTAGAAAACTCCACATATTCTTTATTTATTTTCTTATTTTTATTTGCTCTTTATTTCTTGCTTCTTTTTTTCTTCTCTTTCTCTTTCTTGAAGCACGTGCTGCACACACACAAAATAAAATTAGAATAAAATTAAAATTAATTGGTTTAAATTAATTAAACTAAATAATAATCACATTAGTTCTTTAAACCCTTTTTAAAATTGTTTATTTCATTTTCATCTCTATTGGCAATTTAACATTTATATTTTTCTTTTCACAATGCCAAATTGTAAAATTTAAAATTCAACAAAACAATAAAAATTAATAAATCGTTCTCCTAGTTTTGTTTGTTGATTTTTACCAAAAATCTTCACCTTTTGCATCAAAAAATCTTATTCCTTCAAAAATGATTAATTAATTGAAATCTATAGAAATAAGATAAATTATAAATAAGATAGACGAATACAAGCGATTTTTATGGATAAATGAGTACAAATATTTATATAAAAATTAGACACATCAGAGCAACATATCAGAGGCTGGTTAACCGGGTCTTTAGAGAGCAGATAGGCCGAAATATGGAAGTATATGTGGACGACATGCTCGTCAAGAGCCTGTGAGGAAGGGGTCACGTGAAAGACCTAAAGGAGGCCTTCAAAATCCTGATAAAGCACAACATGAGGCTCAATCTGTCAGCACATTCGGTGTGACTTCAGGAAATTCCTCTGCTTTATAATCAGCCACCTATGGATAAAGGCGAATCCTGAAAAGATTCAAGTCATCCTGGTCATGGCCCCTCCTAAGAATGTCAAGGAGGTTCAAAGACTTACAGGACGACTCACAACCATCGGGCGATTTGTCACGCCCCGCTTCCCAAGAAGGAAATACGGAATACGAATACTCGACACAAGTCCAGCGAATGGCTTTCACCATTCATAAGCTGTAAGGATCTTTACAACATATACAAGAATAAATAAAAGTTATACAAGAGAAATAGTCAACCACGCATGAATAACTGAATTAATATAGTCAATAAGATTACTTGAAACAAGAAACAAGAATCCTAAATTTCAAATAATCAAGTCTGGAACAAAATACAAGTCTGGGACAAAATGCCCAATACAAATATCCATGTAACGAATTATAATTATTCAAGATAAGCAACAAGAATAAATAAATATAGCAAGAACTCCAGCCAACTAGAATCTTTGATCACCTACTCCATCGGGCAGCTGGTCACCAAAGTCTGCAATTTAACAAATTGCGGGAAAAGGAAAGAGAAACAAAATACCTGTCAATGAAAGTTATGGGACACTTGTAGTGTAGGCAACAAGTACAGAAGGAAACAAATAGACAAGAATAGAGTAACAGCGGAAACAAGTATAGCATGGAAGATGTAAGAGCAAAATAGAGCAACTAACTCTAAGTCAAGAACAGAACAAGTAGCATGGCAAGGTAAATGGGTGCAAGTGGCATGTAACAAGTGTCAAGTGGTATGTAAACGAGTAACAAGTAACAAGTGTCAAGTAACAAAGTATCATGTACAAGTAACAAGTAGCAAGTGTCAAGTGATCATGTTGTTTTCAAGTCTTATATCTAGTCCTATCTAGGTAGCACTTCATTCATCCAAAATTTTTACCACATGCTTGCTACATTCAAACAAGTTACATTTTAGATTTCATAGTGGATCATATAGGGCAGTGCACTCAGGGACAAGTATCAAGTATCACGTCTCAAGTATCAAGTGTCAAGTGTGCAAGTTTCAATTAATCATGTGTCAAGCATCAAGTATCAAGTATCACATAGGATCTATGGATCCCCTTCCGAGTCCACATTTCTGTATTTTCCACTATTAGATTTTTCTCTTTAACCCCGGCTTGGTTTCTTATTATTATTATTAAAGCAAGTATGGACGTGCACAAACAAGGCAAGAAACATGGAAAGACAACAAGGGACAAGTAGTACAAGTTGAATAAAGGACACGAACGGATGACGATGACTCAAAATAGACTAAGACAACGAAAGTTCTAGTTCTGGACAGCAAGACAGTACTACACCAAATCTGGAATTCCCGTTGTCACGGACATACAAATCTGAACCCGTTAGAAAATCTAGAAACTAGACTCTCGGCCGAATCCAGCACATATATACAAGTCACATAATAGTCACAGAAACAGGGCTCAAAATAGAATTATACACAGAAAATATGTTCAATCAGAAATCACAAGATTGTATTCACAAGCATAAAAATGGCATAAAAACTTACTGATTAAATCCAAGAAGAATTTGGGGTATTTCCCAGTATATCTAGTATCAGAAATATAATTTCATAATATTCCAACATGGATAGCATAGTCAAATAAAACCAGAAAACAACAAGATACAACAAGTTTGTAAATCTGAAACCTCAAACACAGCAATACTAAAATAGCGATAGATTACAAAGTATAACTCGAAATCCAAATCCATAAAAAGGGTAGTAAAATAGATACAGCAGGCTACATTTTGTATTTACAAAGTTTTTAGCAACAGCAACTAGAATCAAGTGGAAAATGTGGTTCTTTACTAACAGCATGAAATTTATGGAGGTATAGTAGTTGTTTACAAGCATAGAATAGTTTATAGAAATAAATCCATAAAAATTTGGGGTTAATCTCAGTCAAGTCGAGTTATATACAGCAAAATATTAGATCCAAATTTTATTTTTAACAACAGTATAAAAATAAATAACTCTACAGAATTCATATAAAATGGAATCTGGAATTTTTAAAAAGTCTGTAGTAAAACAACAATAACTCACAACTCACAAATCGAAACTAAGATCTGTCAGAAATTCTGGAAAATAGACAGCGAGATCTACGATTTATATTCACAAATTAAATTAATTTGCTGACCTCAACAGGATCTAAAATACTGAAACAAAACGAGTCAACAGCAAAAACAGAAATCTTTTCATGTATTAAATCAAATAGTTCATATGCAACAAATCCAAATTATAACAAAATACAGAACATGGTATAATAGATGTTCAAGACAACATGGTAAGGGTGTTTAACAAGTCTACCACAAGAGATTACAACTAAAACAACAAGCATGCAATAAGGGTACAACATATCATGAATGCATCAAGTCTAGATTATTTCTAAATTATTTTTCATGTCATGTGTGTAACAAATGACGAATACGGATGGATCAACAAATAGAGACAAGTTCTAACAAGGATTTTCATGAAAACAAATCTAAAAACAAAAGTGGCACTATAGGCGGTATTTAGTACTTGTATATTCAGAAAAAGGAATACAAGTTACTTGCCTTATAATTGTCGATGAAAATGAAGCAAGGAACGAGAATAACGAGAATAGATTCCCAGGCACGAACACAATACCAATGAACGGATCTCGAACAACCAAAAACAAATCACGAACAAGATTGCGAACATGAAGAACACGAACCCCACACGGATCAACCACATGATCACGAAAAGAGAGAGGGACAGCAGTCAAGGTGCACTGCGAAAGGACGATGATGGAAGTGGGTGGCACAGCGGCACTAGCTAGCGTCGCTGCTAACTAGCACTGCTACTGATGTTGCTGCTGACTTCGGAAGGGAGACGCAGCACGACTGTTGCTGGCTATTGTCTATTGTGGCATCGGGAGGAGAAGGGGAGAAGGCAGGGGCTATCGTCGTGGCGCTGTGGGAGGTCTCGATAGGGAGAAGGGACGATGGAGGTGGGCACGAGCAATCGGAGGGAGGAACAGGGGGATCGGGATGAGCAAGAGAGTAGGAGGTAGGGGATGAAAGTAGTAAAGCGGCTATGGTTTTAATGATGAATAGGGTAATTATAAGAGGATATATATATATATATAGGAGATGGGATATTACGGTTAACGGGTTGGATATTGGTGGGTAATGGGTTTAACAGTGGGTAGTTTATGCATACAGGAGAATTAGGGTTTAGGGGGGGTGTTCGGGTTATAGGCTATTGGGTTTCGAGTATAATAAGATCCAATAGATATTAGGATATAGGATTAAATAATAATAATAATAATAGGCCAAGAACAAAGATAATTAGAATCGAGCAATTCAATCGGAGACAATAATCTTAACAGAAAAAAAATAGATTAAATCAAGTAAAATATCCAAGGCCATAAAATAGAATCAAAGGCAAGACAGATGGATTGATTATAGAGAACGAAGAACAAATACATGGTTCGGAAGGGACAGAAGAATACAATATGAATAAATTATTCAGAAAAAGAAAATACATCCAAAATACAAGAAAATGAAAAACAGGGGTTACACGATTTCTCTCGAAGTCCGGAGTGAAATCCCTTCCATTCTTCAAGGCCCTCCGGGGGGCAAAGAACTTTGAGTGGGGAGAACCCCAGTAGCAGGCCTCTAACCAGTTGAAATAATAACTCGCTAACCCCCCTCTCTTCAGCAAACCCGAGCCGAGTGAAGTCCTTCACCTTTACTTGGCGGCATTCAAACATGCCCTTGATGAACGATTCTACTACAAGAAAGCTTGGTCGGCCAATATCAATGAAAGTAACTTGGTGCTGAGAAAACTTAACATCTCCGAACTAAGCAAGAAGTGAAAGCTGGATCCCAAATGGGAAGGCCCATACAGGGTCTCCAAATTGGTACACCCAGGGACTTACAAACTTGAAGACCCGGGTAGGGTGATCAAGGGAACTTGGAATACGAAACACTTGATGAAGTTCCATAAAGGCCCCTAATGGTCTATACTTGTAACAAGGCCCCAAAAGCAGGTGAATGTAGGAAGGGCTCGCCTATCGTCAGCTAATGAATAAAATTTCATTTTATGCTTATTCTGGCTAGAGTTGCATGTCCCTGAACTTTGCCCCTCGGCGTAGTACTCTGAGTTGCTCGTAATTTTTCCTCGCTAAGGCACGAGTCACAAGACCACGTCCCTCGGCTTGTCATTTCGGCTCCGAACCACTCCAGGTTTTTTTCGCAATTACTCTCTCGTCTCGTGCCTGGCCTCTTGGCATGGCACCCCGACTCTGAGCCACTCGCAAAATTTTTCCACAACAAGGCTCCTGCGTAGTACCTTGCCTCTCAGCATGGGACTTCTACTCCGAGCCACTCATAAACTTTTATGCAACTAGGATCTCGCATTGTGCCTTGCCTCTCGGCCTAGCACCCCAACTCCGAGCCACTTGCGGAACTTTTCCGCAACAACGCTCCCGCTTAGTGACTTGCCTCTCGGCATGGCACTCCTACTTCGAGCCACTTGCGAATTTTTCTGCAACTAGGCTCTCGCCTCGTGCCTCGCCTCTCGACGTGGCCCCCTGACTCCGAGCCACTGGCAGAACTATTCTGTAATAAGGCTTCCGCGTAGTGCCTTGCCTTTCGGCATAGCACTCTGACACCGAGCCATTCACAAATTTCTTTGCAATTAACCTCGTGCCTCACCCTTCGGAATGGCACTCCGATTCTGAGCCACTCGCAGAGTTTTCCGCAATTATGCTCGTGCCACGTGCCTCCCACCTTGGCATAGATTCCAATTCCGAACCACTTGCAAGTTTCTTTCACAAAGTCATTACACCCTTCACTCACTCCTCATATGTAGCTCGGTTAAATCAGTCAAGGAAAGCTTATTTCAGACGAGATATAACAAAAATCCTTTATTAAACAAAAGGTTATTACAAGGGGTTAGTGGCCAGTCCGTAGTTAGCAAGTCAAACACAAAACGAACAAGCAAGAAAGCAATGCCTAAACACTCCTAAAAGTAACCTCTCGTGTCTCAAAGTACCAGCTCTCCCTGACCAACAATTTGCAGAACAAGCATCATAGGTGAGCATCGGCAACGAGATGAAGGCCGGCTGATCCTAGAAGAAAGATGGAAGAACATCACAAGCACAAAAGGCACGAGCCGAGCTAAATGGACCAATGATCTCTGCAAAGGATTCCCCATTCGACCTCGGCCCTTGGAACTCTGGGAGAGACATCAGATCTCTGAACCCGGGATAAATCTCCCCAAGTTCAACGTCAAGACCCTGATCCCCTCTGTGTCCCTCTGGGAGAGCGCCATAAGCACAAGAAGTCTCGGCCGAGCCAAATGTCCCAAAGTTCTGTGCAAGAGAAATAGTCCAGTTAGACAACAACCCTTGGAGCTCAGAGTAAATTTTAGATCTTAGAACACGGGATAAAATTCCCATTTCCAGAGAGACATCGTTCCACCGGGGTCAAACCCTCAGATCAAAGGATGGATCCATTCGACTCTGCTCCGAGGTATCTTTCCTCGCCTGTCCCGATCCTCAGATTGCCATTTAAGCACTCATTAAAGGACCCTTCTAGAGCTCAGTCATTCATAAAGTAAAACCGTGAGGATTTGAGAGCCAAACGCAGATAAATGGGAGAATTTATAGACCTTCTTATGGGATGCTTCTTAATTACTACAAAGGCTCGTGATGAGATCTCAGCCCTCCATCTTTAGTCAATTATCGAGATGAGAGAACATTCCAGATCCCAACATAAGTCAAAGCTTCAACTTCCAAGACGAAAAACGCCTCAATTCCCAAAAAGAATGACGTAAGCCAACCCACATGGTAGTTGACCATTCTAAAGGAAAAGAAAAATCTAAGAACGCAGGACCCCCATTGTCGAGGGAAAGGCCTCGGTCACTCACTCCTCGGCTCGGCAACCCGAGGCATGACATACTGCCACAAGTCAAAGAAGGCAAAAACAAAAATGTCATCTCAAATACGTATTATTCATCTCGAAAAATCAAATTACAAGGAAAGGGTGGTGGCCAGTCCGCGAGAAGGCGTACATTAAAATGAAAAGCCTGAAGCCTACTGCTTGGAAGAAGACCCATTTTCGAGTCGGGGGTGGGGCGACCATCTATTTGTGTAGCGCCCCGATTTCCATATACTGGGAAACCGTGACACGAGCCAGGACCTTTTCTTCAATTAGTCACAATACACAGAAAAACAGGAGAATTTAAAACTTTTTATTCAATACCCAATGTATAACAAGTCTGAACATTGTACAATTGCAATACATTACAATAGAGTTACAATATCACCTTTACATTTCCAAGTATTACAACTTTCAACATCTTACATCAGAGTACAAGGAATGAAAAATAACACTTGGTAACTCTCACTTGAGTACTTCTCAACTAATAGATAATCAATACATATACTGCAGCGAAACTAAACATAACACTGACTGCTTGCTTTCCTTGCCTTGAGTCCTCCTGAATCTCGCCTTTGTAGTTCGGCGATCCGGTACCTATGGAAGTGGGGATGTCAGTATTCACTGACGCTTAAAGGCTGATCATATAGCAGCAAATCTCCCAAACAACATACAAAATATAGCAATGGTGTTGGTGTAGTTTAAGTGTTCGTGAGTGCTATGACTAGACTTTAATGCGATACTTAAATAGAACTAGGATGCTTCCTATTCTAATGTCAGCAAGTCTCCGAAGTCAACATGCAGCCCATACTACATGCGACCCTTCTCAAGCTGTTTCTCCATATATAGGGATTTGAACCCGCGTTATGAATTCTAATTGTACACAGCCTGTTCCTGACAGCTACACGTGACTTATGAGGTTGCAGATGTGGTCAAGTCCCACTAATGCATTTCGCCAGTGGTGTCTATGTTCGCCACTGCGACCCGGCTAACCGGACCTCTCTCAAAATAGACGAACCCAATGTATCAGGTGTCATTACAAAATCAAACTATAGGGTTTCGTAAGCGCAGGGTAGCGCGAAGCCTACCCTGTGGCACCCTCTAGGGTCTCGCAAGCGGAGGACTGCACAATGCATCCTGTGGCACCCCAGCCACGGTACTTCAGGAATTAACAGCGCGAGATACGCAACCCGTGTCCTCAACTTGTGAGACGGCACCGTACGTATCCCTTTGACGGGAAGGTACAACCCAATAACACCACCTGGTCTGCCTCAAGGGACGAGTTAGTCATAAGGTGCCCCCTACAACTGACTCCTCTCTTCCGGCAAAGGTTTTAAGTAATGATCTTTATAAGTCACTACCCTAATAATGTCCCTAGCCCTAAACACTCCTAGGGAGGACAATATTATAACCACAACATGCTAGGCCTTAATTTAGACTTTGCAAGACAACTCTACTAGGCTGCTTAACCTAGACTTACCGGAACCCCTCGGGATCCGGTTCGTGGCTCATCGATCCAAGACTTCGGTAGTGCGAATATACATGCATGCCGTTACCCTAAACTTGGATTTCGTCTATACTCCGGTCCTCGATCAACCTACCATGGTTAAGATTCGACGGTACACAAGGAGTGACTCCTCCACAGTTTCTTAGGGTAAGAAAACATATGTCTTGATGGTCGATAGCCCTTAGGGTGGTAATATCACCCTAGACGAGCACAACAAACTGTGTACTAGCTAATAAGCTATACACGAGTAACAACCACATACGAGCCAATAAGCTACGTATGAAATACTAACTACCTACGAGCTAGGCGGGCCTCGTAGGAGATAACCATGTATATACCAGCCAAATAAGCCACGTATGAGACCAACAGCTACGCACGGGCCGGTCGAGCCGCGTACGAGACAACAACCTACATACGAGCCAAATAAGCTACATATGAGACCTACAGCTACATACGGACCAGTCGAGCCACGTACGAGCACAACCATATGCAAACAACCATACAGGTAATCAATCTTAAAAGCAACCAAACGTGCTTAGTAACAAACTTGATCTTCTATTATTAGAAGCAACAGAAGAATTTACTAATAGTCTATGGTCGGTATTCTACTAATGAAGGACCGAAGGCGACATAACTGCCTTTATCAGACTAACTATTACTAGTGGTCTTCCCGACCTTTATTATTTCATCCTATAGCACTTTAAGCATGGCATACAATTTGCAAGCATCTATCCATGACAATCTAATTATGGTACATAACATAACCACTCACCATAATACTCCTACAATGTTCTAACATGGTAGGTCAATTAAACATCAATCCTACAACATTATAAACATGTATAATGATTCCTACTACAATCTAAGTATAGATAAATGAATCTAGAATGGTATACAACTTTCCTACAAGCATGTAAGCATAGCTGAATTTATCTAGCATTATATACCACTTTCCTACAATTATCTAAACATAGATAAATTAATCTAGCATTATATACCACTTTCCTAAAATCATCTAGGCATAGATAGATTAAACTACCATGGTATACTGCTTTCCTACAATCATCTAAGCATAGATAAGTTATTCTAGCATGGTATATGCTTTCCTATAATCATCTAAGCATGAATCTTATTAAGCATGAATAACTACTAAGTATGAGTATCTTATTAAGCATGGATAACTACTAGTATGAACATACAACATTCCTAAACATGGTAGGTAAATTCTTAGAATGAATCCTACAACATTCTAAGCATAAATATACTTCCTAAACATAACATTCTAAGCATAAATATACACTTAGCATGACATACATTATTTCTAAACATGGTAGGTATTTTTAGAATGAATCCTACAACATCCTAAGCATATTTATACTAATCTAAACATGATAGGATTTTTAGAATGAATCCTACAACACTCTAAGCATCATTAAACTAATCTAAACATGGTAGGAATTTTAGAATGAATCCTACAACATTCTAATCATAAATAATACATCTAAACATGGTAGATAATTTTAGAATGAATCCTATAACATTCTAAGCATAAAAATCATCCTTAAACATGATAGCTATTTTTTGAATGAATGCTACAACATTCTAAGCATAAAAATCATCCTTAAACATGATAGCTATTTTTGAATGAATGCTACAACATTCTAAGTATAAATAAATTAATCTAAGCATGGTATTTACTTTATTTTAATAAGAACATAAAATAAACATCTACAACTATCTACTACTACTACTACTTCATTTTAACATAACATAAAGCTTCTACAATCCCTTCTTTTTCTCATCTACTACTACTACTACTTTATGTTAACCATAAGCATCTACAACTATCTACTATTACTACTACTTCATTTAACATAACATAACATACAACTATCTACTACCACTTCTTTATTTAGCAACATACCACTACTACTTTATTCTAACAACATGCTACTACTACTTTATGCTACTACTTATTTTAACAACATACTGCTACTACTTAAATGTCTACTAGTCTTTATTAGTATTGATTTATTATCACTAGTGTTTATAAAAGAAAAGATCTTTTTAATTATTTCTACAACTAGTGATTATAAAAGAAAAGATCTTTTTATTTATTCTACAACTAGTGTTTATAAAAGAAAAGATCTTTTTACAACTAGTGATTATAAAAGAAAAGATCTTTTTATTTATTCTACAACTAGTGATTATAAAAGAAAAGATCTTTTTATTTATTCTACAACTAGTGATTATAAAAGAAAGGATCTTTTTACAACTAGTGATTATAAAAGAAAAGATCTTTTTATTTAGTCCAACCATATGCTTATCTTTTTAGTCCAAGTTTAATACAAGTCCTACAACCAAACATGGTTGTATAAAAGTGTTCATATGCTTTATGAATAGTTCATGTCAAGTCCTACAACCCCAATCGGTTGTATGTGAAAGTCCATATGCCTTATGTCATTTTAGTCCAATAACACACACAAACAACAACTACAACTATAAAGATTTGATCTTTATGTGTATTTAACACTACCATTTTTATGTGATTCTTACTCAAAACAACCATACCAAAAAGAAAGTAAACAAGGAGGGTAAGAAGAAGAAGAACATCAAAACAACCATAAACAAACAAACAAACAAACAACAAACAACAACCAAATATGGAGAAACCCCCACCTTGTTTCCTTTGTTGGAAGAACTTGCTAGCTTAACTTCTCCTTTCCCTAAGCTTTTAGAAAGCTTCTAAAACTCTCAAAGTTAACATGAGGTTCTCTCTTTCTTTTCCTTTCCTTTCTTTCTTTTTGATCTTTCTAAAATGAGGCAAAGGTGGAGAAGGAGGGTATTTATAGGAGGAGAGAAGGGTGGGAAATGCAAATGTGCACACACAAATTTGCACATAAACCCTTCCCTAATATGGGGGGCCGGCCATACCTATAGGAAGGGGGAAGTGGTGGAGGTAGTATGTGGTGGAGGTGTGGTGTGGTGGATAATTAGTTCTAGAAGAATTTTTCCTAATTCTCTCATGCACAATTAGTCTAAGTTAAATGCTTATAAAACCCTAACAATCTAATAGGTTTGTCATAACAAGGGCAAGTGTTTTGTCCACACAATTTGTATAGTATTAATCGACATACTACACGTATGTGCGCATGTATGTTTGTATACCGAAAAATCTTCGCATAATCCGTATAAAAATAATTTAATCTCGGAAATAATAATAAAATAAATTCTATTATTAGTTCGGAAGATCACGGTGTCAATTTGATACAATACGGATGTATACTGACCGGTATCTGGGTACAGATAATGTCTATGAACAAACCGGGCGAAAATCGCCAAAATATTTTAATTTTGGAATTAAAACAAAATAATAATAATAAAATATTAATTTATATAAGGTAATATCCGTCCGGGATATTACAATTTGGGTGGCGGGTCCATCCAGCCCATGGGTCTCCAAACCTTCTCCTCCTAAAGGCGCTTCTCCAGTAGGCAAAGCAACCTCATCTCCCTCTCCTTGAATGAGAAGTCCCGGAGGTCGAGATCCGAGTACTTGGCCCTGACTCCTAAAGGGCACGGTTATACCCTTCATCTTGGCCCTGGATAATGCGATCCATGGCGTCATCAATCTCTACCTGCACCTTCTTCTCCTTCACCTGCCACGCCAGCCTCTCATCGGCTAGCACCTCTTTCTCATTGGACAACTCTTCTCGAGTCTTCTTCTCTTCTGCTTGAACCTCTTTCAATTCCTTCATTGTCTATCGAAATTCACCATTTCGACCCATTAGCTCCTTCTTATTCACCTCGGCCTGCTGGGCTCACCACAGAAGCATCTTAAGCCTCCACCTCAATTTGGCCCCGTTAATGGCCGCCTACGAGAAACCCAGAATACACTTAGAAAAATGAGAGGAAAAATAGAGTACGAGTTATAGATGGATAGAGGCCCCCACCGGAACGGAAGCTTGCGCCCGTTGATCGTAGAACTCCTCCTACAACTCTTTATTTAGAGACATCCTTTATCACGGGCAGTAACGAGGTGGTCAACCACCTACAGAGCATTGGGGCGATTGGCCAACAAGTCAGCCTCGGTCACGGACCAGGAGGGAGCTCACACCTTCGCCGGTGAGGGTGGTTTTGGAATCACCACGGCGCTTTTTGAGGATGTGGCCGGAGGCTTCAGACCCTCTTTCTTGACCACCACCTCAGCCATCTTGGCCTTCAGAGGCTTGGAACCTTTAGGCTTCTTCCTCTTCGAAGGTTCCTCTAGCTCCGAATGAGGGGGATGCTTCTGCACTAGGGCCTGCACCTGTGCTTACACCTTCAAGGCTGCGCGCCTCGCCTTCAACATCTCGTTAGACACCATGTTTGTTTGTAGAAAGAAAGATGAAATAGGGGAGACAAGAGTGAGGGGAATCAAGCAAACATAAATGACAGTATGGGAAAGTATATATAAAAGAAATGAGATATTGATCACTGTGCCAAACATGTGACGTCACATCACTGTGCCAATGACTTAGATCACCCCTTGGCATGACATTCTGACTTCGAGTAACTCATGGATTCCTCCGTAACAAGGCAACCTCTTCGGCATGGCATCCGACTCTGAGCCACTCACAGATTCCTCGGCAACCATGCTCCCTCGTGTAGAGCCCCTCGGCATGGCACTCCGACTCCGAGCCACCGAAGGATTTCTCCATAACCAGGCTCCCTCGTGTCAAGCTCCTCGGCATGGCACTCCGACTCCGAGCCACTCGCGGATTTCTCCGCAACCAGGCCCCTTCGAGTCAAGCCCCTTTGCATGTTACCCCGACTCCGAGCAACTTGTGGATTTCTTCGCGATTAAGGCTCCTTCCTCGTGACTCGCCCCTTAGTATAGTCGTATGATCACTCGGTGTGGCATTTCGGGTATCCCAGACAACACCATACATCATTAAAGAACCAAGATGTGTACAAACACTTGACTATCAAGGAACAAAAGCTAAATTCACGAGGTTACATAAGAAATTATGAGTTCACGGCACAAGAGCCAGACCACCAAGGTCTTTCTCGGCAAACCCCGGCCTCGTGCTTACTACATCAGTCCAAGGGACGGGGATTTAAGCCGGGCGAATCAAGACCGCCTTGAACATTTGTGACACTCGAAGATCCTATCACTCCACTTTGGGCATCCCCCGGCACCCTCACTCCAAAGCGGGTCACTGGGTAAGGATACAGTCTCAAGAACGGACTCCAAAATGTAAATGTCGGGCCCACCTCTCCGAGTTTGACCCTTAGCCAGTACATTTTCAAGTCCTTCTCTATGAACATTCATCTGAGAAAAAAATCTAAGGATTGGCCGCTGATCGAGTCAGAGGGCGTCCCCCCTCCTCGGGCCTGAACGTTTCATCGACCTTATCGCCAAGGATGGTCTTTAACATTAGGTGGAACGGAAGAAGAGGAGACTCAGCCAGTACGATTTCTCTTATCGACCTCTTGCTCGGTTGGTCCCTCGAAGACTCCTCCTCCTGATCATGGATAACCAGGGCCTTTGATCTCTTCGCCTTATTAGGTCATCCTTTTGGCAATGCCTCAGCGGTCGAGGCCAACTCCCTTTTCTTCCCCTTAGGGTCCCTAGTTGCCCTCTCCTCCATCCGCTTGACTAGCAGGTGAGTGATATCATTGTCAACCATAGCTACAAAAGAACAAATGCATTAAAACAGAGCCAAAGAATACCACAGATTAAAAAAAAAGAACTTAAGGGGAACATAAGGGCGCAGGCCACAATCGGACAACTTTGACTCTGTCACCTTAACCCAATATATGTTGTTGCTGCCCTCGAACAACCTCTTAAATTTAACATCCTCTTCTGAAGTGAATTCCGAAGGCTTTGAAGTCTTCCTCGGCGAGAGGTCATACAACCACTTGGTAGAAATATCTCAAGACACAGGACTGTAGACGATGAAATATTTTGTCTTCCAATCCTTTATGAAATCTAGGTGGTTATGCACCACACGGTACTTATGACTGGGGCAGATCTACCACTGATTTGGATACCCCAAAGAAGAGCTTAAACTCAAGCACATAAGGAAGTACTTGAGCTTTAGAGGGACATTCTTCTTTTTGCAGAGCATGATGAAGCTAGTGAGTTGCTTCCACGAGTTAGGCTCATACTACGTAAGGCTCAACCCCAACCAATTTAAGACTTCCTTAATTAACGGATGCATGGGGAGCGAAGCAAACGCGTCCGGAGGAAACATAAACCAATCCAAAAGGTTATCAGTCGGTCGAATCCCAACAGTCGGGAGCAACAGAACGAACTTTTGGGGAATGTGAACAGCCTCCGAATGTTGGTGAGGTCACTCCCTACCAGGGAATTTTTTGTTTTATTCACCTTTATCTTCAGTTTGTTCGGCGACGATGGTTGCACACCAAAGAGAACGACATCCTGTAGATCATTTGGATACATCCGGATAAGCTTGGTGCCAAAAGTTGGCCGAAACATGGCCCTCTCATGCTCATACTCCATCGTTTCATATTCCTTATCGGAGGAGATGACCATTTTCTTCTTCTTCGTAGGTTCGTGGATACGAGGAGGGGGGACAGCTAAGACACTATCAAGGGATGAGGTCCCCATGCCCCGGACCTGGAGACTCCCCTCCATTTCTTCCTCGCCCTCCTCCATCTGGTCCTGGCGAATCCCCTCCACTTCTTCCCCCTCCGTCACCTTCCTCTGACTCTCCTCATCTTCGACCTCCTCAGGCATTACGGAGTGTCCTCATTCCGCTCCCTTAGGACTCCCCTCTCCTATTCACTGACCTCAGCCACCTCAGAATGACAGGGGTTTGCCATTTCAGTGCCCGAGCACACCTCAATCTCCACTACCTCTTCTAGAGAAGGAACGTGAACAGGCATCAACAGGCTCGCTTACCCACGAAGATTAATGAGACGAAGACCCTGAAGATGACCGCTTTGACCAGAGGACGAAGCTGAACCATTGGACAGGTTACTAGGCAGGATGAAAGTAAAGAAAGAGTTTTGTTCTAGAGAGATGAGCTCTGGCTGAGAAAAGTGAAAGTAAAACTAGAAAAAAAAGAAGGAGACGGGAAATTATAGAGGGAACCATGACTTCTCGAATAACCACGGTCACGTGACGTCTCCTCGATAACTACAAAATCATGGATCCTCAAAAGATCACTTGAAGCCACGTAAGCGCTGAGTGTGGTGTCACTCACCCAACCCGTTCTGTCCAGAACTTTTTTACGCCAAGCCACTCGAAAATCCATTCAGAATGGTATTCCGAGTCCGAGTCATTCGGGGATTTCTCCGCAACCTAGACTCTCGCCTCTCCCCTCGACATGGTACCCTGACTCTGAGCAACACGGATTTCTCCACAATTACGCTCGTGCCTCCTACCTCGGCATGGTATTCCGAGTCTTAGCCATTCACGGATTTCTCCGCAATTAGGCTCTCACCTCGCCCCTCGGCAAGGAAATCCGACTCCGAGTTACTCACGGATTTCTCCACAATTATGCTCATTCCTCCCACCTCGGCATGGTTTTTGGAGTCCAAGCCATTTGCGGATTTCTCCGTAATTTTGGCTTTTGCCTCGCCCCTCGGTAAGGTAATCTGACTCCGAGCCACTCGCAGATTTCTCCGCAATTATGCTTGTGCCTCCTGCCTCGGCATGGTATTCCGAGTCTGAAGGATTCACAGATTTCTCTGTAATTTTGGCTCTTGCCTCGCCCCTCGGCAAGGCAATCCAACCCTGAGCCACTAGTAGATTTCTCTGCAATTATGCTCGTGCCTCCTGTCTATGCATGGTATTCCGAGCCCGAGCCATTTGCGAACTGCCTCACACTTTTTTCCCCTCGCACCCCATGCTCCGGGCCTCGCTCCTCGGTGCTCAGGCCTCAATAGCCGACCCTCTAAACCTCTTGGAAAAAGGGATTCAACATCATTGCAATAAACATACTTTCTCGCCAACGTGATTTTCCCTACGAATTACCTACTCCTTGAAGGAGACCAGAGGCTCACCTCCGAGAGTAAGGGGCTTATGGTAAGGGTGAAAATCGTTGCTGATTTGGACCACATGATCTTTGCATGGATCCTGAGGTTCCTAAGGCCAAGATAACAGTCCTATGGGCAGCTACAGGCTCAAAGACAGCTCACGGGTCATCCACAGGTCTACCACCCAGCTCAGCCTACCAAGAAAAAGTTGACTAGCCATTTATGACTGGTGATCAAATCTCATATAATCAGGGGATTAGTTACTCAATCACATCCCTAATCCACGGGATCTAATTAGGCAGCTGAGAAATTTTCCCCTAACAGATTCTCGCTGGCCTATAAATATAGGTTTACCTCCACAGTTACTAGGTAATCAATTTGGCCACTGAACCATATTTTTACCATTGATTACTGACTTGACCGTTGGAGGGCCTGTTGCCAGGAACACTTCCAGTATTTTAGGCTTTTTTACAGGTGTTCGGCGACCAACAACCACCAGATCAACATATTTTAATCACATATTAGCCTCACATCAAGGTCAGATTTATGGCTGAGATATGCGTTTCCTCCCTAACAAAAGAACTCATCATCTATTTCTCCCACACCAGAAAATGACCGCATCAATAAATAAAAATGAAAATATAAAATTGAGATAATAATGCATAAGAAAGCGCATGCGCCATCTTATATGGGTTTTTAGAAAAAGAGAAGAAGAGGAAGAAGAATATTATGTATATCATAAATATATGCAGATGATAGTGGGTTTATCAGGTGATCTCCCTCTGCTAACTGGGCATTCGTCGTCGTTGTTAGTGTTGACGATGTTCATGCAGACATACGACATATGCCCCTATTTCATGCATTTTAGGCAACAAACCTCTTACATGCAATCTTTCCGATAGTGGCCCAAATCACCGCAGTTGAAGGCAATGTACAGGCTTGTGTTTCCCTTTCCATTGTTTCTTTTTGTTTTCCAACTGAGGAGAGGGGGAAATTTTGTGTCTCTTCTTTGCTTTGCTGATAACTTCAACCCAAAGTTCACCATTCTCAATTGGAGCTAACTCCACTCTAGCCTCGTTAGGCGGATCCCCATCTTGGGCCCGCTTGACGATGGACTTGAGTGGAGCTTTAGCATCCCCTTGAGGTGTTGGAGGGGACTGGGGGTTGTGGTGATGGTCGGCAGTAGGGGAAAAGTGTTTGGGAAGGATCTGATGACTGGGAGACAGGGGCAGGTAGTGTGTTGACTATTGATGTTTGGGATGGATTTGATGAATGGGAGGGTTGTGGTGGTCTCTGTGAAGGTGAGGGTGACTCTGTTGATGAGTTGCAGGTGTGGGTTGAGGGCGGTGAGATTGTTGCTAATGCACATTGTGGTTACGCTGCCTGTGGTTGTACCTTTCTCCGTAGGAGCAATGTTGGACTGAGAGGGGGTCTCTTTTACGATCGAAAGAGCCTGTAGGAGGACCCCCTCTATGGGCCCATCCTCTGGGGGCGGTGAGTAGTGGCGATAGTGACTGAGATCTCTCTTATACCGGCGTTAATGCGCACTATTGTGTGCACGCGCGAGGGAATGTCTGAGCCTCCTATTGCCCTTCTCAGGAGGGTAGACCAGTAGGTTAGGGTGGGGAGGGTGGTGGTGGGTGGCAGTAGGGTTAGAGAGTGAAGGGGGGAAAGGATAACCTGGTGGTAGAGGGTGGCTGCACAAGGAGAAGGGGTGGGGGGTTCACAGTGGTGGGAGTGGTTTGGGGCGGGGGTGATTCACTGTGGGAGGCAGCGGATGGTAGAGGACCACCTCATTAGGCCCACAACCGCTCAGTTCCAGTTCTGACAGTGTCGACGATGCCATACCACCAATTTGAAAGCGTCTACAAGCTAGGAGAAAACCTAGAGGATGGCTGCAGCTGGCTGCACAAGCGAGGGAGGAATAGACTCAAGGAGAGAAAGGTTGGAGAAGAAGGCAATATGGTAGAAGTTGTCAGTGAGAAAGGAGGAGGTGTCGATTAGGGAGAGGAAGAGAAGGCAAGGAGGGGGAGGGGGTGGTTTTGGCACCGGTGTTCGGGGAGAGGAGGCACATTTCTATTTATTTTCTTGACCAGTAGTTTTAGGGGGGAATATAGTTGGTTGTATTATTTGTTCTCTTTCCCATCGCTGGAGAAGATGGTCGAGGTCACCGATTTAGGCACTGTGGACTTTGGACACTTTGCGATGGAACTTTTTGCTTGGTCACCTACATTCGGAGCGGAGCTACCCGAAGGTGAGAGATATTGGATTTGAATTCATAATGTTCCACTACACTTCTGGAAAAAATATGCATTGCAAGAGATTATCTCGGATTTTGGATCAATTGAAGATATCGATGACAAGACGGTGTGCCGCTCGGAGATCGTATTCGCTAGGATACTGATCAGGAGTCCTGATATCTCTTTAATGCCTCGGTTTGTAAAGGTGATCTCGTTTGAGGAGTCCTACCTCATTTGCTTTGTACTTGACAAGCGGGTGGAGACAGAAGCGGAGCTCCAGACCATCACTTCCCCCGTACTCAGAGACGGTCGCTCCTACAAGCAGGGGGTCTCACCAGAGTGGGACCTCATTTTAGATAGGGGCTCATGAAGTCGAGCGTGTGCACCGTGAACTCATCAATGCTGCAAAGGGGGCCTACGATCCCTTGGTCGAGAGCCCAAAATATCTTCTCCATTCTTCGTTGGTCGATATCAAGGCTTGACCAACAGATCCAACGGTTTGGATGGATGGCAAACGGTGGATCTGGACCCACAGACAGATAGGGTAACTTTGGGGGTTTCGGTTCCACCCCGTGGAAAGTTGGACCAAAATGAAGATAAAAAAGGAAGTCAACTCCTTGGAGTTGATGATAAGATACTGCGAGAGGAGCAGAGGGTAGGCCAGAGCGCTCAAGAGCAACAAATGGCAAGATCCCCAAGTTACCCAACAGGCAAACTCGATCTCCAAAAGGGAAAAAGCTGGAGGCGTGGGGACGAGAGCCACTACAGGAAGGCGCCCCGCTTACCAAAAAGAAAATACGGAATACGGATACGTGAATAAACCTAGCGAATGATTTTCATCATCCATAAGCTGTTCAGGAATCTTTACAATATCTCACAAAATAATCAGAGTCAGAAGCAAGATAATCAACCAATCATGCACAATTGAATCAAATAGATCAACAGAAATTTACTTGAAATCCAAAATATAATATAATCTCAAATAAATCAAGTTTGGACAGTGAATAATATCCTGAGCACACATTGCCTAAATACAAATAAATCTAAGTATCAAATACAAATGTTCAAAAACAACAGATAATAATAATAACAAAAGAAGTCCAGCACTAATATTGCATTTCTCCAATACCATCGGGCAAACGACCATCCTGATCTGCAATCAATAATTTGCAGGAGAAGGAAAAAGAAAACAAGTACCCGTCAATTACAATTTACGGGACACTTATAATGTAGGATATAAGTACATGGGGAAAACTAACTAATAACAGATATCAAATAACAACAGAACAACATAGCATGGTATAAATGTGTCAACAGAAATGTGATAACTAACATGAATCAGGGAGAACAAATCAGATAGCATGGTATACTAACAGATACAGATAACATGTGTCAAGTGTCAAGTGTCAGATAGTATGCAGACAGATATACAGATGGTAGTGTCAGATGGTAGTCAGACAGATAACAGATAATCAGATAACAGATATCAGATGAACATATACAGATAACAGATAACAGATGTCATGTTCTTATAAGTCTTGTGTGATTACTATCTAGGTAGCAATTCATGCAGCCCACCTTACATGGTTGCTACATTAAAACAGTTTTACTTTAGATTTCATAGTGGAGTCCATAGGGCAGTGTACTCAAGGTTCAGACAGACAGATATCAAATAATCAGATCAGACAGACAGATAGAACCTAGTGGTTCTCTTCTTCTCTACACCTTTCTATAAGAAGTAATGTAGACAGGGTTATATAACAGAGTCATGAATCGTGTAACCATGAACAAATAACAAATAGGGAACACGGGCCCTCTTCTTAGTTACATTTCGATATTTTCCACTACTAGATCTTACCCTTAACCCCAGCTTGGTAAATTTTGTTATAAATATCAGACAGACATGTATGTGCAGAAAACTGAGTGAGAATAGTATGGTATAAACATGTAACAGGTTTAGGGTGACAGATAAATAAGTACAGATGATATACAGTTCATAAAGGAATAGAATCATGCAAATATTAATTCAGGACAGAAAGACACTACTGTACTAAAATAAGATTCTCGTCGCTACAGAAATGCAAATCTGGATTCGTTGAAGAATCTGGAAAATAGACTCCCAACCGAATACAGCGAATATAAATAAGTCATATAGTAATTCACAACATCATAGCTCAAAATAGGTTTGAATCCAAAAAACATGTTCAGTCAGAAATCAGTAAAACGAATTCTCAGTCAGAAAAACAGCATCAAAACCTCTCAAATAAATCCAGAAAAAATCTGGGGTATTTCCCTTTATGTCTAGAATCATAATATAAAGTTTTATAATTTTTAGAAAAAATTTTTTAGCCAACAAAAATAAGAAAACATCAAGAAACGATAGTTTGACAAATCTGGAATTCCCAACACTGCTATACGAAAACAGTAATATCTCGCAAGCCGTGAAACAAAATCCAAAACCACCAAAGGGAGATGAAAATAGACAAATTAACCTAACTTTCATATTTCATAAATATTTTCCATACAGTAGAAGGAAATATGGTGAAAATACGATTCTTTACAGAATAGCGAGCAAAATATAACAAGTATAGCTTTCATAAACAAGCATGAAACGGCATATAAAACTCATCAATAAAATCCACCAAAATTCTGGGTAATCCCTAGATAGATATAGAAATAGTGACCAAAGTATCAGATCAAAATAATATGTGTAGCACGAGTATCAAAATAATTTAGTCATCAAAATCATCAAGAAACGAAATCTGGAATTTACCTACACCTCTGTAGTAAAATAGTCATATCTCACATATACGAAAACGAAATCGAGCAAGGTCAGAGGGGTTGGAAAGAAGACAAATTTCTCTAAAACTCATGTTTTATACTAAAATTAAGATTCTGACCTTAATATGGTCTAAATTACTGATCAAGACAGATTATCGACAAAACACAGAATTTCCTTTAGAAACAAAACCAACATGAATCACACGAAACTTGATCAAAACATAACTAAACATGAATTAGAGTCTACTAGGTGTCCAAACAACATGAAATATGGTATACAATATGTCCACAACAAGTATATCACATGGGTCTCACAAATCACACAATTTCTCATAATTGTTTCACATATACATCACATCAAGAACGGGCAAAATCTAGGTTAATTCATGTCATATGTGTCGTAAGGCAACTATGGTCAAGTTTTTACTATAAAGACAATATCAAAAAGGAGATTCACACACAAATTGTCTCTAGAACCCAACTACACTATAAGCGGTATTTTTGACTTGTATCAAACAAAGGAATTAGAGTACAAGTTACTTACCTTAACCGAGACGAAACGAACACCAAGAATAACGAAAACGGATTCCCAGGCAACAAACAAAAATCCACGAACAAGCGATCCACAAATCAAGAGCAACGAACCCACGAACAATCGCACGAACACACGACACGCTTCTCAAAGTAAGAGAAGAGAAAACCCACAAAGGAAAGATATGAACTTGCGGTGGCTTGTGGCTTGGAGGGTTGGTCGGCCAAGGGGAGAGAAGTGATCGGAGAAGGGATGAGAGGGAGTATGGTGGTCGGATGATGGTGGTTGAATGATGGCCGGAGGTGGGGCTCGGCCTGGGCGCAGCCAAGGGGGCATCGGATGTAGGCTGTGCGGGATGGAGTGCGGCGCAAGCAAAGGGAGGTCGGGGGTTAGGATGGAGGCTAGGGTTTCGGTGAGGGAGAGAGAGAGGATTATATATATGTGAGGGGATTAGGGTTTAGAATATGAGTTGGGTTATTGGGTAATTGGGTTGTGGGTAGATTAGGAGTAGTAATAGGATTGTTTAATGGGTATTGATATGGATTAATTGCATAGGATTCAAAATGGGATTGGGTTTAATTTAGCTTTGGTAAATTTGTTAAAGATCAAACAATAGGATTGGGAATAGGATGAGCAACCAATCACCACCACAAGCACCCAAGAACAAAAAAAATAAAGAGAATAAGAACCAAAATGAAAGAAAAATAATAATTGGCGAAGAACAAAACAAAAGACGAACAGAAACCAACACAAAGTGCTCAAAATGAAATAAATGAATATATATTGAAAACAACTCCAATATACGGTCCAGAAAAATATAAGAGTACAATAACCAAGAAAAGAAAAATACACCAAAAATACGAAAACAAAAAACGAGAGTTATAGGCCTCGTCAAAGACAGAGATTTGGCCCCAAAAGAAAAAAAAGCAGGATTTTTGGAAGACAAAGAGGGAAACATATGTGGCAATTTAGGGAAGAAGCAGAAGGGTAAAGGAGTCGATGCATCGAGCTCTGCCCCTATCACTTTGTTTCCCACACCATTAGCATCGACCGCAATGCCAACCGCTCAAAGACAGCCACGTAGCCCAACGACTAACAAAAATGACAGAGGCAGGGTTCTGATGTCTCGCAAAGTTGGGGAACCGTATAGTGGTTCTTTTATGCCGTCGCACGAGGTGAGTTTGACTGGGCCCAAACAGGAGCCCACGAGAACCATAGAGCGTAATGGACCTAATGAGAGGCCCATCGGGGTAGAATTACATAAAGAGCTTTGGTCCAAGAACACTAGTTCAATCCACATCGATGAAGAAGAGTGCGAGGATAGGCTAAATCTCGAAGACGATTATGTATACTCTGAAGGGGAATCTCTGGATTCTGAGGGGCTGGCTGATGATTCCCCTGGTATCTCCCCTGAGTTTGTTCCTTCCACATTCCCTACTTTCCAAATGTCGGCACCTGTTGCAGTTCATGACGATACAGGTTTTAGGGTTCAGAAAGTCGCTAAGAGGGCTATTGAGGAGTCCTTAGACGACTATTTAGAGATTGCTGCAGTCACTAAATCTGTTAAGACTAGCGATGGAGGTATGCATTCCTTCCTTGCGTCAATTTTAAATTTCATGTCGGATTCTGAGATTTTTAGTCTAACCAAAACCTTTGGTCTTGCGGTGAGCGATACTGATAGGAACGCTTTCCTCCTAAACAAGATTAGAGGGTGGGAGAGCGAGAGAGTTAATCTCATTTCGAACTCATCTGCCAAAGCAAGTCATGGTCCATCGTTTAATTGTAGTTAATGGAAGCTCTCTTCTGGAGTGTTAGGGGCCTGGGTAAGCGGGGCAAATGGGAAATGGATAGGGATGTCATTGCTAAATCGAAAGTTAGCATTGTTGGTCTGCAAGAGACCAAACTGACCCATATTTCCATACTAAGTAGACTGGGGGGGTATCGCATTTCAGAATGGAAAAATTGCCCTTCTTTTGGGGCCTATGAGGGTATTGCCTTAGGGTACAATCCTGAGTTGTTTGTATGCCTAGATGAAATCCACGGCCTATTCTCGTTGTCGGTCATGCTCAAATGTAAATAGGACCTGTGGACCCAGTCTATTACGGTGGTTTATGGTTCGCACACTACTGCAGCTAGGTTGGAATTCTAGAATGAACTACGAGCAATTCACGCTCGATGGCCGCACCCCTGGGTTGGGGGGGGAGATTTTAACATCACCAGGTTTGCCTCTGAACACAGGGGTAGAGGATCTAGTGACGCTCATAGGGAAACTTTTAACGAGGTTATTGAGGACCTGGACTGGTTGACATTCCCATCACTAATAGGCTATTCACCTGGTCAAACATGCAAGCGATGCCCATTTTAGCTAAGTTTGATAGGATCTTGGTCTTCGCAGACTGGGAGACCAAATTCCCTTTGACTTGGGCCAAATTACTCCCTAAACCAGCCTCGGATCATGTTCCTATTATCCTCTCGTCCGGAGAAGTGCATCCCAGGAAATCACCCAAGTTTAGATTTGATAAAGTGTGGTTGGAAGTCCAAGGCTTCCATCACATGGTAAATGAGAATTGGTCCTGCCCTACTAGAGGGACTGAAGCAACAGCAATCTGGTGCGAAAAAATTAGAAGACTGCGGGCCAAACTCAAGAAATGGAACCGGACCAGATTTGCCCTGATCTGGAGAGCAAAAGATTTTCTCCTTGAAGGTATTGAGTAGCTGGAATAGACAGAGGAAACCAGGAGTCTGGTACAGGAGGAGCGGAATAGGTTTCTCCAGCTCTGAGAAAACATTCACCAACTTTATAGACTTGAAGAACTCAAATGGCAACAGCGATCCAGAATTTCGTGGCTCAAAGAAGGAGACACGAATACAGCTTTCTTCCACTGTGTTGCTAGTTCCCGTCGTAGATCTAATCTCATCCATTCGATCCACTCGGAGTCTAGAGAGATACAAGGGGATGAGGATATCATGGTAGCATTCTAATCCCATTTCAAGCATCTCTTTGGACAGAAGGCAGATTTAAGAGTCCCTCTTCACCACGAATTCTGGCAAGGTTCTGT
Source organism: Hemerocallis citrina (assembly GCA_017893485.1). Lineage (NCBI taxonomy): Eukaryota > Viridiplantae > Streptophyta > Magnoliopsida > Asparagales > Asphodelaceae > Hemerocallis > Hemerocallis citrina. Next base: position 187,601,368 of record CM030362.1, read on the forward strand.
GAACAATGCTGACCCCATGCTTCGATCCCTTGAAGTTCCTTTACGGAAAAGAAAATTTGGGAGGCAGTACAGCAACTCGGAAAGGACAAAGCCAAGGTCCAGATGGTTTCCCTGTCCTTTTCTACCTGGTGTTCTGGGAGGAAATCAAGGACGATCTGATTATGTTGTTTGCTGATCTCTATGATCATAAACGTAATTTAGGTATTTGCTGAGGTGGTGTTGATCCCTAAGAAAGAAGACTACCTGCGGGTGGAAGATTTCCGCCCTATTAGCCTCCTTAACTGCTCAGTTAAGATTATAACCAAGACCCTGGCTAATAGGTTGGGAAAGGTGATGAACGGACTCATTAGTAATGAGCAGACTAGGTTCATTAAAGGACGGTGTATACAAGACAGTATGGCCAGAGCTGAAGAAACTATCCATTACTGCCACACGTCAAATGCTAAGAGCTATCTCCTGAAATTGGACTTTGAGAAGCTTATGACTCGGTTGAATGGGAATGTCGCCTCGAAGCGCTGGCTGGAAGAGGATTTGGGGCTAGATGGATTAGATGGATCCACACATGTCTAACCACCAGCAGAACTACTATTCTAGTGAATGGGGTCTCAGTTCATCCTTTTCGTGCAAACAGGGCCTTAGACAAGGAGATTCTCTCTCCCCCCTTCTCTTCACCATAGTGGCAGACGTGTTGCGGTCCATGATGGCTAACTGCAGTAGGGCCGGCTGGATCTCCTCGGTGGTCAGTGGAGCAAATCAACAGGGTTGCTCTATCCTCCAATATGCAAACGATACTCTACTATTTGGAAATGGAAACCTCGGGAAAACTACCGCTTTTAAAGGAATCCTTTATAGTTTTGAAGCTTGATCTGGACTCAGGGTCAACTTCCACAAAAGTGCTATTATCCCCATTGCCCTAACTACAGAGGAGGCACAAGAGCATGCCATGATTCTCAACTGCTCCATCGAGAGTTTTCTCATTTAATATCTGGGGTTACCGCTGAGAGCGGGAAAACTGAAGAAGGCGGACTGGTTACCAATCATTGACCATGTGGAAAACCGTCTTGCTGGATGGAAAGGTAAAGCCTTATCCTTGGGAGGCAGAGTCACGCTTATCAATGCTGTTCTCTCTAATCTTCCTACTTATTATTTTTTCTTTTTCGAAATGCCACATTGGGTTATCCAGAGAATTGATCGAACTCGAAAATGGTTTCTATGGAAGGGGCAGATCCTGATAAAGGCGGATATCACCTCATCAGATGGGAAAAAGATTGAATGAAAAAGATACACGTGGGTCTAGGTATTATTGATCTGCGAGATATGAATATGGCTCTCTTAGGAAAATAGTGGTGGAAAGTTTTCCATCATAATGGAGAAGAATGGCAGGATTTCGTTCAGACATATCTGTATGGGAATGGGACGAGAAATTTGGGTTTCAGGATAGGCCCTCGCGTCTCTTGGTTTTGGAGAGGTATCACTAAGGCCTACGATTCCTTCATAAGCTGTGTGACGTCATCTATTGGGAATGAAAGACTTACCAGATTGTGATGGGATAAGTGGTGTGGTGATCACACACTTAGAGCCATGTTCCCTAATTTGTATGGCAAAGCATCCCAACCGCACTGCACGGTGGCCGCAGCACGGAGAAGAAGTTCTTGGAAACCAGCCTTTAAACATCCCCTTGACCCGGGCTCCCAACATAGGCTCATGGAACTTCAGATCTATATCGCCAGCGCCGAAGTTATATGCTCACAAGGTCCCAATAGGAATTCTTGGGGATTGGAAAAGAATGGCACATTCACGGTTCGCTCCCTTTATAACCACATTCACTTTAGGGAATGTAACCCGAGTTGGTCGGGTGTGGTTTGGAAGGCGAAAACCCCACTGAAAGTTAAAGTTTTCCTCTGGTCGGTCCTGAATGACGCAATATTGACTAGAGAGAACCTTTCGAAATGCCAACCGAATTTGGACTCTACCTGTGGGTTCTGCGACGCTGTCCCTAAAACTAGAGACCATCTTTTTTTGGAATGTCCCAGGAGAAAAGCAGTCCTAGTGGAGGTACTTAGTGCTCTGGGGACGAATGAGTACCCTAGTATGTTTGAGGATCTGTAGGTAGGACCAAAGTTCGCTAATGAGAGACGAACGATGAGAGAAGCTTGGTTTATCGCTATCGCCGCTACGATCTGGGATCTTTGGCTAGACAAGAATAATTATTACTTCCGTGGGACTTGTAATAGTATTTTTAGTAATCTAACTTACATTATACATCTTATTTTCTTTTGAGAAAATGTTTCCGCAGCAGATCCTAGGGGGAGGATCGCAAACATCTTCCAGGTGGAGAAGTACGATGATAATGAAGTCGAGATTGGGCCGACGCTAGACTGAGGGGCGTGCCCTAGCAGTCAGACATTTACTGTTATGTCAGGATTATAATCCCTACCACCCCAGGGTTTTGTTTGGGGGAGTAGATGTTTTGATGTAGTTTGTTTGTCATTTGTTATGTACTTTGTTTTGATGTATTTTTGCTTGGATGCATGAATGTTTTGTATCACATATGCATGTATGTTTGGTACCTTGATGTTTTTGCACCACCCCCATGTTTGCGGTGGATTTATGTACTTTTGTTGTTTTGTAGGTTTTTGTACTTGCTCAGTACTCTGAGTTTGTTTTATTAACTTCTATTAATGAAATAGGGTGGCCATACTCTACTCTTTTTTTTTCAAAAAAAAAAATATATATATATACCGCTAGTTTCCTCCATCTCAGATTTCTGCATTGCTCTGTGCCGCACTCATGGAGAAATTTTTTTCGCTTTATGTACTCCACTGTCTCTCACACAAAGGGTAACTAGTTCCATCTCCATCATAGATTAGTAAGATCTGATCATCCATTTGTTCTATTTAATCAATGTTCTTTATCTGCCATAATCTTTTTCCGTTGTTCTGGTTTCTTCTTTCATCTTCCTCTGTTGCTTTCTTTCTTCTTTTCACTTTTTTACTTTTTTACTTTCTTATTTTTTGTCTGCTTTTTTTTGAAGAATCTTCCGATTTTAGGAGATCGAATTGGGTTTTTTTTTTTATAACGAGGAGATCAAATTGGTGATTTTATAGAAATGCATAATATATTTTTATCGAGGTTTCTGTTTGATAGCTTGATGGTGTTGTTAAATGAGAGCTATGGTGTTTGTTACTATCTACTGATTTGATGCCTCCATGTAGACACTCTATTGATAAATTGTGATTGTGATATTGTAATCTTGGTCATCATTAGATGACGTACCAGAAATCATTTCTGTAAGGTTAGAACGTCAAAGACAAAGACAGAGTTGAATGCAATGAAATTTGAGGGAGAAGCATCGGGTTCAACTTCAAGAGCATCAACAACTAAGAGCATCCACAGTGGTGTGTTAGTTAAAGTATGCAGAAATAGATAAATACATATAGCAATTTATTATTTTGTTGCAGTCATCTAAAGCTATATTTTACCATTTTAATTTAAAGTAATCTAAATCGGAAAACGGACGGTGCTTCACATTGCGTCGGACAAAAACAAGAAAAAAAAAAAATTAAAAGGTGGGACGGAACTTCAAGTTCCGTCGGAGAAGAAAAAAATAAATAAATAAATAAAAAGGGTCAGACGGCACATGAAGTGACGTCCAACCAAAATTCCTTTTAATACTAATTCAGTTGTTTTTAATACTAGTTCAGTTATATTATCTCTACTACTATAATGGGAGAAGGCCTTAGTGTAATTTGTCCATCTACCAATCCGTGCAACGCACGTACATAACTATTGTAAATGAGGTTTTAGATCAAATCCGGTCTACGTCTGAATTTTTACTTTTAAAAAAACTATATATATTAAGCCGTGCATCGCACGTGTAAAGTACTAGTATGCATTTAATACTAATTCCTTTTAATACTATATGCATTTAATACTAGCTCAGTTGTTTTTTATTTGTTTTTTAGTTAGAAAAATTCCATTTTTTTGTAGGGACGGCACTTCAAGTGCCGTCCGACGATTAAATTTTTTTCTTTTTTTTGTGCGTCGGCACTTCGAGTTCCGTCCTTCATATATGCATAATTTTTATATCGATTCTCATATATAGCTGGTTACTGTAGCGAAATATGCAAATTATGCATTTTTGGTCAACGACTGCAGCGTTATTTTTGATCAAATATGCACATTATGCATATTTACCTAACGACTACAGATGCTCTAATAGACATAACATAAATGAAATTATTTTTTGATGTTTAATATTAATTTAATCTTTAAGTGAATTTACTTTTAATCGTCACGGTAAAGATCTAATAGTTTCTTTTTATATCACTTTCTGTAGTTTTTTTTGCTCAACCATCACTTTTTTTTATTAAAATTTACTAATAAAATGAACATGTATAAATGCACGAAAAAAAAAGCAACTTGCGGCACATCAGGGCATATGTTGACAGGAGTATATATTGTTTTCGGATATAATTTCTAATAATTTGACGATTGAGTTTCAGAATTATTAATTTTTTTTTTTAGTATTAGGATCTTCATTATACTGCAGCCAAAATGTTCGCTCAAAACTTTTTTTTGGTTAATTACCATAATATTCGATTGCCATTTTTCTCAACGAATATTTTTTTTTTCCTTTTTTTTAGAGACGAGAGAGCTGGAAAACATTTTTTTTAAATATGGTTTTAGATAATTTCATAATTGAAAATCAACATTATTGATTTTCCTTTTTGTTTATTATTAGAATTTTCATTTATGATACATCCTACATATTAGCTTAATTTATTTCCTTTTTAAAAATTAATTTTTTCCCTTCTATTAATATTTTCATGTTTGTAATTATCTATATTTCCTAAATGTCTAATAGAGAAATTTTAATCAGGAAAATGCAATATAACACTCCACACAATTACATCCTAACATACTTGACGGCTCTAGTATCCGCGTCAATTACAACAACAACAACAACAACAAAGTCATTTTTCCAACTAGTTGGCGTCAGCTACATGAATTCTGGTTTTCAATTCTGCTCGGTTTAGCGCAATAGATTCTGTAAGGTCACAAGCTATCATATCTTCTCTCACCGTTTCTACCCAAATAAGTTTAGGTCTTTCTCTACCCCTAACTCTACCCTCAATACTTATCAAATCACTCTTTCTAACGGGGGCACTATTAGGTTTATGTGTGACATGTCTAAACCACCGAGGCAATTCTCACTTAACTTATCTTGGATTGGAGCTACCATTAGCATGTCTCATATATCCTCGTTTCTGATTCTATCCTTCCTTGTTTTACCACACATCCATCTTAGCATCCTCATCTCCGCTACACTTATTTTTTGGACATGTTGTTTCTTTGTTGCCTAACACTCTACTCTATACATCATTGCTAGTCTAACATCTATCTTCAACTTCAAAGGTAAACGTTTGTCACACAGAACATCACTGGCATTTCTCCACTTAAGTCACCCTGCTTGGATCCTATGTATAACAACTTCACAAATCTCCCCATCTCTTTGTATAATCGAGCCTAAATATCGAACAGTCTCTCTTAGGTATCTCTTGACCATCAACCTTCACCACTTCCTCAGTTGTATTCTGAATATCACTAAAATTACATTCCATGTACTTTATTTTAGTTCTGTTTATCCTAAAACCTCTAGCTTTCAAATTTTCTATCCACAATTCTATTGTCCAAATGAAGAAACATATTCAAAGTTTCTTTCCACAAAACCTCTAGTATATATGTTAATTAAAGAAACAAAATCAAATGGAAAATTAAAATCAAAATACAAATTTCTTCCTTCAAGTCTACTCTGGTCCACAAGCCAGTTTGCTGGTTGGTTCCGTTTACGCAACACATGCGAAATTCTTGCTGATTGTTTGTTTTCTTATTGTGGTTCTAGATTTGTCTTGTTACCTTGATAATTTATTGTCCAAATGAAGATAGCTAGCCGGAATGTAAGAGGTTAGGGAACCCTAATAAATGTGGACTCATTAAAGAAGGGATTAGAAGCTCAGGGGCTTCAGTTGTTTGCCTTCAAGAAACAATGCTCAAGCAGTCTCCCATAAGAAAGCTTTCATCTGTTGGAGGGAAGCTTGTCAATAAGTGGCTTCAACTAGATGCATTGGAGAGTCTGGGGGGGGGGGGGGGGGGGGGGGGTGCGAAGGAAAGGGGGTCCTAGTAGGATCGGATGATAATACTCTGAATTGTATATACCCTGCAGTAGACATTTTCTCCATCTCCACATCATTCAGGAACAGAGACTCGGGCCATGAATGGTCACTCACTACAATGTATGCCTCATTTGAGCTAGAAGATCGAACACTTTGTTTTCATGAAATTAGCCAAAGAAGAAGGTTATGTGATGCATGGGTGCTATGTGGAGACTTCAATGTAACAGTTTCTAACTCAAAGAGGAGCGTGGGGAAGAGTTTCAATAAAGATATGAGAGAGTTCAGAGACTTCATTTAGAATCTTGAGCTTATTAATCTCCCCCTAACATGCAGAAAGTTCACTTGGTCCAACTTGAGAGCTAACCCTGCAATGGCAATACTTGACAAATTTTTTATATCAAGTGAATGGGAGAACTTAAATGCTCAATGAATTCAACATTCTCTTCCAAGGATATCCTCTAATCTTTGACCAATTATCCTAGACACTCAAGCAATAGTACACAAGATAGATTACTTCAAATATGAGAAAGCATGGTTCTCAAATGATAGTTTTCTTCCTAATGTCACTGAATATTGGAAAGACATTTGTAGAGGATCTGGTGTTGATATATTTGCATAAAAGCTCAATCTATTAGAGAGAAGAATCAGAATCTAGAGAAATAAAGTTTTTGGCCATACTGTAGTGAGGAAGAAGACTTTAATGGACAAGATGAATCAACTAGAGACTAAGGCAGAGGAAAGCACGACCAATGCAGACGAACTCAAAGCAACACTTCAAGAGTTTCAGGAACTAGTGAAATTAGAGGTGATATACTGGAGGCAGAGGTCAAGAGTAGTAGGGATCGATGAGGGTGATGCAAAGACCAGATTCTTTTACTCCATTGCTAATGGCAAAAGAAGAAGGAACTACATCTATTCTCTTATGCATAATGGAAACCTACTAACCTCTCTAGCTGATATCAGAGCCACATTTGAAGCACACTTTGAAGAGATTTTTTATTCAAATGCCCAAGCTGACGTCAACATTGACTTGAAGACCTTATATCCCAATCAAAATGCTCTATTAGCACACCTAGATGCTCCCTTCAATCCAGAAAAGGTGAAGAATGCAGTTTTTTTTATGAGTGGAGATAAAGCACCTGGGCCAGATGGTTTCTCTATTAGCTTCTACCACAACTCCTGGAAGGTTATCAAGGAAGATTTATTGTGCATGTTCTTAGCAATTCAGAAAGGAGAAGCTGACCAGAGTAGGCTGAATTACTCGAACATTGTGCTTCTTCCAAAGTGTGGGGGTGTTAACACAGTCACTAAGTATAGGCCAATTAGTCTGATTAACTGCTCCTTCAAGACTTTTACTAAGATCTTGGCTAACATGCCTAGTCCTCTTCTTGATTCCATTGTCTCATCTTCCCAAAGTGCTTTTCTTTGAGGCAAATCTACTGTAGACTGCTTCCTTGTAGCCCATGATGATATCAACATGTGCAGCAACAGACACTCAAACACTCAGATGCTGAAAATTGATTTTAGGAAAGCTTTTGATACAATTAGCTGAGAATTCATAGACCAACTGCTGGAAGCTAGAGGATTTGGGTCAGGATGGTGCAGGTGGATTCACATGATACTTAGGACTACAAAGTCCTATGTACTGGTTAATGGAGTAAGTGGTAAGATTACTAACTCCAAAATGGGTCTAAAACAAGGTGATCCTGTGTCACCAATGTTGTTCATTCTTTTTGTAGATGTCTTAGCTCAGATGCTACTCGGTGGTAGAAGAAATGGCTCATTCTCCCCCCTCCACCAAAGAGGATCTATCTCCTCTTTATTTTTCCTTCAGTTTGTTAATGATACTCTACTTTTCAACAAGGTAGATGAACAAGATGTGATCATGGAAATGTCTCAGGGCTAGACATCAACTTCACCAAATCTTCCATTGTTTACTTTGGATGGTCAAGAGCAAAGTTACAAGTTTTCTCCACTATTATGGGATGCAAGTAGGAATCATTACCTATATATTACCTAGGGCTGCCTTTGGCTAAAGGGAAACTAAAGAAGGCAGAGTGGCAGCCACTCCTCCTCAAATTTGAGAAAAGACTCTCAACATGGAAATGCATAATGTTATCAATAGGTGGTAGGCTTGTTCTCAGTGCATTGCCTGTCTACTATGCCTCCTTTTTCAAGCTATCTGCCTGGGTGATTAAGAGGATTAATCATATCAAAAACAGATTTTTCTGGGTAGGCTCTGATACAAATGCTAAAGTAGTGCTTGCATGAATTGAAAAAGTATTTGCCAGCCTAAACAACAATGAGGATTTGGGTTCTTGACATCAAGACCTTCAATGAAGCTTTGCTTATGAAGTGGTGGTGGAAGATTGTTTCAACGAATTCTCTAGTAAGCCAAACACTATTATCTATATATTACAATGAATCCACTAATAGCTTTATGTGTCCAATCTAGGCTTCACATTTCTGGAAGGACATTCACAACCTCAAAGTCCAATTCATGCTGCAACTCAATTGGCAGTGTGGTGATGAGAGATTTATCAAATCTGGTCTTCTAATTGGATAGAGGGCAATAACATCTCAACATTATTCCCTTCTCTATTCTTGATAGCATGGAATAATGAAGCTTCTCTCTTATCTCAAGGGGGTTGGACAGATGGTACATGGATTTGGAGATCCCAACTACATAGTAGCTCCAACACAACTATTAATGCAGAGAAGAACAAACTGTTACAACACATAGTCCATATTCATCCATCAGTTACTATTGATATTCCAACGTGGAGGCACTCATCAACAGGTTGTTTCTCAGTCAAGTTAGCCTATAATTTCTTCAGCATCGCAGGATTCCTATCTTCTTTCTACAAAACTACATGGAACAACATTCGGGACTTGTTGGAGTCAAACAAGTCGAGCGCGAGCGCGCGCGGGGGGGGGGGGGGGGGGGGGGATCTTAGGAATTAGCTTGTTCAAGAACGCATAGCCTTGAGGCAAGTTGGGGTGCACGACAGACGGTCGCTACCCTCTTTTCAACTTAAAATTATGTAGCATCGATCTTATTCCTAACCCAGCTTCGAACCCTATCTAGTCCCCCTTCCCTTATAAGTTATGTAATAGCTACTAACTTTCCCTTGATATATATATATATGCTAACATGAAGTAGGATGTTCTCCTACCTTTGCCAGTCAAAAAAATATATATATGTATTAACTGCTAATAGAGAATGTTTGAATTAATATTCCTAACTTTGAAGTTATAATATTTTGAATTTTACTTTTCAGTATTTTCAAGTTTGTTATAAATGAGAAGGAATCTAATATATTTAATTATTATGGAGTTTAGCATCCCAAACTTTAACATGTGGGACCTTTAATAAGAACCCACAAACAATATGTATATCTAATTATCTCGCTACGTGGCAACTTTTAAGAACCCGGAATTTTGACATGTGGCACCTTTTAGTTAATTAAGAACTCATATAATAATAAAAGAGTATCTTTATCTTTAAAATTTTGCGATGTAATACCTTTTAAAAACCTACAAATATGTATCTCTTATTATCTCGACATGTCGCACATTTTAATTAATTGAGAACCTATTTAATAGTAATAAAATAAGTACTATCTATAAAATTTCTCTATGTGATACTTTTTAAAAACCTGCAAAGTATGGATCTCTTAATGTCTAGCCAAAATACAATTTTTTTTCTTCTCATAATCCCTCTTCCCTCTTTTACTTTTTTATATACAATTTGATGTGCTTAATAGAATTTAGGGTTTATAATTAAATCTACTATGTAATGATGTTCTCTTCTTGTAATATCCCGGTCGGATATTATACTTGTATTATTATTGATATGGCTAAAAATAGGATTAAATCGGGACCGTTCACATCGGACACGAATCTTAAAGCTCAGGGGTAAAACGGTAATTTCACCTACAAACGGGTCTGAAATGGGGACTGGGTCTTTATTCAAAGCCCAATAACCCATGAACGGATCCACGTCAACTGGGTACGGGTTCCAACCCGCTGCACACCCGATCCAGCAAGATACAATCAAGGTCCCTGATTAGATCTTAATCAACGGCCCTGATTCACATCTATCTTTTCACTGGGAATTAGGGATTACATTCCTTATCTGATTACTAGGAGAATATTCCTTATCTAATCACGGAGATTACATTCCTAATCCAGTCCCCAAGATGCCTATAAATACCCCCCATCCATCTCCATTGAGAGGTGATCAGTATTTTCTCAATTTACGCTCTTTCTTAATCATTTCTGATTACTAACTTGAGCGTCGGAGGGTGCGTCGCCGGGATCAACCCCGGTGTCTCGCACTTTTTGCAGGTTAACGGCGGGAGTCGACGGTCAATCTCCGGCAGAACAGGTTAGAGGTTTGCTATTCAGGTTTTTCACGAATCCATAAATACTATCTGTTTACCCCCACACCAGATTTAGCGGTAACAGATTGGCGCCGTCTGTGGGAAAACAAACGAATAGCAACCTTCCCTCTTCCTGTTGGTCCGATCTTCTCCAGCCATGCCTCCGAGGAAAGCAAGGTCCAGAGGGTCCAACCGTGGACCCAACCCCGCCGATCAGCAAGAGGTAGTCCCCGTCCAACCCGCTCCGCAGCAGGGACAACCCCCGCTTCAAGTGGAGGACCCTCTTCAACAAGATCAGCCTCCTCTTCAGAATCAGCAACCCCCCAAGGGTCCCACCGGTCCTCAGAACGCCGGTGCGGGGGGCTCCCGCATGAAGCAACCTCTCCACCTAGACCGCGTCTCCATACACAAAGCCTCTACGGATTCCATGGCCTCTCACAATCCTTAAAACCGGCAGAAGGTGGAGGACTTACGCCACCGTCTGGACGAGAAACGATCCCGAGAGGGAGCCTCCCACCAGCAACGTCCGGGTGAGCGATCCCCACACCGCCGAGATTACAAAAGGTCCCATGTCCGAAGTGGAAGGAAGGAATCCCCCGAGCACTACAGAAGAAGACATCGTTCCCCCGCCGATCGGCAACACCCAAGGAACGATGAGGCACCCATCACCCGTGCCGAGTTCCAACAATTCCAAGCAATGGCACAACAGGCTCTCAACCTCCGTCCTCATAACTACAATGCCCAACGGGATCCTACACCCCCGCGGGTCCAGAGTCCTCACCACCGGCAGCATACTCCTAGCCCTCGCCGTTCCCAGGGTTACCATCGCCACAGTCCTCGCTCCCCCTCCTACGAACACGAGTCCAGAGGCTCGTTCGACTACAGTCGGAGGGACGATGCCCTCTACCGCCGTCTCCACGAGATGGAGAGGTGCATTGGCCGGATCAACCGGGGAGAGGAACAGAGGGACAGGACCCTCTGTCCAAGCCGACCTCTTTTTTCCTGAACCATAATGGATGCGCCAGTGCCAATCGGCTTTAAAACTCCTCAATTCGAGACCTACTCCTGGGAAACTGACCCCGTTGACCATTGAGAGCTTCAAGACTCTCATGCTCATCCATCAAACTTCCGATGCCCTACTATGCAAGACCTTCCCCGCAACTCTCAAGGGTCCGGCTCGAGAATGGTACTCTCGCCTTGCCCCATCCTCGATATTCTCATTCGAACAGTTCGAGACCCTCTTCGTCACCCACTTCGTGAGTAGTCGCCGAACTGAAAAGACCAGCATTTCGCTACTCTACCTTAACCAGAAGAAGGGTGAGAAGTTGAGAGACTATGTGAAGAGGTTCACAGCTGAAGCCAGGTCTATAGCTTCCCTCGACCAATCCGTCGCAACGGCCGCCTTCCAATCCAATGTCTTCAATTCCAGCCTCTGTTCCTCTCTTGCTAAGAAGCCTCCACAGAACTTTGCCGACCTCCTTCTCAGGTGTGAAAAGTACATTCGGGCCGAAGAAGCCCTCGACCCCCTTGCTCTGGAGGAGACATCTTTCGGGAACAAACGGAAGAACACAAGTGAAGAGGGGTCCCAAAAATCCCAGAAGGACAGTAATGGCCAGCGCCGTTCGACTCCACGTTTTGAGAAGTTCACCCCCCTCATTGCTAATATATCAGAAGTCCTTATGGAGGTGGACAAGGAAGGACTACTCTGCGCTCCCCCTAGAATGAATACCTCTGGCAAGAAGAGGGACAAAGATAAGTGGTGCCGCTTTCACAGGGACCACGGCCACGACACGGATGATTGTCGGGCTCTCAAGGAGGAGATCGAAGAACTCGTACAGTGGGGACACCTGACCAAGTTCATCCAAAAAGAGGGGGCCGAGCTTCCCCTCTGAGGAGCCAACCAACGAACCGAAGGGCCCGGCGAGCTTCAAGACTCAGAACCTCCCAGCTCCTCCCAAGAGGTCTTCACCTTATCGTAGAAGTAGGATTTTGATTTTCAATAAGGCCGATGCTTGTAACCCGGCCAATAGCATGTAATAATGGCTCGTCCTATTGAAGCAGCCACTTAGTTTATTTCAATAAAACTACATTTTTTCATTGGAAATTGTTGCTCTTGCTTCATCTCAATCTCTCCGAGTCACGACTCGTTAAATGGTGATCTCGGAGTCCAGCTTCTTCTACATGGCTCCTCCCGCAACTCACTAAACTCTAACGATGGTTCCGGAGTCCAACACTTGGTTCGATTCTGCTTCGAATAACTTGCTCTTAAGCGGGTTAGAAGTGGTTCGCCATTCGGAATTGCTCCCACAACCGTTGAATAACTCTAACGATGGTTCCGGAGTCCAACACTTGGTTCGATTCTGCTTCGAATAACTTGCTCTTAAGCGGGTTAGAAGTGGTTCGCCATTCGGAATTGCTCCCACAGCCGTCAAATAACTCTAACGATGGTTTCGGAGTCCAACACTTGGTTCAATTCTGCTTCGAATAACTTGCTCTTAAGCGGGTTAGAAGTGGTTCGCCATTCGGAATTGCTCCCACAGCCGTTGAACTTTTCTAACGATGGTTCCGGAGTCCAACACTTGGCTCGATTCTACTTCGCAAGTTCGCTGTTAAGCGAGCTAGAAGTGGTTCGTCATTTGGAATTGCTCCCACAACCGTTGATTCCCTCACTTAAACAACGAGTTCGGAGCTCACCACTCTCTCCTAGAGTTGATCCTCAAACTCGTCTCACAAATGGCACTCTCCTAGAGCCAAGCTCCTCGCTCCGCTCGTCTGCAAAAGCGGACCTCTTCTCAACGAGTTCGGAGCTCACCACTCTCTCCTAGAGTTGCTCCTCACACTCGTCTCACAAATGGCTCTCTCTTAGAGTCAAGCTCCTCACTCCGCTCGCCTCCCAGACGGACCTCTCCCCGAACAAGTTTGGAGCACAACTCTCTCCTAGGGTTCCCCCCCACACTTGTCTCACAAATAGCTTTCTTCCAGATCCGAGCTCTTTGCTCTGCTCGCCTCCGAAGCGGACCTCTTCTCAACAAGATCGGAGCTCACAACTCTCTCCTGGAGTTGCTCCTCAAACTTGTCTTCCAAATGGCTCTCTCCTAAAGCCAAGCTCTTCGTTTTGCTCACCTCAAAGGATGGCTCTTCCCACGGCTCTTACAAGGGTCTTCCTGGCACAAGGGTTTTCCCAGCACAGCTTCTCCGCCCCTAGGAGTGGAGCTCCTCTTCCAAAATCCCCAAGACCAAAACACTCCTTAACTTCATGAAGACAAGGATGTTGCGGGGCTATTTTGACCATGAAGGAGGGTGAATCCTCATCTCACTCCTAAAGAGAAGTTGTAGAACTTCGAATTAGCTTCGAAACAAGGGGTCACACGCCCCGAGCTGACTTCCGTAGCACCGGGAACATCGAAAACTCTCCTCAACCTCATGTATACAAGGATATTCTCTGGCTATTTTGACCATGAAGGAGGGTGAATCTTCATCTCACTCCTGAAGAGAAGTTGTAGATCTTCGGATTAGCTTCGAAATAAGGGGTCGTACGCCCCGAGCCGACCTCCGTAGCACCGGGAACATCAAGAAGAACTCTGCAGGGAAAAATTGGAGTTCGGCACCAGCTTCCGAGCGTTCTCGGAACCGACCTCGTTACGGGGGGAAAATCGAGTTCGGCACCAGCTGCCGAGCGTTCTCGGAACCGACCTCGTTACGAGGGAAAAATCGAGTTCGGCACCAGCTACAGAGCGTTCTCGGAACCGACCTCGTTACGGGGGAAAAATCGAGTTCGGCACCGACTGCCGAGCGTTCTCGGAACCGACCTCGTTACAGGGGAAACATCGAGTTCGGCACCAACTGCCGAGCGTTCTCGGAACCGACCTCGTTACGGGGGGAAAATCGAGTTCGGCACCAGCTGCCGAGCGTTCTCGGAACCGACCTCGTTACGGGGGGGAAATCGAGTTCGGCACCAGCTGCCGAGCGTTCTCGGAACCAACCTCGTTACGGGGGGAAAAATCGGACCTCGGCACCCCTTTGCCGAATGCTCTCATATACAAGCAACCAAACAAACAACACAAAAAAGAAAAGGGGGGCTATAGGGTCGGGTTCAGACCCGTTAAGGATCCAAACCCAAACCCTCTCTCTCTCCTCCCATTCTTCTCCAACAAAGTTGGCGCCGATCCCAAACAAAAACCAAAGCCAGCAAAAAGAAAGAAGCCAGTTCGTCATCTTCAACCTTTAAGCCGAGCTCACAACTACGCCAAACCCAAACAAGAAGAGCCGACCTCCTCCCGCGCTCGATCGACCTCTTCGAGCTCACCACCATTGCATGCTCCAGCTTCGAGCTGCGATGCCGAGCTCCCCTATGGTCGAACTCCGAGTTCTCCTTGCCGCCATGGCCGAACGCCTCTCACCGACCTCGCCGACTGCCTCCTCCATCAAGCTCCACTCCAACTCCAAATGCCGAGTTCTCCACCGCTTCGAGCTCCGAACTCGAGCTCCGTCTCCTCCGTCGAGCTCCCGACCTCGACTCCATCGCCAAGCTCATAGACGATACACGACCGGACGCCAAGCTCGTAGACGATACACGACCGGATGCCATCGCCGCTGAGCTCCGCTGCCATCACCATTCGCTGAGCTCCGAGTCTTCGCCAAGCTCGAGCTACCATCAAGCTCCCCCCTACTCAGTCGTCACTATCGAGCTCCTCCATCTTCGTCGATGCTCCAAACCCAAACCTCCTTTGCGAAGCGTCACCGTCGCTGCCCATCACCATGGCTCCGACGAGCTCCTGCCCTTCTTCCTCGTCGAAGCCTCATTGAGCTCTGCCGAAGCTCAGTTGCCGACCTCCTCCTTCTTCGCGAAGCTTCACCGTCGCCGCCCATCACCATGGCTCCGACGAGCTCCTGCCCTTCTTCCTCGTCGATGCTCCAAACCCAAACCTTCTTCGCGAAGCTTCACCGTCGCCGCCCATCACCATGGCTCCGACGAGCTCCTGCCCTTCTTCCTCGTCGAAAGCTTCACTGAGCTCTGTCGAAGCTCAGTTGCCGACCTCCTCCATCGCAAGCTCCCCTCGCAGAGCTCTACCGCTTTCCTCAACGAGCCATCTCCTCGCCGAGCTCTCCTATGGCCGAAGCTTGAGCTCAACACCGTCGCTGCCGAGCCCCGTCGAGCTCTTCGCCACAGTAGTCGAGATCCCCCGCTATCGAAGTCGTGAAGCTCACTCGTCGATCTCCTCCATTGCCGAGCTCTATCCTCGTCGTCGAGTTCCTCACTTCTACCTCTCGTCTACTTCCTCATCAAGCTCCCTCCTCTCCACTGATGTCGAGGATGAAGAAGACAAGGTGACGAGGGGGGAAGACGAACGAAGCTGTCGAAGAAGAGTGAGGAAGACGAAGGAGAGGGGAAAACTAAGAAGGGGAGAAGAGAAAATAGCAGCAGCAACAAAAAAAAAAGTCAACAGATTGACTTGCCACGTGTCGTCCACGTGGACTTCGGCCACCTTTTCCGAGCGTTCTCGGAACCGACCTCATTACGGGCGGAAAAATCCAGTTCGGCACCAGCTGCCGAGCATTCTCGGAACCGACCTCGTTACGGGAGAAAATTCAAGCTCGGCACAAGCTGCCGAGCGTTCTCGGAACCGACCTCGTTACGGGGGAAAAAATCGAGTTCGGCACCAGCTGCCGAGCATTCTTGGCACCGACCCTATTACGGGGAAAGATTGGACCTCGGATCATGCCGAACTCTCTCTCAGCACCGACCCATAAACAGCACAAAAAAAAGAAGAATAAAAAGGGAAAGAGGGTAAACGGGTCGGGTATGGATCCGATAAGGACCCGAACCTTCAACCCCACACTTCCCCTTCTTCTTCAGCCATTTTGGCGCCAAAACCCAAGGCAAAAACCAAAAAAACCAGCTCCTTTCTTCACCGAGCGTCCATGCGAAGCAAACCCAACGGAGACCTCCTTCTCCATGGCCAAGCTCCATGCTCAAAGCCGAACGCACCCCCTCCGTCGTCTAACTCCAAACGCCGAGTTCTCCACCGCTTCGAGCTCCAACATCGGCACCGCCTCCTCAACGTCGAGCTCGCCACCGCTACGGCCGAACCACGAGCTCCACCCTCGCCGATGCCGAGCTCGAACCCAACTCCTCGTCGAGCTAGCCATCGCCGAGCTCGACCTTCTCACCGAACCCACTGTTAAGCTCGAGCCTCTCGAGCTCTCCCTTCATAGCTGTCGAGCTCTCCCAACAGACGAGCTCCACCACCACATCGACAACTCCGACCTCCATCAAGCTCCGCCAAGCTCTCCTCCTCCGTCGAGCTCAACGATCACCAAGCTCCTCGACTGAGCTTCGAACCCATCTCGAGCCCATTTCGAGCTCATCCCACTGTTAAGCTCCCCCTTCACGAGCTCACAACGGCGCCGAACTCCACCACCACATCGACAACTCCGACCTCCATCAAGCTCCGCCAAGCTCTCCTCCTCCGTCGAGCTCAACGGTCACCAAGCTCCTCGACTGAGCTTCGAACCCATCTCGAGCCCATTTCGAGCTCATCCCACTGTTAAGCTCCCCCTTCACGAGCTCACAACGGCACCGAACTCCATCACCTTCACCGACTCCGAGCTCCGCCACAAAGCTCCACTTCCTCCTCGTCGAGTTCACCGACGCCGAGCTCGAGCCCTCCTCTCGTCTCCACGCCGACGAGCACCATCAAAGCTCCAGAGCTCCCTCACTTCCTCTTCGAGCTTGCCATCCAACCGCCTCGCGACTGAGCTCCGAAATCGAGCTCCGTCTCCTTCGCCGAAGCTCCGAACTCCAACTCCCTCGCTGAACTATCTCGAGCGCCTCGAGCTCTCCTTCTTGTCGACCTCCGAAGACGAGCTCCCCCCGTCGATTTCTGCTTTGAGCCGCTGGCGCTTCAAAAATGGAGAAGACGAAGGGAGAGAAAGAAACGAAGGAGAGAAGAAGAAAGAACAGCAGCACGAAAGAAAAAAATTAAAAAAAAAGGGGGGGGGGGGGGGGGTCAAACTTTGACTGCCACGTGTCGTCCACGTGGACTTCGGCCACCTTTTCCGAGCGTTCTCGGAACCGACCTTGTTACACCCAAAAAATGGCCTCTTCTTCCTCCTCCCGATGCGCGCTCGCTTGATCGTGATCAACGCACATGATCCCGCCACGTGTCCAGGTAATATTTTATTTATTTATTTATTTATTTATTTGTTTTAATTATTTAAAAAATCTGAAAAAATATTTAAAAATCGAAAAAAATTAAATAAAAATTCTAAAAATAATTATAAATTCAGAAAAATTATTTTAAATTCTGAAAAATATAATTATTTAATTAGAATAATTATTTAATATTTTTGATAATTAATTATTTAATTCGGAAAATGAATAAAAAATTCAAAAAAATGAGGAAAAATTCAGAAAAATCTGAAAAAATCACCAAAAATCCAAAAAATTCTGAGGATATTTTTGGGTATTTTAAAAGCCCAGAATAACACCGTTACACCCCCGAACAAGATCCAAACTCCCTTAAGAACACCGATAAAATCTCGTACGCCATTAGAACAGTAAAACTACTCCTCAAAGGCTGATCAAACTCAGTCTTCAGGAGTGGGGGGCTCGTGATATGGCTAAAAATAGGATTAAATCGGGACCGTTGACATCGGACACGAATCTTAAAGCTCAGGGGTAAAACGGTAATTTCACCTACAAACGGGTCTGAAATGGGGACTGGGTCTTTATTCAAAGCCCAATAACCCATGAACGGATCCACGTCAACTGGGTACGGGTTCTAACCCGCTGCACACCCGATCCAGTAAGATACAATCAAGGTCCCTGATTAGATCTTAATCAACGGCCCTGATTCACATTTATCTTTTCACTGGGAATTAGGGATTACATTCCTTATCTGATTACTAGGAGAATATTCCTTATCTAATCACGGGGATTACATTCCTAATCCAGTCCCCAAGACGCTTATAAATACCCCCCATCCATCTCCATTGAGAGGTGATCAGTATTTTCTCAATTTACGCTCTTTCTTAATCATTTCTGATTACTGACTTGAGCGTCGGAGGGTGCGTCGCCGGGATCAACCCCGGTGTCTCGCACTTTTTGCAGGTTAACGGCGGGAGTCGACGGTCAATCTCCGGCGGAACAGGTTAGAGGTTTGCTATTCAGGTTTTTCACGAATCCACAAATACTATCTGTTTACCCCCACACCAGATTTAGCGGTAACAATTATTATTTTTAAAATTAAAATACTTTTATGAAAATTTCTTGGTTTTATTAATAAAAAGTTATCTGTATATATATACTAGTAAGTATATGTATGTATTGTATCGGTTTTGTGCACTTGTACAAAATCCTGTAAAATGCATTGTTGAGAAAATGTCTGTAAAATCCCGGACTGATATAAAAAATTATTATTTTATTATTATTTTATTATTATTTTCAGAATTGAAATATTTTTTATGGATATTACCCGGTTTTACTAATAAACATTATCTATATGTATATACTAGTCTGTATACATCTGTATTGTATCAAATTGATACTGAAATCTTTCGAGCCGGTAATAAAATTATTTTTATTATTATTTCTGAATCAAAATATTTTTGGTAGAGATTATTCGTTTTAACTAAGAAAAATTATCTGTATAGACAGATATAGGTACGTACATGTACCGTATTGATTTCGTACGTTTGTACGAAATCATGTAGTATGTGATTTTGAGAAAATACCTCTTATTCTTGATCAATCATGATCAAATAGAAAGTTAGGATTGGATTAGGGTTTGATTGCAATTTAAATTTGCAAATTGAACGGATTAGGGTTTGATTGCAATTTAAATTTGTAAATTGATTCAATTTGTTATGAGCCACAAGAGAGAGAGAGACAAGTGGTTCTCTCTCTAACCACATGCTCTCTCTCCCTCTCTTATAAGAAGTGGCCGGCCAACTCTATAGGGAAAACCCCCCATTTCATTTTTTTGTTTCTTCATTTCTCATCTCACTCCACTTCTTCTATTTCTTCTACTAGTTGTTTTAATTTTAGAAAAAAAAATTGAGAAGAAAAGAAAAGAAATGAGAGATCAAAATCAAAAGAAGAAGAGTGGGTTCATTTGTGGTGTTCTTGAAGAGGAGAAAGAACAAGGAGCAAGGAGGAGAATGAAGAAAGCAAGTTCTTCCAACTGATTTCTTTGGGTGGGGGTTTCTCATCTCATGTTGGTTTTAGTTATTATTATTGTTACTATTGCTATTAAATCCAAGAACATGGACTAAATCATGTGCTTATTGTTTATGTGGACTAGAATAAAATGGCATGCAAAGATTGAAGTAGTAGAACTAAAACAAAACCCTAAAGATTCAATCTTTGTAGTTTTAGGGTTAGAATTAATTACCTATGCTAAATGTGGAATCTTGAGCCTAAATTAATTTTAGAGGCTCTCCTATGTGTTGTTACCATGCTCTAATTTTTATAAAATTTTCTGGGTTAATTTACTATGTTAAATAGACGTTTGCCCCCAAAACAGCGAGTTTCAAAGCCAAAAACAGCAAACTGCTGTTTTGGGGTTAACATCGACATGTGTTCAAGGGGTTGTATTTTGATATCTATAAGAAATTTAAAAAAGTGTCCAACTAGAGTGTTGTAGTAGAGATTCTCAACTTTCCAAAATGTCCTATTTGGTTAGATTCCGATAAGCGGAGTAGGAGTTATGGCTTTTACAAATCACAGCAGCCAGCTTTTGGATATTTTTGTACCTCTTACTTACTGAATTTGGAAAAATGTTCAACTAGAGAGTTGTAGTAGAGTCTCTCACCTTTCCAAAATGTCCTATTCTGTTAGATTCCGATAAACGGAGCAAGACTTATGACCCTTACAAAATTACAGCAGCTGGCCTTTTGGCTGAAAGCTAGCTGTTTGGACTGTTCGAAGTTTTTGTACCGTTTAATGACTGAATCTTAGAAGTTCATCAGCTAGAGAGTTTTATTAGAGTTTCTAAACTTTCTAAAATATCCTATTTGGTTAGATTCCAATAAGCAGAGTAGGAGTTATGACTTTTACAAATCACAGCAGCCAGGTTTTCGCTAAAAGCTCGCTGTTTAGATTGTTTGATGTTTTTGTATCTCTTACTTACTGAATTTGGAAAAGTTGTCAACTAGAGAGTTGTAGTGGATGATTTCACCTTTCCAAAATGTTCTATTTGATTAGATTTGGTTAGATTCCGATAAGTGAAGCAAGAGTTATGACCCTTACAAAATTACAGCAGTTGGCCTTTTGCCTGAAAGCTCACTGTTTGGATTGTTCGAAGTTTTTGTACCTTTTAATGACTGAATCTAAGAAGTTCATCAACTAGAGAGTTGTAGTAGATATTCTCACCTTTCCAAAATGTCCTATTTGGTTAGATTCCGATAAGCAGAGTAGGAGTTATGGCTTTTACAAATCACAGCAGCCAGCTTTTGGCTGAAAACCTTCCTGTTTAGATTGTTTGATGTTTTTGTACCTCTTACTTACTGAATTTGGAAAAGTGTTCAACTAAAGAGTTGTAGTAGAGTCTCTCACCTTTCCAAAATGTTCTATTTGGTTAGATTCCGATAAGCGGAGCAAAAGTTATTACCCTTACAAAATTACAGCAGCTGGCCTTTTGGCTGAAGGTCGCTGTTTGGATTGTTCGAAGTTTTTGTACCGTTTAATGACTGGATCTGGGAAGTTCATCATCTAGAGAGTTGTATTAGAGTTTTTAAACTTTCTAAAATGGCCTATTTGGTTAGATTCCGATAAGTGGAGTAGGAGTTATGGTTTTTACAAATCACAGCAGCCAGATTTTGGCTGAAAGCTCACTGTTTAGATTGTTTGATGTTTTCGTACCTCTTACTTACTGAATTTGGAAAAGTGGTCAACTAGAGAGTTGTAGTAGATGATCTCATCTTTCCAAAATGTCCTATTTGGTTAGATTTGGTTAGATTCTGATAAGCGGAGCAAGAGTTATGACCCTTACCAAATTACAGCAGTTGGCATTTTGGCTGAAAGCTCACTGTTTAGATTGTTCGAAGTTTTTGTACCTTTTAATGACTGAATCTGAGAAGCTCATCAACTAGAGATTTGTAGTAGAGTCTATCATCTTTCCAAAATATCCTATTTTGTTAGATTCCGATAAGCAGAGTAGGAGTTATGACTTTTACAAATCACAGCAGCCAGCTTTTGGCTGAAAGCTCACTGTTTAGATTGTTTAATATTTTTTGTAGCTCTTACTTACTGAATTTGGAAAAGTGATCAACTAGAGAGTTCTAGTAGAGATTCTCACCTTTTCAAAATGTCCTATTTTGTTAAATTCCGAAAGTATAGTAAAAGTTATGAGTTTGGAAAGTTTCAGCTTTTGGGTGTACTGTTATTGTTTGAAATGGTGTTTAACGGACCGGGTTTTGAGTTCCTTACCGAATCTGAAAAAGTGTTCAACTAGAGAGTTGTAGTAGATGTTCTCACCTTTTTTAAAAAGTCTAATTTTGTTGAATTCTGATAAGCGCGACACTGTTTGCTTCCAAGTTGTTAGAAGGCTTTTTATATCGCTTTTGTGTACTCATTACTAGTATGATTATATTAGGTTGTTAGAAGATTCTTCTGTTGCTTCTAATTATAAAAGATCAAGTTTTACTAGTGAGCATGTTATTTTGCTTCTAGGGTATTAGAAGACTTTTATGTTGCTTTTGTGTATAAAGGATGAAGTTTTGCTAGTAGCATGTTATTTTACTTCTAGGTTGTTAGAAGACTTTTATGGTTGCTTCTATATGATTCATTTGTCGCATACACAGCCTGTTGGCTCGTATGTAATTTGTTTGGCTCATTTGTTGCTAGTTGGCTCGTATGTAAGTTGTTTTGCTCGTATGTAGCTTATTAGCTAGTATACAGTTATTGTGCTCGTCTAGGGTGATATCATTGCCCTAGGAGCCATCGACCATCAAAATGTGTATTTTTTTTACTCCTCGTTGGACTGTGGATGAGTCACCCCTTATGCACCATCAGATCTTAACCGGTGTAGGTTGATCGTGGGTCGGGAGTGTAGACGGAATCCAAGTTCAGGGCAGTAGCATGCGAATATGTTCGTATTGCCGGGGTCTTGGATCGATAGGCTATGAACAGGATCCTTAGAGATTCTGGTAAGTCTAGGTTGAGCACCTAGTAGAATTATCTTGCGAATTCTAACTTAAGACCTAGCATGTTGTGTTACTACTATTGTCAGCCCTCGGATTGTTTAGGGTTAGTGACATCAATATGGTAGTAACTTATGGCTATTACTACTTAACCTTTATTTATTATCATTTTCTCGCCGAAGAAAAAGTGTTGGTATTAAGGGTGATACCTTATGATCCGACATATTCTATAGGCCAACACTAGGTGGTGTTATTGGTTGTACCCTTCCTGTCAAAGGGATATGGTATGTGCCTTCTTACGAGTTGGGAGCATGGGATCCGTATCTCGTCTGTTAATTTCTGAAGTGTCATGATAAGGGTGGGAGCAATTCCTGCCGGAGCTAAGGAAATAGACCCCTGGAACTCCGTCATGCTTTATATTAAGAAGGGCGAACAACCCATAGACTACGGTCTATCTGCTAGGGGGCCACAGGGGATGCTTCGAGCTAATCTGTGCTTTCGGATACCCTACGTTTGTTAGATTTTTTAGTGAGGTCAGGTACGCCGGGTAGTAGTAGCAAACATAGACACCATGAGCTGACTGCATTGGTGGAACTTGACCACGTCTGCAACCTCATCAGTCACGCTATATCTTCAGAAACATGTTGAGTACACAAGTAGAATTCATGGCGCGAGTTTCAATCCCTATATATGAAGAAACAGCTTGTTATGGGCGTATTTTGATTGGGACGTATACTGTTTCGGAGACTCGCTTGCATTAGAATAAGAGCATCCTTGCATTAGTTAATCTTGCATTAGAGTCTCAGTCATAGCATACATAGCATACACTGACACATCAATTATATATATACACGTTTCTTTTTTCATCAATCTGTTTGTTTAAAGTTGAGAATCGCTGCTAGTCATCAGCCTTAAAGCGTCAGTATATGTATTGACGTTCCCACTTCAATAGGTATTGGATCGTAAAATTATAGGTACTGGATTGAAAAACTACAGGTACAAGATTCAGGAGGACTCAAGGCAAGAGAAGCAAAGTGTTGATTTATTTCAATTGTAATATATGTTGTAATTTATTTATTGTTGGGAAATATCCAAGTGAAAGTACCAAGTGTTGTATATTATTCATTGTACTCTGATGTAATTTTCATTGAAAGTTTGTAACACTTCGGCTTGTATAGCATTAGTATAGCATTATTATAACACTGATGTAATATATTGTAGTTTTATAATATTCGGACTTGTAATATATAGTGTTGAATAAAAAGTTTTAAATTTTCTTGTTTTTCTGTGTATTGTGGCTAATTGAAGGAAAAGATTCTGGCTTATGTCACGGTTTCCTAGTGTATGGAAATCGGGCCGTACACTTTTTCTTTTCTGTTCTTTTCTTTTCTTTTTAAATTTTAATTTTGACACTCATTATTTAATTTATTGAATTTTAATCTAATTTTCTTTATAAATATTTTGTTTAGTATGATTTGTGCATATACCCCATATGAAGATCAAATTCTCAATAAGTATTGCCTAAATTTCATGGTTTTGATAAATACAATTTTTTTCTTCAGGGACCACTTCCCTCTCTTATTTTCCTGTAAATTTTATACTCTTTTTATACAATTTGACGTGCTCAATAGAATATAGCATTTATAGTTAAATTACGTAATGATGTTTGCTTCTTTTCAATATTAATGCTGGCACTCACTATTTGATTTCTTGAATTTCAACCTAATTTTTTTGTTTCTTTCTAACATTTTTATTATATATGATTTGTGCACATACCTTAAATGAATATCAACTCATCTTTCGATATTGCCTTTTTAAAAAAATTGAGGTTTCATGATTATTATAAAAAATATAATATTGAATTGTTGTGATGGTGATGGTAGTTTTTTTTGACCGGCAAAAGGTAGGAGATTCCTACCTCACAGCATATATATATATAAATACCAAATAAAAACAGTACAAGAGTCATTACAAAAGATACTGTAGGTAGTTCCTCGAATCTTGGAAGTAGTCAAGTTCGAGATGGCATGCCGTTGGATCGTAGAGAGGGTAGCGGACATTTGTCTTACACCTCTACTAGACCCACTGACATGATCTCATCCCTCTTCTCCTTCCAAAAACAATCGAGCTACTAAAACCACCTATCAGTTATAACAAAAACAGAAAGTAGATAACTAAGTTTAAACTAAAGTAGCTGAACACGGACTAGGCACAGTCCCAAAAAATCAGTTATAGCAACAAAAAGAAGTGTCTAGAGCAGGCAGTGGCGATCAAGGTGCATTCCCATCAGCGGTGTCCCCCCGAACAGGTCGCATAAGGTCACTATCTCCCTTCCCTCTGATTTCTTCTAGGATCTTGGTCTTCTTCTTTGACTCGCCACTTGAATCTAGCCAGTATGAAAACCAGAATTTAGTGTTAGAAATGAGTTTATCCACCGATGAGTGTTTGCTTGAAAAAACCCTATCATTTCTAGCATTCCAAATAGTCCAACAGACAGCTATAGTAACTAGATGCCAGGAGTGTGTGAATTTGCGCTTGGTGGGATCAAAGCACCAAGTGGTGAAGCACTCCGGAATGGACTCCGGAAGTCTAGGGCTAGTAAATGTCCGTGTGAAATGAAGCCAAGTTTGAGTAGCCTTCGGACACTCAAAAAAGATGTGGTAGGTGGTTTCAATATGACATGCACAGTCAGTGCATGCCATATCTCCAGTCCATCCTTTGGAATGTAGCCTATCCCTTGAGTTGAGCTTTTCGCCGCATAGCATCCAGGTGAAGATTTTACATTTTAAGGGCGCGCAGTTCTTCCAACAGGCGTGATAGAAGGGGGAGAGGAGGCCGGAGTCACTATAGAAAGTGTACGCTGATTTAACAGAGTAGATTCCCGAGATAGAGTGGTTCCATATAGCTCGATCAGGAAGTTGTGGTGAGGGCTGAATGGAGGAGATGGTTTGAAGAAGGAGTCTCTTTTCCAACAGGATATTACTAGTAGAGGAAGTGTGAAGGCTCGGTTGCCATGTCCAATGGCCTTGGCTAAGGAATCCTTGGGATTTTAAAGAGGCCGCTTTGTTCCAAGTAGCTTCGAAGAGGGTGGGGTAAAGAGTGGCAATGTTGTTCTTTTCAACCCATTTTGATGTCCAGAATTTGAGCAGATTCCCATCGCCTAGCTCCCAGACGATCCCTTGATCAAACTGTTCTTTAAGTTTGAAAAGATTCTTCCAAAAGTCTGATGATTGAGCGTTGCAGACGAAATCACCGCTGGCGCTATGAAAGTATAGAGATTTAAGGGTTTGGGAGCATAGGGAGTTGTCAGTGTATAGTTTCCACCACCATTTCATCAACAGGGCATGATTGAATTGTTGGAGATCTAGCACTCCTAGTCCCCCTTGTTTCTTAGGCTGACAGATACGCCGCCAGCTAGTGCAAGAAGCCCCCGTTGCCTTTGTGTCGCTTCCAACCCAGAAAAATTTACTTCTCATTTGTTCGATTCTGGCTATAACCCACCGAGGCAGCATGAAGAAAGAGGCGAAGTAGGTAGGAAGTGCACTGAGTACTGAGTTGATCAGAATGAGTCTTCCCCCACGAGATAGGAGTCTACCTTTCCATGTTGATAGCCGTCTCTCAATCTTGAGGAGTAAGGGTTGCCAGTCTCTTCGTTTAAGCCTCCCTCTAACTAGTGGCATGCCGAGATACTTGGTTTAGGGTATCCTGGGTACATCCTAGGATTTGAGAAAAAGCGTGTAGCTTTGCTTGAGAATGCCCAAAGTAAGTGATGGCTAATTTTGAAAGATTAATGTGAAGCCCCGATACATTAGCAAACAGGTGAAGGAGCACTTTCAGATGCAGCACTTCCTGTTCGTCTCTTTTACAGAAAATCAAGGTGTCATCGGTGAATTGTAAAATGGAAAGGTTGGCCAGCGAACCTCTAAGACTAAGCTGAGAGAAGGTACCATTTGATCTGCCAACTCGCAACATCTGTGCAAGTACATCCACAGCCAAGATGAATAGCATCGGTGAAAGGGGGTCACCTTGCTTGAGACCACGTTTGGATCTAATAGTTTTGCCCCCTATACCATTGATCAGAACATTAGACTTGGTGGATCGTAAAATTGCTTTAATCCAGGAGCACCAACGTGGCCCAAACCCTCTAGCCATAAGTAGTTGATCCAAGAAATCCCAGTTAAGCATGTCGAAGGCTTTGCGGAAGTCAATTTTTAACATAATTGAATCCGATTTCTTCGAGCAGCATAAGTTGATAGCTTCGTGTGCCACCAGGAAGCAGTCAACCGTGGATTTACCTTTGAGAAAAGCACTTTGAGATGATGAGACGAGAGAGTGTAGAAGAGGGCTAAGCCGTTTGGCAAGGATCTTAGTGAATATCTTCATTGAGCAATTGAGTAAGCTGATTGGCCAGTAGTCGGAGACTGTAGAAGCTCCTTCGCACTTGGGGATGAGTATAATTGTGGAATAATTTAGTCTATCGATTGCAGCTTCACCATGCTGGAGGGCCATAAGCATATTGCAGAGGTCCTCTTGGATAGTTTCCCAGTGCTGCTGATAAAAATACATAGAGTAGCCATTAGGGCCCGGTGCTTTGTCACCATTTATGTCAAAGACAGCTTTCTTAATCTCCTCCCTACTGAAATCTGCATCGAGTGCGGAGAGGTCAGGAATTGTTGAAGGATAGAGAGATGTCCACTCGATTCTGAAATCTGGTTTTGTATTGGAGCCACAGATGTCTTGAAAATGAGCTTCAAAGCAGGATCTGATCTGTGATTGGTCAGTGATGAGATCTCCATTGTGGAGGAGCGAGTAGATGAAATTTTTTCTACGTCTCCCGTTGGCTATAGAGTGGAAGAACTTAGTGTTGGCATCCCCTTCTTTGATTCAATTGATGCGAGATCTTTGCCTCCAATAAGTGGCCTCAGTTTGGATCAACTTGTGATACTCTGTGCGAGCTACATTAAGCTCGTGATGGTGATGGTAGTAAAATTATACAATTGAATAGTTTATTATTTTTTATTTTTTTTAAAGAATTTTCTGCATAAGATATTATATGAATAATTTTAGTCACTTTTATTTTGTCTCTGGAATGTCTCACATCATTTTTTTACTTTCTAGAAGGAAAAAAATATAGATTAACATATTAATAAACATCCCAATAAAAATGTTACAAATTCTGTTATGATTTTTCGGCATATCCCTTGCACTTTTTTTTTCTACGAGAGAATGACACTTTCTTTTTTCTCGTATCTTTCATTATCTGTATTTATTTTATTTCATAATTTTGATGATTACTATCTTTTTTCTTTGATATTTTCTTTCTTTATGTTTGATTGCATTATACCGATGTAAATATATGAAGTATTGTTCACTTTTTTAAATAACTTTTTTTTCAAGAATATTATTGTCCCTTTTCTTGTACTGGTTAAAAACTTTCGTGCACCAAGTGCATGATGCTTGATGCACAAAGATAATAGTTTTAAATATATAGGTCAAAGTTAAATACTATCACAAGAATTATATAAGATGTAACATTACAAAAATTGTTACATATCTCATTATCTAACAAAAAAAAACCGATGGATGATTTTTCATCACTTATATTTACTATGAAGGATTTTAGATGCTTCGCTGATCTTGAAAAGACCCTTATCTCTTCACATACTTATAGCCAATTGCTACCCAATACAACTTATTTTTCTACATTTTTGTGTGTAAGTAACAATTAATGAAAAATGCAATAACATGGAAACAATCCTGTGCTTGAAAAATTAAAAAGGATATATATATATATATATATATATATATATATATATAAAATCCAAATGTCCTGCAAGATAGAAAAATCTATACTATTATTAAGCAAAGCTCAATTTTGGTGGCTTTTTACTATTATGCCCCCATATACATAAAAAGCTAAAAAAATATATAAGGTTAATTCTGTAATTTTCACTTCACATTTAAAATCTCCATAAAATTTTGTTCCCTCAAAAATCGAAACCGTCTCTTCCTCTTCCTCTTCCTCCATCGAATCCGTGCATTGCACGTGCATATCCCCAGTGCAAATTGCACGTTCTAACCCATAAAACGTGCATTGCACGTGCGGATTACTAGTATGTATATAATCCAAATGTCCTGCAAGATAGAAAAATTTGGCGCCGCTCAATAAATTCTGTGCTTAATAAGATTTGTGAATCGGTAGTGAAATCGGTCATGATCTAGGCTCAGGTGAGGCTCTCTTAAAGCATAAATTTAGAATATACTATCCAAACTTCCAGATTAAACTTCGCTAGTGGAAACATTCCAACACCATCCAAACCTTCCAGATAGTGGAAAAATGCCAATACATAGGTAGTGTATCAAATGGTTCAATATACCAAAAAAACTGCGACAATTACACTTTGTACCTGTTCTTTCATCGAGTCTTGAAAAGTAGACGAAATCATGTTCGAAAACACCTTGAGGAAAACTGGAAGTAAGAGCTCCATGAACGGGACTATGATAAAACTACGACAGGGCCAGCCTGAATATTTCAGCTGTAGTGCGAGTCAGCTGCTATCGTTCCCTTCGAGAAAGACTTTTCCCACTAGCATGTTTGACCAATAGTCTTGACGAAATCCAATAGTGTTGTAAAGTAGAAACAAACTCTCAAGGCTGCTCTAACTACACCACCAGTGCTCAAATTGCCTTATTTTGTAGAGAAACTGGTCTTGGAATGTGATGCAGTTGACACTAGGATTGAAGGACTTCTTATGCAGCAACATAACCTGATGGAATAATTTGTTAGTGTACAAAATCACAATAAGTAGTATTGTGTAAATGAAAAGAGTATCGAACCCACAAGGACTAATTATTTTATTAAGTCCCAAAATTCACTAGATTAACTACTATTTGGAAAATCGAAAATATGATAAAAAAATAGTAACTAAACTAAATTAAACAAAAGAAAAGAACTAAACTATTTAAAAAGATATAAATATGAAAATTCATGGTTTGTTAATAGCAAAACTAGTTCCAGGGCTTTTGATTTCACCTAGTTAATTTCACATAGTTCATAATTTCATATAACTAGAAATTCTATTTTCCCAAAAGTTGTAGACCAAAATCCCCTAATTATTCAATGTTTTCTCTCGAACAACACCAAACATATCCCAAACTAATAATTCGTCATATCTCTATGCAAATTTAATCAATTGAAGATTCATTAAGTCCTATAGATTTCTTTACAGTAACATTAATCGCGGTAAATTATCTCTAATTTTGCTCAATCAATGGTGTTTAATTATATAATCATAAATCATAAATTACCTCTCGGTCTCTCTATGATTCAATAAATCAAACAATAGTTGCTCAAACAATTGTAAGCATTAAAATAGAAAATTAAACACACAACCATGAAAAAATAGGTGAATCAAATAACATAAAATTAGAATTGTATTCTCGAAACTAGGCTACATTGAAGCCCTACAAAAATAAATTTAGTTCATATTAAAATTGCAACTAATACACATCTTATTGGATTGCATAATAATACTAATAATCAGTAGAAGAGAGAAGAGAGAACTAGTTGTGAAGTCCTGATTTCTTCTAAAAAATCAAGCCTCGGAATCCGCGCACAGTGCAACTCACAGTCCAAATTTATTCTCTTCTTTTATTTTTTTCTTCCTCGATTTCCGTGCAGCCCACTTCTTCTCTACTCTTTTTTTTTTCTTTTTTTCTTTTTTTCTTTTTTTCTTTTTTCCTTCTTATGCTTCCAGCCACCACCCTTTTGTTTTGTTTTTTTTATCTTTTTTTTGGCCTCTATTTCTGTGCCCCTTCTTGCTTCCTTCTCAGCCTTTATATAAGAAAAGGAGTAAGGTTAATTAGTAATTAATTAATTAAAATCACAAGATTAAGAATAATCTATTAGATTATAAATTAGTCAATTAACTAATTATATCCAATAATCAATTCCAACATTGTTGATTTTTTTAAAATATATTTTATTCTAAAATTTCATTCCACCCCCTAATTGACCATAATATTTTTCAATTAATTCTTCGAAGGGCCAATTAGCAAAAACGTGCGATTTTGAGTGCTCAAATTTTTTAGAAATCTTCATATAAAATCAATTTTAAAATTTGAAATCTTTATCCTTGTTTTCTTTCTTGATTTTACCAAAATGCACATCTTTTACACTTATCCATCTCATTCTTTCAACATCAAACAAATAAATAAAAATATGTTTAAAGGAGATAAATTTTAAAGAAATAAACGAGAACTCGCAACTTTAATGCATAAAAAGAGTAATAAAAATTATACACATCAAATACCCCCAAACTTAAGATTTTGTTTGTCCTTGAGCAAAAAGTAAAACCAGAAAGCAAAGGATAATAATCATAATTAGGCTTAACTCTTCACACCTAAAGGACTTATCATGCAAGCATCAAATTTTCAACTTAATACATAAGCAATAGAAAATAAGTATACTCACTTTCTTAGTGCAATTATTCATACATATTTTCAAATCCAATCAAATTTGTCATGCAATTAATGTAATTATATCATGTAACAACTCCATTGTGATCATTCCTTCTCACTACTACAAACTGAGTAGTAAACTTTTTTTTAAAGACGAATCTCTCTCTCTAAGTTGTCACTTGCCTTTTGATGTGAATGCAAACATTTATGATGAATTCACTTGGTTACTGAATAAGTCACAAACTTATAGTGTTTTTGCATACTCATATTTTAAGTTGTCGTTTGACGTAAAAGTAAACATTGGTGATGAATAGCCCTAGTTACTAAGTAACTCAAAACATTGGAGTAGATAGAACTTTATTCATTCAATTATTTAATCATTATCACTTTATTTTCTTAAACCCTGTTTAGGACTATATCAAAAATCACAAGAAACACATCACCCCCCCTTTTATGTATAATCACACCACTCTCACAATTTTGTAAGGAATTTTGAACTTCAATAACTCTAAAGAAAATAAGTATGATTAATCTTGCTTTATAAGATATTGTCTATTCTAAATATAAAAAAATTCAATGCTTTAGCACAATAAAGAACCCAAAAGTGTAATGGTAATTTTAATTGTTGTCTTTTTTTCTTTTCAAATATACACACACACACACACACACACACACACACACACACACACACACAATTGTACCCCTTTCCCCAAACTTATATATCACATTGTCCTCAATTAAGAAAATAAAAGAAAAAGAAAAAGACTGAGAAAAGTTCAGAATTACTCCCTTGATTTATGTTGAAATTCTGGATGACTGATGTTCAATGTTTCAATGATATCTGGAGTTGTAGATTTCCAAATCTCCTGATCCTTCTTTCATTGGAAAGGTAAGACAATTTTCTTCAATCTCTATTTGAAACACTTTTCCATATTCGGACTCTATCCTGCCCAAAACCAGCCATCAAACTAGGTCTAAAAAATAACTCTGCTAGAAAACTACCAAACTTATGCAATTTTATAAAATAAACTTAAACAAAAAGAGAAAAAAAAATCTAATGGAAGTAAAAACAGAATATGGGTTGCCTCCCAAGAAGCGCTAAGTTTTAAGTCTTCAACCGGACATGGTAGCTGAGATGGTTATGTGATGCCAAGATCCAACAACATAAGAACATTTTTTCTAACAACTTCCTTCATCTGTGGATTGGGTTTTCGTTGTGCATCCCGTAAACTAAATGGCAGTGGTTTAAGCTTGAGTTTGAGTTGTTTTTTTCTTGAAGATGACATCTTTGATATCCCTACCTCTTTGAATTTCAGTTGAGAAGAAAGATGAATAGATGGTGCCGATTCTAAATACGGAACATATTCCAAAATCTTTTCTTTATCAGATTCAAGAGTTGTTGAATTTTTTAAACACACTTTTACTTGTAACTTTCCAACTCCAACCCTATGTGTCTCGCCCACAACTAAATCAGTTTCACTAATTTGAAAACACGAGTGAACTTCGGTAGGAAACTCCATGGATTTAAAGACATCAACCGTTACTTTCTCATCCTCAACCCTCAAAATAAGTTTACATCAATTAAAACTCTCCCCATAGCTAGAAAATGTCACCCCAAAATCAATGAAAATTTGTTTATCTTCCTCCATGTCATGCACTATGAAATTAGATGAAAATATGAACTTGTCTACCTTTACCAAAACATCTTCAATTATACATCTTGGGTACTTGATAGATCTGTCCGCTAATTGCAAAGAATTTGTAGTAGGCTTTGCTTCTCCAAGACCAATTTTCCGAAAAACCGAAAAGGCCATAAGATTAATTGTCACACACCGTTACCCAAAATACAATAAAATGCGGGGCGTGACTAAGGCCCAGCGAATGATGTGAACATATCATTCATAAGTTGTAATAACCAACTCAACAACATGAATATAATCACCACCACGCATGCAAAATATAATTACATAAACAAGAATAACATGAGTGGTTCATGTAGTAAACACAAAATAACCAACATCCAGAAAGAAAATAAACTTCGGGTCAAACGCCTGGAATACAATGAATGTACTGAAGCAATAGAAACTGAGAAACACAATATAAACAAATAATGTAGGCTAGAAATCGTCTCCATCTTCTAGAATTATAGCGCCCCGAATTTCCAATAAATAAATTTAGAAATATGTGGCACAATTCCCAACATCCACCTCAATGTAATAGTAAACTTAGCAAAACACAGAAAAAAAAATTCAATTTTTATTACATCAATTCTTTACATAGCATAGCGGAAAATTAACACCTTGAATTACATTTTCCTTCTTCTACAACCCATTCTTTTATAATTTGCATCAGCCATATTATCATTCTACCATATGTATCCAAATCCGAAGCTAACGGTGCCTACCTGTAAAACATGAGGCTAGAGATAGCCCTAATCGCCAAAACTATAGGAGTCAACCATAACGGTGTGAGTGACATTAAAAAAAATACAATTTAAATGAAGTATAAAGAATAAATTCATAATCAACACATTCCCACAGTATTAACAAACAGAATATGAAATAATGATAAATAAAGCATAAAACATCAAGCGAAACTAGGCTAAGTGTCAAGTATAGGAAAACAGAGAAACACCATGCATAATACAAGTCAAGAAAACACAAATGCATTATGATGACTCTCTAATGCAGACTTGTCGGAATCTATGCATTCCATACTATATAGATCCTGTGCAAGCCCTTATCATTCTTCACTTTATAGGGTTAAATCCCTCGTTATGCAGCTAATCCTATTACGGTGATAGAAACAAGATTTAGAATACTCTACGAATAGGCCTAACGACCATCGATGTGCAAGCATCATGTACGCATAGCTCTAAATCTGTAGAATCACCTCCCTACCGTGTACCCTACAAATAGCCTCGCCGACCCTCGACGTGCAGATACACAATACATCCCGCGAATAGGCCTGCCGACCCTCGACGCGCGAATGCACCGTATGTCCCGTAAATAGGCCTGCCGAACCTCGACACGCGAACATACCAACTATCCTCTAGACATTCCGTGAATAGGTCTGCCGACCCTTGACACGCGAATATACTAGGGACACAACAACACACAGTCCTGTAATACATTCGTTGGACTAACAACAGAGCCTATACTTTTCCCAATTTTTATCACATCTCTACTAGTGCCTGTCCTTAGGTTTATCATTATTAATTAAAACATAATTTTCTCCTCCCTAGAGTTGGTGTACCATGCCGGACATAATTCCACTAAAACAACACCAAGACCCCAACTGGCCAAGATCCACAAAATCTCATCTGCCGGTTTACAGAAATCCCACTCAACTTCTAGAGAGTCACAACTCAAAATATCAATACAAATCTCACAATAAAGTTCTTACTACCATCATCAAATCGTTTATATTAAGGAAACTTCTTTAAATTGCACAAATTCGAATTTATCTGAATACTCACAAAATTTCCTGAAATAAAATCTGAGAATAAATCTCTTAAAAAACTGAGTTTCACATTTTGAAGTCATAGAAAATTCACAAGACATCAATCCTTCGAAATCTGTATATAATTCGCTTTCTGAAGTCATAGAAATACGAGTTAAACTCTATTATAATCAAAATATAACTCTCTATAAAATACTGTAATCTGTAACAAAACTTTATCTAAAATAGTAGATCAATAATCCATAAGTTCGAAGAAATAATCGTTCAAAAAAAAACAACGAAAACTCAACA
This sequence comes from Hemerocallis citrina, assembly GCA_017893485.1. Taxonomy (NCBI): domain Eukaryota; kingdom Viridiplantae; phylum Streptophyta; class Magnoliopsida; order Asparagales; family Asphodelaceae; genus Hemerocallis; species Hemerocallis citrina. Next base: position 187,636,286 of record CM030362.1, read on the forward strand.
AAATAATCAGCACAGCAGCTGTCGGTCGACCGACATCCTAGTTCAAAAACAAGCAGTCGACTGTCATGCTAAAAATCCAAAAATCAATAATTGACAGTCGACCGACATTTCATGTGTAAAACTGGGCAGTCGACCGTAATGCCAAAAAAATCAGCGCTTTAAAATGTCGTGCACTTTCAACTGATACATGGTTTATAATCTTTAAAAGCATGAATTTGTAAAGTTAAAATCCTGAGATGATCAAATACAAATTTTCTAATATACTGGAGTTCATAAATCTAATCAAACTCTCAACAAATTCTCAAGAGAGCAATTTTTCAACAGAATCTTCAAATCCGGAATATATGTATATACATGTGTAGATATGTGTATATGCATCAGTTAAAGCATCAAGGAATCATTGTATATGAGTGGTATTTTGTTTAATTCAATCTCAGTATCATATAGAAACCCAAATTCAATCAAAACTTCATAAAACTCGAAAAAATTCACCTTCGGCCTGTTCTTCATCAGACCCGAAATCAACAAAACAAAACTTCAACATATAAGGCTTAATCTTTAATCCCAAACTCTCTCTTGCAATTCATTGAGACCCATACACATCTAATTAGATCCATTTCCATTGATTATATTTACAACAATTATTTTGTCAAGTTCCATTCATCAAAACACCAAACAGATCATATATATATAAAACAGTGAAGAATCCATCTTTATCTACTCATATGCATTATAACTCATACAAATCTCAACTTACATGATCAAATCAGCGAGATTATAAGGAAAACAGCATATTCATGAGTTCTACTAATTCTCCAACATCTTAAAATCATTTATACAGTAAGTTTATTCATCCATTGCATATTGTTCATAAAAAGTTCTACTTTTAATTACTCATTCATCAATTTATGCATTACATCATCATACAATCATCTAACATGCATTCTACTAGACAAATCATCATAATTAATATGCATAGAACAATAAGAAATCAAACACATATCACTAACCTTAAAGAAGAATCAACGAAGATAATAAAGAAATAAGAAAAGCTGCTCCTTTGCAAAAAATCCAAGATCCTCGCTTCGAAACTCCAAGAAATCAACAATAAAAGAATGTTTCTATTTTTGTGCAGAAAGGAGATGGCTGTAGCAGCCTTTTAATAGCCGAAATCTTTAGTTTATTAGGGTTTTACAAGTTTTATGGAAATATCCTTCAATAGTTTATTCATTTACATATATAGACCTCCTTTAATAAATTAGCAAAATAGACCAAATCTATTAGGATAAAAATAAATCTTTTTACCTCTGAGTTGGCTAGCCATCATGTTCAGCCCAAAAATCCAAAAATCTGATGTTTTTACCTCAAGTGGTAATTTTGCACAAAAGCCCTTCTTTTTTGTAATATTTGTAAACATGCCAAATAAATATTAAAAAAATACAGAAAATTCATAAATAATACCTAATAATAAATACTAGGTTCCTCCAAAATAATTTCTGACTTTGATTTTCCCAAGAAAATATTTGCACGTATTTTGCACGTGCAAAAAGATAAATTTCAGAAAAATATTTATTAAATCACCAAAAATCACTTTAATTCATTTATTAATCTCAAAAACATTATTTAAAATTCTAGGGTGTTACATCACTCCATCCTTAGAGTAGTTCTGTCCTCAGAACTACTGCTAATAGGGACTAAACAATTTAAGCAAAAAGGATGCAATCACATAAATGGAAATACAGTGTAAAGAATGCAATCATACAAGAGAATACAATCATACAAAGAGCTCAGAAAAATTCTTCTGCATGCGATCCTCTGACTCCCAAGTAGCTTCCTCAAACAGCTGGTTCCTCCATAATACCTTGACGATAGGTATCACCCTATTCCTCAACACCTTCTCCCGACGGTCAACAATCTCTACCGGCTGCTCCTTGTAACTCAAGTTCAGCTGCAGTCCTTCGGGCACTTCCGCCAACTGATGACTCTAATCTGACACATACATCCTCAACATCGACACATGGAACACATCATGCACTTGTTCCAATTCCTCCGGTAGCTCCAACTTATATGTTATCTTACAAATCTGCCTCAAAATCCTGTATTGCCCAATGTACTTTGGTGCCAACTTGCCTCCCTTCCTAAACCTGATTACTCCTTTAGTCGGAGATACCTTGAGAAAAACTGTATCCCCAACCACAAACTCCAAGTCTCTTCATCGAGCATCTACATAATTCTTTGCCGACTCTAGGCCTCGACCAACCTCTTACGAATCAGCTCGATCTTCTTTGTGTCTGCTACACAATCTCAGGCCCAAACATCTGCCTCTCAGCAACTTCATACCAACAAACGGGTGTCCTGCAATTTCTTCTGTACAAAGCTTCATAAGGAGTCATACCGATACTCGCATGGTAACTGTTGTGATAAGCAAACACAACCAATGCCAAGTACCTCTCCCAACTGCCACAAAAATCCATAACACAAGCCCTCAGCATATCCTCCAATACCCGATTCACCCTCTCAGTCTGACCATCGGTCTACGGATGGAAAGCAGTACTGAAATCGGTTCTGATACCAAAAGCTGTTTGCCAACCCTTCTAAAACCTCGATGTGAACCTTGCATCGTTGTCGGAAATAATCGACACAGGAACCCCATGAAGTCTCACAATCTCACCAAAGTACAGCTTTACCAGTTTTTTCAACGACCAAGTAATCTTCATAGACAGAAAGTGAGCTGACTTGGTCAAACGATCCACAATAATCCAAATTGAGTCATTGCCCTTCGGACTCCTCGGTAACCCAGTGATGAAATCCATGCTGATATTCTCCCACTTCCATTTCGGAATAGGTAATGGCTATAACAAGACTCCAGGTTTGTGATTCTCTGCTTTGATCTGTTGGCAAGTCAGACATCTTGCCACAAAGTCTGCCACATCTCTCTTCATACCCGACCACCAAAAGTGTTGTTTGATATCCTTGTACATCTTCGTGCATTTAGGATGTACTGATAACAAGGTATGGTGTGCCTCCTACAAGATACTCTCCCTCAAATCTGCATTCTCTGGTACACATAACCTCTTGCCCATCCATAGTACTCCATGTTGGACACGGAACTCTGATAACTTGTCATCCGAAACCTGCTACAACATCCTCTGAATTTCTGCATCTGATTCTTGACCCTCCATAATCTACTCTCTCAAAGAAGGCTGCAACCTCAACTGAGCCAAAGATGCTCCCAAACCCTGTAGTACAACCTCAGTACCTGCCTGATCTAACTCTGCTGCCAACTCTCTCTGAGTAATGATCAAACTCGACAGACTGCTCTTCCAACTAAGCCCATCGGCCACCACATTCGTCTTACCCGGATGATACTTGATCCTAGGACGAATGTCTTCTAACACCTCCAACCATCTCCTCTGCCGAAGATTTAGATCTCTCTGCTGGTAAATGTACTTCAGGCTCTTGTGGTAGGTGAACATGTTGACCTTCTCTCCGTATACATAATGCCTCCAATGCTTCAAGGCAAAGATAATAGCTACTAATTCCAGATCGTGCATCGAATAGTTCTTCTCATGCAGACGCAACTGTCTCGAACCATATGCAATAACTGTCCCTTCCTGCATCAAGATGCACCCCAAACTCTGAATGACACATCACTGTAGATATCATAGTCCTTCCCAGCTTGCGGAAAAGCTAAGATAGGCGCAGTTGTCAACCTCTCCTTTAGCTCTAGGAAACTTGCCTCACACTTATCAGTCCAGGTGAAGGCCACATTCTTCCAAGTCAACCCCGTCAAAGGAACTGTAATCTGTGCATAGCCCTGAATGAATCTCCTGTAGTACCCAGCCAATCCCAAGAAAGTCCTAACTTCCTTCACTATCATCAGTCTAGGCCAATTCTTCACTGCTTCAACCTTCTGAGGATCGGTGGCCACTCCCTCCATAGAAAGGATATGACCAAGGAAAGCTACCTCGAACTTCCAAAACTTACACTTCGACAAGTTGGCATACAGGTTATGCTCCTGTAACTTCTTTAATACCTCTGCCAAGTGTTTAAAGTGCTCTTCCTCCGTCTTCGAGTATGCCAGAATATCATCAATGAATACCACCATGAAGGAATCAATAAACGGCCGCAAAATCCGGTTCATCATGTCCATGAATACTGCCGGCGCATTCGTCACCCCAAATGGCATCACCAAAAACTCATAGAGTCCATGACGAGTTCTGAATGCTGTTTTGCTCACATCTTCCTCCTTAAATCGGAACTGATGATACCCTGACCGCATATCAATCTTCGAAAATACAGGTGCTCCCCGAAGCCTATCAAACAGATCATCAATCTGTGGAAGCAGATACTTGTTCTGAATGGTCACCCTGTTCAACTCCCGATAGTCAATGCACATCCTCATTGACCCATCCTTCTTCTTCACTAACAACACGTGCGCACCCCACGGTGAAGTATCGGCCTGATAAATCCCTTACTCAGTAATTCCTCAATCTGCTTCTTAACTTCGTTCTGCTCCACCGGTGCGATCCTGTATGGAGCCTTAGAAATCGGAGCACTTCCCGGCTGAACATTACTGCAGAACTCAACATCTTGTTGTGGCAGTAACCCCGGTAGATCTTCTAAGAATACCATAGGAAAATCCCTGACAACTGGAATACTTCTTACTTCATCCGGAAATATCAACTTAGATACCATTGCAGCCACTTTCGGGTTCTTCTTCTTCTCCTGAAAAGTCACTGTGTGTCCTCCCAGTGCCTTCACTAATACCTCTTTATTCTTGCATTCAATTGTGGCATCATATATTTCCATCCAATCAATGCCCATGATCACATCCACACCCAAGACTTGCAGCACGATGAGATCAATGCCGAATAATTTCTCACCAATCTCGATATCACCATCCTCGTAATACCGATCAGTAATCAATTCTTCCCCTGATGGCGTTGCCACTGACAAGACTCTGCCTAGAAATACCTTAGGCTCCACACCTAAAACTTTAGCAAAATTGGGCAACACAAATGTATGTGAAGAACCAGTATCAAATAAAACTTTTGCTTTTATTCCATTAATCAAAACAAATCCTGTTACATGAAGAATGATACTCAAATCTCCAATTTATTCTTAAACAAAGTTTTACTTAATACATCAAATAAATGAATTTAAAATTCTTGTATACCCTGGATCACATCTTCTGAGTTACCCGCATCCTCCTCAGTTAATGCAAACACTCGCCCCTGCCTCTGGAATTTGCCTCCGCTTGCACCTTCCTTCTTCAACTGCGAACAGTTTGGTCTGATATGGCCTTCACGACCACACTGATAACAAAACCACACCTTAAATGGTTTGGTGCATACTGACTGATAGTGCCATGCCTCTCCACAGTTGAAACAAGTCACGCCTTGAATTGCGGGCGCCTTCTGCTCTGGCCTACCGAACCTGCCCTGCTTCGCTGGAAATTTCTTCCTACTCTGATTTGCTGCTGGCCTCTTGTTCCTGTTCTAGGTTTCCTACTTCTTCTGGAACTGATCCTTATCTTCCTCTGTTATTGCTGCTCTCCTGACCAGCTTATCAAACTTTCTGATGCCCAACGGTATCATCCGAGACCTCAAATTCGGCCTTAAGCCCTGCTCGAATTTCTTAACCTTCTTCGTTTCATCAACTATCAGCTCCGGTGCATATCTTGATAGCTGGGCAAATTTAGTCTCATATTTGTGCACTGACATGCTGCCTTACTGTAGGTTCAAGAATTCCATTGCCTTCTTCTCCTGAATGTCCAGAGGAAAGAAGTGATCCCTGAACTCCTCAAGAAAAGCCTCCCAAGTCTCATGTTCATCTCCAAAAGTCCTCTTCACTGACTGCCACCAAACGCCAGCGTACTTCTCTAACTGCATTGTAGCCAATTTCACCTTGTTGGCTGCTGGGGTTTCCAAAACCTCGAAGACTACCTCCATCTGTCTGATCCAATCATAAGCCACATCCGGATCAGATTGCCCTTGTAATCCATGTATCCTGTATTTGTATTTTCTACTGTATTTCATTTTCCTGTACTCTTTTATCAATCCAAGATCTGTATTTTTGTTCCAGTTCTAATAAAAATCATTTCTTTTGTTTCGACTCAATTTTGTGCCAATATTTATTTCAATTGCATCGTTCTTATCAGCTCTGATTTTCTATTCTTCATGGAGAGTTGACTGTTTCACCTCATCTAATTCTTTTTCCGTAATTATAATGAATTTTGACTCAATCTCCTTTTAGATCCTCGGCTATCCAATAACCCAAAACTCAAAACCCTACTATATAAAACCTAACCTAATTAACCCTAACCCTAAACCTACTGTTCTACCCTAATCTACACAGTAGTTGCCTAATCCTTCCCTCTCCCTGTTCATTTCCCCCACCTCGCCCTCGTCGCCTCATCCAAGCCAGAATAGAGCCATTCGCCCCCTGTTTATCCCACCAAGAACAAAGCCATGCCGCCACCACCGTTGCCACCTCGTCAGCCGCTGCCGCCTTCCTGCGTCGAGCTTCCCTCGGTGCTACTACCGGTCGCTTCCTCCGCCGCCCACAGTCGACGCTGTTGTCGCTCTCCCTCTCTCTGTTGCTGAAGAAGTAGGAGGGAAGGGGACAGGTTACTTCGAATCTCAACCATCAGATCTCCTCAAGATCAGATCCGATCTGATCATCACCATCTGATTGGATCTCAGCCCTCCATCATCAGATCTGATCAAGATTCGATCTGAGCCGTCCATTGGTCTAATCTTGATCGCCATCAAGATCCGTGTCGAGATCCATTTCTGTTATTCCTCCATCAGATTCATCGTCTACACCCCAAGGCAAGTATCTTCTTGTACATTTCATTTTCTAGTACAAGCTTTTCCTTGAAAATACTGCAATTAGATTGTAAATGTGACTCCTCTTTGTTTATCGTTGATGATCTCATATTTTGCCTTATCTATCACATGATCTAAGATTCACAACCCTTCGTTGATACACTTGTTCACAACTAGTATAATTTTGATACATTTCATGCAAAAAGTGTTTTATTTGGTTTCTGTCCTGTCTTGGCTTGCTATTTCGATCCTGATAACACCAGAATCTGAACTTGAGTCCTGAATATGAAATATAGCCCCAGAAATCTAGTTTACCACCTTTTGACGGAATTGAACTCTGAGTAATGGTTTAGGAGATATCGCAGTTTTACTGCTGCTGTGTCTGTAATTGCAGATTCATAAAAACTGCTGCACCCCTTGGTTTGCAATTATTTTAACTATGCTACCAGTAATTAAAGGACTTGAAATTTTTCATGCTGATACTGGACACCCTAGAGAACATTCCCTAATTTTTTTAGAATTAATTAATAAATTTTCAACCCTGTTTCATATGTATAAACTCAGTTTTACAAATTCTGGCTGAACACAAATCCTGTGTAGTTTGCTATTTTGACACCTGATGCCACAACTTTTATGTATCTTAATTATATGCGTTGGAACCGGGAAATCGCAGTTTTGGTGCAGCAACGTCATATTGTCCAGAATTGGAATTCTCATCATTCTTGATAACTTTAATCTTTTTGACTCTTGAATATATATCTTACCTAGACTAGACTTGTCCCATGTTGTTGATCATGTATACTTGACATGTTTTGCACACTTTCATGCTTATTTGATAATAATAATAAATAATAAGCCGAGGTTTAAGGAAAAGACCATAGTAGTGGACAATGTAGGTAAGTGTACTCAGAAGGGGGCCCGTGTTTCCCAGTACTTGGTTCATTAACTTGTTGTATCTTGAGTGTATTCATGAACCCATTACTTGGTTCATGAACTTGTTGTATCTTTAGTGCATTCATGAACCCACGGTTGGTTCTTGAACTTGTTAATGTATTCACGAACTTGGTTCGTGAACTTGTTACATTACTTTTGTATTCATGAACCATGCTTGCTTGATACTTGATGCCTGAGTACAAAGCCCTATAAAATATACCACTAGGCCTAAATGTAACTGATTGTATGTAGCAACCATGTAGTAAAAGTATGGATGCATGAAGTGCTACCTAGATGGAATTAAACATTAGACTTAAGATTAACTAGTCACTTGTACACACTTGATACCCTACTTGATGCTTGTTACTTAAGACTTGTTACTCTAGACTTGTTACTTGTTACTTGACACTTGTACGTGAAACTTGTTACTTGATGCTTGATACCATTATAAGTTTACTTGCCACTTGTTCTACTACTAGTACTTGTTACCCAATCTTGTCACTTGAGTTGTCTTTCTTGCTAGCTAGTTTCTTAAATCCCACTACTTGTTGCATCCCTATTATATTATGTTATACATTCTTGATTCCAAATCTTGTTTAATATTTCTTGCATCTATTTTCATACCCTTACTTGTACTACTTGCGGCCTTAACTTGCACTAAGGGCGTTTGTCTTGTTTTCTCTATTTTTCCTTTTATATTTATATATACAAACTTTGGAGACGAATTGCCTGCTGGAATTGGTGAGCATACGTTCTAGGCTTCGCTTGGAGAAAAGACTTGCTTTAAATATATTTTTTTTGAGTTATTTATTTCTTTTGCTACTTGAATCTTGTAATGGGCTTATAGTCCCGAGTTTTATCTTTTGATCCAGATGTTAAAACTATTTGGGATATTATTATTTTGTTTCAATTGTTTTCATTGAATAATAAATTATTCATGCATGTGTGGTTGTTTATATCTTGTTATATTTCTTGTTATGATGCTCAGTCGATCCTACAACTTATGAATGCTGAAAATCATTCGTTGGGCTTCGTCACGTGCTCGTATTCCTGTATTTTTAGGAAGCGGGGCATGACAACCCTTCAAAAACAGGCGGCTTCATCCTCTTGAAGGACTCAACCTGCTTAATTGTAGCAGCATTAACAAGCACTGGTCCAGCCCCTTAATTCTGATTTCAAGTCATGTTGGCTGCCTTGAATGCGTTTAAGGTCTGATACACCCTAGCAATTTTTGTCTTTAGATCAAGTCAGCCCCCTTGGGAACCCTCAGCCCCATCATCACCACCGTCATTCCTGGTCCTGGGTCCTGCCATTATACTGAATACTGCAAAATGAGGAGAAAATTAGAGCATCACAACACAATTTATGTTCACATCAATACCTTATGTCAAAATCTCAATTATGCCCCAAACCATTTCATCTTGTTTTAATTCCATGTAAAACTCACACTCTATTGTCCCCACCTAGGTACTCACGCTCTAATCTCCACCTAGGTTTTTTTTCTTTTTATACCATGATTAACATTACTATTGAAGTATGCTCTGATACCAACTCTTTATAGCACCCCGAATTTCCAATAAATAAATTCATGAATACGTGGCACAATTCCCAGCATCTACCTCAATGTAATAGTAAACATAGCAAAACACAGAAATTTTTTTTAACTTTTATTACATCAATTATTTACATAACACAACGGAAAATTAACACCTTGAATTGCATTTTCTTTCTTTTACAACCTATTCTTTTACAATTTTCATCAGCCATATTATCATTCTACCACATGCATCCAAATTCGAAGCTAACGGTGCCTACCTGTAAAACATGAGGCTAGAGATAGCCCTATCCCCCAAAACTACAGGGGTCAGCCATAACGGTGTGAGTGACATTAAAAAAAATACAATTTAAATGAAGCATAAAGAATAAATTCATAATCAACACATTCCCACAGTATTAACAAACAAAATATGAAATAATGATTAATAAAGCATAAAACATTAAGTGAAACTAGGTTAAGTGTCAAGTATAGGAAAACAGAGAAACACCATGCATAATACAAGTCAAGAAAACATAAATGCAGTATGATGACTCTCTAATGCATACTTGTCTGAATCCATGCATTCCATACTATATAGATCGGTGCAAGCCCTTATCATTTTCCACTTTATAGGTTTAAATCCCTCGTTATGCAGCTAATCCGATTACGGTGATAGAAACGAGATCTAGAATACTCCACGAATAGGCCTAACGACCATCGACGCACAAGCATCATGTAAGCATAGCTCTAAATCCGGAGAATCACCACCCTACCATGTACCTTACGAAATGGCCCGCCGACCCTCGACGTGCAGATACACAATACATCTCGTGAATAGGCCTGCCAACCCTCAACGTGAGAATGCACCGTATGTCCCGTGAACAGGCTTGCCGACCCTCGACATGCGAACATACTAACTGTCCTCTAAACATTTCGTGAATAAGTCTGCCGACCCTCGACACACGAATATACTAGGGACACAACAACACATAGTCCAGAAATATATCCGTTGGACTAACAACAGAGCCCATACTTACTTTTCCCAAGTTCTATCACATCTCCACTAGTGTCTGTCCTTAGGTTTATTATTATTAATTAAAACACAATTTTCCCCTCCCTAGAGTTTGTGTACCGAGCCGAACTTAATTCCACTAAAACAATACCAAGGCCACAACTGGCCAAGATCCACAAAATCTCATCTGCCGGTTTACAGGAATCCCACTCAACTTCTAGAGACTCACTACTCGAAATATCAACAGAAATCTCACAATAAAATTCTTAATTCCATCATCAAATCGTTTATATTAAGGAAACTTCTTTAAATCGCACAAATCCGAATTTATTTAAATACTCACAAAATTTCCTGAAATAAAATCTGAGAATAAATCTCTTAAACAACTGAGTTTTACATTTTGAAGTCATAGAAAATTCACAAGACATCAATCCTTTGAAATCCGTATATAATTCGCTTTCTAAAGTCGTAGAAATACGAGTTAAACACTATTATAATCAAAATATAACTCTCTGTAAAATACTGTAATCTGTAGCAAAACTTCATCTAAAACAGTAGATTAATAATCCATAAGTTGGAAGAAATAATCATTCAAGAAAAATAACAAAAACTCAACAAAACAATCAGCACAGCAGTTGTCGGTCGACCGACATCCTAGTTCAAAAATAGCAGTCGACTGACATGCTAAAAATCCAAAAATCAAAAATTGACAGTCGATCGACATTTCATGTGTAAAACTGGGCGGTCAACCGTCATGCCAAAAAAATCAGCGCTTTAAAATTTCGTGCACTTTCAACTGATACATGGTTTATAATCTTTAAAACCATGAATTTGTAAAGTTAAAATCCTGAGATGATCAAATACAACTTGTCTAATATACTGGAGTTCATAAATCAAATCAAACTCTCAACAAATTCTCAAAAGAGCAATTTTTCAACAGAATCTTCAAATCCGGAATATATGTATATACATGTGTAGATATGTGTATATGCATCAGTTAAAGCATCAAGGAATCATTGTATATGAGTGGTATTTTGTTTAACTCAATCTCAGTATCATATAGAAACCCAAATTCAATTAAAACTTCATAAAACTCAAAAAAATTCACCTTCGGCATGTTCTTCATCAGACCCGAAATCAACAAAACAAAACTTCAACACATAATGCTTAATCTTTAATCCCATACTCACTCTTGCAATTCGTTGAGACCCATACACATCTAATTAGATCGATTTCCATTGATTATATGCCTCTACAACAATTATTTTGTCAAGTTCCATTCATCAAAACATCAAACAGATCTTATATATACAAAACAGTAAAGAATCCATCTTTATCTACTCATATGCATTAACTCATACAAATCTCAACTTACATGATCATATCAGCAAGAATATAAGGAAAACAACATATTCATGAGTTCTACTAATTCTCTAACATCTTAAAATCATCTATATAGTAAGTTTATTCATCCATTGCATATTTTTCATAAAAAGTTCTACTTTTAATTACTCATTCATTAATTTATTCATTACATCATCATACAATCATCTAACATGCATTCTACTCGACAAATCACCCTATTTAACATGCATAGAACAACAAGAAATCAAACACATATCACTCACCTAAATGAAGAATCAACGAAGATAATAAAGAAATAAAAAAAACTCATCCTTTGCAAAAGAAACCAAGATCCTCGCTTCAAAACTCTAAGAAATCAATAATAAAAGAATGTTTTTTTTTTTGCAAAAAGGAGACGGCTGTAGCAGCCTTTTAATAGCCGAAATCTGGAGTTTATTAGGGTTTTACAAGTTTTATGGAAATATCCTTCAATAGTTTATTCCTTTACATATATAGACATCCTTTAATAAATTAGCAAAATAGATCAAATCTATTAGGATAAAAATAAATCTTTTTACCTTTGATTTGGCCGGCCATCATGCTCAACCCAGAAATCTGAAAATTTGGAGTTTTTACCTCAAGTGGTAATTTTGCACAAAAGCACATCTTTTTGTAATATTTGCAAACATGCCAAATAAATATCAAAGAAAATCCAGAAAATTCATAAATGATACCTACTAATAAATATTAGGGATCCCTAAAATAATTTCTGACTTTGAGTTTCCCAAGAAAATATTTGCACGTGTTTTGCACGTGCAAAAAGATAAATTTCAGAAAAATATTTATTAAATCACCAAAATAACTTTAATTCATTTATTAATCTCAAAAACATTATTTAAAATTCGAGGGTGTTACAAGAATACTTGATCACTAATTCCTTCTGGCAATTCTTCTCCAGCGCCCGTAAATTCATCATCTCGAGTTGGGAAAGAGGAACACCTGTTATAGCAAGTAACGGGCCGCAAGTAACACAAGCAAAGTGAAACAAGAACATGAATATTGAAAGAAACAGGGAACCATGTATACAGAAAATAAGTCATGTAACGGGAAAATGCAACATATAAACTGGAATCATGCAAACTTGTAAACAGGAGTCATATAATTGGAATCATGTAACTTGTAACAGGACATGCACGTGCTTAGTGTAAGTCTTAAGTCTATCCATCTTTTACCAGTCCTATCTAATACACACAATCCTATGTTCTATACCACAGGTTCGGGTGCATACACTCATTTGAACATTTAGACTCTAGTGGTGAACAATACAGGGTCATGCACTCGGAAAACCATGTAAACAGGAATCATGTAGTCAAGTGGTGGGTTCTAGAGGTGGCCCTTTTAGGTTCTAGAGGTGGCCCCCGTCATCCCACGATGTGGAACTTAGTCCCATGTGACTTGTAAACATATAACATATAATAGGAACGTGTAATCAGGTAATGAGTTCTAAAGGTGGCCCCCGTCATCCTGCGATGTGACATTTAGTCCTACATATCATATAACGGGAATCATCATTTGGGAAACATGAGCCCCCTTCCGAGTATAATCTCCTATATCGCCCACTACTAGGTCTTACCCTTATTACTACGGCTTGTTATTCTTTTCTAATAATTAAATATGAACATACAACAACAGGAATGGTATTAGGACAAGAACAAGGAGGTGACAAGAGCTATGCAATGCATGCAATATATTTCAATTCATAAATGCAAAGAACAACATATTTATATTCAAAAATATAGAGATACGAATACTGGAAAGCAAGATGTTGTTGTACAAAAATTTACTTTTCTGCTGCTACAGGAAAGCAAATTCGGTTCCGTCAGGAGTTCTAGAAACTATACTCTTTACCGGTTCCGACGCATATTCACATGATACATTTTAACAGTAGAAACTAGGTCTAACAGTCATTCCTTTATGGGGTCTACTGTTCAGGCAGCAGTTCGGGGTCAACTTCTTATGTGTAAAAATTAACTGTAAATTTATTTAAAAATCTTACAAAAATTATAAATCGATTCCTAATCATGTCTAGTAATATTCTAGTTAATATCAAGTCTTTATTTTACTGTTAACACGGTGTTTTAGTCAATAAATCAGGGTAGTGAACTTTAGTGAACTTCAAATCAGTAATCTGGAAATTAGAAACCATATAGTACAAAAAATGTAATAACTTGCAGCCTACAACTCGGAATATGGATCTGTAAGAAGTTCCAGAAACTAGATTAATAGGGCTACAACAATTATTTATAAAGTTCTACTTGATTTAAACTTTAACTAGGTCAAAATCCCATCACAATCTTGGGTATACAGCATGGTAAAGTTATGACATTTGAAAAATATAGAGACTGAAATCCTAAAAATATATTGTCTTATGACTATAATTTAACCAGCATCCACATGCACTAGTTAGGATGAATTCTACTGTTATCATAGCAAGGATCATTATTTCTACGATATTCATATGAAATAAAATATTTGTACCACCACATCATAACTCGATCAAATAACATCAACTTGACACGTATCTATATGCTTATACCTTTTTTATCGTGTGTTCGTGTAAGGTATATGATAACAAGGAATATCCATGATCATTTTATGAGTATAAGATTGGCAAGGTTCAAGTAGGAATCTGTATATTAACGAATCGGGGTCAAGTGATGTATGAAGAGAAGGAAGACAAGATTTATAATGCTATGAATCAACAAGGAACCTACTTGTGGAATTCAAACAAATACTTGTACGAGAACAAACAAATTGTACAAGAGATACTTGCCTCATTACGATGTTTGCATGTGCAATGAGAAACCACGGGAAGAAGAATGGTGGCACGATGCGTGACAACACACAACAAGAACAACAACTACAACAGTAAGAGGCAGCAGCAACACAGCGAACAGCGGCTGCAACAACGGCAAGGGCGACAGCTATGGTGGAGTAAGGGGCAACGTCGGGGTTCAGTCACAGCGACAAGGAGAGAATCATGGCGGCTGGTTTCGAGCGTTTGTGGAGTAGATGGGTGCAGTCGGGTGTGAAAGTGTTGGCGAGGAAAGGTCGCAGGTGTTGGTGGTCAGTGAGGTGCTGCGGGGGTGAGCAGGTGGGCTCAAGTGGTGTTGCGGGTGGCGATGGAGGATGAGGGTGATGGCAACGATGGGTTCAGGAGTGGTGGCAACGACAGCACGGTGGGGCATCGAGGTGGTTTTGGGTGTAGGGTCGAGGCAGAGGATGAGCGTCGAGGGGCTTGGAGTTGGGAGGAGGGCGATAGCGAGGGGGGAAGGAGAAGTCGGGGATGATGATGGTGATGGCGATGATGAGGACGCTCGGGGGGTGCATCGAGGGTGGCTCGACGGGCAACGATGGTGACTACGGTGGATGAAGGCAACATTGGTGAGGGGACGATTTGGTGTTCGGTGGTGTTCGAGGTACTGTAGGGGTGAGCACAGGGCGATGGGGTGGAGAGCGGTGGCGACGGCAGTCGCGACGGGGAGCAGCAGTGTGAGCAGTTGGAGGGACAACGGGGTGAGACGATGGGATCGGGTTGGGGATTCGACGGGTTTCGGAAGCAGAGCCAAGGAAGAAGAAGATGAGGGGAGTTTATAATATTAGCTATAATATAATAATAGATAGATTAATTAGGGGAGTTAGGATTAGTGGGGATATGGAGAGATTTGTGGGGGATTAATGAGATGAAAGTCATAGAAGAAAGTGGGGGACGTGAGAGGAGGTTATGGAGATATTAAGAGATTTGACTGTTGTTTTGTTAGTTTGGGTTTGGTTGAATAAAGGTATGGGCTTGAAGTTTTGGGCTTGGATTGGGCTTCAATGAATTAAAATAATATATATGAAAATAGGACTTGGTTTGGAAGTAGCTAGGCCTAACTCATGATAATTATCAACAAATAGTAATGTAAGAGTATGGGCTGAAATTTGGGTTCAAAATTTTGGAAAGAATCGAGAGAACGAAACATAGATGCAAGAGAATAACAAAAGAAAATTATTTATAACTGGAATCTAATAATACAATAAGAGAAAGAAGAAAAAAAATACAATCCAGCACAACCAGGAATGGGGGTTACATTAATACTTGCTCCTAAATGACATAAAGCTTTATCAAAATAAGAATTTCCAATACTGCAAGGAATTGTAAAATTCCTTATATCTTTCAGTTTAGGAGGAAACTTCTTTTGTAAAATTGCACTACTCTCTTCGGTTAGCATAACTGTCTTATGCTCCTCCAATTTCCTCTTGTTTGATAAATTATCCTTCAAATTTTAGCATATTTAGGCATATGTTCTAAAGCTTCAATAAGATGAATATTAATATGCAATTTCTTTAAAATACTTAAAAAATTAGAGAATTGATTTTTCGAGATTATTCTTTTTAAGTCTTTGCAGAAAAAGAATAGGTGGATCATAAGGTAAATTAGGATAAGTTTCAGAATTAAACTCCCAGTAAACTTTAGGGTTTGAAGCTCCTTTGTTCTTTTTAGAATTCCCAATTTGGTGGTTGGCCATCTGCAGCATATGTTCCTCTAAAATTAGTCCGTACTCATCTTGCTTTTCAACCACATTTTGTTTGGTAATTTGTGTTTGTGGTTGCTTAATTGTTCTCCCACTTCTCAGTAATATTGCTTTGACATGCTCCTTTAGATTGGTCACGGTGTGGCTGGGTAGGGTTCCTGATGTTTTTTTCTGTAAGAATTTGAAAGCTGACCATTCTGAACCACAGGATGGTGAATTGAAGCCGTATTATTTTGTATCACCAAGTCTGTATTCTACATGCATTGCTCTTCTTCTGCATGTATTGCATGAACATCTCTTCAAGTGTCGGCTTTCTTTTTTCGCTGTGAAAAATTCTGAGGTAGTCTAATTGCTCCTTGATTGTTGTTCCAAGAAAATTTGGGATGGTTCCTCCATCCTGGATTATACTTGTTCAAATAAGAATTATTTTAATATTGAAAGTTGGACACGTAATTTACTTGATAGGAATGTGATTGAGCAAATGGATTTTCCCCTTGGCAATCAATACTTGAGTAATTTCCTGCACAATGATCACAAATAATATTAGTTTGAATAGCATTAACATTCATATTACCTAGTTATTTAGATAAAGTATCAATTTGTGCAGCCAATGTGGTAATAGGATCGAGCTCATAAACTCCAGCTGCTTTTCTTGGCATTGATCTCTTTGAATACCATTGATAATTGTTAGATGTCATCTCCTCTTAAATCTCATGACCGCTTCATGAGTTTTGCTCATAAGAGTTCCTCTAGCTGCTGCGTCTACCATAAATCGATTTGTAACTCCCAAACCATTATACAATATATGTATTTGCAACCATTTCGGTACTTCATGATGAAGGCACTTTCTCAATAAATATTTATACCTTTCCATGCATCATACAAAGACTTGGTCTCAGATTGAGTGAATGTGGTAATGTCATTCCTTAGCTTCGCTATTTTTTCTGGAGAAAAATACTTAGCCATAAATTGTTGTGCTAATCCCTCCCAAGTTGTGATGACAAGTGGTGGTAGAGAATTTAACCAAGCCTCCGCCTTATCTCTAAGTGAAAAGGGGAAGATTCGCAAACGAATAGCATCATTGGACACTCCATTGTGCTTGAAGGTGTCGCAAATTTCTAGAAATTTTGCAATGTGAACATTAGGATCCTTATGCAACAGTCCCCCAAATTGAACAGTCTGTTGAATCATTTGAATGATCACCAATTTAATCTCAAAATTGTTAACTTGTATAGTCGGCCTCTATATGCTTGATGTTGCTCCATTAACCGAGGGCAAAGCATAGTCTCGCAAAGTCTTATTTTCTTCTCCATTACCCTCGTTCGCCATGGTGATACACGTCTATGTCCTGAAATATATATATTAAATAAAAGATAAACAAATTAAACCTATGTTTCTAAATAAAAAAAATAAAGAAAAATAATAAGAAAAATACAAATTAGTAATAATTTAAAAATTATCAATATCAATAAAGAATAATTAGTCCCTGGTAGCGGTACCAAAAACTCGATGAAATAATTGGCAAGTGTACAAAATCGAAACAAGTAGTATAGTGTAAATGAAAAGAGTGTCGAACCCACAAGGATTAATTATTTTATTGAGTACCAAAATTCACTAGATTAACCACTATTTGGAAAATCAAAAATATAATAAAAATAGCAACTAAACTAAAGTAAACTAAATGAAAGAACTAAACTAATTTACAAGAACAAAATCTGAAATTTTGTGGTTTGTTAATAGAAAAACTAGTTCTAGGGCTTTTGATTTCACATAGTCAATCTCACAAAATTCATAATTCTATGTAACTAGAAATTCTACTTTTCCAAGTTGTATACCAAAATCTCCTAATTATTCGATGTTTTCTCTCAAACAACACCAAACATATCCCCAACTAATAATTCATCATATCTCTATGCAAATTTAATTAATTGAAGATTCATTAAATTTTATGGATTTCTTTACAGTCACATTAATCGTGGTAAATCATCTCTAATTTTGCTCAATCAATGGTGTTTAATTCTATAATCCTAAATCACAAATTACCTCTCAGTCTCTCCATGATCAATAAATCAAATAATAGTTGGTCAAATAATTGTAAGCATTAAGAACAAAAATTAAACACAAAACTATGAAAAAATAGACGAATCAAATAACATGAAATTAGAATTATATTCTCAAAACTAGGCTACATCGAAGACTTAGAAAAATAAATTTAGTTCATGATAAAATTGCAACTAATATACATCTTATTGGATTGTATAATAATAATAATAAATAAAAGTGTCACACCCCACTTCCCAAAAGAATACGGAATACGGTACGCGACTAAGCCCAGCGAATAGTTTCCACCATCCATAAGCTGTACGGACCTACTTGACTCATCATAACAGTAAATATAAAAGTATACTCCAACAAGGGATGCAAAAACAATCATAACTCAACAGTATTTATTGCATCAATAATAAATGTTCCAACAAATACTAGATCCGAAATAAAAAATAATCCTGGGACAATAAGCCCAAATATAATCTCAATGCAGTTCATGAAATAAAATAGTTCATCAAAATATTTTAAGCAAATTATTCCAATTGCGCAGCTCAAAACTTTTGCTCACCAACTCCAGTAAGCAATTGATCAGCAAAACCTGCTCATATGGCAATTACAAGAAAAATAGGAAAAATAGGAAAACATATCGCCTATTAGATGCAAGTCCGGGCTGCAAGCAATACAAGTAGGAAAATGGAAGGAAAACTAACTAAACAGGAAATACTAACATGGAGAAAGCAGTAAATATAACAGTCTACAGATGACAGTAAACAGTGTAGTGATAACAGGAGAAGCATAATGATAACAGTAAGGATCAACAGTGCAGTGTGTCAACGGTAACAGAAACCAACAGTAACAGTAACGATCTACAGTAACCATAACAGGATATGACAGTGTAAATAGTTATTCTTATGTGTAATGTTTATTACTAGCTAGGTAGCACTTCATACGTCCCAGATTTTGGCACATAGTTGCTACACCAAACAGTTTTGCTTTAAGATTTTGTAGTGGAACTTCTATAGGGCAATATATTCTGACAAACAGTAACAGTAACAGTAATAACAAACAGTAACGATGTCATGGATCATGCCCTCATGCATCCAGAGATAAACAGTAGGTACCACAGTAAACAGTGGGAAATGAGTCCCTTCTGAATATGTATTTCTATATTGTCCACTACTCGATCTTTTTTCTTAAAAACCCCGGCTTGATTTCTTTTATTATCAATAAACATGTGTGAACAAATACAAACAGGCTAAGATAGGGCAAGAATAGGAAATAATTCTAAGAGGATATAGCGATTGCAACGGTTGATAAAAAACAACGAAATTTTCAGTTCTGGATAGCAAGACACTACTGTACCAAATCTGAGATTTTCGTTGCTAAAGAACAGCAAATCCGGATCCATCAGAAAATCTAGAAACTAGACTCTCTGCTGATTCTAGCACATATATATAAGTCATATATCAGCCACAGAAATAAGGTTAAAAACAACATTTAATACAGAAATCATCTTCAGCCAGAAAATGCGAAATCTTGTTTATAAGCATGAAAAGAGTTCAAAATTATCATAATTAAATCTAAGAAAAAAATCTAGAAGATTCCCTAACATATCTAGTTTCAAATATAAAATATCATGAATTTATATTTGTTCTTGCTGATTTTGGTGTGAGAGCAAACAGATGAATTTGTGGATTCTTGAAGGAAACAAGTAAGCAAACCTGATGACTTTCACCAGTATTTGACTGGTTTCTCGCCGCTGCCATGAACCTGCAAAAAGTTTGATACACCGGGATGGATCCCGACGACGAACCCTCAATGCTCTTGTGAGTAATCAGAAAGATTATGAAAGAGGTTTAAGTGGAAAAGGATTGATTACCTTGTTACGGTGGGGGAAGAGGGGTAATTATAGTCCCCTTAGGAAACAGTTTCGAGATAAGGATAAATCTCTACTTCTCGATGTTTATGGATAAGAAGAGAGTCTGACTCGTTTCGTGATAAGAGAGACTGTTTAAACTATCTCTTTGGGATAACCACGAATTTGAATTACTCTTTATCCATCTGCATTGGTTTGTAACAGGTTGCTACCCATACCCAGTAGGACAGATCCGTTTATGGGTTATTGGGCTTTGAAGAAAGACCCAGTTCCCATTTCAGGCCCGTTTGTGGATTAAATTATCGTTTTACTCCTGAGAGCTTTAAGATTCGTGCTTGATTTGAACGGTTCCGATTTAATCCTATTTTTAGCCATATCATGAGCCCCCCACTCCCGAAGACTGAGTTTAACAGCCTTTGAGGAGTAGTTTTATTGTTTCAATGGCATACAGGATTTTATCGGTGTTCCTCGGGGGGTTTGGATCTTACTCGAGGTGTAACGATGCTAATTTGAGCTTGCAAAGTGCCCAAAATTATTCTCGGAATTTTCTGGAATTTTTCTAATTTTTTAATTAATTTTCAAATTATTTATTCAATTTTGTGAATTAACAATCTATTATCAAAAAGTATTAATCAATCCTCCCAATTAATAATTATTTATCCAGGAGCTCCGAAATATTTTTCCCGAATTCATAATTATTTTTTAGAATTTTTAATTAATTTTCTTGAATTTTTAATTAATTTTCTTGAATTTTTAATTATTTTTTGCAATTTTTAAATAATTAATTAGAATTAATAAATAAAAAAGAAGAATTAATCAAGTTAATATTGGCGTGGTGCGATCTGGAGCATTGATCGAGCTCTGGCACGGTTTTCGAAGTGATCGGACAGCTGATCAGAGTTTCATGTTTCCCTGTATTTTGTTCGGAAAAGCATCTGTTCGGTGCGTAGCGGCGAACGATGCGTCGAACGTGGCGAACGATGCGTCGAACGACAGGCGGGCGACACGTGGCTCTCAGGCCGTTGACTGGTCAACAAAATTTGCCCATTTTTTGTTCAGAACACCTTGTTCGACGCGTAGCGGCGAACGCGGCGAACGATGCGTCGAACAATAGGCAAGCGACACGTGGCTTTTAAGCCGTTTACTGGTCAATGCAATTTTGCCTGTTTTTCGTTCGGAACATCGTCTGTTCGACACGTTGTGGCGAGCGTGGCAAGCGGTGCGTCGAACATAGGCGAGGGACACGTGGCTTTTAAGCCATTGACTGGTCAATGCCATTTTGCCTATTTTTCGTTCGGAACATCGTATGTTCGACACGTTGGGCTGAGCGGTGTGTCGAACGATAGGCTAGCGACACATGGCTTTTAAGCCGTTGACTGGTCAATGCCATTTTACCTATTTTTTGTTCGGAACATTTTCTGTTCGACACGTTGCGGCGAGCATGGCGAGCGGTGCATCGAACGATAGACGAGCGACACGCCTATTTTTTCGTTCAGAATATCGTCTGTTCGACACATTGCGGCGAGCATGGCGAGTGGTGCGTCGAATGACAAGCGAGCGACACGTGGCTTTTAAGCCGTTGAGTAGTCAACATCATTTTGCCTGTTTTTCATTCGAAACATCGTATGTTCGACACGTTTAGGCGAGTGTGGTCAGTGATGCGTCGAACGACAAGTGAGCGACACGTGGCTCGAGGCCTGCTGTGCAAACTTCTGATATGTTTCTGACGGTCTGACTTCTTGGACGGTTTGACTTCTATCATTTTGCATTCTGGCTGCTTAGGATTCTGCGCCCTTTGGGCTTCCTAAGGGCCCATTACGCTTTCGGCCCAAGCCCCCCAAGCTTGTGTATAAATCCCCCCCCTTCTCTCATTTCACCTCACTCTCTTACTTTCACCTCATTTGAAAATTTCTCACTTCGGCGCTTGAGAGAGATTCCAGTGACCTTTTTCGTTCTCCGGCGAAGTTTCCGACCGGGTGTGTCACATCAGAAGGTAATTTATTTTTGTTTTAAGAGATGTCTAGGGTATCATCTGGTGAAGGGACCTTCCCCTCGGGTCGGGACGAAGTGCCGCCTCTGACTGCTTCTTCTAGGGTCGACAAGGGGAAAGGTGTAGTGGTTCAGCCTTCGCCGGTAGTGGAGACAGTCTTGGAGAGAGAGCGGGGGAATGGGCTAGTTCGGAAGGCATTCGATCGCCGTGTCTCACTTGAGAGGGGTTCGCCAATACAGCGCCAAAGAACTGAGGCATGTCGAGCATGGCATGGGACGGTACTATGAGGAGAACGAACCACGAGAGCTCACCGAGGCGAACGATATTGTCTCCATACTTACGGAGGAGGACCTTCGCACTATCAGGAGGTGCTTCATGATTCCTTCGGAGTTCGACCTCCTTCTTCCTGGCCCCGTGGTTAGATCCTGCTCTTCATTCTCCCCCAACCTATGTGTGTTTCCCTTTGACGCTTATACGCAGGTCTCCGCCTCCCTCTTCATCCGTTCGTGAGGGAAGTGTTGCGATGGTATGGTGTTTGCCCGATCCAGCTTATGTCGAACTTATAGAGACACGTTACGGGGTTCGTGCTTCACTGCCAGGCTGCGAGGACCGAGCCTCGTCTCAATGTCCTCCATAGGTTGTACAAGATTCATCAGAAGGTGTGGACAGAGTACTGGTTCTATCTCACTGCTCGGAAGGGCATCAAGCTGGTCGACAATCCTGACTCGGTGAAGTCTTGGATGGATAAGTATTTTTTTATTCTTAGTAAGGAGTCGTGGGATATCCCAACTGTTTAGAGGAAGACGTACCGAGGAGGGCGAAGGCGGAGCTATCTCTGAGCCCTGAGGAAGATAGGATGGTCGGGATTCTTTTGGATCGACCCACGTTGCACTGGAGAGATATCTCAGAAGAGAGTCTCTTCGGGGGAGGGGGGGTCTAAGCCTGATGAACCCTAGTATGAATTTTCTTTTTATTTATTATTACCCCTTAGTTTGCACAAGTTCTTCAAATTTTTCAACACTTCTTACTTTTTTCTTGTAGGAGACTCAAGCATGGACTTTGACGACATCATGAATAGGCGTTCGGCTCTAAGAGGTAGGCGGGTCGATGAGAGGAAGAGGAAGCACACAGTCGTTCGACCGTCACCGTCGAAGGGGACTAAGGGCGAGAGCAGTGCTACTCCCGTTGTGGATTTAGAACACACGCCTATTGCTCCGACCGTCCCATCAGTTGGAGATCTCCCTCTTTTGGCGATGCTTGCTCTTGAAGCTCCTCCTCTTACAGCGGCGACCAAAACGATCCTGGCCGATGAGTTAAAGAGAATCTTCGTCCTCGATTGGCAAGTGCGGAGGCACGATGGTTTCCTCGGGGACTCGACGAGCTGCATGGAGGTTGTTCGTCACTTGGCCATGCCTAAGGATAAGGCATCCATAGAGCACGGGACTATGGGCGACTCGGCCTTGGAGATTGCGAAGGCGCAAATGACTGTAAGTTTTCGATATTTTGCTTAGTCATAGGCCTTATTTTGTAAACTTCCCATAGTCATTTGCACGAGATTTTCGTTCCTCTTGTTCTTAACCTTTGGTTCTTGCTTTCTCGCAGGCGACCTGCCACTTTAGTTATCTGCTGAGGCAAATGGCGAAGCAGGAGTGAGAGTTGAAGGCTGTGCAAGACCGGGAGAAGGTCGAGCGGTCGAGGGCGAAGAAAGAGTCTGAAGCGGCCTGCTCTCTTGGTAGAGTCTCAAGCTTCTCAGATTACTCTGCTGGAGGCGGCACTGGTGAAGGCGAAGGAGAGCGCTGAATTGGAGAGGGAGGAGGTTGCTCGAGAGAGGGGAGCGGCCACGAACTAACACCCCTCGTGGATCCGTCCGCCGAGGTGGACACCTAACCTCCTAGTAGTTTCTTTTCTTTTATTTTTAGTCGTAGATTTCTCTTTTGGGTTTGGTTGTAGTAATGCCTAATAGCGGACTGGCGTATCCCTACTAAGTAATGCAAACTCTTTTTTGTGCGGCAACACTTGTGACTTTTATTCAACATAGAACTATCTTGTAGCCCTAGTTAGATATAGAGTCATCTTTTTAGATTTGTCTCGATCTAAGAGATTTTCGTCTCTCTTTTGTTGAATTTTCCAGTATAGAGAGGTGCCACGTCTCCGTTCTGAGCTCGGCGTCGTCATGTTGGGGCTAGCTCGGTCTCGAGAGATGCTTTATAAAGCAGAGCAGGAGGCAGGTCATTTAAGGGTGACCTTGGCTCGTCGAGACATTGAGATGAGGCGCCTTGAAGAGAGGAATCGTGAACTGCCACCCGAAGGCAAGGAGTCATGCCCTTCGTTGGCCATCAGCTAAGGCTTGAGACTCAAGTTCCTTCGTCACTCTCTATTCGAGGCGAGATCCGAGAGGGACGAGTTGAAGAACATGGTGCTTGAGAAGAGTATGGAGGCAGCGCATCTTCGAAGGTGTAACACCTCGAATTTGTAAAACACCGAAAATGCCTGTTTTTATATATTTTGAGCGGTGAAAATTTTTTTTGATATATTTTAATTTTTATATTGATATTAGTATGAATGTTTGTGGTAGATGGGTATTCTTGTTCTATTAGAATTAAGAGTTGGGGTTTATTTATAATATTTTGCATTTGGAGGGCCTATATGTAATTATACCATATTATTATTATTATTATTATTATTATTATTATTATTATTATTATTATTATTATATTACCAAATTAAACCCCTCCCCATTTTTCCTTCTTTCTTCTTCTCCCTTCCGTTCTTTTCTCCCGATCCAAAAGAACCCATCCGGCCCCTTCTCTCTCCCGCCCAAATCCAACCCATTTCTCCGCCGTTTTCGAATTAAATCGATGGGATGGCTAATTGAAGGGTTCTCTACAACGTGGTAGCATCGGATTTTCGAAAGGATTCCGAAAAGGTATACCCTATTTTATTTATTCGTATAAAATTAAGTGTGGTTAGTTTTATTGAGAAGAAATATTATAATAGAGAAATTTAGAGAGGTTGGAAGTGGTAGATTGGAGGAATTGGTAGATGGTTAGAGAAATTGTAAGTTGTTGAGAAATTAGGATTTTGGGTTTGTAAAATAAAGTTATATACATGAGAATTATCCCTTGTATGGTAGAAAAAAAAAATTGTAGTGAGTCATTAGAATAAAATGGGGAGTGGTGATTTTGGCATAAACTCGAATTAGGGAGTTAATGAAATCGGGTGGAAAACTCGATCCAAATAATTATAGAAAATGCATATGAGGGTGTAGAGTATTATGAAAGGATTAATATAAATTTAGGATGATTTTATAGGCTTAAGCTCAATTAAATTGAGTGAAATAGACTATAGGTGAAAAGTGCACGCCGGGTGTTCGATGAAATGCCCGAGCGAGATTTAGGTGAGAATTTGATGGGTTCGGAGGTGTAGTTGAGTTTTATTATTATTATTAACCCTAATATGTTAGATTAGGACAAAGGGGATTAAGGAATTTAGAAAATATGAATTTTTCTTATTAGAAAGCCTCCGATCAATAAGGGAGTGTTTGTATTAGAACCCGAATTCGAAATCTATCGATGTAGCTCACCTACATATGTCATCTGTGACGCGTGGGTGAAGACGGATTGAAATTTGGAGGTCCGAAGGTTGAGTTTTGAGCTTTAAACTAATCGGTTCTATAATTTTTCAATTAGGAGGAAAAAGTCGAACTTCGACTGGCTACAGGACGGACGTGGGACATCGTTTGCTCGATCCGTCAGGTGAGTATGTTGTATTTATAAATATTTTATATTGTGGCCGAATTTCGTGGCTTTGTGATGTATTTCGTAGAAGTTATATTAAAAACTGATTTTGAATGAAAATACGGATTTTTAAGGGTCCGAAACTGAGTTTTTGTGATATTTGAGGAAATTAACTATTTTAAGTATACAAAACCTATATTATGGGTTAATGTGACGTGTTCAAGTATAAAAATTAAATATATTAAATCGTTTATGCATATTTTTACCCCGTGCATGTTTTGTGCATGTTTTTGGGGTATATAGGCCGATATAGGCAATTGGGTATATGCGGAGCCTGGTGTATGGGCTAGCATGCTATGGATGGATGTTATAAGATGTAATTAGACGAAATTAGTGATTGTGATCATGTTTTGAAAATCCGTGTAATTATAGTACCCGTTTTGTGCATGTTTTGGGGCATATAAGCCCTTATATGTTATTTTACTTATGTGAAACATGATGTATGAGCTAGTATGCTATAATTGGATATTATGAGATTTAATTAGAGGAAATAAATGATTTTGGCCCCTTTTCTTGGAAACCCGCATGGGTGGTGTATGTTTGTGTGTATATATATATCATGATATTGACTCGGAATGTGATAATTGATGAAATTAGTAAGTGGGTATATGGTTACATTATAATTATGTTCGAAGTGAATTAATGGGTAATAATGGATATTATAATGTGATGAAGTATACATTTTGATACTTTTACGATATGGAATAACATAATGTAGTTCTTTTATTACTATTATAATCTTGGCGTAGGCCTATATATGATACAATGTGGTGGTGAATAATAGGGTATTCTTAATATGGGTTGCTATGGAAGAATAAATATTTTGGGGCGCATTAATATTATGCAATAATATGATATGATGTTTTTATATGTTGAATGACAGGGTGTATGCATAATGTGGTATAATGATATGTAGATAAAGGATAAGATGGTACGTGCTTATAAAATGTGTTATTAAATCACGTGATTAAAGTCAGGGTTGTGGCAATTATTGAATTCATAAGTGAAATGCATGTGTTGATAAAGTAAGTTGAAAGGATGAAATGATTAATGCTAATAACAGATGATTTTGTTGACCAGTACCTACAGCAATCCTGGGGGTTTGGGCTAGACCTCCTAATACCCAAGGACCGGCTTGGGGTGCGGAGTTTATTACCCAAACTATGTTTGGGGTGCGGAGTTTTATCGCCCAAGCTATCGGCTTGAGGCCCGGTTTTCCTCGATGACAGCTGTCGCGAGGAAGTACCCAGTTTACCTGGGGTGCGGAGTTTTCCCTCCTGGCTGTCGGCTGGGAGGAAGTACCCAGTTTACCTGGGGTGCGGAGTTTTTCTCTTTTTTGTTTGCCCTCCTGGCTGTCGGCTGGGAGGAAGTACCCAGTTTACCTGGGGTGCGGAGTTTTTCTCTTTTTGTTTTCCCTCGCTGGCTTCGGCCAGGAGGAAGTACCCAGTTTTCTGGGGTGCGGAGTTCCCTCGCTGGCATAGGCTGGGAGGAAGACGTAGCCTCGGACGAGTAAGACTCTGTGTGAGCATCGGTCCGCGTGTTTTACTGGGCTGTCGGCTTTCAGTATATTGGGATACTGTGGCTCACTGGTCGACAAACTAATAAAATAACTTTGTGTTAATAAAAATGTGAATTGTGCGTGGAAAAGAAAGTGGATAGTAAATGTGAATTGTGATTGGAAAAGAAAGTGGATAGTAAATGTGAACTGTGTGTGGGAAAGAAAGTTGTTGTGAATAAAGTAAATGTGAAAGTGAGCGTGTTATGAGTTAGTGTATAAAAAGAAATGATAAATACAGCATGTGATTAATTTAAGGTGAAAATAATAAAAGAGATGTGTTATCATGAATAATACGAAGTAATTGTATTATGTGTGTGATCATTAAAGTAAATACAGATTGATATGAGTTGTAGCTTGGAATTGTTTCAAGGAACTACCCGCCCGCAATTTGTGTGGAAATTATGGGAACTACCTGTCTTGGCATAATTCGCGGGGTGAGTGGATATAATAGTGGTAATGATTGATAGAAATGAGAAATAAAGTGAAGTGAAGATGATAAGTGATTGAAGTAAATTAATAACCAAGCTATCGGCTTGAGATGTGATGTGATATTACCCAAACTGTGTGTTTGATGTACAGTGATTATTACCCAAGCTATCGGCTATGGGATGTGAT
This sequence comes from Hemerocallis citrina, assembly GCA_017893485.1. Classification (NCBI taxonomy): domain Eukaryota; kingdom Viridiplantae; phylum Streptophyta; class Magnoliopsida; order Asparagales; family Asphodelaceae; genus Hemerocallis; species Hemerocallis citrina. The sequence goes on from CM030362.1 coordinate 187,664,404, forward strand.
ATGTTGTGGCCCCAGATTGTGTTTGGGGATTAAGTGAAAATGATAATAAGATATATTACTTATAAGAATGAGAATTTCTAAAGTGGTATAATGAGAGGGAAATGAACCATAAAGCATGTTTTGATGTAATAAGTATAAGCATTCGATCAATAATGTGTTAATGATATGATGGGGTGTAAGAGCATTGCAATAAGCAATTAGATGTATATTTGTGATATAAGACTTGAACGAATGTGGTATTAAGAGAATATAAGCAATTGTAAGAAATGATACTGGGTAGGGAAAAATAAAATAAATACCCGTATTATGGGATTGGTTATGAAACTGGTTATTAAGAGAGTATGTGTATTGTGAATTGTATTCATACAAATGGTTATTAATGAAAGGAGTAATAACATACAAATGGTTATAATGCTATTATGACGATACTTGTGGAAGAATGAATATTGGGTTAGAGTAGTTAAATTAATAAGTAATGGATGATATGTGTATTCGTATTGCGGATGTAAAATAAGAATATATATATACGAGGTTGATGTGAAGTAAATTATGAAATGTGGGAAGTTATGGATAATTAATTAGTTGAATGCAGGATTGACAAAGTATTTGATATATCATTGTATTGACGATGTCGTTGTGTTCAGGATTCAGGTTGCATTATCTTAATTTGGTATTCGTAAGTTTAATTTATTTTCTGTATACTATTTTAATTTGTCATTAGATTAATAACTATACTCACACCAGAAATGGCTAACCCCTTAGTGTTTGGGGGTTAGGGGAGTCTGAGGACTACCCTAGATCCCCCACTGTTGCAGGTTCTCATCAGTGCAGAGGTGAGCGTGGATTGGTAGGATAAATTTCTATTTTAAAAATTTGTACTATTTAGTTATAGGAATAGTAAAATTTATGATCTAAATTGTATTATGGGTGTATAAGCATGTATATGACAATGATGAGTATAGTGTGAGGTGGTGTGGTATGTTTGTGACCCGTACCCATCTCGTTGTGGAGTACCGGGCTCTATGGTAGGTTTTACAAGGATTTTTCTAAAATTTTACCTCGTTTTTCAAAAAAATTTATAGTTTTTAATTGATATTTGATAATCCGTTATGAGTTTGGCCCCCAGAGCATTATATTATATTGCCTGTGTGTATCTGCTCATTTTGGCCTGGGGAGCCCATGAAAATATTATGTGGATTGTGAGCTACGGAATTTTGAGCAGAATTCCGTAAGCTTTTTGTGTTTCGGGGCAAAATTTACAGGGGAGACTCTGTCAAAATTTTTCCTGAAATATAACTTTCTTAGTTTATGATTAAAGTGATGTAGAAATTGAAGGAATTGAATTTGGAGACTTAGTTTTCAAAAAAAAAAAATTGGGGTGTTACAGAAGGTCTATCTCCGATGTTTCCCGTGGGGGCCGTTCGGGGTAATTGCCTTGCTTGAAGATCAGAGTGATAGATGACTCACGCAAGCAGTGCGTCGTCGAGCTGGAGGTAGAGAATCTACGTCTACGATGACTTTCCGAGGGGAGCAATGTTAGAAGCACTTCCTACCCTCGGGATGATTACGCTCAAGGAAGGTCATTCCACGAGTTGGCGCTTTGTTCGCCTCCCATCTTGCGAAATCCCAGGGACACGCAAAGTGAAGTGGCCGGCTCGTCGAGCGGAGCATCTGTCGGGGTGACTGTTAGGCTCTTGGGTGTCGATGATGTGACCCGGCTCGCTGGATTAGAAACCTCTGTAGAAATGAGGCGACAGCAACACAGCGCTCGCCGTCCCCCGTGTCGCTTAATAGAAGCATCCCACTCCCTAGGAGGAGCTAGGTCGAAATTCTGTAATCTCTTAGTCTGTTATTTGAGTTTTTGGTCTAGAATAAGACTCGCATCTCAAATAAGACTTGTATCTCCAATTTTGATGAAATAATGTATGAGTTTTTGGTCTAGAGTTAGACTTGTATCTCAAACCTTGATGAAATAATATATCGCATCTTTCGAGTTTCTTCTGAGATTTTGTGTCTCGCCAATGTTCGCAAGAATATCAATAGTTGTAGAAGCAATTCCAAATTTTGAGCTACTTTGTACTTGCTCGTTCGCAAGTAGCTAAAGCGGCATCGAACCAAGTGTTGGACTTCGAACTTGTCATTAAGAGAGTATCAACAGTTGTAGGAGCAATTCCGAATGGTGAGCTACTTTGTACTCACTCGTTCGCAAGTAGCTAAAGCGGCATCGAACCAAGTGTTCGACTCCTAACTTGTCGTTAAGAGAGTATCAACAGTTGTAGGAGCAATTCCGAATGGTGAGCTTCTCTGTACTCGCTCGTTCGCAAGTAGCTAAAGCGGCATCGAACCAAGTGTTGGACTCCGAAATTGTCTTTAAGAGAGTATCAAAAATTGTAGGATCAATTCCGAATGGTGAGCTACTTTGTACTCGCTTGTTCGCAAGTAGCTAAAGCAGCATCGAACCAAGTGTTGGACTCCGAACTTGTTGTTTGAGAAAGCTTGTGCTTGGTAAAAGAACATTAAGACAATAGTTTTTCTGAAAAAGGAAACCGCTTTTTATTAAAAATGAGTTCTAAGTGGTTGCTTCTGAGTTGCAAGCCATTATTACATTTGCAAAAACAAACTAAATAAGGAAGAAATGACTTAGAAATGCTCTAGAGCTAGCTAGAAGTTGCTTGGAGCGGTGTTTTAACACCCTTGGTACTTCAATAGGTGCTCCGCATTCCATGTCCTTAGCACTCTCTTGCCCCCCGGGTTTTCAAGTTGATACGCGCCAGGTCGGACAACTTTTGAGATCCTGTATGGTCCTTCCAAATTAGGTGCTAGCTTGCCTTTCTTGCTTGGAAAAGAAATTGATTGCTTTCTGAGCACCAAATCTCCTTCTTTGAGATTAGTAGAGCGGACTCTGTTGTTGTAGGACTGCTCAATCCTACGTCGATAGATCTCTTGCCGGTTGGAGGATCTCTTGCAGATCTCATCGATGAGGTCCAAGTTACCGCGAAGCTCGTTCGCATTTTGCTCTTCGTTGTAGGCAATCAAGCGGAGGGAAGGCAAATCGACCTCTAGTGGGATGACGACTTCGGAGCCATAAGTGAGTTTGAAGGGAGATTCTCCTGTGGGGGTCTTCTTAGGAGTGCAGGTAGCTCTAGAGCACATTGGGGAGCTGCTCTACCCATAAACCCTTAGCAGACTTATCCAATCTCTTTTTCAAGCAGGAGAGAATTTGCTGATTGGCGTTCTCTGCCTGACCGTTGGACTATGGGTGGGAAATCGAGGAGAATCATTAATGGATACCAAGGTCTGCGCAAAAGTGCGAAAAGCTACCCCCATGAATTGAGTCCCATTGTCTGTTACCAAGATTCGAGGCACACCGAATCTGCAGACAACGTTTTTTCAAAAGAAACGCTGAACTCTATTCTCTGTGATCGTCGCTAGAGGCTCGGCTTCGATCCATTTAAAGAAATAGTCGATTTCCATGGCCCGACACTGGAAGGAAAGGCTCGAGCAGGTCCATTCCCCACATTGCAAAAGGGGTTGGACTGGATAAAGAGGAGAACTGGGCTTGAGGTAAGCGGCAATTTGTTGAGAATTTTTGGTAGAGGCCGCATTGGCGAACGTGTTGTTCGACATCGCTAAGGAGAGTGGGCCAGAAGTATCCATAATTCAAGATTTTTGCGAGTGAGGGGCCTTGCTCCCAAGTGAGCGCCACACATCCCTTCATGGAACTCCTTCAAAGCATACTGGGCTTCCTCGAGGGAGAGACATCTCAAGTAGGGTCTGCCGTCTACTTGAGTGTATGAGCATTTGTACATGACCCCCTCGATGAGTGTGTACCGCTCAGCTCTGGTTTGGATCTTTCGAGCCTCCTTAGATCTAAAGGGAGGATCCCATCTTTGTGGAACTCGAGCAGGGGCCTTATCCAATTCTCCCCGAGTTCCAGGGGCAGCGTCTCCATCGGCTCGGGATCTTCTTCCTCGATGTTGAGTCTCAAGAGAACTTCTATTAAGACGGTTTGTTCGAGCCCCTGGAGGGAAGAGGAAGCTAGCTTTGAGAGGGCATCCGCCTGCACATTCTCTTCTTGGGGGATTTGCTGGAGTTGTGCATCTGGAGGGAAGAGGAAGCTAGCTTTGAGAGGGCATCCGGTTGCACATTCTCTTCTCGGGGGATTCGCTGGAGTTGTGCATCTTCGAAAGATACCAGCAGTTCTTTGACCTTGGCCAAGTATTTGGCCATACGACCGTCTCGCGCTTCGTATTCCCTTGATACCTGGTTCACTACCAGCTACGAGTCACTGAATATCTTGACGCGTTGGCCCCGGCCTTGCAAGCCATACACAGGCCGGCTATAAGGGCTTCATATTCAGCTTTATCTTCTTCTCTTACCAGAACAGCATTGAGAGTCTGCTCCGAAGTGGCGAGGTATATGTAGAGGACTTCCCCGGGCTTTGGCTTGCTCAAGAGTGGGGGGTGGACTAAATAGGCCTTGAGCTGATCAAAGGACTTTTGCTGCTGTTTTCCCCACTCAAAGCCTTTAGCCCCTCTGAGGGCTTTGAAGAACGGGAGACATTTTTCTCCGGACTTGGAGGGAAAACGCCATATGGCCGCGAGGCGGCCGGTAAGTCTCTGCACATCTTTAACATTGGAGGGGGATCCATGTTGATTATGGCCTGAATCTTCTAGGGGTTGACTTCTATGCCTCTTTGGTTGACCATGAACCCAAGGAATTCATCGGATGAGATGCCGAAGGCACACTTGTTCGGGTTCAGTCTCATATCGTGCCTCCTCAACACATTAAAAGCCTCTTGAAGATTAGAAATATGATCTCATTTGCTGACATTGTTTACCAACATGTCGTCTACGTAGACTTCCATGTTCCGACCGATCTGTTCCTTGAAGACCTTGTTAACATGGTGCTGATAGGTGGCATCGGCATTCTTGAACCCGAAGGGCATGACCCAGTAGCAATTTAGACCCTGGTTGGTGACGAAAGAGGTCTTCGGAATATCTGGAGGAAACATTCTGATCTGGTTGTACCCGAAAAATGCATCCATGAAACTTAAGAGTTCGTAGCCTGAGGTTGCATCAAGCAGAGCATCAATGCTCGGGAGCGGGAACGAATCTTTGGGGCAGGCTTTGTTTAGATCCGTAAAGTCTATGTAGATCCTCCAGCTCCCGTTGGCTTTTTTGTCCATCACGATATTAGACAACCATTCGGGATAGTTGACCTCCTACATGAACCAAGCCTTCAAGAGTTTCTCAACCTCTTCTTTGATAGCCTGCTGGCGCTCGGGAGCGAATTTGCGTCGCTTTTGCTGAACAGGTCTGGCCTCCGAAACAACACTAAGGTGGTGCATGAGGAGCTCTTCGGAAATTCCCAGCATGTCTGTGCGGTCCAAGCGAATAAATCGCAATTACCCCTTATACATTGGATGATGTATTCTTTGATTGGAGGGGGAAGGACCTTACTAATTTGGAAAGTCCGGGCCAAATCTCTTTCTGAGAATGCTACTTCTTCTAACTCATCGACCGGCTCTGAGATGGTCTGACTACTCCCTTGTGGGAGTTCAAGGGCTTCAAGGGAGAGGACCGGCCATCCTACCAATGTCATGTAGCATTTACGAGCCGCCTTCTGGCTCCCTCTGACTTCCCTTACGCCTGCTGCGGTGGGGAATTTCATCTTCATATGGTAGGCTGAGTATGGCGTGGAGAGCAGCTAAGCCTGGTCAGCCTAGGATTACGTTGTAAGCGGTCTTCACATCCACCACCATGAAATCCATTGGCTCAATTCAGGTGATTGGAGTTTTACGGGATGTTACGTCAAGAGTTATGACACCCTCGATCGTCATTAGCACTCCTGTGAACCTGTGGAGAGTGTATCCAGTGAGCTTGAGTCGATCCCTAGATAGCTTAAGACCCTGGAAGGCCTCTAGAAAAAGAATGTTGACCGAACTGCCACTGTCGACCAGGACTCGGTGCACATCGAAGTTGGCCATATGAAGGTTGATTACTAGAGAATCATAATGGGGTGTTCTAACGCCCTCTAAATCTTTATCTGAAAAAGTGACAGGGACCTCAAGGCCCTTGGGGGAGGATGGTTCTGCACAAAATTCACCTCTCGGATGAAGGCTTTTCAGGAGGAGTTCGAACCTCCCCCCATTGGTCCTCCGTGTATGAGATGCAGTATAGCTTCAGCTTCGAAATCCGGGGTCTCGGCGTGCCCCTCGGTTCGCTTATTAGCTCCCCTGGGGGGCAGAGAAGGATCTGCCCTGTACTTTCTTACAAACCTGGAAAGTTTCCCTCTCTGAATAAGGGCCTCGACCTCATCTTTTAGGGCCTGACAGTCATCCGTATCGTGGCTGTGGTCCCTGTGGAAGCGGCACCATTTGTCCCTATTCCTCTTTTTGCCTGTTGTGTTCATCTTTGGAGGTGGTGGGAGGAGTCCTTCTTTCCCGACTTCCATCAGTGTCATGCCCCGCTTCCCAAAATACAGAATATGAGTGCGTGACGAAGCCCAGCGAATGATCTTAACATCATTCATAAGCTGTAGGATCGACTGAGCATCACAACAAGAATATGCAAGAGAGATATATATAACCAAGCATGCATGAATAAATTCTAAAGCAACAGAAAACAGTTTGAAAATAAATAATAATGTCCACATAGTTTTCAAGTCTGGATCAAGTGTAAAACTCGGAAACAAGTCTTATACAGCGGAAGAAATAAATACCTTAAGGAAAGCAATTATTTAAACAGGTCCTTGCTCCAAGCAAAGCCTGAAATGTCTGCTCGCCAATTCCAGCAGGTAGCTTGTCCCAAAGTCTGCTTAATAAATATAAAAAGGGAAAACAGGGAAAAACACAAGAAGATTCCCTTAGTACAACCTAGGGCCACAAATAGTGAAAACAAGTACAAGTATGTGGAACAAGAATTGGAATCAAGAATGTAACAGGGATACAACAAGTAGTGGGAATCTAAGAACTAGCTAGCAAGAGGGACATCCTAGTAAATAGGCTAGTTAACAACTACTAATGGTAAAACATATGACAGGTGAACCTGTAGGGGTATCTAACATCAAGTGACAAGTCTCAAGTCTAGTGTCATGTGTTATTTCAAATGTCAAGTCTCAGGTAGCAAGTTGTCGAGTATCAGGTAACAAGTATCAAGTTCAAGTTTCATGCTTCAAATCTCATGTATCATATCATCAAGTATCAAGTAACAGGTGTGATGTTCAAGTTTCATGTTCAAGTCTTGTAGTTATTACTATCTAGGTAGCACTTCATGCATCCATCTTTTTACTACATGGTTGCTACAGTCAAATCAGTTACGTTTAGACCTAGTAATGGATTTTATAGGGCGGCGTACTCAGGTATCCAGTATCAAGCAAGCACGGTTCATGGATACGAAAATAAACAAGTTCACGAAGCGAGTCTGTGAATACTAACAAGTTCAAGAACCACACAGTGGGTTCATGAATACAACAAGTTCATGAGCCAAGTAACTAACTCCATGAATACATCAAGTGCAACAAGTTCATGAACCGAGTACTGGGAAACACGAGCCCCCTTCCGAGTATACTTACCTATATTGTCCACTACTATAGTCTTTCCCTTAAATCCCAGCTTGTTACATTTATTAATTATTATCAAGCAAGCATAAAAGTGTGCGAAACAAGGTACGAGAAAGTGGTGGGAAACACGTGTCAAAACAGCGAATCACACAGCTAGTGTTCAGGCAGAATTTGTGTTTTTTAGTTTATACATGTAAAACAGTGTTGAAATAATGTTAATTAATTCTAAGAAAATTTGGAGATGTCTTATAGGGTGTCTAGAAACCGCATATAAAATTTCAAGTCAAACGCTTGCTGTTAACCTAGTTAAATTAATTCGTAAAGTAAAGGTGTGCAGCAGTTTTACGAATCTGCGTCTACCGACACAGCTGCAGTAAAACTATAATAACTCCTAAACCGTAACTCCAAATTCGAAAATTTTGGAGTCTAACGATATCTAGACATCCAGGGCTACATTTTCTATTCAGGTCTTGGGTTCAGATTCTAATGATAAATGGGTCGAAACAGCAAAAGAAGATTCAGGACAGCAACATGTGGGAATAACTTACTAGTATAGATTTCATGGAAACTTGTTATTAGGCGTCTAAGTTATTGTGTGATTTAAATACATGATATTGGTGGTCCAAAAAGCAAGTAATAATTATTTCTCAAGTCAAATGGTTGCAAGATCATCAAACACAAAATGTAACATGTGTCTACAAATCTAGGGCTCCTTAATCTCATGTGTTCATGTGTTCAAGGGGTAAAAGAGTCCAAGTAATTATAATTTAACACAATGAAATTTTTGTGACTCTAAGAATTATAAAATTTTGGAGGTTTGATATTGATCAACAACGATAGTCAAGGAGGAGTCACAATTCTAACTATTTGTAGTATTTTTCAAGGGATGCTTGTACTAGAACAAATAAATTGTACAAGGGATACTTGCCTTAATTGAAGACGATTAGATCCACTTGCTGAAGAAAGTTGGATCGAAAAATTCCGGAAGGAGTCTCCCAAAAACACGTGTAAAGCACGTGCGAAATCAACTGTAGATCGAGTTTTCCCCCCACACCAGATTGTCCAGAACAGCAAACGGCAAGGTGGGATTTGGTGCGGCAAAACAGCAAAGCAGCAAATGCAGCGAATCGGATCGCTTCCTCAGAGCGGATCTGGGGCCGAACAGGAAACAGCGATCCCAGGATTCGCTATGGCAAAACACCAAGCAGCGATCTGATTGACTCGATCGCACGGATCTTGAAGCGATCTGACGCCTGAGATTGGATCCCGCCCAATTCAGCGTCTTCTTCCTCTTCGTTCTCTTCTTCGACGAACCAGCAAGCGAGGGAAAGGGAAGGTGGGGGGTTCTTTCGATGGTGGCTTTGTGATTGTGGCGACGCGACGGCGTGGCTGCGACGGCCACGGAGAGGCGGCGACGAATGTGGAGGGCGACGCGCGTGGTTCTGTTCGTGGTTCGAACAGGGGAGGAGTTTGGGGGAGTGGTTCGGGGTGTTAGCGGCGTGGACGGAGGTCGAGGAGGATGAGGGGGAGATGAGGCGATGGAGGGTGGAGGTCGCAGGCGGAGAAAATGGGTTGGGTTCGAGAGTTTGGGGATGGCGAATGGTGGATGATGGGTTCGGGAGTTTGGGTTCGATAAATGAAGGCTCTGGGAATAACGCAGGCGATGGTGGTTGTGAGATGGCGGTAGGGTTAACGAGGAGCGGGGTCGTGGTGATGAGGGGATGAACGGAGAGGCGATCAGAGGTAGGGGAAGTGGGTTCTGTGAGCGAAAAGAGCGGAGGAAGGGAAATGGGGTAGCGGTGGGGTGAGTTAGGTTTACACAGTAAATGGGGGGGTTAAGGTTAGGGTTAGGAGATAGGGTTTATATAGTGCGGGTTTCGGGTTTTGGGTATCAGGGTATCCGAATTGAATAGGACCTAGTAGGAGAATTGATCAAAATGCAATAAAATGGGGAATAAAGAGATAAATGAGAAGAAATAGTCAATTCTTCATGAAGAATTACACAAAGTGCACGCAAATGAATTCGATAAAAGGACCAAGAATTGAGTCGAAAACAATTTGATTATTTTATTCGAATAGAAACAAAATACTGGATCACAAATTTATAAAGAGTACAATGGGGCAAAATACAGTATAAAAATACAAATATGGGAAAACAGGAGTTACAATCAGGATGGCTGAGACACTCGCGTTGAGTGGTGTGAACTTCTTGAAGCGGGGAGGAGGGCGACGCTGGCCTCCATTATCTTTCTTGAGCTTCTTAGCTCCTTCTTTAGCGTCCTTCCGTTTGTTTCCGGAGGACGATCCTTCAAGAGTGGGGCGGGTGAGAGCCTCTTCCGCCCGGATGTATTTCTCACTCCTAAGAAGGAGTTCTGAGAAATCTCGAGGAGGCTTCTTGGCAAGGGATGCCCTGAGATTTTCGTTGGTGATGTTGGATTGGAAAGCAGCAGAGGCCACGGATTGGTCAAGGGAGGCGATGGATCGAGCCTCAGCGGTGAAATATTTAACATAGTCTCTTAGCCGCTCGCTCTTCCTTTGATGGAGCAATAGCAAAGAGGTGCTCTTTTTTCTAGCACGACGGCTACTTACGAAGTGAGTAAGGAAGAGCCCTTCGAACTGATTGAAGGAGAAGATGGAGGCCGGGGCTAGTCGTGAGTACCATTCTCTTGCTGGCCCCTTCAGCGTGGCAGGCAAAGTTTTGCAAAGAAGCGCTTCCGATGCCTGGTGGATCATCATGAGAGTTTTAAAACTCTCGATGTGGTCAGCGGTGGGTCGGACTCCCCATTGTATGACTCAAAATGAGAGGGCTTGAAGTTCTCTGGGACTGGTACTTCCATTATGGTTCGAGAGAACGGAGGCCTGTTGGGGCGAAAACTCCTCGCCCGTTGTTCCTCTTCTCTGTCAAGTCGGCCAAGGCGCTTCTCCGACTCATGAAAATGACGGTAGACCGAATCTTCCCTTCGATCATATCTCACTGTGCCCCGGGGCTCGTACTCATGCGGAAGGGGACTGGGAGTGCGGCGGTGATAGCTTGGGGCAGGTTGAGGACTGGGAGTGCGGCACTGATAGCTCAGGGCAGGTTGAGGATTAGGAGTGCGGTGCCAATAGCTTGGGGCAGGTTAAGGATTGGATGCACGCTGGTCGTGGTTGGGAATGATAATGAGGGCCCTCAGGACTGCTTCTTGAAACAGCTGGAACTCCTCCCTTGTGACAGGTGCCTCCCGCTCTCAGTGGTCTCGTGGGGCGGGTCGACCGGTTGGAGAGCAGCTCCTCCTTTGACGATGTTAGGGTGAATCCCTCCTCCTCCTGGGAGAGTTAGATCTTCTGCGGTCTTGTCTACGGTGGGCTCGGGCTCTAGAGGACCGGATCACTGGACCCCTTTGATGTTCACATTGGGGTATCCCATCATGGGTCTGCCTTTCATCCAAGCGGGTCGAAAGATCTATCCTATGTTTCTAGTTGACAATAATATGTCGGAGATCCTTCGACATAGGGGGACTGTGAGAGGCTAGGGAGTCGGACGAGGGGTTATCTATCGAAACATGGTCATGATGAGGAGGTCGCCTCTGTAGACTTCGGCGGGAGGGTCCTGTAGCAGCCCCTTGAGGCCCTTAAAAAGCCTGCTGGGGCTGAGGTTGCTGAGGAAGGGGTTGTCCAGGTTGCGGTTGTGTAACCCTTATTTTTCACTTTACGTATTTTTGACTGTATGTTTCATTTTTGGTATTTTTCTCCCTTATATTTTTCTGAACCGTATATTGGAATTGATTTCAATATATATTCGTTTTATTTCATTCTGAGCTCCTTGTGTTTGATTGTTTGTCTCTTTTGATCGTTTTCCAGCATTTTGATCATTTCCTCATTTTTGGTCCCATTATCTTTATTTTATTGTTTCATGGTGTTATGGTGGAGTTTTGGTGGTGTTTTTCCTTTCCCATGATTTTTAACTCCTAATAAGATTTTTCAAGAGCCATAGAATTCACTCTAAATTGTTTTCCTATTGGTATTTGACCCAATATCTATTACCCATTTGTATATCTATTACTACATGCAAATACCCACAACCCAATAACCCACATTTACACCCTATATATATACCTCCTAATCACAAACCCTAACCCTAACACCTCAAACCCTAAACTCTCTCCCTCTCTCCTTCTGGCCTACACACAACCCGAGCCCTCAACTCCAACAGCCGGCCTCCATCTACCTAGGCCGACACCCCCCTTGCCGGCCATCTCTCCATCTCCGGCCATCCATCACCACCACACCCGAGACCTCCTTTCCTTGCGTGCCGATCACCCAAACCATCACCACCATCAACAAGTTTGCACTTTTTGAACCCCATACTCTCTCTTCGTGGTGTTTCTCAAAGTGGGTGCTTTCCACTCTGTTCGTTGCATCAAAGGATTCGTTCATGAGAGGATTTTGTTCGTAGTTGCTTGGATTCGTGCTTGGAATGGATTTTGTTCGTGGGTTTTGCTTCTAGGATTATTTGCATCGTTCTTCATCCCCAAAATAAGGCAACTAACTTGTACTCCAATTCATTTTTTTGATACAAGTAACAAAGTTCACCTATAATGTAGTTGGGTCGAGAGACAACCTAAGATTGTGTTTTCCGTTATGGGCTTTGTCTCTATTGTGATATTTTGGCCATAGATGACTCATGACACAAATCTTGATATGTGATAACCTAGGTTTTGCTCAATTCTTGATTTTTGACATGTATGTGAATATTTGAGTGAATTATGTTTGGATTAAGACCCATGTGAAATAATAGGTGTGGACATGTTAATAACCCTAAATCATGATATTTAGATGCTGGGTAGATTGTATTTCAAGTTTGGATATGTTTGGATCAATATTCTTGAAGTTATGATGTTCTTGATTTGAAGTGTGAAATCTGTAAATTCTGGAGATTCTGTTTTGATTGCTGTTTTCGCCCATGCTACAGCCAGTATCTTGATTCCTGTAAAAAATATGAAATTTAGATAATTTTGTCTATTTTCAAACCCCACTAGTTTTGCTTGATTTGGATTTCGTATGACTGAGTTATGACTATTTTAGTACAGAGGTGTCGATCTATTCCAGATTCTGTTTTGGGTTAATTTTGTTAACAAACTATATTGAAGAACTATTCTATACATATTATCTTGATCCAATATTTTGGTCAGTGTTTCTTTATGATATTAGGGACTACCCAGAATTTTGATGAATTTAATTGATAAGTTTTATGTGGTGTTTCATGCTCGTTTCTAAAATCTATACATGCTGTATTTTGCTTGCTGTCCAGTAAAGAACTCTATTTTCACTATGATTCCCTTTACTGTATGAAAATTTTTTGTGAAATGTGAAAGTTAGTAAATTCTATCTATTTTCGTATACCTTTGGAAGAATTGGATTTCGTTTCACTGGTTGCGAGATATCTTAGTTTTCGTACAGCAGTGTTGCGATTTCCAGATTCGCTAAACTATGTTTTCTTGATGCTTTTCTTATTTTTGATGACTTATCTATCTTTTCTGGAAAATTCTGAAATTCTATATTTTGATTCTGGACATATAGGGAAATACCCCAGATTTTTTGTGAATTTATTTACTGTGTTTTCTTGCTGTCTTCATGCTCTTGAATTCGTTTTCTTGATTTCTGGCTGAACCTAATTCCTGTGTTCAAATCAGTTTTGAGCTGTGTTGCTGTGAATTAGTATGTAACTTAATTATGCTCGCTGGATGCATGTGGATGTCTATTTTCCAGATCCTTTGACGGATCTATATTTGCTTGTTTGTAACTCTTGGAATCACTTATTTTCTACAGCATGGTCTTCCTGTCCTGAACTTGAGATGTGTTTAATTTATTCGTTTATGAGCTATCTTGCACTTGTACATGCTTATCTTGCTACTTGCACTTGTCACATGATCATGCCATGCTATTCTTGATATGTTTTGCACATACACATGCTTGTTTGATATTAATAATAAAATAACCAAGCTGGGATTTAAGGAACAGGTCTAATAGTGGATAATTCAGAAATGTGTACTCGGAAGGGGATCCACTGATCCTACGTGATACTTGACATGATTACTTGATACTTGCATGCAAGACAGAATACTTGCCACTTGCACTACTTGACACGTGATTACATGATACATGATACTTAGAGCTTGGAGCTCAATTACTTACTTGTCCCCGAGTATACTGCCCTTTATGGTCCACTATGAAATCTAAAGCGAAACTGTTTTGTTGTAGCAACCATGTAGTATGGGCTGCATGAAGTATTACCTAGATAGTAATTCACTACAAGGCTTGATACACGCTACTTGAACATGACTTGAATATGATACGTGAACATGATACATGCTTGCTTGATACATGACTACATGATTACATGAGACTTGTTTATATGAGACTTGAAACTTGATACTTGATACATGAACATATGACACTTGATACTTGATGCATGTTTATAGGATACTTGATTACTTGACACTTGATTTATACCATGTACACTTGACACTTTTACCATGCTAGTTGTTTACACATGACATCATACTTATACCATGTGCTAGTTAGTTTCCCCATGTGCTTGTATATCCTACATTATAAGTGACCCGTGACTTGCAATTGACGAGTACTTGTGTTTTCTCTTTTCCTCTTTCCTGCATTCGATGAATTGCAGATTATGAAGAACAGGTTCAGGATGGTATTGGAGACTTGAAGTATTAGTGCTGCTTGTTTTATTATTATTTCTTGTATCGTACTTGAACAATAATTGTATTCGTGAGACTTGGATTATAATTGTATTTGTGAGACTTGAATTTATTTCTTGTATTTGGGCAATGTGACCCAAGACTTGTGTTTTTTTTCAGATCATGACTATTTGAAATTTAAGTATTTGGTTTCAAGTATTCGTGATGGTATTTTGACTCATTATGTGCATGGGGTTGATAAATCGCTTCCGAATCTGTATGTTTCTCGTGCATGTTGTTAAGATTTCTTGAACAGCTTATGGATAATGAAAATCATTCGCTGAGCTTTTGTTCCGTATAATTTTGGGAAGCGGGACGTGACAGGTTTTTAGTGGTATCAGAGCCAGGTTTGGCTAATGTATTAGGCAACTAATATATTAGACAAGCTTGGCTCAAACTGGAAATCTGCGCAACATTCACCAACCTTGCATGCATAAAATGAATCAAGTATTATCAATATGATTTGAACGCTAACTATTTTTGGTTTCGTGCAGACTATGGCTCGTAGAGGTTCTACTTCGCAGTCACAGGGTGACCCGATTGAGGCGGTCACTGCAGTGCTTGAGCGCTTTATTAATCAGCAGCAGAACCATAGTGACTTGGTGATGGCTGCTTTAGAAGCCGCTCGTGCTACTCCGCCTATTGCGCCTAGGCAGGATATTCTTCCACCTCATCCGGGAACGGTCACAGACTTCATGAGGCTGCATCCCGACAGGTTTTCAGGCACTGAGACGCCTTTGGAGGCTGAACAATGGTTGATTCGGATAGAGAACCTGCTTTTAGCTGCTAGAGTTGCAGATGCAGATCGTGTGGATGTGGTTACCATCCAGTTGGTGGACTTGGCTCATATCTGGTGGAGGTCTGAGTCCGAAAGACTTGAAAGACCGATCACTTGGGCCACTTTTACTAGGAGCTTCTTGGAGAAGTTCTTTCCTAGCAACACCAGAGTTGAGATGGAGCAGCAGTTCTTAGCCCTGAAACAGGTTGGTCGTTATTTCTAGTAATGGAATTTTGTGACATATTGTTCATGCAATGTGGTAACATAAGACTTTCTGAAACAGGGCTCCAGGTCTGTGGACGAGTACGCAGCTGAGTTTACGAGACTTAGCCGCTTCGCAGCCGTTCTTGTGGCGAACGAAGAGGATAGGGCTCGTAGATTTATCTTGGGGCTTGAGCGAGACATCAAGGTGCAGCTTGTCTCTATGCTCTTGCGTACCTATGCTGAGGCTCTTGAGGCAGCTAGGGCCTAGGAGCAGGCTCGTGGTGGTTCTACTCCTTCTCAGCGGACTGTTCCGTATTCAGTTGCTAGGTCTTCTAGTGGGCCTATTCGGAGACCTGTTCCATTCCCTCCAGTTAGGGCAGCTCCTTACTCTTCTGCGGGTCCTCCGAGAGTTGGTTTCTGTGACTTCTTCCGTATCTCAGGGCATGAGCGCAAGGATTGCCGACGTGCCAATCGTCGCTGTTTCAGTTGTGGTGCCACTAATCATTCGGTGCGGGATTGCCCACGGTTGGCTCCTCCAGCCAGGGGTCCTGTTCAGCCAGTTGCCGCAGCTCGTGATCCAGCTAGACCACCGCTTCCCCCGCAGCGTCAGATCGTCAGTCAGAGTACCGCTATTCCGATGAGAGGTCAGGCTTTCAACCTAACTGCTGCAGATACTGAGTTAGCTGAGGGTGTGGTTACAGGTATCTTTTGTTTTGTTGTTTTATTGTTGGTTGTTCTATTTGTTTTTCTCCATTTCCTTTACTTTATTTCTTTCTGTTGCCTTCTGCTTTTGTTTCCGTCACCCCTATTCAACCCCTTTTTTCCTTATCTCTTTTGCTTTTCTGTCTTAGGTGTTGTGCTGGTTTGCTCTTTTCCTGCTTTTGTTCTGTTTGATTCTGGGGCAACCCATTCTTTTGTCTCCTCTCGATTTGTCACTCGCCACCAGTTGGAGTGTAGCAACATGTTAGAGGCTTGGAACATCGTGACAAGTGGTGGAGTTGTCATTTGTTCCCGTGAGTGCAGGCAATATTTCGTTGTTATTGGGGACGCAGATTTCAAAGCCAATCTGATTGTAATTAGGAATTTGGGATTCGATGTTATTCTGGGTATGGATTGGTTGGGTGAAACCCATGCCGTTATTGATTTCCGTTCCAAGAAGGTTGTGTTCCGGATTTCAGATAGCACAGAGTTTGAGTTCCATGCCGGGGAGTCTTCCCTTGACCGAGCTGCAGTTGATCAGGAGGTTAGTGCGATGGAGTTGCATTCAGGCTGTGAGGCTGCGCCTCTAGTAGTTCGGGATTTCTTAGATGTTTTTTCAGATGAGTTGCCTGGCTTACTCCCTGATATGGAAGTGGAATTCGGTATTGATGTTCAGCCTGGAACAGAGCCGATATCGAAGAGTCCCTACAGGATGGCACCGGTTGAGCTAGTAGAGCTTAAGATGCAGATTCAGCAGTTGCTTGATTTGGATTTCATCAGACCTAGTGTTTCTCCATGGGGTGCTCCGGTCCTTTTTGTTGATAAGAATGATGGTAGTCGTCGACTGTGCATGGATTATCGAGAACTGAACAGAGTTACTGTAAAGAATCGGTATCTGTTGCCCAGGATAAATGATTTGTTCGATCAGCTAAGTGGGACTGCTATTTTCTCGAAGTTGGATCTTCGTTCTGGGTATCACCAAGTCAAGGTGAAGGCTGCAGATATACAGAAGACTGCTTTCAGGACTAGATATGGACACTATGAGTATCTTGTGATGCCGTTCGGAGTTACGAATGTGCCAGATGTATTCATGAGTCTTATGAACCGGGTTTTCTCTAAATTCTTGGATAGATTCATGGTGGTCTTCATTGATGATATTTTGGTGTATTCTCGGAATCGGGAAGATCATGCTGAGCATCTTAGAGTGGTTCTGCAGACTTTGAAAGAGAATCAGCTCTATGGGAAACTTAACAAGTGCGAGTTTTGGCTCGACAGGATTTCTTTCTTGGGGCACATTGTTTTTGGCAATGGTATTTCTGTGGATCCTACGAAGGTTGAGGCTGTGAAGGATTGGCTTATTCCCAAGTCAGTTTCAGAGGTTAGGAGTTTTCTTGGTTTGGCTGGCTATTATCGAAAGTTCGACCAGGATTTTTCGAAGATAGCAGGACTGTTGACTAAATTGACTGGAAAGGATCAGAAGTTTTGTTGGTCTGATGAGTGTGATGAGGCTTTTGTTGAGTTGAAGAACAAATTGACGTCAGTGCCTGTGTTGACTATTCCCGATGGTTCAGGCGGATTTGTGATTCACTGTGATGCTTCTGGTAAGGGTCTTGGAGCAGTTTTGATGTAGAAAGGCCGAGTCGTTGCGTATGCATCGAGGTAGTTGAGGCCGTATGAGAAGAACTATCCTACTCACGACTTGGAGTTAGCAGTAGTGATTTTTGCTTTGAAGCTGTGGAGACATTATTTACTTGAGGACCGAGCGGAGATCTTTACAGACCACAAAAGTCTCAAGTACGTCTTCACCCAGAAGGAGTTAAATATGAGGCAAAGGCGTTGGTTGGAGCTTATGGCCGATTATGATATCAGTTTGCAATACCATCCTGGTAAAGTAAACTTGGTGCCTGATGCTTTGAGCAGGAGACCGGCGGTTATGTTCTTGACTCTGCAGAGGGATCTGATTGAGCAGATGAGGCAGTTTGAGTTGGAGGTTTTGTTGTCGAGTTCTGATCGAATTGTTTTGTGCTTCAGTTGCAGTCGTCTCTTGTTGATCAGATTAAAGAGGTGCAGGCTAGTGATGCACAGTTGCAGAGATTTCGAGCTGAGGTTGAGTCTGGGTCCAGGACGGACATGGTTATTCATTCGGATGGATCTCTTCGTTTTGGGTCTAGATTATGTGTTCTGGAAGGTGATGTTCGTCAGAGGTTGCTTGAAGAAGCTCATCAGTCTTCGTATTCTATCCATCATGGCGGTACTAAGATGTATCAAGATTTGAAGCTTCATTTCTGGTTGCAGGGTATGAAAAGGGTTGTGGCTCAGTTTGTTGCTCAATGTTTGATCTGCCAGCAGGTTAAGGCAGAGCATCAGAGATCCGCTGGACTTCTTCAACCGCTTCCTATTCCAGAGTGGAAGTGGGAACATATCACTATGGATTTTGTGACTGCTTTGCCGAGGAGTCCTAAGGGTCATAATGCCATTTGGGTGATTGTTGACCGTTTGACAAAGTGTGCTCACTTCATTCCTTTCCGCGTCGGTCAGTCTACTAAGAGCCTTGCTGAGAGGTATATGCAAGAGATTGTTAGACTTCATGGGGTTCCAGTCAGTATTGTATTCGACGGGGATACGAGATTCAGATCTCAGTTTTGGAAGAGTCTTCAGAACAGTTTGGGGAGTAAATTAAAGTACAGTACAGCTTTTCATTCCCAGGCTGATGGATAATCAGAGCGTACTATTCAGATTCTTGAGGACATGTTGAGGTCCTGTATGCTTCAGTTTGGTGGGTCTTGAGAGGATCATTTGTATCTCATAGAGTTCTCGTACAATAACAGCTTTCAAGCCAGTATTAAAGCTGCTCCATTCGAGGCACTCTATAGGCGGAGGTGCAGATCACCAGTGTGCTGGGATGAAATTGGTGAGAGAAAGTTGTTGGGTCCGGAGTTGATCACCAAGACAGTGGATGCAGTGGTTCAGATCAGGAAGCATTTGCAGGCAGCTCAGGACAAGCAGAGGCGGTGGGCTGATGTCCATCGTAGGGCTTTGGAGTTTGTTGTTGGTGACCATGTTTTCCTTAAGGTATCGCCGTGACGCGGTGTCATTCGGTTCGGTGGCAGGGGCAAGCTTAGCCCTAGGTTTATTGGACCGTTTGAGATTTTGGAGCGAGTAGGCAAGGTGGCCTATCGTCTTGCATTGCCACCAGCTTTATCAGGAGTGCATGATGTTTTCCATGTCTCGCAACTCAGGAGGTATATCCAAGATGAGAGCCACGTGATCGACTATTCAGAGTTGACCATTCGGCTGGATTTGACTTGTGAGATTCCGCCAGTTGCCATTGTGGATCGGCGGGAGAAAGTGCTTAAGAACAAGGTCATCAAATTGGTTTGTATCGCTTGGAATCCTCACTCGCCTGGTGAGTCGACTTGGGAGCTGGAGGAGGAAATTCAGCAGAAGTTTTCTTATTTGTTTGAGTAGATTGTTTGTGTTTTGCTTTTTGGTTGTTTTGTTTTGCATGGGGTTACCCTATGTACCTTTCTTTTGAATTTCGAGGACGAAATTTTCTTGTAGGTAGGTAGGACTGTAACCCCTGTTTTTCACTTTATGTATTTTTGAATGTATGATTCATTTTTGGTATTTTTCTCCCTTGTATTTTTCTGAACCGTATATTGGATTTGATTTCAATATATATTCGTTTTATTTCATTCTGAGCTCCTTGTGTTTGATTGTTTGTCTATTTTGATCGTTTTCTATCATTTTGATCATTTCCTCATTTTTGGTGTCGTTATCTTTATTTTATTGTTTCATGGTCTTATGGTGGAGTTTTGGTGGTGTTTTCCTTTCCCATGATTTTTAACTCCTAATAAATTTTTTTAAGAGCCATAGAATTCACTCTAAATTGTTTTCCTATTGGTATTTGACCCAATATCTATTACCCATTTGTATACCTATTACTACATGCAAATACCCACAACCCAATAACCCACATTTACACCCTATATATACACCTCCTAATCACAAACCCTAACCTTAACACCTCAAACCCTAAACTCTCTCCTTCTCTCCTTCCGGCCTACACACAACCCGAGCCCTCAACCCGATCAGCCGGCCTCCATCTACCCAGGCCGACACCCCCCCTTGCCGGCCATCTCTCCATCTCCGACCATCCATCACCACCACACCTGAGACCTCCTTTCCTTGCTTGCCGATCACCCAAACCATCACCACCATCATCAAGTTTGCACTTTTTGAACCCCATATTCTCTCTTCGTGGTGTTTCTCAAAGTGGGTGCTTTCCACTCTGTTCGTTGCATCAAGGGATTCGTTCGTGAGAGGATTTTGTTTGTAGTTGCTTGGATTCGTGCTTGGAACAGATTTTATTCGTGGGTTTTGCTTCTATGATTATTTGCATTGTTCATCATCCCCAAAATAAGGCAACTAACTTGTACTCCAATTCATTTGTTTGATACAAGTACCAAAGTTCACCTATAGTGTAGTTGGGTCTAGAGACAACCTAAGATTGTGTTTTCCTTGATGGGTTTTGTCTCTATTGTAATATTTTGGCCATAGATGACTCATGACACAAATCTTGATATATGATAACCTAGGTTTTGCCCAATTCTTGATTTTTGACATGTATGTGAATATTTGTGTGAATTTATGTTTGGATTAAGACCCATGTGAAATAATAGGTGTGGACATTTTAATAACCCTAAATCATGATGTTTAGATGCTGGGTAGGTTGTATTTCAAGTTTGGATGTGTTTGGATCAATATTCTTGAAGTTATGATGTTCTTGATTTGAAGTGTAAAATCTGTAAATTCTGGAGATTCTGTTTTGATTGCTGTTTTCGTCCATGCTACAGCCAGTATCTTGATTCCTGTACAAAATATGAAATTTATATAATTTTTTCTATTTTCAAACCCCACTAGTTTTGCTTGAGTTGGATTTCGTATGACTGAGTTATGACTATTTTAGTACAGAGGTGTCGATCTATTCCAGATTCTATTTTGGGTTAATTTTGTTAACAAACTATTTTCAAGAACTATTCTATACATATTATCTTGATCCAATATTTAGGTCAGTGTTTCTTTATAATATTAGAGACTACCCAAAATTTTGATGAATTTAACTGATAAGTTTTATGTGGTGTTTCATGCTCGTTTCTAAAATCTATACATGCTGTATTTTGCTTGCTGTCCAGTAAAGAACTCTATTTTCACTATAATTCCTTTTACTGTATGAAAATTCTATGTGAAATGTGAAAGTTAGTAAATTCTATCTATTTTCATATCCCTTTGGCGGAATTGGATTCGTTTCACTGGTTGCGAGATATCTTAGTTTTCGTACAGCAGTGTTGGGATTTCCAGATTCGCTAAACTATGTTTTCTTGAGACTTTCTTATTTTTGATGACTTATCTATCTTTCCTGGAAAATTCTAAAATTCTATATTTTGATTTTGAACATATAGGGGAATACTCCAGATTTTTCGTGGATTTATTTACTGTGTTTTCTTTCTGTGTTCATGCTCTTGAATTCATTTTCTTAATTTCTAGCTGAACCTAATTCCTGTGTTCAAATCAGTTTTAAGCTGTGTTGTTGTGAATTAGTATGTGACTTAATTATGCTCACTGGATGCGTGTGGATGTCTATTTTCCAGATCCTTTGACGGATCTGGATTTTCTTGTTTGTAACTCTTGGAATCACTGTTTTTCTACAGCATGGTCTTGCTGTCCTATACTTGAGATGTGTTTAATTTATTCGTTTATGAGCTATCTTGCACTTGTACATGCTTATCTTGCTACTTGCACTTGTCACATGATCATGCCATGCTATTCTTGATATGTTTTGCACATACACATGCTTTTTTGACATTAATAATAAAATAACCAAGCCGGAGTTTAAGGGACAGGTCTAATAGTGGATAGTTCAGAAATGTGTACATGGAAGGGGATCCACTGATCCTATATGATACTTGACATGATTGCTTGATATTTGCACGCAAGACACGATACTTTCCACTTGTACTACTTGACACGTGATTACATGATACATGATACTTGGAGCTTGGAGCTCAATTACTTGCTTGTCCCTGAGTATACTACCCTTTATGGTCCACTATCTAAAGCGAAACTGTTTTGTTGTAGTAACCATGTAGTATGGGCTGCATGAAGTGTTACCTAGATAGTAATTCACTACAAGACTTGATACACGCTACTTGAACATGATACGTGAACATGATACATGCTTGCTGGATACATGACTACATGATTACATGAGACTTGAAACTTGATACTTGATACATGAACATATGATACTTGACACTTGATGCATGTTTATAGGATACTTGATTACTTGACACTTGATTTATACCATGTACACTTGACACTTTTACCATGCTAGTTGTTTACACACGACATCATACTTATACCATGTGCTAGTTAGTTTCCCCCTGTGCTTGTATATCCTACATTATAAGTGACCCGTGACTTGCAATTGACGAGTACTTGTGTTTTCTCTTTTCCTCTTTCCTGCATTCGATGAATTGCAGATTATGAAGAACAGGTTCAGGATGGTATTGGAGACTTGAAGTATTAGTGCTGCTTGTTTTATTATTATTTCTTGTATCGTACTTGAACAATAATTGTATTCGTGAGACTTGGATTATAATTGTATTTGTGAGACTTGGATTTATTTCTTGTATTTGGGCAATGTGACCCAAGACTTGTGTTTTTTTTCAGATCATGACTATTTTAGATTTAAGTATTTGGTTTCAAGTATTCGTGATGGTATTTTGACTCATTATGTGCATGTGGTTGATAAATCGCTTCCGACTCTGTATCTTTCTCGTGCATGGTGTTAAGATTTCTTGAAGAGCTATGGATGATGAAAATCATTCGCTGGCCTTTTGTTATGTATCCGTATTCCGTATTCTTTTGGGAAGCGGGGCGTGACAGGTTTCTAGACAGGTTGAGGGAGAAGTTGTCCAGGCTACGGCTGTTGGACTTACTGAGCGGGTTGAGAGGGGACCTCCTGGAGTGGAGGAGGAGAAGCGGGAGTGGCTCTGCGGTTAGAGACCGTGGTCTTTCCCTTATTTGGAGGTATAGCTTGAAACTACTTTCACGGATGAAATGGGGCTGGATCGCTTTTCAAGTTTCCCACAGACGGTATCAATCTGTTGCTACTGATTTTGGTGTAGGAGCAAACAGATGAATTTTTGGACTCTTGAAGAAAACAAGTAAGCAAACATGTTGACTTTCACCGGCGTTTGACTGGTTTCTCGCCGCCGCCGAGAACCTGCAAAAAGTTCGATACACCGGGATGGATCCCGGCAACGAACCCTCCGACACTCTTGTCAGTAATCAGAAAGATTATGAAAGAGCTTTAGGTGGAAAAAGATTGATTACCTTATTACGGTAGGGGAAGAGGGGTATTTATAGTCACCGTAGGAACCAGTTTCGAGATAAGGATAAATCTCCACTTCCCGAAGTTTATGGATAAGAAAAGAGTTTTGACTCGTTTCGTGATAAGTGGGACTGTTTAAACTATCTTTTGGAATAACCACGAATTTGAATTACTTCTTATCCATCTGGGTTGGTTTGTAATGGGTTGCTACCCATACCCAGTAGAATAGATCCGTTTATGGGTTATTGGGTTTTGAAGAAAGGCCCAGTTCCCATTTCAGACTCGTTTGTGGGTGAAATTACCATTTTACTCCCGAGAGCTTTATGATTCGTGCTTGATTTGAACGGTTCCGATTTAATCCTATTTTTAGCCATATCAATATTACAGATAGTATAGTCAATAAAATTGGGAAAATAGAGTAATGCAACAAAAATCTCGATTCTGAAAGTTTAGACACAGCAGTACAAAAACAGAGATAATTCATAAATTATAAGTCTAAGTTCTAATGCGTCAAAAGGGTGATAAAATAGACGAATAGGGATACAGTTCTTATTCACAAAGTTTTCATCAAGAACGAATATAATCAGGTTGAACTGAATAGCATGCAGTTTGAAAATATTTCGATTGGTTTCAAAAGCATAAAATGAGATACAAAAGTCATTAATTAATTCCACAAAAATTAGGGATTGAACCCAGTCATATTTAGACATACTCAGTAAAATATGCAGTTTAAATTCTACTTTTAATATCAGTTTTAAAATAAAATTCCATACAAAATACATATAGTTCAGAATCTGGAATATACGATATGACTGCAGTAAAATGGCAATAAATCATGCATCAAAAATTGGAATTCAGATCCGTCGAAAGTTCTGGAAACTAAAAATCAGAGGCTACAAGTCATGCATCAAACTTCTCTTATTTATTTTACTGATGTTAACATGGTTAAAACTACTGTACAAAATAGGGCAATAGCAAAACAAAAGTTCTTTATCCATTTTATCAAACAACTTAACTACAAACGGTCCAATCTAGATGTCATACAAAGCATGGTATATGTGGGTTACTCAAACCAGCATGGCATGTGAATAAACAGTCTATAATGAGATAATACATCCAACAAACATCTATGCAACAGTCATTTACAACATATGGTGTGTCGCAAACAACATACAATCAAGATGTCCACTAATCTAATTATTTTCATGCAACGGGTGTCAATTATTGTAACTACTCATGATCAAGAGATGATGTCAACGGTTTAACTAATAAATATGGATCATCATGAGAGTACAAATATTTTCATACTAGATTACTTACAGTATTAACTTGTATGACAAAAAAAGCACATACAAGCTACTTGCCTGATTATGGAGACGACGAAAACAAAGAATAGAATAACTGGAACGGATTCCAGACAGTGAACACACTAAAAAAGAGACGAGAGACGAGGTCCAAACCAACCAAAAACACGTGCACACAAAGGCACACGCCCACACACAAAGAGACAGCAGCCAGCAACAGCAAGGTCGCACTACAACATATATGGCTTTCTATAGCGGATTTATTACAACATTTAAGTGTTAATGCTGTTAAAAGTGATTAACAATAGCATTTCTGTAGAAAATGCTATCTTTGTAAAATTTGAAATTTATTCTTAGATACGACATCATTTTTAAAATGCTGTATTTTTTACAGCGTTTTAGAAAAGCTATAATATCTGTAAATAAACTGAAATGATATAGGTAAAAAAAATTTAATTCAAAACCCAAAATCATCTAAAATCCTCTCCTCCCCTATCTAAATTCCAAAACCATCGGTCCCTTTCACAAACCCTAGTCCAAATCTCCAATCTTCCTTTTCATCATCGAAACACAACAAACATTCGATTCGAAATTTCAGCTTATTTTCTTTAAATCTCTCATCATTTTCTCATCCCGCAATTAAAACCCTAGCCCTAAAATCTCTTCCTCAATTTCGATCATATCCCTTGCAATTATCGTGATCGGTTGATTATTTTGAGGTACGAGTCTGTATTTGGTCGTTGATTGCTTCGAATTCTTGAATCAATTGGATTTTTGTTGGGCAGGGAATCAAGAAGCGATCTTTCTTGAAATTGGGAGCGAGAATGTTCAGTTGTTGCATGAGGGGGGAGGCATGGGATCCGGATTCCTTTTACCAGATCCGACTCAAAAGCCGTGCTGATGTTCCCAAAAATCATCTCAAGCCCTTAGTTAGTTTATTCATTTTCCCTAATTTTTGCTAATTTTTCCGTATTTTTTTATAATTATATTTGGTTATTAGATTGAAATTGGACATATCTGTTATGCTTGTTTGATTTTAATTGGACATAGTTGAATTGTTAGGCAGCAAAGGCAGAGAAATTAAAAGATGAGGAGGGTTTGGAAATTGAATTGGATAAGCTTGTTACAAAGTTGGATTCAAATGTCATTTCTCCTGGAACTGAATTCATGGTATCTCTATCATCAGCCCTTCGGTATTAGATTCATTTGAGACTGACAAATGATCCGGGGTGGTGAGGAATCAAGGCAGGTAAAATTTGAAATGTAGTTATCTGTTGTTTTTTTTATTATTGATTTTTAGTGACATTTTGTGAAATTGTTAAGGTTGTTCTTTCGGATGCTAATGTACCTGGTGAGGGGGAGGACAAGATAGCATCATATATTCGCTCCTAGAAGAACCTTCCAGGTTTTGATCCGAACACAAGACATTGCCTCTATGGGCTTGTAAACTTCTTTCATTTTTTTATTTTCAAACATGCATTTGTTGGCCTGGTCTTAGTATGAAATGATTGTAATTGGGGTTTTTCTCATGAGATTATTAGGACACTGACCTGATTATGATTGCTCTTGAGACACATGAGATTCACTTCTCTTTGCTTAGAGAGGTGAGCTCTTAAAATCCTTGCTATGACTGTCGTTGCTAACGAATCCTACTTTCAGGTGCTGATTCGAGTCACCTTGTTTTGTAGGATATCCATATGGTGCGGACACAAAAAAAGCACATAATTAGTAAAAAAAAGGTGGTGGGAAGGAGTTGGCAGTGAAGGATAACTGTGATGCACCGAGGAAAAAATTTCAGGTTAATAATTTTCCTTACAAACCGTAGTGTGATAGATTCTAATTAACTGGAATCGGTCGTTCCACTAGTTTTTAGTAAACAAACATTCAATTTCACCTCTCACCATATGCAATAGGGTTTCAATTGATGAACAAAATAACTTTTGTTTCATGTGTTTTTGGTTAACAAACTTGTTTTCTTGTCATCTACTAGTTTTCTTTCATTCTTTTGCACGGGTGTATGCTTTTCATAGCCATCATAAGTTTTAATTTCCAGAAGGTGTAATCTTGGCTATGTAGGTGTAGGTGTTGTAGATAGTAATTTTTTCAGTAGCATTGAAGGGCAAAGAATTCTGATTAGGCTTTTGTTTATGGTAGAGTATCAATATAGATACTGAGTATTTGAACCATGATATGTTTAGTACAATTGGACATATAATTCTAGCGTACCTTACTTTGTTATTGCCATTTGTCAGGGGTATTAGGGAATTAGGGAAAAACCAAAACCTCTCGAGTTTTGGGAGGCGGCTGTATGAACTTATGGATATAACTTTTCTCTTGAACTGGAAGAGTTTCTTGAACTCCGATTTCTATGCTTTCCATCTTCCAGCACTTCCTGCATCAGTGGTGAGCCTTGTTGGAGCTGGTGACTGCTTAGTTTCTGGAATTCTTGCGTCTATTTGTATTGGTTTGGATGTGATGAAAAGTGTTGCCATAGGAGTCGTGGTTGCAAAAGCTGCAGTTGAGAATGAATCTAATGTTCCTTCTCAATTTAACTTGAAAGAATTAGCAGGTATGTATCGAAACATGTGAAATGTTAGTTTTGCAAATAATATAGCACACGTCTCATAAGCTTGTGAAATCTCATATCTACCAAATTTTATAAGATACGAGTTACGGATAAATAGTTATAGATTATTCCAGTTCCGTTTATCAATTTTCCTCTTAATAAGAAAATTCCTTCATAACAAAAGAATGAAGCATGGGTATTGAGTAAACTACAATTTCATTTAGTTTTTAAATATAATTTTCTACCTTATCATTTTAATTTTCGCAGGAAATATTCTCATATCTCCCATATATCTGTTTAAAACACCTACACCCCCCCTCTTTTATGTTTTATTATTTTAAAATTTTAATAGTTTTCCATTGTGTTATATACATAATAATAAGTAAATACACTTTATAATATTAATTCTGCTCTTTAAACGTGCAATTATGTGTCAGTTTAGCATATGCATATGTTCATTTGCATATTCTACAGGATAGCTCAGTCCTTTCATGTTTCTTGTCCTTACATAATTGATTTACTATTCCATCAAATAAGTTGTTCATCTCTTTGGTTAATGTGACTTGGATCACCTACTGCTGCATATAAAGAATTGACAAGCTAGATCAGATATATTAGCAGTTCTTTTAAAGAATTCTCCACTGAAACTTACATTACATTCAATATTGCTGATAACTAACAATTATTCAATACTGATGCCGAGTTTCTGAATATGCTAAGACATCAACATCTATTTTGCAGCTGAAGCTCAACAAATCTTGTCAAGTGCGAGGCTCCTTATACTTGATTGAGAGATTTCATGGTGTTTGTTCTCCCATTTTACATGGCTAGTTTGGACCATTCAGAACCTAAACTCAAAGAAACCATTTAGATGGTGAGTTGCTTGTAACTATCAACCACAATCTAGAGAAAGCACGAGGCTCTTTAAGTGTCTTCTTGTAAACAAATTTTGAGTGTCTTTTGAGTGTCTTCTTTATTCTCAGGCATTGTGAATGTATATTTTGTAGTAATTATTGTACGAATTCAAGTTTATATTTTGAGTGAATGCATAATGGTATCATCCTCATATAGTCAAATTTAGCTCAAACATGTTAAGGTGAACTATGGGAGTTGTTAGACAATGACCTTAAAGACCAACTTCGGCATCTTAAACAGAAATAGGATACTCACATTCAAAGTAGCACGGAAAGAGAACAACAGAATAATTGTTGAATTTTTAAAATTGATTGTCTCTAATATTTGATTCTATACTTTTAACATACTAATTTTAGTTAGATTTGCTAGCTTACATTCTGCAGTAACTTTTGTGATAAAAGAAGGTACACAACAATGCCTTCAAACTAAGATTTAGGTTATTAAATCAAGATGTAGGTTATGGTTTCCATCCTAAACAACAGGATAGAAGAAGCTAGATGTAGGTTTACGCTTGATCTATATCTCCAGACATATTACCTCTTCTGCATCATTTTTTAGCAGTGTGTGTTCATCATCATCATCATCTCCAGACATATTACAACTTTAAAGCTTTTTAGATTGTACTCAGTAACTATTAGATCAACCTCCTTGAGTTAGGAGTTATGACTACATGAATCTTATGTTTGACATTTTTTCTTCTACATTTGCAGATTGGAGACGTCGTGGATGAAACGAAGAATGCGAGTTGTGTTGATGTTAGGCACTCAAGAATTTTTTGTCGTCAGTTTTAAGTTTGCGAGTTGTGTTGATGTTAGGCACTCAAGAATTTTTTGTCGTCAGTTTTAAGTTTATTGGATGAACTTTTGTATCAGTTTATTGTGTAGATATTTCTATGTTGGTATGTTTTTATATATTTGTACACAAATTTGCGAAACTTTTATAGTTATAATAGTGTATTGACATTTTCGATAAATCAATTTTTATTTGTATCCGTAGATTTTTTTTTGTATACAGTTAAAACAAAATAGCGTTCCTAAAATGCTGTAAAAAACCACAAATATCAAAACGATAGCATTGCCGAAACGCTATAAATTTTATAGTGTTTTAACAAAACGCTATAGAAACTATAGCGTTTGCCGAACGCTATAGAAACTATAGCGTTTTACAAAACGCTATAGAATCTATAGCGTTTCGGAAACGCTATAGAAACTATAGCGTTTCAAGAACGCTATAGATTCTATAGCGTTTTGTAAAACACTATAGTTTCTATAGCGTTTTGTCAAAACGCTATAGACTTATTATAGCGGGGCTTTTGATAGCGTTTGTAAAATGCTATCGTAGGTCTACTATAGCATTTTATGAATGCTATCAAATGTCATATTTGTTGTTGTGTCGGCTAGCAGCAATACTAGCAAGGGCGGCGGCCTAGGCCGGGTGTCGCGGCAGCTCGAGGACGAGACAATGGCAGCGACAGGACAGGGGCAGCGCTGCGTCGCGAGGCCAGCGATAGCTCGTTCTGGGGTCAGGTCGCGACCAAAGCAAAGGGAAGAAGAGGAGAGGAAGGAGATGGGGTCTGGTGGTCAGTGGGGGTGTCGCTGCCGTCGGAGAAAGACGACGACAGTGAAGAGGGTTCGGGAGAGAGATAGGTCGGGGGGTAGGAGAGAGAGGGTGACGGCTAGGAGAAGAGAGAGAGATATGTATTAGGGTTTGATAATTAGGGTTAGGGTTCAATTAGGGGTTTAAATAGAGACAATATGGGTTTGGCTGAACTGGGTAGTATCCAATAGGGTAAAAAGAATCTAATAAAAGACAAATAGGCAATGAAATATGTTTAAACAATAGACAAGATCAAGAACAAATTTTAGGCCAAATAAATGGGAATAAAAAGCTGAATCAATGTAAAATGAATAATAAGAGAGAGAAGAACAACACACCATACAATGAAAAGAAGTTAAATACAACCAAAAATAAAATAAATAATCAAGAATTTTATTCAATATAATTAAAAATACAAATATGAGCAATAGGGGTTGCAAATCCTACCCACCTAACAAGAAGAATTTCGTCCTCGAAATTCAACCAGAAGTACATAGGGTAACCCCATAAAAAAAGAAAAATACAATTGCAAAAGCAAAAACAGCAAAATAAGAGCTACACAAATAAATGAGAAAATCTCCGTTGGATATCCTCCTCCATCACCCAAGTCGACTCACCCGGTGAGTGAGGATTCCAAGAAACACGAACAAGCTTGATCACCTTGTTCTTCAAATCCTTCTCCCGCCGATCCACAATAGCAACTGGCGGGATTTCACAAGACAAATCTGGCCTCACAGATAACTCCGAGTAGTCAATCACATGGCTCTCATCACAGATATAATTCCTCAGTTGCGAGACATGGAAGACGTCGTGTACTCTAGATAAAGTCGGGGCAATGCAAGACAATAGGCCACCTTGCCTACTCGTTCCACGATGTCAAATGGTCCGATGGACCTGGGGCTCAACTTGCCTCCGCCACCAAAATGAATGACACCTTGCCACGACGATACATTAAGAAAACATGGTCTCCCACCTCAAACTCCAAGGCTCTACGATGAACATCAGCCCATCGTTTCTGTTTGTCTTGTGCGGCTTGAAGATGCTTCCTGATCTGACTCACGGCATCCAACGTCTTGGTGATCAACTCCGGGCCCAACAATTTCCTCTCGCTAATGTCATCCCAGCACACTAGCGACCAACACTTATGACTAGAAAGTTCCTCGAAAGGAGCACCTTTATGACTGGCCTGAAAGCTGTTGTTGTACGAGAACTCTACGAGATGCAAGTGGTCCTCCCAAGAACCTCCAAATTGCAGCACACAGGACCTCAACATGTCATCTAGAGTCTGGATGGTCCTCTCTGACTGTCCATCTGTTTGAGGGTGAAAAGCTATACTGTACTTCAATTTACTCCACAGACTACTCTGAAGACTCTCCCAAAACTGCAAACTGAACCTCGTATCCCTTTCGGATACAATACTGACTGGAACCCCATGAAGTCTGACAATATCTTGCATGTACTTTTCAGCTAAGCTCTCAATAGACTATCCAACTCTGAAGGGAACGAAGTGCGTGCTCTTGGTCAACCTGTCCACAATCACCTAAATAGCATTGTGAACCTTAGGAGTTAGGACTACTCGGCAAAGCGGTCACAAAATCCATGGTGATATGCTCCCACTTTCACTCCGAAATGGGAAGAGGCTAAAGAAGTTCGGCAGTCCTTTGATGCTTTGCCTTCACCTGCTGGCTGATCGAGCACTGTGACACAAATCTCGCCACGGCCCTCTTCATACCATGCCACCAAAAATGAAGCTTCAAGTCCCTGTACATCTTCGTACCACCAGGATGAATAGAGTATGATGATTGGTGGGCTTCCACAAGCAACTTCTTATGAACCTCACCCTTCGAAACACACAACCTGGACCCAAAACAAAGAGATCCATCTGAGTGAACAACCATATCGGTCCTCGTACCCACTTCAACTTTGGCCCTGAACCCTTGCAATTGCTCATCACCTGCCTGAGCCTCCTTAATCTTCTCAACAAGAGACGACTGCAACTGAAGCATCATGCAACTTCGAACAGAACCTGGCAAGATCGCATCCAAATCTAACCTCCGCATCTGCTCAACAAGCTCTCTCTGCTGAGTTAGGAACATGGCAACTAGTCTTCTACTCAAAGCATCTGGCACCAAGTTTACTCTACCAAGATGGTATTACAAACTGATGTCATAGTCAACCATCAACTCCAACCATCACCTCTGCCTCATGTTCAGCTCCTTCTGAGTGAACACATACCTGAGACTTTTGTGGTCAGTAAAGATCTCCTCTCGGTCTCTAAGTAGATAATGCCTTCATAACTTCAAAGCAAAAATCACAGCAGCCAGTTCCAAATCATGGGTAGGATAATTCTTCTCGTGCGTCCTCAACTGTCTGAATGCATAAGCAACAACTCGACCCTTCTGCTCAACACTACACCTAGGCCCTTGCCAGAAGCGTCATAGTGAACCACAAAACCACCCGTACCATCTGGAATAGTCAACACAGGCGCTGACGTCAACTGGCGCTTTAACTCAGCAAAAGCTCCACCACAAGCTCCACCCCAAACAAACTTCTGATCTTTCTCAGTCAGCTTAGTCAACGGACCAGCTATCTTCAAAAAGCCATGGACGAAATTCCGATAATACCCAGTCAAACCAAGGAAACTTCTCACTTCCGAAACTAACTTAGGAATAGGCCAATCCTTGACCGCAGAAATCTTGGACGGATCAACAAAGATACCATCGCCTAAGATAATGTGCCCCAAAAAGGTAACCCGATTAAGCCAGAACTCACACTTGCTGAGTTTCCCATAGAGCTGATTCTCCCTCAAAGTCTGCAGAACCAACCTCAGATGATCAGCATGATCCTTCCGACTCCGAGAATACACCAGAATATCGTCTATGAAGACCACGACAAATCTATCCAGAAATGGAGAGAAAACCCTGTTCATCATACTCATGAACACTGCTGGCACATCCGTGACTCCGAAAGGCATCACAAGGAACTCATACTGCCCATATCTGGTCCTGAACACAGTCTTCTGTACATTAGCTACCTTCACCTTCACTTGATGATAACCAGAGCGAAGGTCCAACTTCGAAAACATCAGCTCCACCCAACTGATCAAATAAGTCATCAATCCTGGGTAGCGAATACCGGATCTTCACTGTAACACTTTTCATCTCACGGTAATCCACGCACAGACGACGACTCATGTCCTTCTTGCTGAAAAACAAGATAGGAGCGCCCTACGGGGACACACTAGGCCTGATGAAACCCAAATCCAGTAAACCCTAGACCTGCACTTTTAGCTCTGCTAGCTTAACTGGTGCCATCCGGTAAGGACTCTTTGATATCGGTGCAGTACTAGGCTGAACATCAGTACCGAATTCAACATCCTTATCCGGGGGTAGCCCAGGCAACTCCTCAGGAAACACATCTAGAAAACCGGCACAACAAGAGGTGCAGCCTCACAGCCTGAATGCAACTCCATTGCACAACCAGCATCCACAACAACTTCCTGACCACGCCCAAGGGGTAACTCCTCAGCATGGAACTCAAACTCCTCACGACCTGGCATCCTGAAAACAACCTTCTTCGCTCGACAATCGATGATAGCGTGGATCTCACCCAGCCAATCCATGTCGAGAATCACATCGAACCCTGAACTGCCAATCATAATCAGATTAGCTCTGAAATCAGCACTTCCAATAACCACAGGACTCTGCTTGCACTACCGGGAACAAACAACAACACCACCACCTGTAGTGATATGTCAAGCAACCGGCAAATCACTGCACACCAACTGATGCTGATCCACAAAGCGGGAGGAGACGAAGGAATGGGTTGCTCCGGAATCAAAAAGAATACGAGCAGGAACATAATGAACAAGAATAACACCTAAGATAGATCCAAACAGGGGAAAAGATGAATAGATGAAAGATAAATAAGGAATATGAAAAATGATGCAGAAGACATCATGAAGAAAGATGCAAAAGAAATAAATGAAACAAGGAACAAATAACAGAATAAACAAAGAAACACAAAATAATACCTGCAACGAATTCCTCCCTAGTTTGAGCTTCCTCCGCGGTCATGTTGAAAGCCTAACCTCTCCCTGGAGCAGCGGTCCTCTGAACGACAATCTGATGCTGAGGAGGAAGTGGCAGTCTAACCTGACTACAGACTGGCATAACTGCGTCCTGGTCGTGCCTCCTCCGAGGATAATCTCGAACCAAGTGGTCAACAGCACCACAGCCGAGACAACGGTGGTTGGCCTTCCAGTAATCCTTGCGCAAATGCCCAAGGGCTTGGCAAAAGTCGCAAACAACATCCCTCCGTGGAGGAGCAGGACAGTAGGGAGCTGTCCTGGCGGCAAGAACCGGAGCTGGCCTCCTGATCGAACCTCCAGTAGGCCTGGCAGCAACAGCAGCGGGGTACTGCACAACCCGCTGAGAAGGGGTGCTCTGTCGCTCAAGCTACTTCCAAGGTATTCGCATAGGTACGGAGATGATGGGTGGCCAAGTGCACCTGAATGCCCTGATCAAGACCCAAAAGGAACCTCCAAGCACGGTCTCCCTTATTCGCCACCAAGGTGGTAGTGAAGCGGCTAAGCCTAGTGAACTCCACGGCATACTTGTCCACGGATCTAGAGCCCTGTTCCAAGAAATACTTGGTGTTACAACATTGTACACATAATATGTAACAAAATCTCAAAACATGGCACTAATAAATCAACCAGACAACCAACCAACCAACCTACTCCAGGACAAGAAATTGATGCTCCATCTCTACCCGGGTGATGCATGGGAAGAAATTCTCCAGGAAGCTTGAATGAAAGTGGCCCAAGTAATAGGCCGCTCTAGCTTCTCGGATTCTGCCCTCCACCAGATGTGGGCCAAATCCACCAACTTGATGCATACCACATCCACACGGTCGACATCAGCGACCCTAGCTACCTATAGCAAACTCTCGGTCCGAATCAGCCCCTGCTCAGCCTCAAGTGGCATCTCGGTACCAGCGAACTTATTAGGGTTCAAACTCATGAAATCTGCAACAGTACCTGGACAAGAGGGCACAACCATAGGGACAGGCACAATGGGGGTCGGAACAGCATTCCGGTTAGCAGCTTCCAAAGCGGTTTTAACCAGTTCGCTGTGCTCCTGTTGCATCTGAGCAATCTACTAGAGCACCTGAGTTACTGCTGCCAACTCAGAATGGCCTTCCTGCGAAGACGAACCATTCTTACAAGCCATAGTCTGCACAAAACCCAAAATAATTAGCATTCAGATCCAATTGATTAATAATTATTTTTGCAATGCATGGCCTGTCGGGAGTCATGTAAATCCGATCGAGTCAAGCCTGCCTAATGTATTAGTCAAACTAACACATTAGCCGAACCTAGAGCTCTGATACCACTAAAAACCTTGTCATGCCCCGCTTTTCAAAAGAATACGGAATACGGTACGCGACTAAGCCCAGTGAATAGTTTTCACCATCCATAAGATGTATGGACCTGCTTGACTCATCATAATAGTAAATATAACAGTATACTCCAACCAAGCATGCAAAAACAATCATAACTCAACAGTATTTATTGAATCAATAATAAATATTCCAACAAATACTAGATCCGAAATAAAACAATAATTATGGGACAATAAGTCCAAATACAATCTCAATGCAGTTTATGAGATATAATAGTTCATCGAAATATTTTAAGCAAATTATTCCAATTGTACAGCTCAAAACTTTTGCTCACCAACTCCAGTAGGCAATTGATTAGCAAAACCTGCTCATATGGCAATTACAAGGAAAATAGGGAAAACAGGAAAACATATCGCCCGTTAGATGCAAGTCCGGGCCGCAAGCAATACAAGTAGGAAAATAGGGGAAAAACTAACTAAACAAAAAATACTAACATGGAGAAAGAAGTAAATATAACAGTCTACAGATGACAATAAACAGTGTAGTGATAACAGGAGAAGCATAACAGTAACAGCAGTAACAGTGTGTCAACGGTAGCAGTAATCAACAGTAACATTGTTTCAACAATAATAGAAACCAACAGTAACAGTAACGATCCACAGTAACCGTAACAGGATATGATAGTGTAAACAATTATTCATATGTCTAATGTTCATTACTAGCTAGGTAGCACTTCATGCGTCCAAGAATTTACCACATGGTTGCTACACCAAACAGTTTCGCTTTAAAATTTGAACTTCTATAGGGCAATATATTCGGACAAACAGTAACAGTAACAGTAATCACAAATAGTTACGATGTCATGGATCATGCCCTCATGATTCCAGAGATAAACAGTAGGTACCACAGTAAACAGTGGGAAAACGAGTTCCTTCTGAATATGTATTTCTATATTGTCCACTACTCGATCTTTTCCTTTAAAAATCCCGGCTTGATTTCTTTTATTATCAATAAACATGTGTGAACGAATACAAACAGTCTAAGATAGGGCAAGAATAGGAAATAAGTCTAAAATGATATAGTGATTGCAAAAATTGAAAAAAACAACTCATAATAGTCAAAACAACGAAATTTTCAGTTCTGGACAGAAAGACACTACTGTACAAAATCTGAGATTCCCGTTGCTAAAGAATAGAAAATCCAGATCCATCAGGAAATCTAGAAACTAGACTCTCTGCCGATTCCAGCACATATATATAAGTCACATATCAGCCACAGAAATAGGGTCGAAAACAACGTTTAATACAGAAATCATGTTCAGCCAGAAAATGCAAAATCTTGTTTATAAGCATGAAAAGAGTTCAAAATCATCATAATTAAATCTGAGAAAAATTTTTGGAAGATTCCTTAACATATCTAGTTTCAAAATATAAAAATATCATGAATTTATATTTGTTGATGCTGATTTTGGTGTGGGAGCAAACAGATGAATTCGTGGATTCTTGTAGGAAACAAGTAAGAAAACCTGTTGACTTTCACCGGCGTTTAACTGGTTTCTCGCTGCCACCGTGAACCTGCAAAAAGTTCGATACATCGGGATGGATCCCGGCGACGAACCCTCCAATGCTCTTGTGAGTAATCAGAAAGATTATGAAAGAGGTTTAAGTGGAAAAGGATTGATTACCTTGTTACGGTGGGGGAAGAGGGGTAATTATAGTCCCCTTAGGAAACAGTTTCGAGATAAGGATAAATCTCTACTTTCCGATATTTATGGATAAGAAGAGAGTTTGACTCGTTTCGTGATAAGCGGGACTGTTTAAACTGTCTCTTTGGGATAACCACGAATTTGAATTACTCCTTATCCATCTAGGTTGGTTTGTAACAGGTTGCTACCCATACCCAGTAGGACAGATCCGTTTTTGGGTTATTGGGCTTTGAAGAAATGCTCAGTTCCCATTTCAGACTCGTTTGTGGGTGAAATTACCGTTTTACTCCCGAGAGCTTTAACATTCGTGCTTGATTTGAACGGTTCCGATTCAATCCTATTTTTAGCCATATCAATATTACAAATAGTATAGTCAACAAAATTGGGAAAACAGAGTAATGCAACAAAATATCTCGATTCTAAAAGTTCTGACACAGCAGTACCAAAACAGAGATAATTCATAAATTATAAGTCGAAATCCAGATCCGTCAAAATGGTGATAAAATAGATGAATAGGGCTACAATTCTTATTCACAATGTTTTCATCAAAAACGAATTGAATCAGGTTGAAAACATAATTCTTTACTGAATAGCATGCAGTTTGAAAATATTTCGATTGGTTTCAAAAGCATAAAATGAGATACAAAAGTCATTAATTAATTCCACAAAAATTGGGGATTGAACCCAGTCATATATAGACATACTCAGCAAAATATAAAGTGTAAATTCTATTTTTAATATCAGTTTTAAAATTAAATTCCATACAGAATACATATAGTTCAGAATCTGGAATATACGATATGATTGCAGTAAAATGGCAATAACTCATGTATCGAAAATCGGAATTCAGATCCGTCGAAAGTTCTGGAAACTAGAAATCAGAGGCTACAAGTCATATTCACAAACTTATTTATTTTACTGATGTTAATAGGGTCGAAATTAATGTACAAAATAGGGCAGTAGCAAAACAAAAGTTCTTTTATGCATTTTATCAAACAACTTAACTACAACCGGTCTAATCTAGATGTCATACAAAGCATGGTATATGTGAGTTACTCAAATCAGTATGACATGTGAATAAACAGTCTATAATGAGATAATACATCCAAAAAACATCAATGCAACAGTCATCTACAACATATGGTGTGTCACAAATAACATACAATCAAGATGTCTACTAATCTAATTGTTTTCATGCAACATGTGTCAATTGTTGTAACTACTCATGATCAAGAGATGATGTCAACGGTTTAACTAATAAATATGGATCATCATGTGAGTACAAATATTTTCATACTGGATTACTTACGGTATTAATGTGTATGACAAAGAGAACACATACAAGCTACTTGCTTGATTATGGAAACGATGAAAA
Source organism: Hemerocallis citrina (assembly GCA_017893485.1). Taxonomy (NCBI): domain Eukaryota; kingdom Viridiplantae; phylum Streptophyta; class Magnoliopsida; order Asparagales; family Asphodelaceae; genus Hemerocallis; species Hemerocallis citrina. Next base: position 187,702,651 of record CM030362.1, read on the forward strand.
TGAAGAATAGAATAACGGGAACAGATTTCGGACAACGAACACATGAACAAAAAGACGAGAGACGAGGTCCAGACCAACCGAAAACACGTGCACATGAAGGCCACTCCCACACACAAAAAGACAGCAGCCATCACCAGCAAGGTCGACCAGCAACAACACCAGCAAGGGCGACGGCCTGGGCAGGGTGTCGCGGCTGCTCGAGGACGAGATGATGGCAGTGACAGGACAGGGGCGGCATTGCGTCACAAGGCCAGTAGGAGCTCGGCCTGGGGTCGGATCGCAACCACAGTGAAGGGGAGAAGAGAAGAGGAAGGATATGGGGTCTGGTGGTCGGTGGGGCTGTCACCGGCGTTGGAGAAGGACGACGACAGTGAAGAGGGTTTGGGAGACAGATAGGTCGGGGGGTAAGAGAGAGAGGGTGACGGCTAGGAGAAAAGAGAGATGTGTGTTAGGTTTTGATAATTAGGGTTAGGGTTCAATTAGGAGGTTTAAATAGAGACAATATGGGTTCGGGTGAACTGGGTAGTATCCAATAGGGTAAAAAGAATCCAATAAGAGACAAATAGGTCATGAAATAGGTTTAAACAATAGACAAGATCAAGAACAAATTGTAGGCCAAATAAATGGGAATAAAAAGCTGAATCAATGTAAAATGAATCAAAAGAGAGAGAACAACAACACACCATACAAGGAAAAGAAATTAAATACAACAAAAAATAAAATAAATAATTAAGAATTTTATTAAATATAATTAAATATACAAATATGAGCAATATGGGTTACAAAAAGAGAGAATAGGGAACTAGTTGTTGTTTGAAGCCGAAATTGAAGTCCTGATTTCTTCTATAAAAAATTAAGCCTTAGAATCCGTGCACAGTGCAACTCACAGTCCTGATTTCTTCTCTTCTTTTTCTTTTCTTCTTCCTCGATTTTCGTGCAGCCCACTTCTTCTCTACTCCCTTTTTTCTTTTTTTTCTTTTTTTTTCTTTTTCTTTTCTTCCTTCCTGTGCTTCTAGTCACCACTCTTTTGTTTTGTTTTTTTTACCTTCTTTTGGCCTCTGTTTCCGTGCTGCCACTCTTTTGTTTTGTTTTGTTTTCTTTTATTTGGCCTCTGTTTTCGTGCCCCTTCTTGATTCCTTCTCTGCCTTTATATAGGAAAAAGGGTAGGGTTAGTTAATAGAATTAGTGTACATTAGTAATTAACTAATTAAAATCACAAGATTAAGAATAATCTATTAGATTGTAAGTTAATCATTGGACTAATTATATCCAATAATCAATTCCAACACTGTAGATTTATTTTTTTTTATAAATATTTCATTCCAACCCCTAATATTTTCTATTAATTCTTCAAATGGCCAGTTAGTAAAAATGTGTGCTTTTGAGTGCTCATATTTTTCAGAAATCTTCGTATAAAATCAATTTTAAAATTTAAAATCTTTATCCTTATTTTCTTCCTTGATTTTACCAAAACGCACACCTTTTGCACTTATCCATCTCATTCTTTCTAAATCAAACAAATAAATAAAAATAAGTTTAAAGGAGATAAATTTTAAAGAAATAAACGAGAACTTGCAACTTTAATGCGTAAAGATAGTAATAAAAGTTACATAAAAATTACACACATCATCGCCCCATATCCTTCTTGAGCAGGGAGCTCAAGGATAAGAGTAGATATCTCTCTACTTAGGAAAAAGAGATGCTTGTCATCTTCTTGGCTATGAAGAAGTGGAGACATTACTTATTAGGTAGGTAGTTTTTTATCAGAACATATCATTTATCCCTCAAGCACATGTTGGAGCAAAGATTAGAGACAGAAGCTCAATATACTTGGCTGTGGAAGCTACATGGAAATCAAGTCAGTATGACGTACAAGAAAGGCAAGGGCAATACAGGGACGGATGTATTGTCTATGATGTTTGAAATATTTCATCTCCAAGCAATCTCAGTGGTGCAGCCTACTTGGTTAGTGCATTAAGAACAGAAGTGGAGCAAGATCCTTTTAAAAAGGAATCTAAGACAAAATTAACAAGGAATTGGGGCCAAAATCCAATTATAGTTATCAACATGGGATATACTACTACAAAGAAGGGTATTCCTTAATCACACCTATCCTCTCACTTAAACACTTGATGAAACTTCATCATGATTCTCTGTAAGGAGACATTCTGGGTATGAAAAGACTTGGCTTAGATTGAATACAATTGCATACTGGCAAAGGATGAAAGGGATGCTCAAGGCCTACATTAGAGAATGTGACACTGGCCAGAGGTGTATGTACAACAACCAAGCTCCCTTAGGTCTGCTACAGGCACTGCATGTACCGGCAGTAGTATGGGAAAACTTCAGCATGGATTTTGTGCAGGGATTGCAAAAAAGTTGGGGAAAACGTCATTCTTGTGGTGGTTGATAGACTATCTATGTATGCTCACTTCATTGCCCTATCTTACCTTTACATTCCAAAACAAGTAGCTGAAGTGTTTGTGAATCAACTTATCAAGTTAGATGGGGTACCAGCAACTATAGTAAGCGACAAGGATGTTGTTTTTACTAGTATTTTTTGGAAAGAAATCTTCAACTTGCAAGGCACCAAGCTATCTATGAGTACTTCTTTTCATCCACAGACAAATAACCAAACTGAGGTGGTGAACATTACACTTGAGTCATATCTGAGGTGTTTCTATGCATATAATCCACTACTTGTGATAATGTACTCGTATAATACCAGTGTTCATAGTTCCATTAAATTGTCTCCATATCAGTTTCTGTATGACAGAGCTCCCCCAACCTTGCCTTCTTATGTTCCTAATATTGCAAGGTCATAGGAGGTATCAGAGTCCCTAACTGAGAGAGACATTACACTCTTAATAAGGCCTAGTTGAAGATGAAACAAGCTGCTGACAGGCACAGAACAGAGGAGTATGAGATTAAGGATTTTGTGTATCTTATGTTACAGTCATACATGCAGACATCAGTTGGGGCTAAGAGGATTCACAAATTGTCACATCTATACTATGTTCCTTATGTTGTGATTGATAGGATTGGTTATATTGCCTACAAGCTTCAACTCCCTTCTACTGCTAAAATACACAATGTTTTTCAAATTTTTTAGCTCAAGAAGCTGTTAGGGATAGAGACAAGCTGAAACAAAGCCATCCAGTGTACTTTCATGAACAAATTTTGGAGCCTCTACAGATACTTGATAAGAGGATCGATGGGAAGAGAGGGGTGGCTGTAGTGGAGATTCTGATGCAGTGGATATCTACAATAAAGATTCAACCTAGCTAGAGTTTTAGGATATCTACAATCGCTTCCCTAATTTTCAGAAAATTATGGAAGCTCATTTTCAAGTGGGGAGGAATGATACAGCTCCACAAGCAGTATCTTAACTAGAAAGATATATGCGTATCATTCCTTCAGCTCATGTATCAGTCCCTAGGTGATTTTCTTTATTCCAGGGGGTTTTATGCAAATAAACCAGTCATTTTGAAATGAGGCCACTCTAATTGATTTTCATCGACTATGCATGTGACAGGTGGCAATCTATGAGTGGAGGGTCTATTAGTGGCAAGCCCCAGCTACAATGTTGGTGGTTAGGCAGATGATTCCTTTTATTTTATTTTCTTTTGTACTAATACATAAGTTAAGAATTAAGAACTGTATAAGTATTTGTACTAATAATACATACAGTGTCCCAATTTTTTATGAATACGTTTTTAAACAAACGAGATTCTACTAGTAATAAAATTATTTTCTTTTTGATTAAAGGAATTATTTTCTTACTAATAGCCTCAAATTATGCATATGCATATGTATATGCGTGTTTTTTGTGTTGGGATTGAGAGGCCCAATGTGACAAACAAAACAACACAACAACAAAAAAATTGGGAAAAAAAAACATCATGGCCGGCCAAGATTGGGAGGCAAAAAAGGAGGGAAAAATGAGAAGTAGGGTTAGGGTTTTGAACTTGAATTTGACTCATGATGAGTTCTTCTCCACTCATACACTCCACCTCCATTCTTCCCCAATGCAGCCCTCTCACTTTCTCCCTCCCCCCTCTCTCAAAAATTCGGCCACATTCATCTCCTCATCCTCTATTTAAACACCCTCATCTCATCCTAGCTCTATTTCTCATCTTCTAAAAAAAACATCATGGCCGGCCAAGATTGGGAGGCAAAAAAAGGAGGGAAAAATGAGAAGTAGGGTTAGGGTTTTGAACTTGAATTTGACTCATGATGAGTTCTTCTCCACTCATACACTCCACCATTCTTCCCCAATGCAGCCCTCTCACTTTCTCCCTCCCCCCTCTCTCAAAAATCCGTCCACATTCATCTCCCCATCCTCTATTTAAACACCCTCATCTCATCCTAGCTCTATTTCTCATCTTCTCCTACAATTAAGCTATCTCCTACACCCTCAAACTACTCTCTTTAAGTACTTAGCTATTTATTTGTAGCAAGGAGGAGGAGCAAGAGGAGCCAAGGAGGAGGAGCAAGAGGAGCCAAGGAGGACAAGCAAGTAGGAGCAAGAGCAAGACGATCAAACTTGTAGAACATTGCTTTCATTCAACCAAACAAGGTGGGTGATTCTAATCTCTTTGTTTGTTTTTTATTGTTAAATGGTGATTGTAGTGACTGAAAAATTACATGCATGCTCTAGAATGAACTTAAATAACTCGTTTTGTGCTAAGAAACCCAAAATAGAAAATCCTGTTGAAAAGCTGAAATTTTGTTGTCATTCGTAGCTCATAACTTGAACACTACTGCTTGGATTAACTTGAAATTTTTACATTATGTTCATTTATGTTCTGTTCACATTCAGTAATTTTTTCAGATTTTTATGATTTTTTCTGCTATTAAAATAAAATACAAACTTGCATGCTGATAAGAAGAAAAAGAAACAGTTTTGTTATTATTGTTGTGAGAAGAATGACTTGTATCTTGCTGCATGCTTATGAGAATGATCTGAAATTTTAGTATGTCTTTGTTGAATGTATCTAAGACCTATGTTTCAAATTTCATGAGATTTGGACCAATGTACCTATGTTAATAAAATCATGCAAACTTAGCTAGTTATTTTAGTAAACAGAACTGTTGCTGTTATTGCTCTGTTTCTTATGTTATTCAAAGAGCCATAATTACAAATCTACTTGGTAGAATCACCTAATTTTTGGAAGTGTTTTAACATCATGTGTCAGGATCTAGAAGCTAAAATTTCATAAAGTTCTAACACCGTTTACTATTTTAAATTGATTTTATCCTTTGACTGTGTTAATATGATGTGCTAATCTCAGAATCTGTATACTTGTTAAAGATGGGACCATAAGACCTTGTAAACGACCTTATCTAAAGAAACTTGAAACTAGGGAGTTGTAGTAGACACAGACCTTTCTGGAATGACCAAGAAATCATGATTTGGACAAGTTTACGATTTTATATGATTTTTGCAAGTGACGACAGAAACATAGTAAATCATAGGGCTCATTGTTTTGCACCATGTTCACGAAAATGAGTTTGAACTTGTACTTTATTAGCTTAGAGTTGTTGTTTGAGGTCATAAATCATATTAAAGATGTGGATAAGAGTTAGGACTAAAATTATCTAAAGTTCCTTGCTAAGAGTAGCTCATAGTTACTTGTAGACTCCAATATAGACAACATTGTTCACTGTTTTGAAGTAAAAATTGTATTGGATGTTGGGATAATGTTTTTAACCATTTTGGGATGAAATCCAAGCCCAAAGTGTGCTATTACTTGCTGTCTACCTTGAGTAGAAGCATGGGAGTGCCCGATCACGATTTCTTAAAAAATCGGGATCGGGAATGACTCCGTTTTGGCATAAACGCCAAATGTGTGCTTACTGTTTGGAATTATAAATTGTCGTTTTTAAGGCTCTTAGAACCCCTTTTTGGGTATTCATAGGTTAGGACTTACTCCTAGTGTAATGTACCTTGTTGGGATACATTGGGTTGAGTATTTGAGACTCTAGGACTAAGTCTTGTTGACAAACCTAGACGGGCAGAATAAGACCCGTGTCGCATCGAACGTGTTGGAGGAGATGACTCGTGCGCCGACGTACTCGTCGTGCATGGATGGATTCCATGTTTGTGTTTGGAGCTACCACTTGTCGAGGACTATGGAGCGTGAAGGTTAGAGGGAGCTACTTGTTGGTCGGGCCGAGGTTGCAATCGAACTCCAAGCATAGATGGCGGTGGCGGCAATCGACAGGGTCGATTCGTCATTGGTTCGTGCCAAGTGTAGGTAGAGGCAGGCCAATCCTTGGGCCGGACTGGAGGGCTAGTTGATTCCTATTGTGGGATGGGTTAAGATCCATTAATGATAAAGGTGACTAACTAGAAAGAGTCTACAAGTAGAACTTAGTTAGTTGTCCATAGCAAGCAAAGTTGATTACCAAGTTAGGGATTGGAAATTGTAGATAGATCGCATAACTAAGGGAATGGGTAATATGAGATAGTTCTAGGCTCGTCTAGAAGTTCATACTTCTAATAAGAAAATGAAAGATAATTAGAGTTTTGCTAGAGTGATGGTTTTTAGTAATCGGTTGATAAAACAAATGTTAGTAATCGTGTGATTAATCGTATCTTTAATCTTGGAGTGGGGTAACGTTGATGCTTTGGTAGGACTGATAGATTCTTGATTGATTGTAAGAATAGGCACTAGCGAGGGTGTTCGCCTGTCAGGGGGATGCATGGCGTCATCACGCCTTGCCAAATCCTAGGTTCGTTTAATGCGGACAGAGACCCCGAGCAGCCCTGGGGAGTCGAGGAGACTATGTGGGGGCTCCGCTGTTTCGGCAGAATGTCTTTAAGTCCGTAACAACCTTTGAGGAGGTTTGGAGTGTTGACGTCGTCTCGAGTGCAAGTTCTGCTCTAGTGTAAGGATGAGTGTAGCAGAGTTGGGAAAACCTTATATCCGTCAGGTCCTTTGTTGATCAGTGCGGGCAGGAGGTTTAGAGAAAGACCCAGTGAGCGAGACTCTACGGGAAATGCATTAAGTCCTCCGGCGGGGAGTCCTGGTGTCCGTATATCAGCTTTTGGTGAGGTTTGGGGAGACGTAGATACAGCAACATACCATGGTTACAGCCGTGAAGGAGTAAGCCTGTGACTGGGATCCCGAACATAGTGGATAAAACACGAGGATGGGACACCACTAATGACAGCAGCGACTGGAGTAAGCTAGACGACTATAGCCTCACCATCACTGGAATCAGAAACAGGAGAGAGCACAAGAGTAGGATGCATATCGGGGGATCGAGCCCCATCAAACTGAAGAACGTCGTTTGGTTGGGGGATGTGTAGTATGGGATGCATATCTTTCAACCAAGCGTGCATTAGCTTGAGGAGCATGTGTGCATAGTGTGTGCATTAGATTAGGCCATAGCATACACCGACACTTGTTTGACACCACCTTATTCTTTGCATCAAATATTTTTGGTTGTTGAGGTTGGAATCGTTATATTATGGCGTAGTGAGGATAGCCGTATATAGCATTTCGTCAGTTGTATTCAACTGACGTGCCCATAGTTATTAGTGCAGGATTGCCAGCTTGGGAGCGCGGTAAAGCTCTAGCAGGGGGAAGCATCCAAGTAAAAGTTACTATCCAAATTTTATTGTACATTTTTGTTGTAACAATTAATTGTAATTATTGTATTCATTGGACATTGTAATAATAATTTGATGTAATAAAAGTTTTAATTTCCGGTGATTTTTGTTGTGTTGTGACTCATTTAAAGAAAAATCCTGTAGTGTGTCACGAGTTCCTATGTTAGGAATTTGGGGTGCTACATACAGTGTAGGCGGTGTGGCATATTGCAGATCGAACAACCTTAGGTTGGATTGATGGTTTGTTTTGGTTTACCATTTATGTACTAATACATACATTAAGAATTTTATACTAAAAAGTACAGAGAGCAAAATAACAAAACAAATAGAACAATTACAATCTTATTTTAAAAAAATTGTCTAAAGTTAAACATTACCTAATGATATGGGTAAAAATCATGGCCGATCTCCGCAGAACGATTCTAGCACAAATTGCAAAGCAATAGACTGGGCTCAACACCAACCTCTCTACTGGTCCATGCCAGATAGCTCCCCGGGCCTTCCACAGGCCCATTTCCACACCCGGGTGAACCGCCCATAGTTTGTGTCAGACGCTCCATCGGTTACGCCGTAACCGCCAGCTCCTACCAATTCCAGATCCGAGTTCAAGAGGATTCCAATGCTACCCAAGGATCTCTCCGTGACGAATTTCCCCCAGACCTATAAATAGAACATTTACTGTACCGTTACAAGGGAATCACTATTTTTGCTACAGAACCCTATTCCTCTAAATTGTTGTCTTCTGACTAAAGCATCGGAGGGTCTGTCACCGAGAATACCCCCAGTGTTTCAGGCTTCTTTTTGCAGGTCGGCAGGTCGGCTTCTTCCCTAACCAATCCACTTAATTTCCTCTCGGGTACTGGACGAATCACAGGATCACGGCCGTTTCCCGAATACAAGAACTCACATTATCTGTTGCTCCCACACCCAAAAAACCATGCAACAGATTGGCGCCGTTTGTGGAAAATAGCCAATCAATCCTAATCCTAATTCGAGTTCTAATCGGAGCCATTTACTCTCATGACACCTAAAGCTAAGAAGACCACTACCACGGGCCCAATCCACGGGGACCAGTTCTGAGCACCTCTCATTCTATCATGAGTCAGGTCGAGCGACCTGCAGTTGATAACCTCCATAATGTCATCAATAACCAGACGAAACAGAATGACCTCTGAAACTAGCTTAGCCGTTCGAGAGGCAAAACTAGGCCGTTGAACCCGGCTCCGAGCCACAGTGTTCATCGGTCCCAAAGCCGATATCAACGGTGCAACCAATCGACGAGGGTACCCCGACACCCTGACGACCACAGAGAAGAAGGTCAAGTTACTCGTGCCGAGTTTCGAGAGTTCCAGGCCAAGGTCTACGAGTGCTCCGAGGAAGAGTCCAGGATGAACAACATTCAGCCAAGGAATAAATAGAGGCCCTTGGAGGAGAAGAATCTCCCGGGTCGACCAAATCAAGAAACAAGAAGGATGATGTCTGAAAACGTCTCCAGGAGATGGAAGACAGCCTTGCTCGGATAGCCAAGAACGGAGGACGATCCGGTCGGGGTCATCAACCATCCCAACTGTAATGCCCTAATTTTTCAATTTATGAAAAATTATTTATTTTGCACGTAGTGTGCACGTGCAATATTTTTGGTTAATATTTTCATCAAGGTGAGTAAAGATATTTCAATTTGTGTTTTTAATTACTTTATACAAAAACCTTATTTTAATTAGACTAAAAAGCCTTTTTCTTAAAGCCCAGAATGTAATTTATTTATTTTATTTTAAAATAACTATTTTGGCCCATAAACTAAAGCCCATGGACTTTATTTTTTACACAACTTGTCATGTAGAATACAATTTAAGTGTTATTTTTTTTATATACAAAATTTAATGCATAAATTTTGGTCCTAGTTGCATGCACGTGCACTACACGTACACGTGCAAGTGCACTTCCTTATGCATGGCCGGGAATACTTCTTTTGGAGGGAGATTCAAAAATTGTAATGGTGATCATGGTGGTGGTTGTTAGGGTCATATACTGAAAGCATCACTTTTGTATTAACTTTATTTCCTTATTTTTTTTTTAGTGAGAATCATATGGGCATATGTTTGCATATTGTGTTTATTATAATATTAATGCAAGTATCTGATATTCTATAAGGTTGATAATATGGTGTGAGGTGACACACAGAAGATCATATTATCAGTTCCCTATGGAATATATAAATAGTTCACAACCTAGACGGACTTGGATAATCCATTGGAAAGGTTGTAGTGTAATCTGGTATTAGTCTATCTTGACTATAGGTTTACACTAATACACTTTGTGTGTATTGAACAGGACCAATTAAGGTTGTTCTCTTTGTACTGACTATAAAAGAGAACAAACACCTCTGTTATTATGGATGCTTATGCTCTTAATCCCGATATAATAACAGACATGTATATGCCGTGTGCATTACTTTGACTCATAAAAGAGTGAAATTCATTATGGATCAACAACCTCTATGAATTGGGTAATAGCATTGTATGTATGATGGGCTGTTGATTGTAAAAGGAATCCATGTCCCGATACGTCGGGTTGATGATGTCCCCTTAAGGAGCTCATAAGGATTGTCATGTAAACCCTGCAGGTGGATTACATCCGACATGACAAATAAAGTTGAGTGGTACTACTTAAGGATAAAAGATGTTGATCAATATTTTTGTCAGTAACTTAATTTGATCGACGGATATTCGATATCTTAACATGGGGAGCTCAACGAGCATATAATAAAAGGAGCCCATAAATATAATTTGGGATTAGGAAGGTAGTGCAACAATAGCTCCTTAGTGGACCGAGCTATTGTTAATGGGCCTGGGTTGTGTGTTCGGGCTGAACACGGGATACCTAGATTCGTTAGGAGACCTAACCCTAATTTCTCCTCATGGTCCCTGCCGTAGCCTTATATATATCCTCTATTTCTCTGGCCGTCATTGATCATCTGAAATATAAGATTTTTTCTCTAAATTCGTGATTCACGTAAGGAAAGAAAGAGAGGTCAGCCAAGGAAAAGAAAGGTTGGGAGATCGTCGCCCACACGACGTCCAACCCGAGGAAGGAATACGTGCAGAAGATCTTGGGGTTGCTGTCGTCTCCTTCTCATCGCAGGTATAATTCGTGAACCCTAGATTCCGCTATATAGGGTTAAATCACGTATTTAATCTATTAATCTTTTATGATCGATACGCACACCAATCCGTAGTCCTGGGAATCATCTCAGTTCCATCAGTGGTTACTTAGATGTGGGTAGTTATTGCAACTCCTACTCTCATCCTAGCCCTCCATCCTACAACCAACCAATTGATCCTAGCCCTCCATTCTATTTGATTTTTAGTATAAATACCCCCCCCCCCCCCTGACTAGTTACTTTGTGCTTAATATTCTCTTCCAAACCTATAGTCTAATACCATTATCTAGTTGTAGTTGTGAGTTAAAAAGATTGAGTTGTGAGTGGGATTGTGCTTGCATTCTACCAAGGAGGAGAGGGCCGGCTATTCCAAGGAGGGGAGCTCGGATTGGTGCTTGTGGAGCTTGTGTGCGCATCGTCTAGGAGGAGGTGCATCTCGTTGCAAGGACTTTTGTTGCAAATTGTGTTGTCTCTCCATACAAGGTGGGTGAATTTTCCCTATTTCTAACATAGAAATCCATGCTAGATTAAATTATCAAAATAATGCAAAATGACTAATAAGAATGCACATTTAATTGAAAAGATGATCTCTATGTGATTGATTGGTTGATATGCAAAATTATGTGTGATGCTATTAGTAAAATTCAAGATTTGTGTGCAATATAGCTATAAATTGTGTGAAGAAATCTTTGTTGGTAGCATGATAAATTATGTGCAAAAGATTAGTATATTGATTATGTCGCTTTATATGCTAAATTGGAAATTTTGTTATGACGTAGTAATGAATAAATTAACATGAAAATTTTATGGTTGGAAAATGAATAAGAGTAGAGAATTGTTATAGAGATTGATGAAATTATAATGTCAAAAAAATGCATTAGTAGTATGTCACATTAACCAAATTGTATGGTAGAAATGTGTTATTCATGGAGAAAATTATGTTTAATTATTTAAGAATTTATTTTCATCTACTGGAATAAAATTCATGATGGAAAAAGATTTAATTCGGATTTTTACAGTATATTAGTAAGAACTTGTGATATGCAATTTGATGAACGCCAAAATATTCTAAATAACAGAGACTATGGATTAAATAGAGTTAGAATTATACTGTGACAACCTGAGCACGTAGCTCAAGTGGTCAGAGAGCACGGTTAGCTTCTCTGTGGTGACTGGTTCGAATCCCGTGGGAAGCATTGTTTTGTTTGTTTTTTTTAAAAAAAATAAGTTAACAGCGGGCCGAGAGCATTTAACGCTCTCAGCCACGCTTTATATCGCTGGCACAAACCGGTCTGTTGGCTTGTGCTGTCGGCTGTGACTCAGGGGAGCCGGGCTCGATTCTTGCTATCGGCAAGAATGAAAAAAATTGTTTTTTGGGTTTTTAAGTGTCCAAAAATTATGAAAAAAATATGGTTATTCTCCTAAAATATAAAGGACTTTATAAAAATGATTTGGGAATTATTTGAATGAAATAAACTATGATTTGTGAATAAAAGGCATAAATAGAACTATGGTGCTATATAAATACCCTATGGAAAATTACAACTTACAAGAATAAGTTGAAATGAAGTATTAGAAGATGATTTGGCAAAAATAAACTTTGTTGTGTGACATAATGCAATTTATTCTCACATGAGAATAATGTGGAAAAATATGAAGTGTGAATATTTGTTAGTGATGTAAATTTCCAAGTGAAAGTGATATGTGATAAAGTATATGAAATTCATGTATAGTCATGGACTATTGAACAAGTTAGAAATTATGATTGGAAAAGAGAAATGCTATTTTGAGTATGATAACTCAACATAATCAATTTATGAATTGGAAATACTCATTTTTGAAAATTGTGAATTGAAAATTGAAACAAAAGAGTAGCTAAGTCTCCCCGGCGTTGGAAATGAAATGAAATGAAATTTGAAAAGAAAAGACCAAGGTTGGTCATATTGAAATGAATGAATAAGTCCGGTTTAGTGGAGAGGCTAACTCTAGAGCTTCGATTTTTGTTCATGATTTTGATAAAAGAAACTAAGGATTAGTACATAGTGGAGACGTGATGAAAGTAGGAGAAAAACACGAGTGAGGGCCATCGGATTTGCGGCGGAGAGTATTTAACAGGTTCTTCACGATGAGTCGTGACATGACGTGGATACGGCTCCAGGGTACCATGGCGGCGGAAAGTATTTCACAGGTTCTTCACGATGCGTCGTGACATGACGTGGGTACTGCTCCAGGGTACCGTCCCGGTGGTGACACTTGTGGGATGTTTGGTGACTGCATGAGGATCGTGTGCCATGAAGGAGGCTGAATTGCCATAGGTTCTTCACGATGAGTCGTGACATGACGTGGGATTCCCCTCCAGGTTTTCTGTACACGTGCTTGCACTCATAGATCATCTAGGATACCTACCGTAATTACAGTAGTAGATTAAGTCATGGCGAGGGATTGAACCCTACAAAGATGAAGAACGATTAAGAGGCTTGCCCTCGGACCTATGTTGTATGGGATGCATAGAATCCGAACAAGTGCGCATTAGTGTCATCTAATATAAATAATTGCATTAAGGACTAAGTGCACAATCACAACACGACATCAATAGGGTAGTCCCTTTAGTTTGATTTGTGACAAGTTTGTGTTTGCTAAATATGGAAAATTAAGTTATACTATTTCCAGCATAGAGAGGATGGCCGTGTATAATGATCGTCGGTTGAATAAACTGACGTACCCACAGTCTTATATGCAGGTAAATGGCTTGATAAAGATTAAAGAGGAACAAATGCTTAAAGATTACTCAATGTTGTTGTATATTTGTTTCATTGTTGTAAATTTTACTTCCGCTGTGCAATGTAAAGTGTAATATTGATGTAAACTCTGATATAAAGTGAAAAGTTTAAATTTCTTTGTAAAATTGTACTAAAGGAAGCGGAAAGATCCTGTAGAACATCTCGAATTCAGTGTATTTGGGATTCGGGGCGTTACACCGACCTCCCTTCTCTGCCCGAATCCTCGATGCCCTATTCCGAGAAACTTCAAGCCTCCCTAGTTCGAGACATACAACGGAGAAATAGATCCTCTCGTATGTCGTGCGTTCTCCGCTACTTTGCGTGGACTTGCCCGGGAATGGTATTTTAAGATCGCCCCCCCCTATTCGATTTTCTCTTTCGATCAGCTCGAAGAGAATTTTCTTGCCCATTTCGTAACCAACCGCAAGGAAGAGAAGAAGAGTGCTTCTCTTCTGGTCTTTAAACAGAAGGACGGAGTGTTGCGCCACGTTTCCCAAAATACGGAACATGAGTACGTAACTTAGGCCCAGCAAATGATGTAAACACCATCCGTACGCTGTACAAGACTAACTCAGCAATAAGAACAACAAAATACAACCACGTAAGAAATATAACCACATAAAACAAAGATAAATTCCAATAATAAATGAAATAATCCAACAGTATCAATATCCAACATCCGGGATCAAAACAAACTATGGGTCATAAAGCCGAAAACAAAGTACAACTCATAAAAATATTCAAGAAAATAAATCTAGCAGCAAATAAAACTATGCAGTGGAGACTGGTTCCAACTCTAGAAACGTTGCTCACAAATTCCTTCGGGAACAGATCCTTCAGTACCTGTAAAATCTTGATTTAAAAAGAAAGAAAAGAGTGCCCTTAGAGCAAGTCGTGGGTGGCATGTAGAGAAAACAGAAGGTAAAGGAAAGCATGTATATCAAAGAATAAGGACATGGTCAAAGACAAAGAACAAAACAAAAAGCAGGAAATAATATCTAAAGTGTACAATAATCACGCATGTAATGAGTGATGTCAAGTCAAGATCAAGCATGAGATGCAGGTTGTTAAGTATTTTATTAGCCTATCTAGTGCACGTACTACTGCGTCTCATTCCACAGGTTCCGCGCATGCATAGTGACCGTTTTAGACCGATGGTGAATTCACAGTTCGTGTACTCGGTATTGATAACAATAATTTACATGCAAGAATCATCAATCAATCATTGTAATCAATACTCCTCCTTCTATGTCAAGTGTTCCTGCGTGCGAGAAGGCCTTACCGAGTACATTTCCCGATTGTTCACTACCAAGTCTACCCATAATACCCCGACTTGTTAATAGTTTATTTTCATCCTATGTGAGCATGCAAGAGGGTTTCAATATTGTATATTACTATGTGTGACTAATTTTAAGCATTACGGACAAAGCATGAGGCAAACACATCATATAAATGCATTTCACAAAATCAGGACAGCATGACCTTGCTATACCAGAACATGGATTATGGTCACTACAAAATAGAAAACCTAAATCCGCAGGAAGATCTGGAAAATAGACTTCCACACGGTTCCAGCGAGTATAATTAAAGCATATAAAAGACACAGGAACTAGGGTGAAAAGTCTATTCTAATCCGATTTTATGTTTAGGCAGCATGCAGTAGGTTGTGTTCAACTAATTATTTCAGGTCAGAGAACTCATTAATAAAATCTACGAAAATTCAGAGAAGTAGCTATACATGTCTAGGTCCAGCCTAATTTATTTCAGATTTTTTTTTTACTGTTAATAGGGTCAAATAAAATAAGAAACAACATGATACGCATGAAATTATGAATATGGAATTACTAACAAAGTTGTACTAAAAAGCTGATATCTAGCAGATGACCAAATGGAATTTAAATCCGAACTAGGGAAAAATGATCTAGACTTCTAGGGCTACAATTTATGCTCAATAAGTTATCTCAAATTATGTCATTAGCATGGTTAAAAATCTAATTCAAAGTAAAACATCCAGCAGTTCAGAAATCAACTTAACATAAAAAGGCAACAAATAAATCATACGATCACATATAGCATGCAAATTGGTAATCAAAGTGATCCTAGGTGTCAACATGCAAATTTCTAAGTTTAAGGTACAATTATCACAGTCATGGTGTCAATTCATCTAGCAACTTCAATTTAGCACATATAATTTCAATGTCCAATTTATCAAGCAATCCTATGCATGAGTCTAATTATTTAAATGTACATATGCATGAAACAATGGGGACTGGGTTATAGATCAAAGAGATAGCACGATGTTAAGAGTACGTCGGGTTAGCTCGTGTAAACCCTCGATAATCTTAACGAAATTGTCAAAAGCAGTTTTTGATAACAAAATGGACGGGATCTACTTGCCGGAGATCAAATAAACTTGAACAAAAGAATAAATTAGTTCAAAAAGAGACTTGCGTGTTATATTGCAGATACAATTAAATAGAATAACGGGATAAGAATCTCGGGTGAAAACTCCCAAAAACACGTGCGAAGAACCAACAGCAACAGCAAAAGTCAAGAGAAAAACCTCACACCGGATCGGGATAGAACACAGAACAACAAAAGGGGATCTAATGCGCCCAGAACACGGAATAGCGAATACAACCAATGGAAAGCCTTCCTCACACCGGGATCCAACCCAAACACGGAACAACAAGACGGGATCCGCTGTGGCCGAACACGAACAGTGGCCTCGACCAATAGATGGTCGTCTCCTTCCTCGGCAAGGAGAAAGAGAGAGACGACGGCGTACGGCGGCGACTACGCGGCACTGCGGCGGGGGCGAAGCGGCATCGGCACCACGGACGGGAAGCGACGGTGGCGACGGCAGCCTCGACGACGGCAAACTATGTTTTTCGGTGGGAAACAGAGAGCGACGACAACGACGACTCCGGGACTCGAACGGCGATGCTAGGGGTCTGCAATGTTGCGGTGAGGGACGGCGGTGATACTGGTGAAGTGCACGGAGGTGATGAAGGACGACGGCGATGGGAAATGGCGACGAGAACTCAGTTGAGTTGGGTTACAGTGAGGATGAACGGAAAACACGACGGGGAAGAAGCAACGGTGACGAGGGCAAGGGGATGGAGACGATGATGATGGTGGTGGCAGTGGTGAAGGACGATCGGAGTTGGCAACGGGGTAGGGGTGGTTTTTGGTTAGGTTTGGGTTTTATGAAAACAGAGAAGAGGGGGAGTATGGGATCGGGGAGAGAGAGTAACGACGGAGGAAAGAGAGAGAATAAAAATATTAGGGTTTAATAGGATTATTTATAGGGGATCCAGAATTAGGGTTTTGGGTTGAGATTATGTGGGTTCTGGGTAACAGTTTTAGCTCCAAAAAGAGAAAAATAAATGCAATGAGATGAGACGAACACAAAGGAAAACAAATCAAACTCAAAATAGAAAGGGCAAAATTTGCAAAGAGAACATGATCCAACCAACAGAACACAAATCGATCAAGAGAGAACAAAAGAACCCAAGAAAAGACAAAATACACTATAACAAATGAATCCAAATACAATAATAAAAAGAATACAAAATACAATAAAATCTGAAAATAGAGATTACACGGAGAGTCCCTCCGAGACTTTGTCCGAAGATTCACTGCTGAAGCCCGGCCGATCTCTTCCATCGATTCCGGAGTCGCCTCAGCAGCATTCCGGCACAATGTCCACCATGACCAGCTGAAGACATGACTAGCCAAGAAGCCTTCCCTCGATTTCCCTGACCTCCTCCATAGGGTCGAGAAATACATCTAGGCCAAAGAAGTTTTGCACCCCGGCGGCTGGAAGGAAACCCCGACAAAGGGAAATAGGAAGGCGGATGAGTCCGAGGCCCCAAAAAAATTGCAAAAGGATCCCACTGGTCAAATGCATCGGCCTTCGGTCCCTCGATTTGAAAAGTTCACAACGCTCACTGCGAGCATCTCGGCTATCCTCATGGAGATTGAGGAGAAAGGGATAGTCAAGCATCCCCCCCATCCAACAACAACAACAACAAACAGGAGGATGGACCGAAGATTCTACTGTCGGGTTCACCGGGACCACGCCCATGAGATCGACAACTGTCGGGCTTTTAAGGAGGAGATTGAAGAACTTATATAGAGAGGGTACCTGACTGAGTTCACTCAGAAATCATGGCGAGCCTCCCCTTCTCGAAGGGCGGACAAGCGACCGAAAATAGGTCCCAGGTCGGAGAGAGTCGATGGGCTAGATATCCTCCACTGCATCCATGGTAAACCCATGGGAGGAGATATGAACACCTCCCGCAAAGCTTTCATGTGAGAGGTCAACGCAGTCCACCATCAACCATCACCCAAGGGACGAGGGATATCAATTTCGTTCTCCAATGAAGATCTCGAGGCATTTGACTCCCACATTGTGATGCCCTCTTTATCAGCCTTGGTTTAGCCAACCAAGAAGTTCATCGCATCCTTGTAGACAATGGGAGCTCAGTAAACATCATGTTCCTGGCAGCCTTCGATGCCCTAAAACTCCCCAGGGAAAGGATAAAGCCGGCAGGGTACATGCTCCAGAGATTTTCAGGTGCCTCTGTCCAAATAGAGGGAATCGTGACCCTCGACGTTACGGCCGGGCAGGATCTGGCCTCCTGAACCGAAACTATGAACTTCATGGTGGTAAATGTTCAATCTACCTACAACGCTATCCTCGGTTGACCCGGTTTCGCATCCCTCTAAGCAGTACCCTCAACATACCACATGAAGATGAAATTGTCCACCAGGAGGCTGCCCGAAACTACTACATGGCTGCCATGGGGGCGGTAGTCCTGCCCCTTGATGCTGTTGAGCTCCCCTTTGAAAGGAGTACGACCGGCACAGAGCCAGTTGATGAACTAGAAAAGGTCTTCTTCTCCGAAGATGGCCCATCCAAATGGTTCCAAGTGATTTGATCCCTTCCTCAAGACCAAAGGCAAGATATCATTGACTGCGTCCATCGAAGCCGGGATCTATTCGCATGGGTGCCCTCGGATATGCCTAGGATCTCAGTGGATCTTATAATGTACAGGCTGTGCTTCCATCCGGAATCCAAATCAGTGCAGTAGAGGCATCGCAAATTCACCCCTGATCGGCAGCAAGCGGCTAAGGAAGAGGTATAACAACTCCTCTCTGCAAAGTTCATTCAAGAGGTAACCTACCCAAAGTGGCTGTCCAACGTTGTGATGGTCAAGAAGCCCAGCAAAAAGTGGATGATCTGCATCGACTTCACGGATCTTAACAAGGTCTACCCGAAGGATCCTTTCTCTTTCCTAAGCATTGATGCCCTCATTGATGCAATGTCCAGGCACGAGCTTCTCATTTTGATGAATGCTTTCTTGAGATACAACTAAATTAGGATGTACCCTCCAGACATACCTAAGACTACTTTCATGACCGACCAAGGGCTATATTGCTACCGTGTCATGCCGTTCGGGCTGAAGAACGCCGAAGCTACTTACCAGAGATTCGTAAACCGGGTCTACAGAAATCATATAGGTCGAAACATGGAAGTGTATGTGGACGACATGCTATTCAAAAGCCTCAAGGATTAGGATCATGTGAAAGATCATGAAAAAGCAATCGGGGTCCATCAATCCCATGACATGCGGCTAAACCCATCGAAGTGCACATTCAGTGTAACGTCCGAAAAGTTCCTCAGAATCATGGTCAGCCAATGGGGAATGGAAGTCAACCCCAAAATTTGAGCCATACTAAACATGTCCTCTCTAAGAAATGTCAAGGAAGTACACGCTTCACGGGTCAGTTAGTAGTTAGCGGTTATCGGTCGCTTTCTTTCTAAATCCGGAGAGAAGTCTCTACCATTCTTCATAGCCCTTAAGGGAGTTAAAAACTTGGGGGGGCAAAAACAAGCCTTCGACCAGTTAAAGGCATACTTTGTCAATCCCCGGCTCTTCAGCAAACCCGGGCCTAGCGAAGTTCTATCTTTATATCTAGCTGCTTCCAAGTAGGCGATTAGCGCTGTCTAGGTTCGGGAGGAAAGCGGGTCGCAGAAGCCGATCTATTATATCAGTAAGATACTCCGCAGTGCCGAGCTCAGGTAATCTAAGGTAAAGAAGATGGCTTATGCACTTGTGATGGCGGCAAGAAAGCTTAGCCTATACTTCCAAGCCCACTTCATCCAGGTCCTTACGGACCTCTCAAGCAGGTGCTCCATAAACTCGAGATGTCAGGTCGTTTGATCAAATGGTCCATTGAGTTGAGCCAACACGACATCATCTATAAGCCCCGAACTGCGATCAAGGGTCAAGCACTTGCTGACTTCATAATTGAGTGTACCATCCCCGATACATCCGAAGTCAGAAGACGAGCCAGAATGGGAACTCTATGTTGATGGGTTGTCTTGCGAAGGCGGAAGCAGATCCAGAGTCATACTTAGGGGCCCAGATGCCTTCATTCTCTAATATTCTCTACGCCTCCACTTCTCGACCTCCAACAACGAGGCGGAATATGAGGCTATGATCGCAGGACTCCTCTTAGCCCATAAAGCAGGAGCCAAATGCGTAAGTGTCTTTAGCGACTCCCTGCTGGTCATCAATCAGATTTCCAGGGAATACAAGGCTCACGACGCTCGAATGATCCAATACCTTGCACGTGTTCAGCTCCTTCTCTCGAATTTCCCAGAAGCAACAGTAACCCGAATCCCTCGGGAACAGAATACACACGTGAATGTTCTCTTTAAACTGGCTTCTTCCTTATTCGAATGAATATATCACACGGTCTTGGTGGAGGTTCTCCTAAAACCCAGCATCGAAGTTGCCGAGCTGCCCGAAGTCAACTACATCAACCCACCTACGGGGGCGACAACTTGGATGGACCTAATTTTAAATTTCCTAAGGGTAGCTGGGCAGGCGAACTACCCCAATATCCAACTGAAGAAAGAAAGGTCCGGACCCGTTCCGAGAGGTTCACGCTCCTCGATGATACACTCTTCAAATGTTAATACACCAAGGTAGACAGGAGACCTCATCTCCGCTGCCTAAATCCTGAGGAGGCCAAATACGCATTAGAAGAGATGCACGAAGAAATCAATAGCTGCCACATGGGCAACTGAACACTTGCTAGGAAAATACTCAATCACGGGTACTGCTAACCGACCCTCTTCCAAGATGCTCAGGACCTTGTGAAAAAATGCAGCCCCTGCCAAAGGTATTCCTTCATTCGACACGCTTCCAAGCTGAGCTGAAATCACTAGCCAGTCCGGTCCCCTTTGCTATGTAGGGAATGGACCAAGTTGGCCTTTTCTTGAAGGCGACTGGCCAGAGGCGCTTCCTCATCGTCGTCATAGACTACTTCACCAAGTGGTTCGTGGCGGAACCCCTCGCCACCAAAACCATGTATCAATCGCAACAATTCTTTTGAAAGAACATCGTTTGTCAATTTGGCATCCCTCGGATTCTTATCACCGACAACAGTACCCAATTCAGTGGCAAAAACTTCCAAAAGTTTTGTGTCGACCTAGGGATCTAGCAAAGGTTCTCCTCTGTCTCGTACCCTCAGTGCAATGGCCAAGCTGAGAATGCCAACAAACATATCCTAGACGGACTAAAGAAATGCCTAGACAACTCGCTGAAAGAACTATGGGTTGAAGAGTTACCGAGCATGCTATGGTCCTACCGAACCACTAAAAGAATTCCAACCGGTGAGTCCCCGTTCAACATGAATTTCGGAATTGAGGCAATCATTCCTCTGGAAGTCGGTCTCCTTTCTCCACGCATCATAAGCTTCGCTGAAAGCTCCAGCTCAGTAGGCCTAAGATCAAACCCCGATCTCCTTGATGAGGTGCGCGAAAAATCAACTATCAAAAGGAACATCTACCAACAGAGAATTGAGTGCTTCCATAATCAGAAAGTGTAACTGGCCAAATAAAAGAGGGCAACCTTGTGCTCCGAAGGCACGCCATCTCTGAACGTACCAAGAAAGCAAAACTCGCCTCCAAATTGGTAGGTCCTTATAAGGTTTCTAAAGTGGTCCGTCCAGGGACCTACCGACTTGAAGACCAGGGGGCAAGGCAGTCAAGAGGACTTGGAATGCAGAGCACCTGATTAAGTTCTATGAAAGACCTTAACATGATTCAAACTCATAACAAGGAAAATGTAATACGCGCTAACTTTCAGTGGCCAACGAATAAAGTAAATTTCAGTTCCATCGATCAATTTTTGTCTACTCCTCAGCAAAACAAAATCAAAACCTCGGAAAGAGTGCCTTAACTGAGCACCTCGACTCTGAGCCTTACGTAGTTCCCACTACTAAGCCTAAACCTCGTAAAGAGTACATCAACTGAGCACCTCGACTTTGAGTCTTACGCAATTCTCACTACTAAATCTAAACCTCAGAAAGTGTACCTCGACTGAGCACCTCGACTCTGAGCCTTACGCAGTCCTCACTACTAAGTCCAAACCTCAGAAATAGTTACTCAACAGAGCACCTAGACTATGAGTCTTATGTAGTTCTCACTGCTAAGTCCAAACCTCAGAAAGAGTACCTCAATAGAGCACCTCAACTCTGCGTCTTATGCAGTTCTCACTGCTAAGTCCAAACCTTAGAAAGAGTGCCTCAATAGTGCACCTCGACTTTAAGTTTTATGCTGTTCTCACCACTAAGTCTAAACATCAGAAAAAGTGCCTCGACTGAACACCTTGACTGTGAGACTTACGCAGTTCTCACTGCTAAGTCCAAATATCTAAAAAAATGTCTCAATAGAGCACCTCAACTCAGAGTCTTAAGCAGTTCTCACTGCTAAATCTAAACCTGAGAGAAAGTGCTTCGACTGAGTACCTCGACTCTGAGTCTTATGCATTTCTTACTGCTAAATCCAAACCTCAAAAAGAGTGCCACAATAGAGCACATTGACTCTGAGTCTTATGCAGTTCTCACTGCTAAGTCTAAACCTTAAAAAAAGTGCCTCGACTGAGTGCCTCGACTCTAAGTCTTACGGAATTCTCAGTGCTAAGTCCAAACCTCAGAAAGAGTTCCTCAATAGAGCACCTCGATTCTGAGTCTTACACAGTTCTCACTGCTAAGTCTAAACTCAGAAATAGTGCCTCGACTGAGCACCTCGACTCTAAGTATTACGTAGTTCTTATTGCTAAGTCCAAACATCGGAAAGAATGCCTTAACATAGCTCCTTAACTCCGAGTCTTACGCAGTTCTCACTGCTAAGTCCAAACCTCAGAAAGCGTGTCTCAATAGAGCACCTCAACTCTGAGTCTTACGCATTTATCACTGCTAAGTCTAAATCTCAGAAAGAGTACCTCGACTGAGAACCTCGACTCCACTGGTCTAGGCTAATAGCTCCTTGGGCCTTCGACATGCCGATTTGCGCACCCGAGTGAACCACCAACAGGTTGTGCTAGACGCTTCATTGGTTACACCGTAACCGCCAGCTCCTATGATTAAGGATTTGACCAATTCCCCCGATCCGAGATCAAGCAGATTTCAATGCTACCCAGTGATCTCTCCATAATGAATTTCCCCTAGACCAATAAATAGAACATATACTGTACCGTTACAATGGAATCACTATTTTCGCTGCAGAACCAATTCTTCTAAATTGATGTCTTCTGACTTAAGCATCACAGGGTCGGTCACTAGGAATACTTTCAGTGTTTCAGGCTTCTTTTTGCAGGTCGGCAGTTCAGCTTCTTCCCCAACCAATCCATTCAATTTCCTCTCGGGTACTCAATGAATCACATGATCATGACCGTTTCCCCGAATACAATAACCCACATTATTTGTTGCTTCCATACCCAAAAAATTAGTGCCTTAACAGAGAACCTCGACTCTAAGACTTATGCAGTTCTCACTGCCAAGTCCAAACATCGGAAATAGTGCCTCAACAGAGCACCTCGACTCTAAGTTTTAATCAGTTCTCACTGCTAAGTCTAAACCTCAGAAAGAGTGACTCAACTTAGCACATCGACTCTGAGTCTTACGTAGTTCTCACTGATAAGTCCAAACATCAGAAAGAGTGTCTCAACAGAGCACCTCGACTCTGAGTCTTACGCAGTTATCACTACTAAGTCTAAACCTCAAAAAAGTGCCTCGACTGAGCACCTCGACTCTGAGGCTTACGCAGTTTTCACTGCTAAGTCCAAACCTCAGAAAGAGTGCCTCAACAGAGCACATCGACTCTCTTACGCAGTTCTTACTGCTAAGTCCAAACCACGGAAAGAGTGCCTCAATAGAGCACCTTGACTCTAAGTCTTATGTAGTTCTCACTGGCATGTCTAAACCTCAGAAAGAGTGCCTCCACACTGAGTCTTATGCAGTTTTCACTGCTAAGTCCAAACATCGGAAAGAGTGCACAACAGAGCATCTCGACTCTGAGTCTTACACAGTTCTCACTGCTAAGTCTAAACCTGAGAAAGAGTACGTCGACTACGCACCTCGATTCTGATTCTTACGTAGTTCTCACTGCTAAGTCCAAACATCGGAAAGAGTGCCTAACAGAGCACCTAGACTCTGAGTCTTGCGCAGTTCTACTGCTAAGTCTAAACCTCAGAATGAGTGCTTCAACTTAGCACATCGATTCTGAGTCTTATGGAGTTCTTACTGCTAAGTCTAAACCTCGGAAAGAGTGCCTCAACAGAGCATCTCGACTCTCAGTCTTATGCAGTTTTCACTGCTATGTCTAAACCTCAGAAAGAGCGTCTCGACTGAGCACCTCGACTCTGAGTCTTACGCAGTTCTCTCTGCTAAGTCCAAACCTTGGAAAGAGTGCCTCAACAGAGAACCTCGACTCCTAGTCTTATGCAGTTCTCAATGCTAAGTATATACCTCGGAAAGAACACCTCCACTCTGAGAACTATGGTGATTTTCTCTGATACATCTAGAGCCCAGGAATCACCCTGACCCCGAGCATAACACAGATCTTTCTACTACCAAGAAGTCAACATCACAGAGTTCTACCAAAACAAGTCAATCTACTCAAACAAATCGATCTCAGAGTTGGTTGTGGGTTCTTGTTCGAGTACGACCTCCATGCCAACGCTTTTTCCATGAGTAATCTACTCCTCGGAAACGACCAATGCCTCACTCCTGAGAGTGGGGGCTCATGATATTGGTAAAAATCGTGGCCGATCTCCACAGAATGATTCTAGCACGAATCGCAAAGCAACGGATTTGACCCAACACTAACCTCTCTATTGGTTCAGGCCTGATAACTCCCCGTGCCTTTCGCAGAACCATTTGCACACCCGGGTGAACCACCCGCAGTTTGTGTCAAACGCTCCATCGATTACACCGTAACCACCAGCTCCTAAGATTAAGGATCTGACCAATTCCAGATCCGAGATGAAGGGGATTTCAATGCTACCTAGGGATCTCTTCGTAACGGATTTCTCCCAGTTCTATAAATAGAACATCTGCTGTACTATTACAAGGGAATCACTCTTTTCGCTACAGAACATATTCCTCTAAATTGCTATCTTCTGACTTAAGCATCGTAGGGTCTGTCGTCGGGAATATTCCTGGTGTTTCAGGCTTCTTTTTGTAGATCGGCAGGTCGGCTTCATCCCCAACCAATCCACTCAATTACCTCTCGGGTACGGATGAATCACAAGATCACGCCTGTTTTCCCGAATACAAGAACCACATTATCTGTTGCTCCCACACCCGAAAAACCACTGCAACACCTAATATTACAATTCATATTGAACATAAACAGAAACAATACCTCTTATTCAGAACTAGTTCAATTTTAACAAAATCAATACAAATTATAAAACAAGATTTGCGTTACCTTCCATCACTAGAAGAATTTCCCCCTTCCTCTTCCTCTTCATCTTGTATGCCATCACGTATGGAGCAAATTTTTCATTACGCAGCGATTCATCCCTGAAGACAACACTAGATTTTTCATGATCTCCTTTTAGCATATAAATGTAAAAAAAATGGAAATTGGTGATATTAATTTACCTTATATCATTAGACAAAATTTGTCCCTTTCTTTTTCCCTGCTACACCCCCCCTTCTCTTCCCCTTCCTTTTTGAAGGCAATCATAGGTGGCGACGAATTTCCATTACTCGTTTCACAACCAATTTTGATCGATTATTTGAACCCATCTAATAACAACTAAACATCAAACATGAAACCTCTTTCTATCAAACATCTCCCATTGAAATTAACAACCAAACATCAATCTATCCCTAGTCTTGGGTTTTGTGGGAGGTAAGGTTAGGTTTAGGGTTTACCTCATTGGAGTTGTAAAGATTTGGAGCGAGAGATGCCGAGCAGTCAGAAGTACGAGGTGACAACAATGTAGGAGGGATAGTGGTAGAGGCCCCACTTGAGAAATCTGGCGACAAATCAAATGTTTGACTGCGTAGGAGAAAGTGGGAGAGTGGGGTTTCTTGAGAAAAATTGGAAAGTGAAGATGATGAAGAACAGACAATGGTAGAGGATGTTGTTGGGGAACGCCAACGACATGTTGCCGTTCCGATGGGTGGCGGTAATTACAACAAGATTGTTAGCAATGGGAAGAAAAAAATAGAGAAATATGAACTGTGATTTTAGAAGATGAATGAATATGTAAAAGAACAGGTAGGGGTACTTTAGAAAACATACAAATATAATCATACTTCTAATATACTATATATATATCCAAAATTAAACTAATTTTATACGTTAAATGAATGGTATATTGGAGGCCTAACAAGATTCTAAATAGGTAAGAACTAGAATTGCAGTTTGACTAGTCAAAGATGTTAAGGGGAAGAGAATCTTTGGGGCTTAATTTTTTTTTTTCTTGCCTTTTTTTCACCGGAACATTTAACCCGAAACCCGCGCAGTACATTCCGGCCCGACCCGCCCGCCTGCTAGGACTGACGAAACCGATCTAGGCTCTGAATTTAAAGCATATAAAAACCGAAAGGAAAAACAGTCTTGCCATTCTTGTCTTGGTCTCTGGTCTCTGGTCTCTGGTCTCAGATCTAGGGTTTTGGGAAAAAGCCTTCTTCGTTCATTCTCACTAACACCCTGAAGGTTTTGCTCCCCGATCCGATCATTCTCTTAATATCCAAATTAAGTTAAGATGAGGGATTTGTTGAGAGAGATTAGTTACTAATCACGAAGTCTGATTTTAAATTTAGCAAGATCCGATTGAAATCTGTCCTGGTGTTTTATTTATTTATTAATTTATCTACTATTTTTTTTTTTAAATGTAGAATTCTGATTTAATTTGTTAGGGTTTTGCGTGGGTATGATGGGAGCGATCTTCTGTCGTTTCTCCTTTTGAATCTTATATATATCTTCCATGAATTTGTGAGGGTTTTATGAATTCTGATGTGGGCATTTTTCTTGTTTAATTTAACCCCCTTTTTTTTTGTTGTTGCTTAGAGTTTGTTATCTGCGTTAAATGTTTACTTTTGGTATTGGTATATATAGGGACAAGTTTTGTGCGTTGGGGTCGTCCCATCCCATGGATGATCCCGAACCGTGCAGCGTGAGCTACATGCCTAAACTAGCTTAAGTATGTGATGTCAAGTCATTTGATATCTGTTTGCCCATGTATCAGGCTGTTATAAGAAACCATAATTTCAGTTGTTCGAATTTTGTAACTGTTTAATGCATGGCTAAACGGGCATGACATGACTTGATATGATTCACTTAATCTAGTTTAAGAGTGTGGTTCAAGATGATCATTCATGAGATGACTCCAACATGGAGTTTGCGGGAAGCCTAGTTTGAGAGATCCTTCTCTTGAACTAGGAGTTAATGTAATAGGAGTTGATACTTATTTTCGTATTCACTTTTGGATTGCTAGGGAATGAGTTTTCATCCTGTTAAAATATGACCAACAGACATTTCCAAGCAGTCCACAAGCGCATGCTCGTGTGAATTTCCAAAGGATGAATTGACATTCCCAAGCAATCATCTATGGACGGAAGATGTGTTAAATCCAATTAAATTTTAACACCCTAGTCCAACTATATATATAGAATATTATATATATATATATATAGTCAGTTCATCCTTTGGAATATGACCATCACACATTTCCATGCAATCCAAGGGTGGAAAATGTGCTATCTCCAATTAAAGTTAACTCCCTAATTCAACGCATATATATACATCTATTTCCGTCATATTTATCTCTAACTCTAATGAGTTTGTAGACTTCTAATTCTCCCCGACACATGAACTTCATCATATCTATTTGTTTAATTTGGCAATCAATATATTTAATTTTATGTTTCCGATCAGCAGGTGGGAAGGAACCCTGTTCCGTCTCTGAACTACTACCGGGGGGGGGCACTTTCAGTTGCAGCTTTGCCTTTTGCTAGATATAGAGAGAGAGCTTGTCAAAATTTTGTTTTCTGTACAATATTGTTCTGTTGACTTTGAGTCAATAAGTAAGGATGAAGAACCATGAACGTGCTGCCAATGTAGCTCTTTTAGGTATGGCCTGCTCCATCTAAGGCACCATTCTCCTTTCTTATATTGTCATGAATCCACAATGAATAGCATTTTGTATTCATAAATTTCAGATCAGTTTTTTAATGTTCTTGAGCTTCTTTTCTCTTCCATCTCCTTATGTTTGGCCTTTTTTTTGTCTCTTGATCATAGATTTAAAGATCTTAAGCTGATATGGGTAGTTTACTGTATTGCATGATTGACTTCAATCCATGCAGGAAAAATTTGCCCAGGAGAGCTTTTATTGAGGTCAGAGATGGGGTCACTGAGCCGACAACTTTGTAGAAGAGGGGCAAACTAATATATAATGTGCTCAAAGGGTTTAGCAGAACTTACATTCTACATATATTAGAAGAGGATTTCAGAAATTTTTGTGGGGGACTTGGCCCTACAAACTGTTCTGTCCTTACTTTGGGTAGTCGTGCTTTAATTAACACGTGTAGTTGCGCATAGATGTGCATTTGTGCGAACATTGTCACACATATTTTTATGTTACCCTCCAAAACTTCTCTGTTTCAATATAATTCTCCAGAAATTTTAATGTTTAATTAACCCCCATGAAACTAAGTTATCACCAACCCCCGTACAGTGCAGTTTGGAATAAAAGTTGTATAATTTGCTAAGTTAGCGATTTGGGACACTGAAAGGGACACTGAAATCAATGTTCCAATTTATGAATCTATTTAAGACGAATGCTTATGTAACTGTGATGATTAATCGAGACCTGCAACCAACTTTGTGATGAACCAATGCTGATGATATCAATAATGGCCTATGGGAATTTACATTGTCAGTTGGACATTATAGATGCTCTTAATTCTTTTACAGAGAGGGACTGTCTCGACAATGCACACCTGGATCAAAGCAGAGAGGGGATCCTCATGTTTCCATCAAGACCGAGTATTATAAATAGTTATTTGCTGGCAGCTCTTCACTTAATTTGCAACATAAAATTTTGTTTCATTTTAAAATATTCACAGTATCCACGTGTTTAAGAATTTTGTCCCTTGGGCGACTCCTGATGTAAAAAGTCAGTTCATTTAAGCTTGAATTAGTCTGTTTTGCTGTTGTGAAGACTATTTTGGTTATTGATTAACTTATGAAAATATCAAGTTTAAGTTGTCCATTTAAATCTAAACTGATACATTTTAGTCGTTATAACTTTTGAGTATTGCCCAGAAACAGAAAAAAGAAGCAATGAGGGGGAAAATATTATATTTAACTGAGAAATAGTACATTATAATTATAGCAAAACAGTCTTGGCCAAGAATGTTCTTTTGCACGAGGATGCTATGTTGAAGAATTTACTGTACTTTTTTACAAAATAGCATGTTGTAAGCACCAATTTTGTCAATCGCAGTTAGCTAATCTTTATTTCCTCCCTCCCTACCACCTATCCACTCTGTTTAAGTGTGTATTCTGAGGAAGAGCACTCCCATGTGAGAGGTAGGTCTTTAGAATGTATCTCTTCAATCTTCCTGCAGTGGTTAACTCAAGTTGTAACTGGTGAAATCCCTAGTTGGAATGTCGGCAACAATTGGTCTTTGCGTAATTCATTGAGGAGTAGATTTCCAGTTATTAATAATTTATTAATCTGAATTTAAAAGCAAAGTTTTATCTTTCCTTCTCCCAGCCACTGTCTGTGATTCTAGATTCTTTATCTAATCAGGATATTTTGTTGTGAATTATTATATCATAAATAAATGTAATGCTTATGCAGTTATAATATGTAGGCTCATGCTTCCTTTTTCAGGTCTTACCTTGGCACCACTTGCCCTGAAGGTAGATCCCAATTTAAATGTAATTTTGACAGCTTGCTTGACTGTTTACGTTGGTTGTTACCGGTCAGTCAAGCCCACACCACCTTCAGTAAGCTAGTCATTTGAGTCTTCCTCTTATGCTACTTCTTGCTATTAGCTTGCAATTTGATGAGCATATATATATATATATATATATATATTTTGAAAGTTGTGTGTATTATGTGCAGGAAACAATGTCAAATGAACATGCCATGCGATTTCCTTTTGTTGGTAGTGCAATGCTTTTGTCATTGTTTTTGCTTTTCAAGTTTCTCTCCAAAGATTTGGTCAATGCTGTGCTCACATGTTACTTTTTTGTGCTTGGGATCGTCGCTTTCTCGTATGTACTTCTACCCTTGAGTTTTTTAAAAATAAATATTAAAGTCATTTCTGCAGTTCACGGTTGTCGACGATTCTTGTGTGCAGTGCGACATTGTTGCCTTCTATTAAGCATTATCTTCCAAAACATTGGAATGAAGACCTCATTGTTTGGCGTGCTCCATATTTTAAATGTATGCTATATTTAACATTTTGATTTGTTTACTTATTTGATTATGATAATAGCATTCTATGATTTTGAGCTGTATCATTGTCAGATGGCTACTCAGTTTTCACTTTTCCTGAATGGTTTAGATTCATTGTTTTATCTTTCATTTAAGCAGAGAAGATTTAAAATAACTTCTTTTGGAGACTTAAAACATCTAGATATAATTCTAGAGCCACTACTTGCTAGGCTTGAACCCAGACTGTAAATCTCATATCTTTCTGTTCTGTTCATTTGGTGGAGGATCAACTTATTAGATTCTTATTCTTCTTATTATCATTATTATGTGGGGTTTTAAAGATGCCAACTTCCTTAAATCATACTTAGGACGTCCAAATCATCTCTGCAGGACTTAAATAGGTCCAATTTACTTTTCCTGTCCAAACTAACCAAATCATGATTAATAACCAACCTAACCATATAATGGAAACTGACCCAAATACCGTCAACATCAATATAGATTTTCTCAGTGTTCTAGAAGTCGCTAGGCGGTAGTGGGGCGGCCGATGGGGGCCTAGCGCCTAGACCTTGTAAGCGGGGCCTAGGCGGCTAGGCGCTAGGCGTTTTTTACTTATTTATTTATTTATTTCTTTTAGTTTAGTTTATTTTTGCCCCAATTTATCTTTTGGTTTTATTTTGTTGTTCTATCATGCATTATCATGCTCTTTATTGCTCCTCATTCTTACTCTTGATATTTCTCCTTGCTATTGCAAGATGACCTTTAGATAGTCTAAAAGACACAATTGCATCAAGGTGTTGGTTTTGGTAACAGATTTTGGTAGAGCAATTATTTGTCAGGATAAGTATTGCTTCCCATCAGAATTTTTAATGTCTTAATTAGATGTATCGAGAAAATAAACTATTATACTAGTTCTAGTCTGTGTCTTTTGAAATATGGATTGACTTATCTTTTCATAAACAAAAGCATCAGTAGATTTGATATCTTGGAGGTAAATAGTGTTGTACAAGTGGTTTTCAGTGAACTCCAACTTACAATTTGTAATGTTGGGTTGTGTGTTCTTCTATGAAAACAATTTTGGGAAAAAAATAAAGAAGTCATCTCTTCCTAATCTGATGATTGTCTAAATATGTAGTAGCTATACAAGTTTATATATTTTTGAATATAGAAAGATTGTTGTCATCCCGTTTCATTAATAAGTTGATATCCGAACAATAACGCTAAATCTTTAAGATGAAAACAAACAACCAAACCACACCTAGTACTACAAGTAAAAGACACCACCTAAGAACTACTACTACTACTACTACTAATATGAACCAAGTCTCTAACTCCTTCTAGACCCGAAAATTATTTTTAAACGAGTCCGGATTGGGTCAGATCGGGTTAAGCTCTATTTTATGATCCGGGTCTGCCTAAGCCGCCTAGACCCGTCTAGACCCGCATGGACCCGCATAGACCTGCCCAATAGGCCAAACTGATTTTTTCGAATGCCTAGGGCCTAGGCGAGTCGCCTGGGGACTGCTTAGCGCGTAGGCACCGCCTAGACGGCCGCTAGACCGATTTTTAGAATAGTGGATTTTCTCTCTTTAATTAGTTTTTTTTTTATTTAATTTCTTTGTCTTTCGCACTACCACTCCTTTTTCTCCACCCCCTTGCTCACCCAAATTCCCCCTCACCCTCCTCTCCCTTCTTCAGATCGCCTATTCTTACCCTTCTCCACATTTTCCAAATGGGTTGGCTTTCAGGTTATACCAGTGCTTTTCTTATTCTAGCCACCACAATAGCCACGAGCATTAAATCCAAACCCTTGGTCAGCTTTGACCACAACCAAGCTCCCTTTCCTCGCTCTACTCATTAGAATTTCATCTTTATTGAAACCCCAAACAAAAGACCACTTCATGACACATCCAGTCTGCTTCTTGTGTAAATTTATGTCATTCTTCTTCCTTTAATATTAGGTTTAACAATGCAGCTGGTGTTAGTTGGAATTCGGAGGGAAGGAAGGAGGCATCAGAACAGAAGGAATTTGGGTAATTTCCTTAATGGACGAAGATGGCCTTGATTAATGAGAATCTAATTGGAGCTTAGTAGTGGAAGCATTTGTTGTTTGCTGAGAGCAGTGTTACCAAGTTCGTAGTACGTTTTGGTTCGTGGTATGGGTACGAAATCGCGATTCGTTACCTTGGGTGGTGCATGGTTCGGAGGGGGTAGGATGAGTTGGGACCCTCTTTTAATTTATATATATACACATGTGTTTATTTGCGCACATGTAAAGATTGATTTGAGGGAAAATTAAATATTAAAGCATTAGTTACCTACACTACTAAATATAAGAGTATAACCTAAGGACTAATTGTTCATGAATTAATGAATACAGGTGTTCATTTTGAAGATATGGAGAAGCCTATATGTGGATCGCTACTTTATGAGATCCGGATCAAGAACCCACCATAAATTGGTTCGCGAGATCCTGATCATGGGTTGCAAGGGGGTTGGGAGAACCCGGTAACACTGGCTGAGAGGGTCTGAGAGGGTCAGGATCACAAAAGAGAATGATCATGAATCGGAGAAAGATGGAGTCATGGAGATGAGGGAAACAGAGTAGCAGAGAGAGGTGGGGATGGCTATGGGGAATTGGGGACTGATGAGGGGATATAACATGGGGAAGGAGTATTCAGGTCTGGTTGGGTTTAATTTGGGTTGAGAGAAATGTCAGAGGTTTGGATGCGGGTTGGATTTGAAATTTAGGTATGAGTGCAGATTGGAGTTGAGTTGGATTTTGGTATGGATAAAAAGAAAAGAGTAGAGGAAGGAAAAACATACATCTCAACGATTTTATCGATTTTAACTGAATATTCATTTCTAAAATTTGGTTTACTTAATTAGGGGCCTATTTTATTTAGAACTAATAACTTAAGGGACCTAAAAAGATTTCTATCTATTTTGTATCTTTAGACTATTGGGATGAGTCAAGTAATGCCTATTTAATGATTGAAGTATTATCGAGTAAAGGGGACTCCTTTTTCTTTTTCACATCAGATTGTCTTAACAATTAGCAGAAGTAGCTAAGTAGTGGAATGAGTTAAATGTAGTGTTTATCTGTTTGATCTAGACTGTTTGGAGCCTTTTTATCTCATACTCCTTGAATAGTTTTACTCTGTCGATGTTAACTTGAGTTTGTTTCTTTCTCTATCTCTCTACCTCTTTCTGAGAATAACATTTGGTATAATTTTGAGCGAATTGGAGAAGTTGAAATAAAAATTTTACCTAGCATTTGATTTTTGCTATACTTTCCAGTGTACCAAATGAGCTCATGTTACACTGTGTCAGCCTGTATTGTCCTTCATTCATATTTTTTTTTTGTTGTTGTTGAGGAAAATGTTGAATATGGTATATTGTCCCTCATTCATTTCCCTTTGGTGTTATTTCTGCTGTTTAAAGAACAAGAGGAAAGCCTCCAGACTAGTTGTTCCTTTACTATTCTTCAGTCGTGAGGAAAATCTTAGGTGAACTTGCCTGTTGTTATACTCCCACCTCTTACAAAAGTTAGCTGCGGGTTTGATGTCTATTTGATATCTAGCCAGATGAGAAGAAAGATGACTAGGGAAGCATAGAGATGAGCTCCGTCAGTGTGATATATGAATCTTGCCGTTCTCCTTTGTTTGTTTCTCCTCCCTTTTCTCTCTTTCCCTTTTGTCTAGTTCAAAGTTGTAAACCTTTACCTAGGGACATAACCTTTGCATCAGAAAAGCTATGGTTTAAACGATTTGTTGCCTTATTACAGATTATTAAACACACAGGAAGCAGGGTGTCATATAAATGCTAAAGAAGAGGAGAAAATGTGAGAGGAATGTCACATGAAGGAGTAGAAAACGAAAAAGCTTTCTCCTCCTGATAGTAGTTATTTTGTGAGTTATCACTAATAGTTCACATGTCGTAACTTTGTTTGTGGAGGATTAAGTTATGCTGATTGAGTGCAACTATGTTTTTCTGTTTCATTCTCTCTCTTGACAATGTTCTTGATTTCATCTTCGTTTTCTTTCCTTAACCTGAATCACTTCTTAGGCTGTGTGTGAAAGAGTCCATTGACCTAGACTCGAAGAAGCACTTTCTGGATATATATATATATATATATATATATAGAGAGAGAGAGAGAGAGAGAGAGAGAGAGAGAGAGAGAGAGAGAGAGAGAGAGAGATTCGGGAAGGTCCTACGGCATAGTAGGAAATTCCCTCCTATGGTGCACAAGAAACTCAATCATCTGAATCAAAATTCAAGATCCACACCGTTCAAGTTGATCTTCATACCAATAAAACTTAGAGATGCAAAATCACTACATTTGATCACGTTTTACCTATTCATCAATGAGGTTACAAAGTGAACGATTTTTCAACAATAAAACAATTGTGACCACTCAATACATGAGAGAAACATATTCAACTTTGATAATATTTTTTCCTCTTATGTTTTTATGACGTGTTGAACACATTGAACGGTATGGATCATATATTTATGTTTTATGATATTTTGAACACATTCAACGGTGTTGAACAAATATTTCTAGAGTGTCCTTCATTTGACACACATTTCTCCCCTAAATGCACGGACCCACGCCGTTCAATGTGATCTACATGTCATAGAACTTATGTATTTATAAAATCATGAGGTTTGAACATATTTTGCACATTCATCATGTACTTACAAAATGAACGGCTTTTCAGTATAGAAGAAGTGAGAGGACTTGATATATGAGCCAAACATGTTCAAACATCGTTATTTTATATATACATAGGTTTTATGACATGTCGATCACAATGAATGGTGTGGATCGTGCATTTGGGGGAAGAATGTGTGTCAAATGGGTGACACTCTAGGAAAAGTTTCTAGAGTGTCATTCTAGGTTCCTTATTCTCTCTCTCTCTCTCTCTCTCTCTATATATATATATATAGATATATATATATATATATATATATATATATACATAGGAGGTGATCCTTTTAGGCCTGAGTCCTGATATATGACCCCATTGATACGAACCTGTCATGAAAAATTCAAACTGTTCATCTTGTTTTATATGCCTTAGATAACCTAAGGGTGTAAAATTAAGTTATTTGAAGTTCATTTCTTTATGTTTTACAACACCACAAAATTGTATGTCTAAATACTCTTTTTTCTAATGACACAATGGATGGAGAAATGAATGTCAAATAACTAGATTTTACGCCCTTAGGTTATCTTAGCATTTAGAACAAGATGAAGAGTTTTCATAGGGGATTTGCATCATGGAGGGCCTTGAAATAAGAGGTGAGGTAGGGCCTTAGGGGATTAACTCTCTCTATATAATTGAGGTAGGGTGGCACTCTACCTAACAATTATACACACTCAACCATATTTGGAAGAAATAAAACGGATACATACGATCCATACCGTTGAAAATGATCTTCATGTCACAAAACATAAGAGAATGAAAAATCCATGAGTGGTGAACATTTTCCCGATATATTAAAACCGTTCATTTTGTGATTGCCAATCACATGATGGATGAGCAAAACATGTGTTGATTTAGTGATTGTGCATCATCCCATGTTTAATGATATGAAGATCATTTTGAATGTTATGGATCTTATCTTTCTTTTTCTTTTTTTTTCCATAATATGGGACGGTCTTAGGTAGGGTAGCACCCTACCTCATCACACACACACACACACACACACACACACGTTTATGTATGTATGTATGTATGTATTCTATCAAGCAACTAAATTTGTACCTTAATTCATATTTTTGAGATTGATGCTTAGGATGTTATATTACTTTGATGCAGCTGCTTCAGTAGAGTTCACCAGGTCTCAGATTGTTGCTTCAATTCCAGGAACATTTTTCTGCTTATGGTATGCATCACAAAAGCACTGGTTGGCGAACAACGTTTTGGGAATTGCTTTCTGCATTCAGGTTGCTTATTTTAATTGGATGTTAAGTTGTATTCATGATTGTAAAATCATCTTTTAGATTTCTGCTTAAATTATAGACTACGGGGAAAAAATCTTTCATTTGTTAAGTTTTTTGTATGCTAGTTTTGTCTTTATACGAGATTGCCACACTGTTTCTGAGAAGGTTTAAACTTAAGTTATGCCATAATATAGCTCTTGCTACTGTGTTCAATTTTTGTTAAATAATTACAAAGTACTAACATTACCTGTTAATGTCGTGAGGCATTGAGTTTTCTTATTGCATGGGACAAACGTTTTGGGTTTGTAAAATCTTATATTTTATGTTTCTTCCAAAAAAGTTCTTCAATCTTCATTGTTTGTGCATAAGTTGTAGACTGGATGTAATCTCTCAACTTTTGAGATTTATATATTTTAGTTTTTTTTTTCTTCTTTTCTTGCTAAAATGTTTATCTTGGATATTTTATTGAATGTTATTTTCTTATCCCATGATACTGAGTTTTGTGTGTGTGTGTGTGTGTGTGTTTCGGTTGGGTTTTGGGGGAAGACCAATTTTGTACCCATATACCACCTATTCAGTATGATTATATGAAATGATGCAGATAAGTTGTTGATGTGGTATGGTAATAGTAATATTATATTTTTCTCCATAAAATCCTCAAAATAGCAGACACATTCGTTGTGGATAGGACAGTGTTTCTCGAGTATTTCTGAATGAAATTGGACTTTATTTGGTTCAGGATGCGTTTTGGTTCCTTGCAAGTGCAAGTGCAAATATTAACATAAAGTCGATCATTGCCTCCCAACTTGAAAATTTTTATACACGGTTTCACTTCAGATTCTATATGTTAATTTTGGAAAGAAGTTGTTTTTTGAATCAGAAGTTTAGAGCAATGATTGGATGCAATTACCACAAGCGATTTTATCTGTGCACTTGCACTTGCAAGGAATCAATTACACCCTTAAAATATACCAAGGCTGTAAAAAATGGTCAGCAGAAAGAAGCGGGAGGGTACCGCTTAGGTGCTTTACTGCTTTGGTGGGAAGGCATCCGAAAAGCGTAAGTAGATGGATGCCACTCCGGCTAATCTAGTCTGTTTATCAGGGTCTTTTCTGCATTTTAGAACATTCAGTGCACATAGCTCATCCAGGGTTCCCTGAGCAAGTAATTTTGGGGAAATAAAAAAATGATGCCCCTCAAATCAAGTCTTTGCTAATGTATGTCAAGTGTTATGCCATATTTAGTATTTGTTCCTATCAATTCGACAACCATTTATGCTTGCAAGTGGTTTTTCCTTGTTCAATTTCTGTGTGTATATTCTAATATATATATTTATAACTTGTGTGTAGAATGAGTACTAGATATGATGGCAACTGGTTAAAGTGACATGTAAAGTTTTCTGGTTTATCTATCTTGTACATCTTCAGTGATCCATTAGGATGAATTGTTAATTCAAATGATGCTTGATCTTCATAATGTGAAAGTGATTCTTTTGACTTATTTACGTATTCTGAAATCTCCTGATCATCTTCTTGGTAGTTTATTTGTTTAACAATTACTACTTAAGAGGTCATACATTTTGCAGGGGATTGAGATGTTATCATTGGGGTCTTTTAAGACTGGTGCTATTCTCCTGGTGAGGAAAACTTCTGTATTTAACATGACTAGATGTATAACTGCATGCTTTAAGCATTAGGTCGATGTATGCTCTTTTTTCATGTACACTACTAATTTCATGGGCATGCTTTTTCCTATGTCATATCTGAAACAGTATCTATTGTTGCCTGACTATTCTATGCTCTAAAGTTTTATTGAAGGCACTATTTTTAGCAACAAAGATTTTCACGTTCGAAGATTTCTTTGCATTATAAGGGACATGTTTCTTACTTTCAGTATTAGTATTTTGAATATAGACGGACTATAGATGTTAGCCTTTCTTTTCGTTCTATCATTTTTTTCCGTACCATATTGATTTAAGTTTTGTAAACACTTCAGTTGGTTCATGTTGGATATTTAATATATAGTATCTTCGGCATATGCAATGCACATGAAAATTCACTATATATAAATGCATTCTTTAAACATTAGTAACTAAAAGAAATTATTCCTTGTCCTGTTCTACATGCGTTTGAGGAATTATAGGATGGCAGTTTTATTCAGAGGCTGGGAATATAATTGGGTTTATGGGAGGATGTCACATGAAAATTTGTTATGGTCGTACTTTGAGCTTTGTAAATTCCTAGAACCATATGAATGGTTCTCCTTTATAACCGGCGCCATTATATTGCTATTGTCTAACCGTTGCCTAATTATCAAGCATCAGAACTATTCATATTAAATGACATGAAATGTATTTTTTCACCATCTATACAGACTTACAATGTTTGTCATTATTAACAGTCCTTACACACCCACAGCTGTGGACATTTCTCTATACAACTTATAATTTCTCTTTCTGCTAAATACATTAAACATGACTTGCAATGTCAGCTCCATCCGAATTACTATTTGCCGAGTCCAAGGTTTCATTGTGTTCTAGCAGTATATCTGCATTGAAACCATTAACAAACTCATACCGCACAGGGGTGGTAAACACTGTAAAAACAGCAGGAGCCCTGAAGTCTGAACGCTAACTATATATAATTATAATTTCATGTACCATTTTTTCCATCATTTTAGTATTTAGTTTTGATAATAATTACTTATATTATTTCTTGTTTCTTCTCCATCTAATTCAATATCTCGAACACTTCATGCATCCATTTGACGTTACTATGCATAGTATTTCTGACATAGCTAATCTGTCTTATTGACTATTTTGACCAAAACTATCTTATTTCCATGCCCCAAAAAGAATGCTTTCGTATATTGTGGACTGAATGTGTGTATTTGTCCTAAGAGAAACTTGCTTTCAGGACTTTGATATAATCTTTTCTTTTATGACTGTTTTATTTACTTTTTAATATTTTTGGCGGGTTTTCATGAATTAGCAGTTCTATTACCTTCATATGTTAACCATTTAGTTGTTTATAAAAAATTTCATGCTATGCCCTTACGCCTTTTCAGGCTGGGCTCTTTGTGTACGACATCTTCTGGGTTTTCTTCACCCCAGTGATGGTTAGTGTTGCCAAATCCTTTGATGCCCCGATAAAGGTTAGCTATACCATTTATCTGATAAAAATCCTATATGTTCTTTGGTAATTTTGATACTTGACTTGTTAGTTACTGACTTTTATTGTTGCTCTGAAGCTACTGTTTCCAACTTCAGATTCTGCTCGTCCATACTCCATGCTTGGTCTTGGTGATATTGTAATACCTGGTATGAAATTATTATAAAGGCATTTACAATGTCATCTATATGCTCATCTTACCTGCTGTAAAATCTAATATGCCTGAGTGCAGTTTTCTAGGGATGGAACTTACTGTTATAGATGATTGGAATGTACATCGATATGAATATCTTACAAATGTTTACTGTATGCTGCCCCTTCATAAAATAGTTACTACTTGGAGGTAGTAGGATTGTGTGTATTGTCTATTTCACTAAAATAAAATACGCTATATGCCCCAATAATTAGTTCAATTGGATCATGCATAGAATTATGCCTAGTAAGTATTCTCCTATTTATTTGTATAATTGTAGGTTTGTCTGTTATTCCTTAAATTCAACAATGTAGAGAATGTTTGAAGAATTCACAGTGATTTTATACAATACCTTTTAATAATATCAAACTTCATCAATCTTTACAAGAATATGTAGGAGCTATAGTATATATATATATATAGAGAGAGAGAGAGAGAGAGAGTCCCCTTCCATTGTGCACTAGGCCACCGTGTACGTGTGCACTCGGCCTTCACGCATACGTATTGACGATCCGAACTGTTCACCTAAGCAGTTAAAATCCCCGTTACGCCCGATTAATCCCAGCCTCTGATTATTTTTTTAGCGATTTACAATATTTCAATAATTAGCGATTTGATCGGGTATAATCGGCCGATTAGTGGTTATTCGGCCGATTTTAAGTGGCCGATTAACCGATTAAATCTCCTCTAATTTTCATACTCGTTTATATTATTTGGGCTCAATCTGGTCCAAATTCTAATTCAAAATCCAAACTCCTTCTGGTCCTCGTGCAAACCTTGCATTCGTCTTCTTCCTGCGCGAACCCAAACTTAAACTGATTCTCGTCTTCTTCCTCGAAGCAAACCCAAATCTGACCCGTTGTCGCTCTCCTTGCGCCATCGCATACTGGACCCGACCCGCATCTACTGCACCTTCTCTTACTGCTCGTGCTGCTGCTCCTCGATTATTTTTGTTTGTTGGAACCGACCAACAAACTCAATCCGACCCACATCCAGAATCCAAACTCAGCTCAAACCAAGTACCTCTTCTTTTTCTCTATAATTATTTGTTCCTATTTAATAATCTCATAATAGTCTTATGTTAGAGTTTAGGGTTGCTACATAATGAGGATATTTCTTTTTTTTAGTTATATATATATATAATGATTTTTACAATTTAATATCCGATTATTTTCCGATTAACCGATTAATCACTAATCGTTCCTAAACCGATTAGTTCCAAAAACTGATTTTAACCGCCTAGCTATTCACATTCATCTACACATCTAAATTAGTCTAAATCTGTAAAATCAAATCATTTGAAATTCATTTGCCGGCTAAATGAATTTCAAATAATTTGATTTTACATATTTAGACTAATTTAGATGTGTTCAGATGATTTGATTTTACATATTTAGACTAATTTAGATGTGTAGATCAATGTGAGCTGTTCGGATCGTCAATACGAATGCATGAAGACCGAATGCATACGAGTGCACACGGTGGCTTAGTGCACAATGGAAGGGGACTATATATATATATATATATATATATATATATATATATATATATATATATATAATAAAACACAAAGAAAGCTATCAAGTGGCTCTCCTTCAATCCCCCCAAAATCAAAGGCTCAGATCTAACCTCACAAAACACATTTTTCCTCCAAATTTTTTCCCCAAAACTCAAATTCAAATCCCCCCAAAACAACTCCTTTATTTATTTAATTATCTCTCTCTCTCTCTCTCTCTCTCTCTCTCTTTATATATATATATATATATATATATATATATATATATATATATATATATATATATATGTAGACTTATAGAAATATGGACTTTTATTTACCACTAATTATTGTCATACTATTCAAACTTGAGCTACATAATTGTTGGTTTACTGTTTAAAAGGCTTTTCATATGCTGTATCGTTCTGAAGACGTATCGTAGGCACTTGCCCACGGGCAAATCTAGTATATATATATATATATATATATATATTGCTTGGATTGCTTGATAGTTGCTATGAGGTGATGTCTGAATAACTCGAGTGTTATAGTTATGTATAACTAGCTAGGTGCAAAATAGCACTTTATTTCAGTTTGTTTGAAGTGTTTTACTGTAATTTTGATTACCAAGGTTCGCTGCATTCTCGTAATTCTTGATTGAGAGTGTATGTGGGTCCGTCCGGGTGTTGGTGGGTTGGTTTGGGGGGGGGGGGCATGCATATACTCACACATCGTCTTAAGCTGCTATAGGGTCCTGATTCATTTAGCTGCCCTTGATGAGATCAGAGGTATTAAGTTACACGAAAGGTCTAACAAAAAATGAACCACTGACATTAGTTTGAAATATTTGACAGAAAGGTCAGGTGCAGTAGGTTGCATCTGGATCCTCTTTGAAACATAAATGCAATTGCATGCCTTCCTCTCTACGTGGTTAGTTTTCCTTTGGGTACACTAACACTAGTTTTCTTGGTTCTATAGTTCTTTTGTATTATAGCACTGGTATGATTACTTCAATAGTTCCCCACAATGAAGACACCTTGGAATCTGCTGTATATATTACTCTTCTTCTTCTCCATTTTGTTTGCTTTGCAGTGTATTCAGATTCTTGATTTGAAGTTATCAAATAGTTTCTGATACTAATCTCTCTTTATCGACATTTAGGTGATACTAATCTCTCTTTATCGACATTTAGGAGCTCTTCGTCTTGATCGAAAAGACTTCAAAAGTAAAATACTGTACAACTCTTGAAAATATGTCCTGCTGTGATGAAGTTCACAATAATTTTTTTGGGCAGTTAGCCCTGATTAAAGAGCGAGTACTTCAAATTGCTGATTTATGTGTCCAGTTGGCTTAAAAGGGCCTTCCTCAGCCAGTTTTCTTGTTGGTACTCACATTCTTAAGCTAGGCAGTTAAAATCGGTTTTTGGAACTAATCGGTCTAGGAGTGATTAACGATTAATCGGTTAATCGGAAAATAATCGGGGATTAAATCGGAAAAATCGTTATATATATAATTAAAAAAAATATGCTCATTATGTAGCAACGCTAAATCCTAACATAAAATTTTTATGAGATTATCAAATAGGAACATATAGTTATAGAGAAAAAGAAGAGTACATGGTTTGAGTTGAGTTTGGATTCTGGATGTGAGTCGGGTCGGGTCGGGTTTGCTGGTAGGTTCCATCAAACAAAAACAATCGGAGAGGAGCGCGAGCAGCAAGAGGAGGTGCTACAGATGCAGGTCGGGTCAAGTATGCGACGGAGCAGGGGAAGCGACGACGGGTAGGGTTTGGATTTGCTCGAGGAAGAAGAGGAGAATCAGTTTGGGTTTGAGTTTGCGCGAGGAAGAAGAAGAGAGCGGCGACATGTCAGGTTTGAGTTTCCCAGAGGACCAGAAGGAATTTGAATTTTGAATTTGAATTTGAGTTTGGGCCGGATTGAGCCCAAATAATGCAAACGAGTATGAAAATTGGAGGAGATTTAATCGGTTAGTCGGCCACTTAAAATCGGCCGATTAATCACTAATCGGCCGATTATACCCGATTAAATCGCTAACTATTAAAATATTATAAATCGCTAAAAATATAACCGCTTAGCCACCGATTAGCGATTAATCGGGTGTAATCGGGGATTTTAACTGCTTAGTTCTTAAGTATTTATGGTTCTATAGTCCCACTTAATCTTTACTTGTTTATACAAAGAATGCTGTCATGCTCAGTTGCTTGGTCTTTTTGATTGGGCTCTAGACTGACTTTCAAGTTTGTAGAGCTCGCAGCTGTTTCTTCATTAGTCTTCATTTAACTTATCTTCATTATTCTCAGTCAGCTGAATGGCTGACATTTTGCAAAGCGGTTCAATTTATTTTTTAAAATCATGGTAATTGCAGGTTTAGCCGAGTAGTATTTTGAGTTAAGGTTAACAAATGAGTACCAAGGATGCACTGGTGTGGCTTTAGAATTAAGTTAGGGGGAAATATTCCATTGTTTAAGGTGATCTCAATGTTCATAGCGACATTGTTAACCAGCGGGCTGTCACTTGGAAGAACAACTTGTTTTTCTTTTTTGGTTTAGTTAATATTTATGTGATGAAATTTGTTGTTACATTGTGAAGACGATCCTATCTGTATCAAATTTCCTATTGAATGCATCCAGTTCTCAGGCAAAATTTTCCTTCAGGTATCTTTGTTGCATTGGCATTGCGTTTTGATGTCTCTCGAGGAAAGCAAAATCGATATTTCAATAGCGCATTTTTTGGGTATACTCTTGGATTGGTCGTCACTATTGTTGTGATGAATTGGTTTCAAGCTGCACAGGTGATCAAATTTCATTTTGAGATTAGTATCTCTATTTATCACATATTACTCGCATTCATCTTGATTAGTGTCTATTATCTCACTCTTACTAATTCTCTTCGTTGCTTGGTCAATGTAGCCTGCTCTTCTATATATTGTACCTGGTGTTGTTGGGTCTGTTGCTGTTCACTGCCTGTGGAATGGGGAAGTAAAGCCGGTCAGTTTACATCTCTAATTTTTTAGCTGCCCCCCCCCCCCCCCCCCCCCCCCCCCCCCCCCCCGAAATATAGGCAGATAAAATCGGTGTAGGTCCGATTACCGATTAATCACTGTTAATCGGCAATTTTTCCGATTAATCGCCTTAGGAATTAATCGGACCTGGACTGATTACCGATTAACGATTAAATCGGATTTTAGCTGCATAGCCTGAAATTTAGTTCACGAGATTGCTTTCCTTTCTTCCTTCCTTTCTTCTTTTTTAATTACCAAGCATCTTTTTAAAAATTACATTCCGGCGGATATATTGATTAACTATAACAAGAATTCTTATGTGACAAATGGTGCAATTCTTGGTTATGAGGATTAAGATCTAGTTTATATGCTCCCCCTTTGTCCTCGCATGGATTCTGTAGCAGTCAAGCGCAACTAGATGATTCTTTTCTAGGATTATTTGCGTACTATTATTAGTCCACTGAAAGTAAAGAAGGGAGAGATGATAAATTTAGCTTCACTAAACTGAAAACTCATTGTGAAGGAATGAGATTAGAATATTTAGATACTGTATGATAGCACGACTTATATTTTCACTTTAAATGCCTACTTGGAAGCATTCAAATGCAGCTAAGCAAGATCAATGATG
The DNA here is from genome assembly GCA_017893485.1 of Hemerocallis citrina. Classification (NCBI taxonomy): domain Eukaryota; kingdom Viridiplantae; phylum Streptophyta; class Magnoliopsida; order Asparagales; family Asphodelaceae; genus Hemerocallis; species Hemerocallis citrina. The sequence goes on from CM030362.1 coordinate 187,747,441, forward strand.
AAGAGCTTTATAGATCAGTTAGGACTACTGAGTCAGATCTATAATAGCATTGTATTCTGCACAGAAAATAAAATTTAACCTGTTATATTTTAGTTACATGTTTATTATTTGTTTCCAAGACCTGTGGCCTTGGGATTGAGACTAATTCTTGAACTTTGTTTTTGTTTCCCTCCTCAGCTATTGGAGTTTGATGAGTCGAAGATTAAAACTGATTCGAGTAGCCCTTCGACATCACAAGTCGAAGATGCCAAACTCACTGAGAAAGTGGAATGACAGCATTACATGTCTTTTCAAATTGTGAAAACATTTTGTTTTTGGTTGACTGATAGTCTAGTTTATTCAAACTTTGGGGAATCAAATTGCCATGAAACAGCTCCCCACTGACCAAGTAGATATCTATAGAACTGAACAATAAATTTATATATAGTTCATAGAAGTAGCCCTAGTACAACTTAATCAATCTGTAATGCCTACTTGATTCTCTGGGAATTGTTTCTCCTTTTCCTTTTATCTTTATTTTGGTGTTCCTTTCTACCTTTTCTTTATCTGGGATCTGTTATTATATCACCGTGAGAGTTTTCTGTTTTACTTGCAGCTTAATAGAGTTCTAATTTTATGAGCATCTGTTGAAGATTTTTCATTCACTAATCTCGATAGTATTCACATGAATTTGTTAGGAGGTTAAGATTTACTTGAGCCTCTTCAGGAATATATATATTTTTTATTTAATATGATTCCCACTTTGTTTATGCACCTTAATAAAGTTTAGGTAGAATTTTTGTTGCAAAAAGAAATATTAATTTCATGTCAGCTTTGTCTTTTTTAATAAAGAAATAAAGGTGATTGAAATGAAGGTCATGGAAGCACATATTTTTTGGCTCGCTGAATTCAGACAAGCACATAAGCTAAATGTTTGTTTGTATGCGAGCCATGTCTTTTGCTGCTGTAGCTTATCATTTGATGAATTGGGTGTCTTTTGAGGATCACGGTGAATGTGTGCAATGTTATATATTTATCCTGTCATCAGGTTTGTTTATAAGTACATCCTGCCTTTCTTTTCTTATGAAGAAAGACTTAATTGTGACGATTAAATAAAGGATTAAATGTGAATAACCCACCTACATAATTTGTCAACCTATATAACCACCTAAAGCTGGTACGACATTAAGTTTGCCGTCAATTTTTAAGTTACATGTAGTTAGGCCATCTCCAACCCACAACTCCATTTTGGAGCAATTTTTACTCCAAAATGGAGTAACTGTCACATCAAACAGTAACTTCATCTCCAATCCATAACTCCATTTCTAACTCCAAAAAGGAATATTCTCAGCATATTCTTTTTTATCTACTTTTTAAATTAATTCTCTTCTAACTCCTCACTATTTATCTATTTAACCAATTAGCCACAAACAAAAAAAAAAAATTATGTAGTGATCCAATAATATGCCTCAATATTTAACATTAATAAATAATATTTTATTATAAATTGACCATTCTACAAATAATATAATACTTAGAAAATAAAATTTGCATTAATTAAAACTAATGACTACCAAAATATTACATTCAATAACATAAATAGGAATACTTAATATATATATATATATATATATATATATATATATATATATATATATATATATATATATATATGGTTTAATTAACCATCTGAGTTGGTGTACTCCTCCCACAAATGTTCAATTAATGCATTACGAAGTGCGATGTGAGCATCTTTATCCTTGATTTGTCTATGGCGAGCAATAAATTGTTGAAATCTTGCATTTTCATCTACAACCATTTCAACTTCTGGAACTGCAGCCTCCCTCGTATCTTGAATTGGTGCATGAAGATCACGTTCATCCTCGATAATCATGTTGTGCATAATAATGCACACAGTCATTATATCATGTAACACATTATTGTTCCAATAACGTGCCGGTCCCGCAACAATTGCGAATCGTGATTGGAGAACTCCAAATGCTCGTTCTACATCTTTTCTACATGCTTCCTGTTTCATAGCAAAATATTTTTTCTTCCGACCAAGTGGCTGATGTATACTTTGTATAATAGTGGACCATTTTGGGTATATACCATCAGCTAAATAATAGCCCATATTATACTCTTTTCCTAGAATCATATAATGAGCAGGAGGAGCAATACCTTGAGCTAGGTTAGAAAAAAGATGAGATGACTCCAACACATTGATATCATTGTTGGTGCCTGGCATGCCAAAATATGCGTGCCATATCCAAAGATCATAATCTGCTACAGCTTCAAGAATAATAGTTGGATGCCCACTACGACCTGCATATTGTCCAGCCCATGCTGTTGGACAATTTTTCCACTTCCAATGCATACAATCAAGACTGCCCAACATTCCCGGAAAACCACGTTGTTGACCAACATAGAGTAGCCTTGTGACATCATTAGCGGTTGGTGTTCTTAGATATCGCTCTGCAAATATTTCCACAAAAGCACGACAAAATTTCTTCATACTTTCAATCGCCGTTGACTCGCCTATTTTAATGTACTCGTCTGTCGCATCTGCCGGTAGACCATACGCCAACATCCGGAACGCGGCTGTTACTTTCTGTAAACTTGATAATCCAGCTCTACCGAGTCCATCATTTCTTTGGTGAAAATAATTGTCATGGCCTTTGACCGCATCAACAATACGAAGGAACAAACTCCGAGACATTCTATACCGTCTGCGAAACATGACTTCACTGTAGCGTGGGTTTTCGGAGAAATAGTCGTTGAACAAATTACGATCCGCAATTTCCCTATCGCGATTGATCACTACATGACCCGGAATCGAGCCACCATGGTGGCTTTGTTGGTTGAAGTGGCACGCAAGAACCATGTTGTTGTTAGCGATCCCCTGATATATTGCATCTTCGGAGGCGAACAAATTTTCCAAAATGTTCATCGTTGTCGCATCATTGTCGGCATCCGAAGATGAAGTGGAACTTGCTGAATTAGATGGACCTCCAATATTGAAGTTCATTTTCAAATTGAATAAAATGAACAAGTTTGTTGAATGTTTATTTTGAGGAAATGGAAGACAGGAGAATAAATTTTGAAATGAGGCTATAGTACGTTATTGATATGAGGCTGTAGTACGTTATTTATAGTAAATCAATGAAGTGTCTCAAACGGCTATAATCCAAACGGCTATTCTCCAAACGAATATATTCCAAACGGCTATATTCCAACGGCTATAACCCAAACGGCTATAATCCAAACGAATATATTCCAACGGCTATATTCCAACTTCTTTCTCATTCCAAACGGCTATAATCCAAACGAATATATTCCAAACGGCTGTATTCCAACGGCTATAATCCAAACGGCTATAATCCAAACGGCTGTATTCCAACGGCTATAATCCAAACGGCTATAATCCAAACGAATATATTCCAACGGCTGTATTCCAACGGCTATAATCCAAACGGCTACAATCCAAACGAATATATTCCAACGGCTGTATTCCAACGGCTATAATCCAAACGGCTATAATCCAAACGAATATATTCCAACGGCTGTATTCCAACGGCTATAATCCAAACGGCTACAATCTAACATCTATAAATAGAGATATTATTTATCTTCTTTCTCATTCCACTCATCTTCTTTCTCATTCCACTTGTTCTCAGAAGAAAATGTCTGTCCGAGCTTCTTCATACGTTGTTAGCGAAGACGTGCACCTTTGCCAAGTTTATTTAGAAATTTCTCAAGACCCTATTACGGGTAGATACCAGTCAGCAGATCATTTTTGGTCTCGTGTGGAGAAAAGTTACAATGCATCAAGAAACCAAAGTTGGGAGTCTCGTTCAAAAAGATCCGTGCAATGTCGAATTCAGACTATAATGGCGGAAGTAAAAAAATTAAATGGTTGTCTGAAACAAGTAGAGAATTTGAATCCAAGTGGTGCCTCAGATGCGGATATTGTGAGTATTCTTTTAACTTTCACATTCAAAAGTTATTTATTTTATTACGATTACTTAACCTTATGTTCACAATAATTTACAGTTTAGTCGAGCGAAGGAATTATTCATGCAAGATCCAAAGTTCAAAAAAGGATTCAAATTTGATCATGTTTGGAATATAGTTAAGGATTTTGAGAAATTTAAAGATAATGTACCCACTGCAAGAAAAATAGCTCGAAATTTAAACTATGACTCGCCACAGTCAGATAATCCTACTCCAGAGTCTCCAATGTCATCTTCTCCTGGGCTGCCTTCATTTTTTCCAACTTTAGATGAAGAAAATTTTGGAAGTACTTCATCGCAACGACCCATTGGGGTAAAAAAAGCCAAAGGAAAAAGAAAAAATGATGAAGAATTAAATGATATTAAAGAAAGTAATCGACAACTGCTGGAGATGTTACAAAATACCAGATCGGAGAGGAAGGAACTTCTGGAAATTCAGCGGCAAAGTTTGGCCTTTAAAGCAATGAAAGAAGAAAATAAAGTTTTATTCAAAGACTTGAATTCCATTGCTGATCCAAACGTGCGTGAGCACTTCCGAGTTGAACAAGCAAGAATTCTTCAGAAAAGAGCTCAACAACAACAACAACATCAAGGGTCATCTTCCGATGCTTTTGGACAGTTTTTCAATGATATTGGAGGATCCGGAACATATTTACCACCATTCTAAATTATTATTAGTCTTATGTGTGTTATTATTTTATTGCGATATGTATTTTGCATTTTTTTTTGCACGAGTTTAGTTTGATTATTGTATTTTGCAGAATGTAGTTTGTATTGTTTTTTATTTGAATGTTTATGAAATTTTAATTAAGACGTCTTAAAATGTACGAAGTTTATATATATTGTAATTGACATTTCGTATTATTTTATAAATATTAAATATACTTAATATTTAATTAATAATCTTCAATAGAACGCAAAAAAATTAAATTTTTATTTCTGGGAGTAGAATGTAATTAACTTTGTTAAGAAAATATTTAATAAGAGTTTAATTAAAAAGTTTAAAACTTTTAGGGGTTTTTTTAAAAAAAAAAAAAAAAAAATTTTTGGCGTTGGGTGAACAGTAGCGCGCCATATATGGCATGCCACTGTTCATCCCAACCCAACCTGCGCTATTATAGCGCTGAATATAGCGATGGGTTGGAGATTAAATCCAACGCCATCTGCCAACTCAGCGCCAAAATAGCGCTGGGTTGGAGATGGCCTTAGCGGTGGCATTTCGGTTGACTGGGCTGGACCAGCACGGGTTGGAGCCAAGTTAGGGTGGGTTGGAGCCAAGTTAGGGTGGGTTCGAGGCGGGTTACAAGCTTAATCGGGCCCGGCCGGGTTCGAAATCTAAAATTTTGATCCGGTCGACTCGCGAACCCATTCGGGTGGAAGCCGTTTTAGGTCGGGCTGGATCACGGGTTGGCTCGGTTAATTTTTTTTTAATTTAATTTTTTTTACAACTTCACTTAATACACACATACACACACAAAAGTATAACTGTATAAGAGCGAAAAAATGCAGATATTATGCGTTTCAGCTACTATGAATTTGTTAAAAGTTTTTTACATACAAATACAAGTAATAGAAACTCCTAAAAAACATACTATATTTCTTGATTTACAATTTTACATTTACATGTTTGAGCGAATAATCAGAATCTAGAGTTAGATTGAAGAGAGAGCATTGGACTACTGTCGTACACCTCTACTTAACTTAAACCTAGGATCTCATCGTCGTAAACTCCCTAATCTTCTTGTTGGATTTTAGACGAGTTGCTTTCACTTGTTGATGTAGATGCCGATTTTTCTTGAGTCTTGTTCAGTCTTCATCCAATCATCAGTGCTGACGAGCATCTCCAACGAATTCAGCTTCAAGCGATTCCTGTAATCTGTTAGAATTCTGCCACTTGTAGAAAAAATATTTTCTGAATAGGAAAAAGATTTGCATGTTCTTTCCACCAATGTAGCGCTTCAATCTTAGTACTAGAACTCTCACTATCTTGTTGATTATACAAATTTAATTCATTAGGTGCATTAGTCCTATATTTTTTTGATTGAATATGAGTAAGTAAATTAGCAGTGACATCTTCTAATGTACGTTTACTCTTACTCCTATGTTGTACTACTAGATGCAAAGTTCTATCATAATAATCATACAAGTTATTTAATGTCGATTCAAAGCTAGCTAAAAATTCATTACAATCATATTCGGAATCATCTCCAAGCAAAGTAAAAAATATTTCAATTAAACTTTTCGTACCCGCTAATTTGATACAAGGATCCATAACATTACAATACAACATAGGAGGAGGATTAAAATACTTCAAAAAAAATTTATAAGCAGGATCAATAATATGGGTAATGTATTTGCCCGAAATCATTTCTTGAAAAGTTTGCATCATAGTAATGATTGAAATAAAAATACTATTAGAAGTAGAATCATAAGATGTAAAAAACTTCACTGTTGCGATTTTAAAAGGTTCCAAAAATTGTAATAAAGATTCGGCAAAATACCATGATTTGGAAGTCATTTGAAATTTTTTCATGTTTTTTGCAAGACAAAAATCATTTATAATATTTTTGTATTGAGTAACAACATTTAGTAAATCAAAGTAGAGTTCCATCGGTGTTTAACACCTTTAGAAAATTTTCTAAAATGTATTCCCTTAGTTTTACACCATCCTTTAAAATCTTGAAGCATAAGACCACTCAAAGTAATAAAATTTACATAATTTCTGATCGCAATTATATATGAATCAGCTACTTTCAATCCATCTTGTACACATAAATTTAAAATATGATATGCATATCTAACATGAAAATTTCATTATATGGAGGAGCTAATTATGTTTCTAATGTACTAATCAAGGCATAGTTGTTAGATGCATTATCAAAACTAATAGTAAAATTTTTATCACGAATATGATATAAATCACAAACTTCTAAAATACAAGTTGCAATAACTAGTCCATTATGGGGATACGACAAAGCCGTAAGTGAGATGATTATCTTTTTAATCATCCAATCACTATCTATCCAATGAAAAGTTAAGTCCATCATCGGAATATCGTTACAACCTTTCCAACAATCGGAAGTTAACTATACTCTACAAGTTAAAGAATACAATAGTGCAATTAAAGCGTCTCTCATTTCATTATAACGTTTAAAATAATCGGACTTTAGTGTGTTTCTAGGAATTATTCTAAAATGTGGATTTAGTGCATTTTGGTTGAAAGACTCTACATTCCTACTCTCGGAATAAGAAAAATGTAGCTCATCCTTAATAGCTAGTCGGACCATTTTCCGACAAACAAGTTCGGGATCATTGGGTTGGCTATTTATTTGTCCGGTTCTAGGGTTATTTTTTTGTTGGCCTTGTTGGTCTTATACTAATTCTTTGTGTACATTTAAAATGTGTCGTTTAATTGTATATGTTTCACCATTCTTTTATTTGTAACTTTTGTCACAATATTTACAAATCTTATTTCCTACACCCTGATTATTCTCATCGGAGATATAGTCATAAAATCTGTGTCAATCACTTATTTTTCCTCTAATCTTTCTACTACTAGTGGGTTCGGTTTGTTGTGTTTGTGTGTCAACATGATGCATTTATTCTTCTATGTTGTATGGAGTGACATCGTGAGATCCTACCATAGGATTCGATATAAATTCGGGCTCTACATGTGGGACTATTGGAGGCCGATGTGAAGTACTGGTGGAATCTTGTCCACTTTGGCTACGGCCGCTACCTCATGATCTAGACATGGTAATAGTGTATGTGAGAAAAAAAATGATCTTTAGTGTTTTACTAATGTATGTGAAATTATAAAAAATAATCTAGAAGATATATGTTAAAAAACAATAGGAGGGTTGAGAGAGAGAAAAGTGAAAAACCAAATAAATATGATACAAAAAATTAAAAATACAACAAATTTCAGGACAGAAGGAGGGTTGTGAAATTTTGATATCGTACTTCGCGGATAATCGAATTTAGAAATGAGAGAAAATAAAAGTAGAGAAATGTAGTAGACATAGTCACGACGTCACATAGTCCGGTAGTCGTTGAAAGACAGAGAGAAAAAGCTTTTTTGTTGGAGGAGTTGAAGTAGACATTGGTAAGAGTTGAAGCAACACAATTCGATACGATCGAAAATTTTCACTTCTTTATTGCTTGCTTCTTTGTTGAAAAAAATTGATTGAACTGAGATTGAATTGAATAGTAGTAGTAGAGAGAGTAAGAGAGTAAGGTGTGAAAATTTTTAGATTGAATTAATGGGGTATTTATAGAAAAAAATACAATTAAAAAAAATAGCCCAACAACCGAAAATAGAGCCGTTGACTCTGTTTTTTGCAATTTTGGCCCGTTCAAGCAGCGGGTCAGACGTTTGACCCACGCGGGTCAAACAGGTCCAAACCCGCTGGTCGAGTTGCGGGTTTGCGGGCAGATTTGACTCGGTCAACGGGGTCGAGAGTCTGGTCGAGCGGGTTGGATTTCCTAATTTTTCAACCTGAACTGCCTATTTGCGGGCCCGGTTCGAGTGGGCGGCTCGCGGGTCAACCCGGCCCGGTTGCCATCCCTACATGTAGTATACATATTTTGTATATGACAAAAATACATTCATTCTGAATTTCTGTTCAGTTTTAAGTTTGGGCTATGAGTTTCGAATTTCGGGTTTAAATGAGTTTTGAACATGTAAGGGGTATGAGGGGAAGAAGAAGAGAAAGAAAGAGAGAAGAGGGGAGGAGGGTGATACGGAAGAGATATGTGTAATGGTAGCCAATGTTAAAACATTTGATGTGAAATCTAATTATAGAGTTTCTAGAAAACTTGGGAGATTCAAAATTTTTGCAGTAGTTTATTAGTTATTTACTTTTTGCTAGGCATCTTTCAGATTTAATTGAGTTCTGTCTCCGACTATCTTTAGTTTGAGTTTTTATATACTGTTGCTTCATAATCTGAAGGCAGAATATTTTGGTATTCCCTTGTACAGCCTTCTAAAGGCTAGTTGGGTAACACCGTAACAAATAAAGCAGTGCATTTTGAGAATGCTATACTGTTTTGAGTGCCTCTTGTCAGATAGCCAAATACTGTTTTGAATGCTATACTGTTTTGAGTGCTTCTTTTCAGACTTCTTGGTCCTACATGGCTACACCACTATTAGACGATTCTTAACATGTTATTAGTGTGAAGAATTTCATTCCAATAATAGAATATTTGATTTGATAGAACAGTAGGAAATACCATGTCATGCAGACATAAAAGTTTGTGTTGAAATATTTATAAAATTTGCTCGGAACTGGGGCCTAAAGGTCTGTTGCAGAAGCAATCTATGATAGACTAAACCAGATTATTTAATTTCATTATGCATGCAAGATTTTCCCCTTCCCCTCTAAATAACAGGAAAAAAAATTGTTCGTAAAAGTTTGAAAATTAGCAGTAAGAAATATTTAACCCAAGAATCTGAAATAGTAGTACTTATCCAGGGAAGAAAAGATGATTGTTTCTTCTATATAAGCTAGCAAGATTACCTGTTATGCAAAGAAGAATGCCTCCTAAGGACATCCATCCACCTTTCCTGGTCTTCTTCAAGAACTTAAACATGTAATAAGGCGAAAGGGCTTGATAAACATGTGGGTTCCAGTGAACAATGTTGTATATGCCAAGGGCACTAATGTACAAAAGCCAAGTTAGAATGCAAAAGTTAGAGGCTCTATGGGGCCAAGGTGTAAGCACCTAAAATTTAATTTCGGGTGTTTATTTTATTCTGACTGCTTCATCATTCTAATCCCATACTTGAACCCAGTTGCAAATATTTGGATGGATTGCAATATTCCCTTCAATTGCAGGTTTAAACATATACAATCAATGTGGGGCCTATCAGTTTGCACAATTCTGTAAATTCCATTGAGAATTTTAATTCATGTAATTGAGAATTATGAATTTGCAAATCGTGTTCTTGTCATTTAGATATACTTCTGAAATTGAAGCTACTGAGTCCCAAATTATGTTAGTTGGTTTGATATATTTAGAATTTGTGTGTATTACTCCCATGGTGAAATACAAGTTGCTTATAAATAGAACCATTCTTATTGTTATTAATACAATTAATGTTAAAAAAGTTTAAATTGTTCTATGTAATTTTTGTAGATTTGGAGCAGATTGAGAATGGTCAACAGCATCAAGAGAATCGCAGTAGTGATGACGGTATTGAAATTGTGGATAGCGTGAATGACCAGGAGGATACAAAAACAGCTGCTAAAACTGGAAAAAAAAAAGGAAAAGGACATCACCGGTCTGGCAAGTGTTCGAAGCGGGTGAAGAAACAGGTGAGGATGGTATTGTGAAATTGTTTGCTAAGTGCGTTCATTGCTTAACTAAGATAGCTAGAACTACAGATGGCTGCACAACCACATTTAAGAGACGCTTAACTAAGTGCAAAGTGCGTCTCGCTAAACAAAAAAAGCAGAAGTTGTTGGGAAAAGATTTTTTTAAAGGTACACCTTCTGATGGTTTGATTGGAAAACTAGCTGTTCACAAATTTGATAAGGAGAAAGTTAGAGAATTGCTGGCTACCATGATCATTGTGCATGAATATCCATTTAGGATGGTGGAGCATGAATTCTTTGTGTTGTTTGCCAACTTTTGAATCCTGAATTTGAAAAGGTATCACGTGTTACTATGAAAAATGATTGCATGAACTTGTATGCATTAAAGAAGAAGAAGTCAAAGGATGTGTTAACAAGTGTGAGTAGAGTTAGTTTGACATCTGACTTATGGACATCAAATCAGACCATAGGTTATATGTGTCTCACTTGCCATTTTCTTGATTCGGAGTGGACACTACAGAAGCGTGTTTTGAACTTTAGTAGCTTGCCTCCACCACATACTGGAGTTGCTATATCTGATGCCATTTTTGCTTGTCTTTTGGATTGGGAATTGAGAATAAAATATCTTCATTAACACTTGATAATGCTTCCTCAAATGATGTTGCCCTGAGAAATTTGAATGATAATTTTTCAATGAAGGGTTAACTTTTCTTCAAGGGTAAGGTTTTCCATGTTAGGTGTTGTGCACATGTGTTGAACTTAATAGTGCAAGATGGATTGCATGAGATTAAAGAAGTTATTCAAAATATCCATGAAAGTGTGAAGTATTTGAAAATGTCATCTCAAAGCCTTCACAAGTTTGCGGATATAGTGAAGCAATTGCAACTTCCAATGTCTAGACATTTAATTCTTGATGTCCCAACTCGTTGGAATTCTACTTATGCAATATTAGAGTGTGCATTGGGATTTAGAAAAGTTTTTCCTATGTATCATGAGAGGGATAAATCATATGAGTGGCTACCATCCTTAATGGATTGGGAGAAGATTTTAGAAGTTTTTAATGAAGCCTCTAATGTGTTTACTGGTACATCATATCCAACTTTGAATTTGTTTCTTCCGAGCTTTGGAAAATTAAGCAAACCTTGAATGATAAATTAGTGAAATTTGAAGGAACTCCTTTTTTGAAGGAAATGGTGCATAAAATGAAAGATAAATTTGATAAGTATTGGGGGGATTGCAATTTGTTGATGTCTATTCGTGCAGTTTTGGATCCAAGGTACAAAATGAAGTTGATTAAGTATTGTTTCCCAAAAGTTTACTCTTCTCTTGAGTCTGAAAAAAACATCCAACTTGCCCTTTCATCTTTGCATGAATTGTTTGGTGAATATGTTGCTTGTAGTGTTGCAAAGAGTAAAAATGCCAAGGTAGTAAACATTGTTGGTGCTTCTACTAGAGGCAATTTAAAAGGGAAGTCAAAAAATGTGTGTGAGTTTGAGATGTGGGCTCAAACTCAAGATGCAGTGGAGCCACCCAAATATGAATTGGAAATGTATCTTCAAGAAAGTCTTTAGAGGCATGAATCAGAAGAGAATTTTAAAGTGTTGGAATGGTGGAAAACAGCCACACTAAAGTTTAAAATACTATCAAGCTGCAAGCATGGCTAGAGATATACTATCTATTCCTATTAGTAGTGTTGCTTCCGAATCTGCATTTAGCGCTGGAGGTAGGGTTCTTGATCAGTTTCGAAGCTCATTAAAGTCGAAGACAGTAGAAGCTTTGATTTGTACCGGGGATTGGATACGTTCCAATTAAAATATGAATAATTTAAAGGTAAAAATACATCTTATTTCTCCATTTCGTGAATGTTGATTGTCAATTAATATAATTACTTTATAATCAGTATTTGAATATTCTTTTGATAGGCTCAATCTGAAGAGGAGGCTATGCAGATGATGGATTTCAATTAATCTCGTTGAAATTGAAAATTTAGAGATAAGGTAATTCTGTAATTGTAATTTTGAATGTTAGTTATTAACTTATATATGGGGTTATATGTTTTATATACTTTATGGGGGGAATTCTCAAATATACTCATTTTATGTTCCTTTCAATATGGCAGCATTTTGTAGGTTTGCTAAAATACAAGTGGAACATTCAAGTGAAGGTGGAACATCAATCAAAGTTCAAACCATCAAGTTGAATTTTAATAATTGTTTTGGCATAACTTTTGTTATAGTTATTTCGAGGATGAAACTTTATAACTTTGTCGGTGCAAAATAGATGTTTTGAGTTGTGTTTCCTTTTGACAATTTTTGTTTTGGATTTTTTTGTTGAATGGATTTTTGTCATATTTGTGTGTTTAAATTTTGATGCATGTTGAATGGAAGTCTACTAATGTAAGAAATGAACTTCTAAGATCCTTGACTGTTCAATGAATCAAACAACTCAATGATCTTCGGAGAAATTCTTTAAAGATTTACTAATTGCAATGACTACCAGACTTTCTGTTGTGCAATGTATACTTCTTTGTATTGTCTCGTTGATATTATAGGTAAATATAGCTCATGCTGATTTTAAACCACTTACTCATTTTGCATATTATTAAACACCTTTGAACTTCATTTGCAAAACAATAGCTAGTATCATATTTCTTCTTGAAATAAGTTATAGTAGATAGTATCATTTGCAAAATAATTGTCAGTCCGGTCTGAATCCTGTCCGTGTCCGATTTGTCCGAACAAGTATAACGGGCCGGACGCGAGCCTTCTGCTTTTATAACGAATCGAGCACGGACTATAAAAATTTTGACCGATCTGGACCGAGCCGGACATAAGCCCGTCTGAGAGGAATTTCGGTCTGAGCTTGAACATATGGTTGTCCAATTCCGTCCGGTCCGATATACAGCCCTAGTGATAAAGATATGAAAAATTATTCCTACACTTTGTCCCCTACTCCCATCATTTGTGTCCTCCAAAGCCGTCATCTTCCCCCTAAGTTTCCTCCAAAAGCTCTGATCTTATTCCTCATTTCCTATTGTCTTTTTTTTACTCCAACGCAATCTAACTGATTAATTCTCTTTCAAACCTTCTATAAAACTTATTACTCACCTCTGAAATATCCTCCTTTCGTTCAAGTAAAAACTTTGATATTCCACAAACAACTAAGAGAAAAATAGAGTTATACTGTCAATAGAAGTTGGAAGGAAATGGTACTTCGGGCGTTTAAGATAGGAATATATAAAACCTGGAGTCTACAATTTAATAATGTGAGTTAGTTCTTGTGTCACTAAAAACAAATTAAAAAATACGGCCATTATACAACAATTAGGTAATAACATCATTCATTGTTAATGTACATATCTCATTAAAGACTTTTTAATGAATGAACTTTGTGGCGGGTCTCTTGTACCTCAATGTTTTCGATCAAAAAATTAAATAATAATAATACAATAATTACAAAGAGTACATAAACAACAAAACAGAACTAACACAAACATTTAAAAAATTACTAAAACGATATAAAACTTAACAAATATTTGTATTTTAGAATTCTGTAGTTTAGAATAGGATCATTTGCTTACATAACAATCATATTGACGCTAGCACTACTGGTTGGGACATATCTACAAATTAGTAAAAACAAAACAATGAGCATATGCAAAAATGCAAAAAATATTGCCATGGATGTGCAAACATCTGATAGTGATATTCCAGAAAAATCTGAGGATCCTCACTGCAAGCCCCACAGTGATTCGGATACACAATTCAGAGAACAAAATCAATTTACATCGTAACAATCACAGAACACCTTGTAAACTTAAAAAAATGAACTCTTGATACAACAGTAATTTAGTAAACAAGAAGTTGTTTGATGAAAGGCTTTCTTTGAACCACATACAAGTTTCTTGGAAGTCATAATCAAACATGCAGAAGTTAGAGATTAAAGAATTTGACAAATACTTATCACTCAAAACTAAAACTAAATGATGTGGCGCTACCGCTATATACTACACGAATTGCTAAAATACAAGGGAAAGGAGATTGTGCCACATCAAGTACAATAAATTTAGCACTTATATCATTACTGTATTCAGATAGACATGCCATTGCCTTCTAAACCTCTACAATAACAAATACTAATAATTTACACGTGCGATACATGTCTTAATAAATATGTATTTTTAAAAGTAATAATTTCGGCGTAGTCTGGCCTCGAACCTAAGACCTTCTTTACATTAGTTATACATGGACGATGCACGGTTTTTTTGTCTAAAAATGACAACTTTACCTCTCACATTGTAATATTAGTGATTAAAGATATTAATGTATCTAATCAATTTAAATAAAAGAACAATGCAAACCCATCTTTAATACAAAATAGCATATGAAAGAAAATAATACGTCAAATAATTAATGACTGTAAACTGGGTAATACCTTACTGATTGAGCGCTCTTGCACACCACTCCCCTAAATTTTCACATACAACAAATGCTTTTCAACTCATTTTGATAATGGTAAAAATCGCAGCAAATCAGGGCCGTACGATTCTAGCACAATTCTCAAAACTTCTACAAGCAGATTAATCATAACGGGTCTCTTTAACATGTCCGGGCCTTCTCTAGGCTCAACAACAAGACATGGGCCGCTTTCAATCCCATTAAAAGTGACATATTAGGTCCACTAGGAGAGATACCCAGCCCATGAGGACTGTAAGTCAAATCTCTTATCCTCAGACAAAAGAGTCTTATCTTTTAAGGGGGAGAAACAACAGAAGATAAATAATTCATATCAATCAAACGGAATCATCTCAATCTCCTAAACTGTTTCTCAGGCCTATAAATACCCTCCCATAAATACCCCTTCCTCCCTCCTCAGTTAGAAGGTAATCAGTAATTCACAATTTCTCGTTCAAACTATCGTTCTCTCTCTGGTTCTGACTTGTGCGTCGGAGGGTCTATCGCTGGGGCCACCCCTGGTATTTCATTCTTTTTACAGGTCCATTGGTGTTCATATCAATGATCCAGATCCACTCTCAAGAGCTCTAACAACTTTTTACGGCCACAATCAAATATTAGATCTTTAGTAGTTTTCTTCAAATATAAACTCACTATATGTTTGCTCCCACACCAAAATAGGCTGCAACAGATTGGCGTCGTCTGTGGAAAAACTACACAGATCAGACTTACCGCCATGGCACTAAGACTAAGAGGCAGAGCAGCAGTCTCAAGCCGTCGTACCAATTCTCTTCGTCTACCAGCTCCTCCCGTGGAGGACCCAATTCCTCCTCATCAACTGGATCTTCCCTATCAGCCTAGTCAAGCTCATATCAACGGAGAAGCACCAGGGGGCTCCCGACAGAGAGCCATCATGAACAACATACTCTGCACGATCGTATCTCATTTCATAATGCTTCCACTGATTCAATGGACTCGCGAGGCGCCCGGGGGTCAAGAGATCTTCGGTAAATCATTAATGCCAGGAAACAAGGAACGGATCTACGGGTGTGCTTGGATGAGAGGAACACTAGAAACGAGGCTTCCCTCTCAGAATGACAGTTGAATCGAAAAAGCAACTTTCCTCAAAGACAGAGATCAAGACATTCTTCCTCTTACACATGGCGTGCTGCAGAAAAAAGCCCGACTCATGGAGTCGAAAGCTTCTTGAGCGAAACAAAGAGAAAGAGGCCCTAGTCACTAGGGCTAAACTGGAGAAATTCAAGTTAGACATCCTCCAAGCTATCTAAGTCAGTCAAGATCAGGGTTAGTCCTCTAAAGAAGACGAATCCGACGACTTAACCAGATCTAAGGGGAAGGAAGACCACGTCCTTCGCTGTATCCGAGAGGTCGAAGATCGTCTAGAATAGATGAAGAATGAGGGGAACCGCTCCAGGAGGGTCTACCGCCATAGTTGGCCTCCTTTCAGTAAATCCATCCTTGATGCACCCATTCCTAAGAACTTCAAAGCTACTCAATTTGAGTCATACGATGTGAATCTGACCAGACTGAGCATATTGAGAGTTTTAAAACTTTCATGATAGTCTACAATACCACCGATGCGCTTATGTGCAAAACCCTACAACTCTGAAAGGATGATCCAAGGAATGGTACTCCCGCCTCACTCTAGAGTCAGTTTTATCCTTCGATCAGCTCGAGGAGCTCTTCATAGCGCACTTCTTTACTAGCTGCAAGGCTAAAAAAATAGGTGTTTCCTTATTGGAATTAAAAAAAAAAGGACGGAGAACTGCTGAAAGACTTTATCAAGCGCTTCACAGTCGAAGCAAGGTCCATATCTTTCCTAAACTGATCAGTGGTAGCTACTGCTTTCCGCCACAACGTCACTAACAAAGACCTGAAAACCTCTCTCGCTAAGAAGCCTCCTAAAGACTACATTGAGCTCTTAGGAAGGAGTGAAAAATATATCAGGGTCGAGGAAGCTCTTTATCCTCAAGGCAAGAACGATTCATCTTTCAGGAACTAACGAAAAAATACAAACGTGGAAGAACCCAGGAAATTTTAGAAAGACGATGTCGGTCAACGCCGTCCACCTCCAGCACCACGCTTCGATAAGTTCACTCATCTCCACACAAGCGTATCAACCATCCTCATGGAAGTTAAGAAGGACAGAATAATCTGCCCTCCGTCCAAGATGTCCACAGTTAGCATGAGAAGAGACAAAAAATAAATGGTGCGCATTTTACAGAGATCATAGACACACTACTGACAACTGTCGAGCCTTCAAAGAAGAACTTGAAGGTCTAATTTGTTTGGGCCATCTCTCTCAATTAGTCCAACTAAAAAATAATGTCGAAATCTGTCACGTCCCGCTTCCCAAAAAGAGAATACGGATACGTGACTTAGCCCAACGAACTATTTTCATCATCCATAAGCTGTCAGGATCTTTACAATATTTCACAAGAATAATCAGAGTCGGAAGCAAGAAAAGTCAACCAAGCATGCATATATGAATCAAAATACCAACAAGAATTTACTTGAAACAAAATATATTAATTTCAAATAAACCATATCTGAATAAGTCAATAATACTGGGTCACATTGTAAAAATACAAATAAATTCAAGTAGCAAAATACAATTATTCAAAATCAGCGATAATAATAGCAAAATTTCAACAACTAGTATCTCATGTCACCAACTCCATCTGGTAACTATTTTCCAAAATCTGCAATTTAATAAATTGCAGGAAGAGGAAAAAGAAAACAAACGCCCATCAATGCAAGTTACGGGCTACTTGTAGTGCAGGCACAAGTACATGGAAAAGGTAAACAAATAGCATGGAATAGGCATGATAACAAAATAGAACAACTAGCATGACAAGAAGGACCAGTGCAAGTGGCATGTATCAAGTGTCATGTAAACAAGTATCATGTCAACGAGTAACAAGTATCAAGTGACAAGTGAGCAAGTATCAAGTACAGGTAACAAGTGTCAAGGATCAAGTATCATGTAATCACGTAACAAGTGTCAAGTATCAAGTATCATGTATGAGCAACAGGTAACACGTGTCAAGTGATCATGTTCAAGTCTTGTATTATTACTATCTAGGTAGTACTTCATGCGTCCATCTTTTTACCACATGGTTGCTGCATTCAAACAATTTCGTTTTAGATTTCATACTGGATCATAGAGGGCAGTGTACTCAGGGACAAGCCTTAAGAAATCAAGTATCAAGTATCAAGCCTCAAGTAGTGAAATATCAAGCCTCAAGTATGAAATATCAAGCCAAGTATCAAGTATCAAGTAACAAGCCTCAAGTGTGAGATATCAAGCCTCAAGTATCAAATAATCACGTAGGATCAAGAGATCCCCTTCTGAGTACACATTTCTGTATTTTCCACTATTAGATCTTTCCCTTAACCCCGGCTTGGTTAATTATTATTATTATTATCAAACAAGCATGTGCGTGTATAAAACATGGTAAGAATAGCATGGTATAATCACGTAACAAGTTCAAGTCACAAGATAATCATGCACGGGTGAAAGACAACACATAAAAGATGAGAACAACGAGAATTCTAGTTCAAGATAGTAAGACAATACTGCACCAAAACTGGGATTTCCGTTGCTATAAACATGCAAATCTGGATCCGTCAAAGAATCTGGAAAATAGACTCCCGACCGAATCCAGAAAATATATATAAGTCATATAGTATTTTAGGAAAACATGCGTCAAAACTGAATTGAAACTAGAAAATATGTTCAGGCAGAAATCAGAAGATTGTATTCAAAATCAGGAAAACAGCATGAAAATTCATTAATTAATTCCACAAAAAATCTGGGGTATTCTCCTATATGTGCAGCATCAGAATATAAAGTTTCATAATTTTTAAATATAAATAGTTTAGTAAAAAAAATTCAGAAAACATCAACATGCAGTAGTTTTGTAAGTCTGGAATCACAAACACTGCAGTACGAAAACAGCAATATCTCACAAACCATAAATCGAAGTCCAAATATGTCAAAAGGGTGATAAAATAGACACAGTAGGCTAACTTTCATATTCACAAATATTTTACAAACAGCAAGTAGAACATGTCGCAAATAAGGTTCTTTACTGAATAGTATGAAAATTCTGCATGTACAGTAATTGTTTGGAAACAGCGAACGGTTTGTAAAACTCATCAAATAAATCCACAAAAAATCAGGGTTAATCACAATCAAGTCTAGTTGTACTGTGCAATTTAACATTATGAGAAAAATAGATCACTTTTCAGAATTCATAGAAAACAAGATCTGGAAATTTCTCAACACCTCTGTAGTAAAATAAACATAACTCACAACTCGTAAAATGAAACTAAGATCCATCAGAAGGGTTGGAAAATAGACATAATTCTCTACAGTTCATGTTCACAAATATTTTTCATATACTGAACTTAATAAGATCTAAAATACTGATCAAAAGTAAGGTAACAGAAAAATACATAATTACTCTTCGAACATAAAATCATATAGTTCATGTAAAACTCATCCAAATCAATCCAAACATGAAATATAGTGTACTAGATGTCCAAGCAATATTGTATAGTGTATTTTGCAATTCCACGACAAGTATACCATGAATAACACATCAAGCCTATGATATCACAAGTTAGCATGCATATATACATCCAAAAAGTGGTCATCCCTAGTTGTTTCATGTTATGTATGTCGTAAGGACACTATGGTGGAATTAACACAATATAGACAATATATAATAGAGGATTCACACACGAATTGTCACTAGAACCCAACTACACTACAGGCGGTATTTAGTACTTGTATTACAAAAAGAAAAGAATACAAGTTACTTGTCTTAACCGACGACGGAAACGGCACACGTGCAAGAATAACGAGAACAGATTCCCAGGAAACAAACATAATGAACGAATCACGAACCGAACTCACGAACAACAAACTTAATAACCGCACGATCACAACCGTGAGCACACGCACATGACGAACACTCACAAACACCCTACATGTGCACTCTCATGCACCAGCAACAACGAGAGAGAGCAAGAGGGAGAGACGATGGCAATAGTAGTGGCTCGCTGTCGGTGCTGCCGTCGGTTGTGGCGTCGTCGAGAGGAGGCAGTGCGGCAGCAGAGGGGCGCAGTCACTGGCCTGCTGCTGTGGTCGACGCCAGGGAAAGATAGGGAGATGGGAAGGCTGCACCGGGGCGAGGGAGCACACAGGCAAATGGTCGAAGGTCGGGGGTACAGGTGGAGTCGGAAGATGGGTTGAACGGGGAAGGGAAAGTTGCGGCTGGCTTTAGGTGTATAGGGTTTAGAATATCCAGGGTATATATATATATATATATATATATATATATATATATATATATATATATATATATATATATGGGATAAAGGGGTATGAGCAACTTGCTCATTTAGTAAATAAGCAATTGATGATGTGGCATGTATGTGATTGGAAAATTCTTAAAAGGGTTAGTTGTCCAATGTATCATATGCATGCCACATAAAAAATGGCCCATTTACTAAATCGAGTACATTATTACTCTAATATGTACCCATGTGAAGACTTGATATCTCATATCCATGACCCGTGAGATATGGTCATCAGTCTACGCACATACCAGTCTCTATGTAATATTGTTGTCCTAATTCTGAATAATACTTGACTAGGAACATTTAATAATAGTGTTCTGATTACAACTAATAGGATCTCACAATCAAGTTTGCACTTGATATCCCATGGTATTGAACCTACTATTCTAAGGACTTTATTATGTTCATTTAATCACAATAAATAACACAATAAATGAAATACCTCATATATGAAATAAATATCATGATACAATGTAAACTAGTAATGTTAATATACAACTGGCCTCTAGGGCATACACCAACATGCGGTGGTGGACAAAGACCTACAAATGTAAGATGAAGTTTTCATTATTCGATCATTTTGATTTTGCTTCAATAAAATGATTTATTGTTAAATTGATGTTTTTTGTTTTTTGTTTTGTTGTGTAGGTCTTACCTAATGAATCTGGCCCGTCTTCTTCGCCAAATGAGTATGGCCTGTCTTCCTCATCTTATATTCCACCGAAGGGTCCCGGTCCTTTCGACCCAAGGCCCTTGTCCTTGCAAGCGCAACACTGTTCAAACTCTGCGTGGGACGGAAAATCAAAGGAGTGTATTTTTTGAGGCCACGCCACCTTGCTCATGCATCCTAGAATTCATGAGTTGTTACGGGATTGTGGGTTGTATGACATTGGTTTGATTAGTTCAATTAAGGCCGATCGACCTCTCCTAACCGCCATTTTTGAGAGATGGCGTCCGAAAACGTACACATTTCACTTACGACTGGGGGAATTTGTACCATCTCCTCAATGGTATGTTTCCTATGTGCCAATTTACATCTCACGGTATATACGGTAGGGGTAGATTTCAATGTGAAAATTCTCGATGATTTTTGATGGAGTATAGCTTCACCGCCTGTTGTATATTTTCTTTACTTTGAAACTCCTGCCCAATGTACAATTGATCTACGTTGGATGAACCAGACGACTCTTGTGGAAATTTTTGTACTCTCGCACTTTGTGCCATCCTCGGTAACTTTAGCATTAGCATTACCATCGTAAACGTTCCCCTCATTTATATTACCATTTGCATATTCATCTTCTTCCACTTCGTCATCATTCTCTAAACTCTCATTAAGTTCATCGTTCATTTCTTCCACTTCTTCATCATCTTCTAATAAATCATTGTTAACGGCAACATTTTCAAATATTTTAAAAACATTGTCATTTTCAACATAATCATGAATCAAACTAGGTTGACGTGACAACTCATCTTTTGTAGGATCTAAGCTAGTTGTATATGTGAACGTGTCTACTTGTGGGGACGGTGGGATTGCATGTGATTCATGTCCTGGGTTAGAAGTCATCTCATGTGTCGACTCTTCACATACGAAGATTGAACTATGATTAACATGTGACCTCGTACTATTAGTTTAGTACTGCTAAATATATAACTCCAATGTAGACCAACTATAATTGGGATCAAGTGTCCTAGAAATCATAGACTTTAGAGCATTATCATTAAATACAGGCACTGTCAAAAAATATTGACCTTCCTATTTTCCTGCCGCATAGTGAGCTAAAATTTTAACACTCCATTGATCTCTATCCTAATTAGTAACTTCGTAAATTTTATCGACTAGTTATGCCATTGTAATAGTTTGAGGTGCCCAAATTATTTCAGGATCAACGACACAATAATAACAACCTAGCTTCGGATCATGAATTATTTCTCCACCAAAGAACCAAATAAGAATATTGTGATCCATACATATTCATATTTATACAAAAATAACAATCATTATCTAATCACAAACTAAACCTACCCAAGTGTACATGAGAAGGGGTTATACTAATAATACCTTCAAAATAATCATTGGGAAGAAGATTGAGCAATTGTTAACGCGGATAAGAGGGAGTGGTGAATGTTAATGAGATGAATGCACTTGATTCCCTTTCTATCCTTTTGACCCTTCTAGAAATCTCCAAATATTTGGAGCTTGGTTGATGGGTTTAGGGTTTTGAGAATGGGAGGAGAGAGGGTTATGGAAGATGATGTGGATTGGAAGAGATTTTGGAGGGTATTTTTGGGTAAGAGAACGAATTTGAAAGCTAGAGTTTTGGGTTTGGAGTTGGGAGTAAGGGTAGACAGAGGATAGAGAGAGATAGAATGTAGAGCTCAAACAACGAGTTTTTTTTAAAGAAAAAATTCAATGTAAGATTCTCTATCTCAAATAGTGAGTGTAGTACAAATAAGCTCGTTGTTTAAGACAACAAGTCTTACTTTGAAATATTTCCTCCAAAATTTTTACCTAAGTTGGGGAAAAAACTATTAACACTAAACTCGATATGTATATGTATGGATTACGATATTCCTATTTACCAATATAGCGAGTGGGTCAGTTTGGTAAATGTTTTCAAAAAGTGGGTCATTTTGGAAAAAATCCGGGGGCGGGGGGGGGGGGGGGGGGGGGGAGGGTTACTCCTCCCGAAAAGTGTTCGTCCGAGAAATGAACATATTACCCAACTTTCCTCCCGCCAAAACCTTGGGAGTTCCAGTAATTTTCTCAGACAAAGATCTGGATGGTGTTCGAACACCCCATTGCGACACATTCGTAATCATCCTGTACACATCAAACAACGAAGTGCGCCACATCTTGGTAGACAATAGCATCTCGGTGAACATCCACTTCTTAGAATCTTTTTAGGGACCCGTCTCAAACCCGTTAGGTACACAATCCATAGGTGCTCCCAGGCTCAGGTACAGATTGAAGCAATAGTCACCCTTGACATGACTGTAGAAAAAGCCACACTACCCGAACTAAGGCCATGGACTTCTTGGTCGTCATCGTTAAAGCAACCCACAATTCCTTCCTCGATAGTCCTGAGCTAGTAGCTTTTCACGCCATAGCTTCGGCCTTCCATATGATGAAGAAGTTCCTTACATCAGCAGAGGTAGGATAAGTTAAGGTAATCTAACAAACGGCTAGGGCATGTTACACGGCCACAACGGGGGCACGGTTCTCCCTTTTAACACCATAGAACTCCCTCAAGAGAGGAGTCAAGTTAACTCTTGGCCTGGGAATGAACCAGATGAGATGCCCTTCTCCAAAGAAGATTAGACAAAGTATTTTTAAGTAAGCAAAGTTCTCTCCTGCCAAGTCAAGGAACAAATTGTCAGATGCATTAGAGAGACCCAAGACTTATTCGCTTAGATTGCTACCTACATGCTTGGCATCTCAGAAGTATTGATCATGCACCATCTCAGTGTAAAGCCTGATGTCAAGCCGGTTCAGCAAAAGCGCCAAAAGTTTGCCTCTGACAGACATCAAGACAGTTAAGGAAGATGTCAACAAACTCCTAGTTGCATGCTTCATTCAAGAAGTCACATATCCCCAGTGACTAGCCAACGTAGTCATGGTAAAAAAGCAAATGACAAGTAGATGATTTGCATCGACTTCACCAATCTGAACAAAGCATGTCCAAAGGACCCCTTTCATCTCCCCATCATTGATGCTTGACCGATGCCACATCCAGACACAAGCTCCTCAATTTCTATTATTCCTTCTTCGGAAACAATCAGATCCGAATGTTCCTTGCGGACATCTAGAAGACGTCCTTTATCATCTACGATGGCATCTACTACTATTAGCTCATGCCCTTAGGGCTGAAGAACAATGTAGCCACCTACTGGCGTCTAGTAAACAAAGTATTCAAATGATAGTTCAGTCGAAACATGGAACTCTAAGTAAACGATATGCTCATTAAAAGCCTCCAGAAATGATCCTATGTTGCTAACCTCCATGAATCTTTTGAAGTTATGTGAAAACCCAACATGAGGTTGAGCTCCTCGAAGTGCGCCTTCAGGGTCTCCTCTGGAATGTTTTTGGGATTCATTGGTAAGCCAGAGAAGAACTGAAGCCAATCCAGAAATGATCAGGACAATACTTGACATATCCCCCCCACCCCCCCTCCAAAAAAAATCTGGAGAGAAGTGCCTCACTTCCTTCTAAACTCCACGCAGGTCAAAGGGGTTTGAGTGGGCGCAAGTACAACAAGAAGCCTTTGAACAATTCAAGGTATACCTGTAATACCCTGTACTTAAGAATATATGAATATATATATATATATATATATAATAAAACACAAAGAAAGCTATCAAGTGGCTCTCCTTCAATCCCCCCAAAATCAAAGGCCCAGATCTAACCTCACAAAACACATTTTCCTCCAAACTCAAATTCAAATCCTCCCACCCAAAACAACTCATTTATTTATTTAATTATTTCTCACTCTTTCTCTCTCTCTCTTTCTCTTCTATTAAAAAAATAAGAATATAAAAATTTTAAAAAATTATTAAAATTAAAAATTAAAAAACTAAAAAATTAACAACTTTAAAAATAATTCAAAAAATCAAAAACTTATAAAAATTTATAAAAAAAATTTAATATATATATATATATATATATATATATATATATATATATATATATTTAAAAATTTAAAAATTGAAAATTTTAAAAAATTTAAAATTTTGAAATTTTAAAATTTTAATTTTTTTTTGAAATTTTAAAATTTTGAAAATTGAAAAAAATTAAAAATAAAAAAATTTAAAAAAAATAAATTTTAAATTTTGAAAATTTGAAAACCTCAAAGCAAATCCATATCCAACGTTGAACCCCAATCAAGAGGTCATCGCCGATATCTGATCCGCTGCTGATTCCGTATCGGTGACTCTCATCCACCAAATCGAGCGCGAATATTAAGCGACACCGTATCGGTGACTCCCCTCCACCGAATCGAGAGCCTCTATATGCGATGCGACGACTCTAATTTTATCTCATTAACCAAATTCTCATTCTAATTTTTAATTTTTTTTGTGCAGGGGATTACTTAATTTTTTTGCTGACTCGAATTTTGTGTGTGCAGGGGATTACTTTTTTTTTTGTGCAGAACTAATAAAAAACTCATTAAATAAATCACCAAATTGTGTGCAGGGGATTTAAGTTCAGAGAGGTTATGATTGTTTTATTTTTGGGTATAAAAAAAAATTAATTTGGTGATTTATTTGATGAGTTTTTTATTAGTTCTGATTTAAGGTGTACGCAAGTGAGAGATGAATTATTTGGTGGCCTCAATTTGGGCTTCCAAACCATAGCAGGACAGGTAACCTGACTAGCAACCTAAAATAACTTGGCAAATATGCTACATTAATTTCTTTACTACAAGAGAAAATACTATCGTGAAGTGTTCCCTTCACTGGTTATTAGAAACCAAGGATAACATAACATATAAGAACTTTTAGTGTATGTTTGAATATATAGGATTGGGATGACTGAAGTTTACTAGTGAAGTGTGCAAACTCTCCACTCAAGAAAGACAGCTAAAGTAAATTTGTTATTTATCAATTTTGATTTTTTTTATAAAGGTGCAATGAAGAGACAAAGTGGAGATAAAAGAAATGATTAGCTTGAATTAGAGTTTTGAGAACTTCATGTATTTCATTTTGGTTGAAATACTAATAAGAGGTATTTCAATTGCAAACTGAGTCTCAGACAAACAAATGTTTAGATTATTGGTATTGTAGATACCTTCACACATGCACTTGTGTTACCATTGTTTTTAGACATGCTCATAATGGTTATGGGATTAGAGTAAGCTCAATAAAACCTATATGATAATGTCCTTGCATAACTATTACAAGAATCTAAAAGTGATGCTGAAGTTAAAAAAAACTCAATGCAGCGTTTCTAACAAACTATATGCATTTCAGGTAAGTTCAAGCTAATGATCAAGAAGGCGATGATTGAGCTTAAAGGTAGATATACTGCTTTCTCATGTAATATGTTTTCTAATTTAATTAATTTGCTAGACCTCCAAAACTATTTTATATAATCAAACCAGGTGCACCGTTCCGAAGACGTGCCGTAGGCACGTGTCAACGGGAATACCTAGTATATATACATAAAATTAAATATAGTGTGCTTGTTTGGTTAGTTGGGCCATGAATTAATTTAAAATGGAATTAATACCATGGGCCCAATTATGTGTGACATGGGTTGGTTGGTGTGCTGGCTTGGAAGTGAGGCCCATCCATGTGAGCAGGATAAGGTCACGTGGAATATGTGTGGGTGAGTGTGTATAGGTTTGGAATAATTGTGGATGTGGGATTGATTAAATCCCACATCGGTGGGAAGTAGTGTTTAGTAGTGTTTAGTAGTATTTAAATAATATGACCCGTGATCAAAGGGTACCTGAAAACTATAGCACATTTTGTAAGGCAAGCCTTTGGTGGGCCATTGTTAGGATCTATTTTTTGCGTGCGCGCACGTGTAGTCGCGTGCACAGCTGAGCCGGGCTCGGGGCATTACAATACCTCACCATTCTTCCACTCCTAAGAAAGCCTGATTCGAGAGAAGTGCTCCACCTCTATCTGGGCACTTTAAATCATACCTTTTGTGCCTTATTGGTTAAAGAAGAAGACTGGGTCCAGAGGTCGATCTACCATGTGAGTAAATTTCTTCAAGACGCTGAGCTTCATCACTCTAAGACGGAGAAAAAGGCCTATGCCCTGGTTACAACCGCCCGAAAGCATTGCGCTTACTTCCAAGCATGCTCCATTTCTGTTCTGACCGACCAACCCCATAAGCAAGTGCTTCACAAGTCAGAGAACTCGGGATGACTCCTGAAGTGGTCCATTGAGTACGTCCCATAAGCAAGTCTTACTCCTCCCAAAAGGTGTTCGCCCGAGAAGTGAACTTGGTACCCAACTTTCCTCCTACCAAAAGCTTGGGAGTTCTAGTAACTTTCTTAGACAAAGATCTGAAAGGTATTCGAACACCCCATTGCGATGCATTCGTAATCAGCTTCTGCATAGCTAACCATGAAGTGCGCCACATCTTGGTAGACAATAGCAGCTCGGTGAACATCCACTTCTTAGAAGCATTTTAGGGACCCGTCTCAAACCCGCTAAGTAGACCCTCCACGGGTTCTTCGAGGCTTAGGTACAGATTGAAGCAATAGTCACACTCGACGTGACTGTGGAAAAAGCCCCAGCTACCGAAAATTGAGGCCATGGACTTCATGGTCGTCAATGTTAAAACCACCTACAATGCCATCCTCAGTAGTCCTGGGTCTAACACCCCAAACTCCAAATAAGCCTGAATTCGAAGTTCCACAGGATCTTTACACTTCACTTCATACAATTTTTCAAGAAATTTAAAATTATTACTCACATCAGAGTCTTTTACATCAACACACAACAGAATAAATAAAATACAACAATGATAAATGTACAATTGTAACAACTTTAGCATTTAAGTAATCATCAGCAACAAATTCAACTTTATATCTTCTTGTAAATTCCAAGTCCTGCATATGAAATTGTGGGCACGTTAGTTGCTTACAACCGACGAAGTATTATACACGGCCATCCTCACTATGCCGAAAGTATAACGATTCTTAAATACTTTAACAAAGACAAACTTGATCACAAATAAAGCTAAAGAGGAACTATCCTATTGATGTCGTGGGTGATGTGCACTTAATCCTTAATGCAGTTATTATATTAAATGACACTAATGCGCACTTGTTCAGTTTCTATGCATCCCATACTACATAGGTCCGAGGGCAAGCCCTTAATCGTACTTCATCTTATAGGGTTGATTCCCTCGCCATGAGTTAAACTACTATGGTAACTATGGTAAGTATCATAGATGTTCTATGAGTTACGAGCCCATGTCCAGACATCCTGGAGAGAATCCTACGTCATGACATGACGCATCATGCAGACATCCTATGGACAATTCGCCTCTGTCATGGAACGATGGCACTACGTAGTCACCAAACACTCCACAAGCATCACCACGGTCCCGATATCCTGGAGATGTACTCACACCCTGACATGACGCATCATGTGGAAATCCTGTAAACACTCTCACACCGTAGATCTGAGGCACTCATATTTGTGTTTTTCTCTTACATTCATCACATCTTCACTATAGTGTAGTCCTTATATTTTTGTTTGTTTTAGAAGAAAATCATCACAACCTAGAGATAGCTTACCCTACCAGACTTAAACCAAACAAAAGAGATAGTCAGCCCAACCTGGCTACTTCTCAAGAGATGCTCAACCCACACTGGTTAGCTCTCAAATTCATTAATAAATACTGCCGGTCACTAGGGTCTCGCCTAGCCTCTAGATTCCAACAACTATCTCTTTCTAGAGATCAACAATAAGTCATATTCAATCTCAAATAACATTTCAATTTCTTCATTCATAAACTCTTTCTCAAAGAGAAACATTACTTTTATAATCTCATAACATGAAATAATTCAATTCAACTTCTTTTATCAATTTAATCACTTATAACATTGTGTGGAATTCAAATAATCTTAATCAAGTATTAAAATCATAAAATCTCATTAAGAAGAATCTTAGTGCGTTCCAAACTTTCATTTCTCTTAAATAAAACAATAGTCACATTTTAACCGATAAAAATCGAGTTCTTCAACAATATTTAATGTAAAATCCTTTTTCAATTCTCACAAAATAAATTAAAATATTGTAGAATTAATTTTTAAAAAAAGTCTAAACAATTTTAGAATAATAATAGAATTTTTTTCTAATTTTTATTTCACTTAAAAACTCAATATACCAACAAAAATAAAAAAAAGATAAACAAAATGGCCCTGGTCGGATTCGAACCCAGAGCCAAACCCAAACCCCTCCAGTGAATAGTAACCGTCCCCAACTGCACCCGAAGACCAACTGGCCAGAGTGGCTAACTGATATAAGGGAACTTGAATTGTATTTAAAATCTGGTCTCCGGATTTGATTTAAAATCGAATTTTTAGAAAAACAGAGTCTCTTGCAAGACTAGTACCCAAGGCCAGTAGCTCCGCTCAGCTACAGTAACAGACCCAAATCGCACCCGAAGACCAATTGGTCTTGAGTGACTAACTGATATGAAAAGAGTTAAATTCTTTAAGTATAAATTGCACTGTATTTGATTCTTCATTTAAATAATTCGATTTTCCAATTGATTTGTACCCACTCAAAACCTAGATCTTTTCCCAGAATATATTATATCAAATTACAGCATAGTATATTTATTTAAACTTTACAAAATTTTTATTTTTGACAAAGTAACAAAATTTTCTCCCCAAATGTATTAGAGAACACATATTATCAATTTTCCAAATAAGGTGTTGTCTTTCATCAAAAACTCCTCTATAAAAATTTCTATACTCATAAAATATATACTAGTGAGATTAATTCCACCTTTCTTCATTATATTTCAAAGAGACAACATAAATGATAATCTAGTGAATATAATATTACTCATGCAACGCAATTAAAAACGCACTTATTGCAACTAATCACTTTATTTCACAATCCATAGATATTATTTTGCATTCTATAATTCATTCATAAGCACAATTTTCAAACAATCATAATTCATCAATTCATATGTATTATAGCATGCAAATATATTAATAAAGCATCATAACAAATTTTAGAGAATAAATTAAGCAATTCACATCTACCACACTAATCAAAATTTAACAATTAAACTATATATCAACTAGCATGCATCATACTCCTAATTTAGAAAGGATTTAAGAAACACCCACCCATGGAATATTGATGTACTCAATTGAACTCCTAGATATAAACCCCAAGAGAAGCTCCAATTTGTAAAAACTCCTTCAAAAGCTCCAAGAGAACTCCACTTTGCCTCCTCGAATTCCGTGCACAAGAGAACTCCAACTCCAATTTCGGCAACAAGACAAAACAACACATCCTTCTCTTATTTTTTTCATATGTATGTATATATATATATATATATATATATATATATATATATATATATATATATATATATATATATATATATATGGGAAAAAGGGATATGAGCAATTTGCTCATTTAGTAAATGAGCAAGTGATGAGGTGGCATGCATGTGATTGTGAAATTCTAAAAGTGGTTAGATACTCAATGTATCCCATGCATGCCACCTCATCATTTTCTCATTTATTAAATGAGCAAGTTGCTCATATCCCTTTTACCCTATATATATATATATATATATATATATAAAGGTGAGTGGAGGAAATCAGTGAAAGCTTGGGGGGTTTTTGGCAGAGACAGAGAGGGAAAGAAAGAGGGGAATGAGAGTAAATGAATAGGTATTAGGGGTATATATGTGTGTGTGTGTGTGTGTGTGTGTGTGTGTGTGTGTGTGTGTTTGCGCGCGTGTGTGTACACACACAAATAGTGAATGGAGGAAATGAAAGGGGTTGCTGGATGGGGATTTGGTTTCAGATGTTGACAGAGGAGAAGGAAGGAAAGAGATGAGGAGAAAGTGTGTATTATGGGGTATTTTATAAAGAAAAGTAGAGTATTTAGAATAACTACCCTCCACCAGTGCACTCACTAATCCACTTACAGATTCAAAATTTGTACTTCCATCCATCCCAAAAAGAACAGCCAGTTCGTTTGAGGTGTGCACATGCTTTGTGTACACTTCACAAAATCAATTATTTATATTTTTAAATTAAAACATAAGTTATATATATATATATATATATATATATATATATATATATATATATATGGGTAAAAGGGATATGAGCAACTTGTTCATTTAATAAATGAGCAATTGATGAGGTGACATGCATGTGATACATTAAGTATCTAATCACTTTTACTATTTTCCAATCACATGCATGCCACCTCTTCACTTGCTCATTTACTAAATGAGCAATATATATATGTATATATATATATATATATATATATATATATATACATATATATATATATATATATATATATATATATATATATATATATATATATATATATATATATATATATATATATATATATATATATAATATGTATGTAAAATGTATGTAAAATTAGTTTAATTAAAAATTATAATTTTTCATGCACAAATAAAATAAACACACACATTTCAAAATTTCATTTTGAAAAGAATACGCTTAAATACGTGCACCGCAAACACGTGTGTCGCACGTAAAATATCAAAATACAAAATCGACTTTATCAATAGGAAAATATTAAAGGTAATCGAAATACAAGATAAGAAAATTATATTTAACATACACATTCAATAATGTAATTAATACGTACATTGAAAACACGTGCACCTCACGTATAATAATATTTTAATTAAAATAAGAGGAAAATGAACTTTCGTTTATAAAACGAATTCGAACACGTAATATAAATAATTGAAACACATTGAAAATATCACACATAGCGGTGGAAAACACGTAATCGATACGTGCATCGATAAAAAGCACGTAAAAATACAGAGATTGAAATTTTGTATTTGAGTTGACTCAAATAAGATTTTAAGAAAACGGAAATGCATAAATAGTCAGAATACAAAAAGACGTGTTGAAATACGTTACGGGCATTACCAGTAATGGTAAAAAATACACGTGTGTAAGACACGGGGGCAAAATTGTCATTTCCAATTTTGCGGGGTATTACACTGGGCTAGCATCTTTTCACGCTGTAGCTTCGGCCTTCCATATGATGATGAAGTTCCTTACATCAGCAGAGGTAGGATAAGTTAAGGGAAGCCAACAAACGGCTCAGGCATGTTATACGGCCACAATGAGGGACTCGGTTCTCCCTTTCAACGCCATAGAACTCCCTCAAGAGAGAAGTCAAGTCAACTCCGGGCCCGGGAATGAACTACAAGAGATTCCCTTCTCCAAAGAAGATCAGACGAAGTATTTTCAACTAAGCAAAGTTCTCTCCTACCAGTCAAGGAACAAATTGTCAGATGCATTCGAGAGAACCAGGACTTGTACCCTTAGATCATGCCGACATGCATGGTATCTCAGAAGAATTAATCATGCACCATCTTAGCGTAAAGCCTGATGTCAAGCCAATTCAACAAAAGCGTCGAAAGTTCACCTCCGACAGACAATAAGACAGTTAAGGAAGGGTTGACAACTCCTAGTTGCATGCTTCATTCAAAAAGTCACATATCTAGAGTGACTAGCCAACGTAGTCATGGTAAAGAAAGAAAATGACAAGTTGATGATTTGCATCGACTTTCCTAACCAGAACAAAGCATGCCCGAAGGACCCCTTTCATCTCCCCATCATTTATACCTTGATCGATGCCACATCCAGGCACAAGCTCCTCAATTTCTGTGATTCCTTCTCAGGATACAATCAAATCCGAATGTTCCCTTTCGACATCCCCAAGACGTCCTTCATCACCTACGAAGGTCTCTACTACTATTAGCTCATGCCCTTAGGGCTGAAGAACGCTGGAGCCACCTACTAGAACCTAGTAAACAATGTATTCAAATTACTGTTCAATAAAAACATGGAAGTCTAGGTAGACGATATGCTCATAAAAAGCCTCAAGAAAGAAGCCTATGTTGCTAAACTCCAAGAATCTTTTGAAGTTCTAAGAAAACACACCATGAGGTTGAGCCCCTCGAAGTGCACCTTAGGGGTCTACTCTGGAATGTTTTTGGGATTCATGGTCAGCCAGAAAGAAATTAAAGCCAATCCAGAAAAGTTCTGGACAATACTTGACATGCCCCCCCCATCCATTCTCCAACATCAAAGAAGTCCAAAAACTCACAGGGCGCCTCGCTTTCATCCAGCGCTTCCTCTCCAGATCTAGGGAGAAGTGCTTCCCTTTCTTCAAAACTCCCTATGGGACAACGAAATTTGAGTGGGCACAAGTACAACAAGAAGCCTTTGAACAACTCAAGGTATACATCACCAATCCTCCACTCCTAAGAAAACCTGAACCGAGAGAGGTGCACTACTTCTATTTGGGCACTTCAAATCAGACCCATAGTGCTATCTTAGTTAGAGAAGATGACTGGATCTAGAAGCCGATATACCATGTGAGTAAAGTGCTTCATGACGCCGAGCTTCGTCACTCTAAGATGTGAAAACGGCCTATGTCCTGGTTACAGCTGTTCAAAAGCTTTGTGCTTACTTTAAAGCATGCTCCATCTCTGTTCTCACCGACCAACTCCACAAGCAAGTGCTTCACAAGCCAGAGAACTCGGGACTACTCATGAAGTGGTCCATTGAGTTGAGCAAGCACGACATCAACTACCAATGTAACGCACCGAATTTCAAACACAGGTAATTCGTAGCAAATACATGATCTTTTAAATCAACTTCCTACAAATTTACAAAGAATTTAAAACTTTTATTTACAATATGTTCTTTACAACAGCACAACGAAATTAAATGAATACAATGATGCAATTTACAATAATCAAAATTTCTTCAATCTTGTAATCAACTCATCATAGTGACTTCAAGCCCATGCCAAGTCC
Organism: Hemerocallis citrina; assembly: GCA_017893485.1. Classification (NCBI taxonomy): domain Eukaryota; kingdom Viridiplantae; phylum Streptophyta; class Magnoliopsida; order Asparagales; family Asphodelaceae; genus Hemerocallis; species Hemerocallis citrina. The sequence goes on from CM030362.1 coordinate 187,781,147, forward strand.
AACCTGCATCTGGGGAACTATGGGCACGTCAGTTGCATACAACTAACGCAATGCTATAATATAGTGATTCTTCTACTTTAGTGAACACAAACTTGAACGCAAACAGGAAAAGTGATTATCCTAGTCGAGTCAGTGTATGATATGACTTAATGCCTAATACAGATATTTATACTATGATGACACTAATGCATACTTGTTCAGGTTTTATGCATCCCATACTATATAGGTCTGAGGGCAAGCCTTACGTACTCCAAATTATTGGGTTCAATCCCTCGCCACGAAATCCTACTCAGTAACAAAACAAGGTTCAGACATCCCACAAGTATGGATTCCAGTCCCGGAGTACACCGCCCGACTAAACAGAATCCACCTCATGCGAACACAATGCAAGTGCCGCTCTAGCCCCGGAATATTAGAGATTCGCCTCCCATTTGCATGACTATTCATGATCTCGGAGTACACTGCCCGATCATTCATAATCCCGAATTTAATTGAGGTTCATCTCATTCTGCATCATAGTCCCGGATTACACCGCCCGACTAAATGTAGGGCAATTACAATTTAGAAGTACACTGCCTGAATGAATCTATAGTCCTGAAGTACACCACCCGACTATGTAGAAACGCCCCACTTACGTTTGTCCAGGTTTCATCACATCTTCTTCTAGTGCCTATCCTTAAGTTTGAAACATGAATAATAATACCACATAGAGCTAGCTTACCCTCCTACCGGTCTTAAATAATATACCGAGAACGATAGCCCATATTGGCCACTTTCCAAATTTAAGTAATCATTTTCATCACTTGCCGGTACTTTGGGTCTCACTTAGCCTCTAGAGTCAACATAATTCATGTTCACAATACCATGGGTTATTCATACCCTCATTATTCACATTTTGAAATTCCATTCATTAAACATTTTTTAACTTCTTTTATTCATTCTCTTTGCTATTATTAATCATGAAGTGACCGACTTCTTTTAGCAACATCCAATAACACTTGATGAGTTAAAACCCTTATAAACATCATACGATTAATATCCCAATTATCATCCTTTAATTACCTCTTAATTCCTCATAAGGTACATCTTACTATCATTCCAATTTTAAATCCAATTTTATACGTTGTAAAAGTTTTAGGACAACTAGATAAAAGACATCAACCCAATGTTATTGGAAAAAAATAATATAAATTCCAATACTGCTCCAAAAATAGATTTATTAGTTTCATAAGAATCATAAATGAGTCTACTACAACTTTGTAGTTAAGATCATCTACATTCACCCTCAATTACTTCGTCGAATTTCATTTGCAAAACAATAGGTTCAAATTTTCGATAACTGCAGGTCATGCTACTTGTAAAAATCATAGAAATTTATATACTTCATGAAAATTTGTGTTCTTTAAATCAAGTTAAAGGTATACAAGTCTACTATAATTTTGTAGTTATAAGTTTTCTAAATATTGTGTCTATAACCCTAAATTCTTTGAAATCTACAGTAGGGTCGAAATATTATACATACTGCCACTGTTCAAACTTGTAAAATTTATTATAAATTCAATTATTTACGAAAAAAATTATTTCTTAGACTTTATAGAAAGGTTAACGATTCTACTTCAAGTTCTTAGTTTTGACTTTTCTCAAAATACTTCATGTAAGATGTTGAAATGATCAAAATTCAAAATGTGTACAAATTTTTAGCAACTAGCCAACTGCCATCCAGTCCTAAGTTTGAATTTTATTAAAATAGTAAACGACATCTAAATATTTTAAGGAGATGTTCTTCACATATACGAGATGCTCCTATAAAAATTTTGGCTCTAGATTCAATCTAGTTTAATAGTTATGATTTTTTTAAGTACAACGAACCTTATGAAAATGCCCCCAAATCAAACACATCATAATTTCACACATTCATTCAATAACAAATAATCTAAACATGAATGTTGAATCTATATAAGTTATCATGCATCTAACAGTTCACACATATTTAGCATTCTACTAATAAAATTAAATTAGAAAGTTGGATAAACACCCACCTCAATTGTAGAAGTTCCTAGTATTAGGACCTCACAAAATGCTACAATGCTCCCAAGCAAAATTCCGGCCTAGCTCCCCCAAACCGCAAGCCTACTTCTCTCTTTCTCTTTTGTTTTCGTTTTGATTCTAGTTCATGACAAAAGGGGTGATCTATTTATAGGAATAATTAGTGGTCAAAATGACTCCCCACTTTCCAAAATAACTCCCCACTTCTCCATACTCTCTCCCACTCTCTCCACTCAAGTGTATAAAGAACGTGCACGTGCACCCCATGTGTATACCTTTTCATACAAATTTTATTACTAGTTTTTATTAAGTTAGGTGTATGTGTTACACATGCCAAAGTGTACCAACTAACTATATTTTAAATGTACATTTAAGTGCACACAAAATAATCATGGGCTTTTAATTTGTAATTAGTTTTAGTGGGCTACAAAATTGGATTTAGGCCTAATCGATTTTAATTAAAAATAAATCACACAATTGTGAATAGAAAAAAGAGAGAAAAAAGGTTCATGATTCAAGAAAATTTTAGGAATCAACATGTGCACAAAATTTTACGTGTAGTGCACGTGCAAAAGAAAAATATTAAAATAAGAAAACACGAGCATAAGAAAAACACGTACGTCGCACGTATCAATAAGTATTCGAATACAAAAAATAGGTTTGAACGAACAAAATATAACATACGTAAAATATTTATTTTGATAATGTTACAGATATTTCGCTTAACGGAAAAATACACGTAATCGACACGTGTATTGAAAACACGTGCAGTACACGTAAAAATACAAAAAAATTAGGTTTTATATTTGAGTTGGCTCAAAATAGGATAAAAACGAATTTTGAGAAAATGGAAAATGTATAAATAATTGAAATGCAGAAATGCGTAGGACTTTTATTTTAAAATATGTTACGGATATTACTCGTGACGGTACAAAATACATGTGCGTAACACCCGTGGGCAAAATTATCATAACTCAATTTTACGTGGTGTTACAATCTATCCCCTTAGAACAGTTCTGTCCTCAGAACTTACTAGGGTAAAAGTTGTATCATGTACACACCTAGAAAAAATTGTTATTGCATATAGAAAAACGCCAATACCTCGAAAGAAATGTAGTATAAAAATATGTAATGTGGAAAAAAAGCAAACTCATATAAGGAAACTATGCGTATCAAAGCGAATAAGATCAAAACACGAGAGTGTTAGAAAACAACAAGGTAAATTGGTAAGAGTAAAGGGAAAATTTAAATGCTTAAAAATGAGTATAATAATCAAAATGACAAAAGTAGTAAGAAGTAGTATGAAAGGAGTAAAAATAAAATGGAAGTATGGAAATAAATAAGGAAGGAAAGAAAAGTATAAGTGCAAAGGATAAACGCATTGGTATATTATTGATAAATTATAATGCAGTAGGAAAAATTTGAAAACAGGTTAAGGGCATAAAGGAATATTAGGTAGCTAAACGTAATGATAATAAAGAGAGAAACATGATAACATTCCAATTTTATATTCAATTTTATACGTTGTAAAAGTTTTAGGACAACTAGATAAAAGACATCAACCCAATGGTATTGAAAAAAAATCATATAAATTCCAATACTACTCCAAAAATAGATTTATTAGTTTCATAGGAATCATAAATGATTCTACTACAACTTTGTAATTAAGATCATCTACATTCATCCTCAATTACTTTGTCTAATTTCATTTGCAAAACAGTAGGTTCAAAATTCGAAAACTGCAGCTCATGCTACTAGTAAAATCATAGAAAATTATATACTTCATGAAACTTTGTGCTCTTTAGATCAAATTAAAGGTATACAAGTTTATTATAACTTCGTACTTATAAGTTTCTTCAAAATATTGTGTCTATAACTCTGAATTCTTCGAAATCTACAGTAGGGTCGAAATGTTATACATACTACCACTATTCAAATGTGTAAAATTCATTATAAATTCATTTTTTTCATGAAAATTTGATTTTTTAGACTTTACAGAAAGTTTAATGAGTCTACTTTAAGTTCTTAGTTTTGACTTTTCTAAAAAAACTTCATCTAAGATGTTGAAATGATCAAAATCAGAAATGTGTACAAATTTCCAACAACTGGCCAACTGCCAACTAGTCCTCGGCTTGGATTTTATTAAAATAGTAAACAACATCGAAATATTATGAAATTTTAAGGAGATGTTCTTGACATATACGACATACTCCTATAAAAATTTTGGCCCTATATTCCATCTAGTTTAATAGTTATAATTTGTTTAAGTACAACTAGAACTCAAAACATAACCTTATGAAAATGCCCCCAAATCAAACACATCATAATTTCACACATTCAATCAAGAAAAAATAATCTGAACATGAATGTTCAATCTATATAAGTTATCATGCATCTAACAATTCACACATATCTAGCATTCTACTCATAAAACTATGTTAGAAAGTTGGAGAAACACTCACCTCAATTTTAGAATTTCCTAGTTGTAGGACCTCACAAAATGCTCCAATGCTCCCAAGCAAAATCCCGACCTAGCTCCCCTTAACCGCAAGTCTTCTTCTCTCTTTCTCTCTTGTTTTTATTTTGATTCTAGTGTTTTTCATAACAAAAGGGGTGATCTATTCATAGGAAGAATGAGTGGTCAACATGACTCCCCAATTCCCAAAACAACTTCCCACTTCTCCATACTCTCTCCCACTCTCTCCACTCAAGTGTATAAAGCACGTGCACGTGCACCCCATGTGCACACCTTTTCATATAATTTTTATTACTAGTTTTTATTAAGTTAGGTGTATGTATTACACATGACAAAGTGCACTAACTAACTATATTTTAAATGTACATTTAAGTGCACACAAAAATAATTATGGACTTTAAATTTATAATTAGTTTCAATGGGCTACAAAAATGGATTTGGACCTAGTGGATTTGAATTAAAAATAAATGACACAATTGTGACTAGAAAAATGAGAGGAAAAGGTTCATGACTGAAGAAAATTTTAGGAATCAACATCTGCACAAAATTTTACGTGCAGTGCACGTGCAAAAGAAAAAAATATTAAAATAAGAAAACACGTGCATAAGAAAACACGTGCGTCGCACTTATCAATAAGTATTCGAATACAAAAAGTAGGTTTTAGCGACCAAAATGTAACATATGTAAAATATTTATTTTGTGTTATGGATATTTAGCGTAATGAAAAATACATGTAATCGACACGTGTATTGAAAACACGTGCAATACATGTAAAAACACAAAATATTAGGTTTTAAATTTGAGTTGGCTCAAAATAGGATAAAAACGAATTATGAGAAACGGAAAATGTATAAATAATTGAAATGCAGAAATACGTAGGACTTTTATATTAAAATACGTTACGGATATTACTCGCAACAGTACAAAATACATGTGCGTAACACTCGTGGGCAAAATTGCCATAGCTCAATTTTGCAGGGTGTTACAACCGCCCTATGACGGCTAACAAGTCCCAAGTCTTAGCCGAATTCATTGTAGAGAAAACCATCCCTGATCCTCTCAAGGAGGACGAGGATCCTCCCACTTGGAGGGTTTACGTCGATAGCTCCACTTGCATCAAAGGGAGCAGAGTTAGTGTGATATTACTTGATCCAGATAAGTTCATTATCCATGTAATGCCCCGAACCCTGCTCAGCTACGCACACCGCTACGTGTGCGTGCACACGCGAACAAAACAAATCATAAATATGGCCCACCACAGGCTTGCCTCACAAAAGCTGATATAGCATTGGGTACCTTATGATCCTAGGAAATATTATATAAACTCTACTTCCCCTTACGAAATTCTGATGTGGGATTTTCATTAATCCACTCTTCTTCTTCTTGCTACGCGTGCATTGCACAACAAGTACACAAGCACCCGGACCCCACCACCACTCCACCTCACGTGGAGTGCAACCACTCTCTTCTCATTCTCGTTTCTTTTTTCTCATCTAATTTCCTATAGGTCAACCCCCCCATACTCACAACCTATAAGCCCACCTCCATTATTATTATTATTATTATTATTATTATTATTATTATTATTATTATTATTATTATTATTATTATTATTATTATTATTATTATTTTATATATATATATATATATATATATATATATATATATATATATATATATATATATATATATATATATATATATATACTTAAGTACGGGTTATTACATACACCCCCCCCCTTTAAGAACTCAGCGTCCTTACTGAGCTCGGTACATTCAACCTGATCCAGAATAATTTTTCTAGCTGACGTGGAGTGAAGTACCCTGATTATGCTAGCGTACTGCCCCTGGTCTCTCTATTAGCATACTTCTTAGCTCCATCAGGCAAACATCTAACCCATTTCTACCCACGATCGGTGTCGAAAGTCAGCTCTGATACCATCTGTATCACCCCGAGCCCCGCTCAGCTGCACACGCGGTTACGTGTGCGAGCACACACGAACAAAATAAATCCTAACAACGGCCCACTATGGGCTTGTCTTACAAAAATTTTATAGCTTTCAGGTACCTTATGATCCTAGGCAATATTATATAAACTCTACTTCCCCTTACGAAATTCCGATGTTGGATTTTCATTAATCCACTCTTCCCTTTCTTGTTACACGTGCATTGCACAACAAGCACACAAGCACTCGGGCCCTACCACCATTCCACCTCACGTGGAGTGCAGAAACTCTCTTCTCATTCTCATATTCTTTTCTCATCTAGTTTCCTATAGGTCACACCCCATACTCACAACCTACAGGCCCACCTCCACTACTATATATATATATATAAAATAAAACACAAAAAAAGCTATCAAGTGGCTCTCATTCATTTGGAAGAAAATCAACGGTCTAGATTTTTGCTCCCAAAAAATATTTTTTCCCTCAAATGTTTCCTCCCAAAATTCATAATTTCCCCCCAAAACAAAATAACTCCTCCATTTATTACTCTCTCTCTCTCTCTTTCTCTTCCCCATCTTTTCTCCTTTTTCATAATTCTTTCTCTCTTTCTTCTCTACTTTTTTACCCATGTATGTCAAAAAAAAAAAAAAAAAAAAACAGTGAATGTTTTTTTTGGTTATGCAATTTCGGATTATGCTTTTTTTATTATTTCAAAATTTTGATTATGTTTTTTTCCGGATTATGATTTCATAACTCAATAACATTCACTTCCATTTAATTTATTTTGAATTACCATATTTGATCTGATTGTAGAATACATTTTTTAGATTGTTTTTTATTAGAATGCTTCACTGAGTTAATTTTGATTAGAATGCTTTTTTATTATTATACAATTTCAGATTATGTTTTTTTAAATCTTTGGGCATTTGCTGCTTTGAAAGATCGTTGCAAATTCTTTAATTGACTCACTTGATCGTGCTTTTATGGACAAATCCATGCTTAATCCCTGTATTTTGAATTTTTGTAGCTGCAAAATTGTATCTTGATCTGCTTTGCTGCAATTTCACTTCACGTATGCATCACAACAAATTTCAAGCGTTAACCGTAACTCATGCAGTTAGAAAATGAATTGCTACTTATGTTAGAATCCAAATCAAAAAAGAAATCTTTTATGCTCAAGCCACACACATAGAAAGGAATTTTCGATTCACTACTGTTGTAGATCCACAATATTGAATCCCGAGCTGCTAACAAATAATCCTGCAATATACAAACGAATAAACATCATGGTCACTTCATAATCCTACTTCAAAGTACATCAATACAAAAACGTCTACTAGCAAATAAACATCTATATAAATCATCTCATACTGTTTACATGATTTATATAAACCAATATGTTGTATTGTTCTGAATACATGCCATAGGCACGTGCATAAGGGCATAGCTAGTATATGCACGTGCATAAGGGCATAGCTAGTATATATATATATATATATATATATATATATATATATATATATATATACTTAAGTACGGGGTATTACATACACCCCCCCTTAAGAACTCAGCGTCCTCGCTGACCTCGGTACATGCAACCTAATCCAGGATCGTCTTTCTAGCCGACATGGAGTGGAGTACCCTGATTCTGCTAGGGTACTGCCCCTGGTCTCTCTACCAGCGTACTGTCCTAGCTCCATCTCAGGCGTATCTCTAACCCATATCTACTCACGATCGGTGTCAAAAATCGACTATGATACCATTTGTAACGCCACGAGCTTTGCTCAGTTGTGCACGAGGCTACGCGTGCGCCTACACGCGAACAAAATAAATTCTATCAGCGGCCCACCATAGGCTTGCCTCACAAAAGGTGCTATAACTTTTAGGTACCTTATGATCCTAGGTAATATTATATAAACTCTACTTCCCCTTACGAAATTCCGATGTGGGATTTTCTTTAATCCACTCTTCTCCTTCTTGTTACACGTGCATTACACAACAAGCACATAAGCACCCAGGCACCTCACATGGAGTGCATCCACTCTCTTCTCATTCTCATTTCTTTTTTCTCATCTAATTTTCTATAGGTCACACCCCATAATCACAACCTATAGGTCCATCTCCACTACTATATATATATATATATATATATATATATATATATATACTTAAGTACGGGGTATTACAATTCAGAATTTGCTTCGCCTCAACTTCGAGCCTCCAACAATGAGGGCAGATATGAGGCACTGTTCGCTGGCCTCTTTTTAGATTGAAAGGTGGGGACCCAAAAGGTCAGGGTGTTCCGTGACTCCCAGCTGATAGTAAATCAAATCTGAGGAGACTTTGAATCCTCAGACAGCAGCATGATCAAGTACTTAGCTTGCATGAAACCTGGCAACATTCAAAGAGACATAAGTATCTTGCATCCCCCGCGAGAAAAATGGGCAAGCAGATTCTCTCTACAAGTTAGCATCCTCTTCCTTCGAAAGACTCGACCACACTGTTCATATTGAGGTCCTACTCAAGCTAAGCACCGAAGAGAAAGCTTTGGAGCTCATGTTCATCACTCCTTGTGCATCGAAGACAATTGGATGTAACCCTTGTTGAGGTTACCTCAACCATACTATGCTTATTGAGGTCCTCTCAACATATCCCAAAGATGCAAGAAAGATCTTGGTAAAAGCAGACAGGTACAGACTTGTCGAAGAGTCCAATACAAACGCTTTTACACTCTCATAGATGGAAAACCTTACTTCCGATGCCTCTCCCCTGAGGAGGCCAAGTATGCTCTCAAAGAAGTACTTGAGGAATTCAGTGGCAACCACATGGGCATGATGTTCATCGCTCCACGAAGATGCCCAAGAATACGTCCGCTAGTGTATTTCCTGCCAAAGGTTCTTCCCATTAAACGGGTGCCCCAAGCCAACCTTAGCTCCTTGTCAATCCTGATCCCCTTCATCATGTGGGTAATTGACATACTTGGGCCATTTCCCCTGGCAACTGGACAAAGGAACTTCTTAGTGGTAGTTATCGATTACTTCACAAAGTGGATTAAAGCAATTATTCTGGACATAGTATGTAGATTTGGGATCCCCCGAATTCTCATTACCGACAATGGAACATAATTCACTGCCAAGAGATACCATAAATTATGCACCGATCTATGGATTGAACAATGTTTCCCTTTCCATCTCTCACCCTTAGACCAACAATGAAGCCGAGAATGCCAACCAACTGTTCCTTAATGGCCTCAAGAAGAAGTTTGATGAAGCTTCAATGGGTTGTGGGTCGAAGAGCTCTCCAGTGTGCTATGATCCTACAGGACCACGAATAGAACCCCAATAGGAGAGTCCCCCTTGAACCTCACTTTTGGTTTTGAAGCATTGCCTTCCCAAGAGGTCGGGCTTCCTTCCCATCGCCTTCTTTCCTTCAATGAAGAACATAACTTAAATTACCTCTGGGAAAACCTTGATCTCATTGAAGAAGTTCTCAAGAAGTTTGCCCTACGAAGACATGTCTATCAGCAATGGTTGAAAATTTTCTACAACAAGAAGGTCCGTTTGGCAAACCGTGAATAATGGGACCTCATCCTACGGAAGCTCGAGATCTCCGACCTACGTAAGAAGGGAAAGATCACTCCAAACTAGGAAGGACCAAACACAGTCTCTAAATTCAACTGCCAAGAAGCTTATCGACTTGAAGACCTAGGGGGCAAGAAGATATCAAAGACTTGGAACACCGAGCATCTGATGAAGTTCCACGAGGGTGCTTAATACCCTCCACTAGCAGTAGGTTTTCAGTTTGTAATAAGGATGATTCTTACAATGGCCAGAGCATGTAATAAAGACTTCCCATCAAGGCATCCACTTAGGGTAATTTTTCGATAAAGTATAACATCGTAATTTCAAAAATTCTTGTGCCGCCTCCCAAGTTTCAAATAGTAAGTTTGCAGTCCAGCTCTTCCCTAGAGCTGCCCCATGGCTCGCTAACTTTAAACAACAACTTCGGAGTCCACTCTTCATTAGAGCTGATCCCAAAACTCACTAACTCTAAACAACAAGTTCAGAGTCCAGTTCTTCCTTAAAGCTGCTCCAAAAACTTGCTAACTCTAAATTGCAAGTTCAAAATCTAGCTCTTCCTAGAGTTGCTCCCACAACTCGCTAACTCTAAATGGTAACTTTGAAATCCAGTTCTTCCCTAAAGCTACTTCCACAACTCGCTAACTCTAAACAGCAAGTCTTTACTCACAAAAGAGAAAACACCCATCAAGTTTGTTTCTAAGTGTTGGTCACACAAAGGAACTTTCTTTCATTGCTTCAAAAGGTGATACATAGAGGTGATCAGCCCGTAGTTAGGTAATTACAAATACAAAAAAACATGAAGGAGAAAATATTAGGTCCTCATCGGGGCTCTCCACTTCAACCTCCTCTAGCTCTTCCAAGCCCTCCTTCTCGTTATCGCTCTCCTCTTGATCATCTTCCTCAGCCAACAGCTTTTCGGTTTGCAACTAAACACCCCTTCCCACTAAAACCAGTGACTCGCTTAGCCACATCCACGACGGCCTTGTCATACGACCGCTCTATCACATCATCAAGGAGGACCTTTTCCACTGCAGCCTCCTTCTCCTTCTCTGCCCTTTCAAACTCTGCCTCAAGGTGAGCAATCACATCAAGATAAGTCATCTTCTGAATCTTCACCACCACAAGCTCATTGGGAATTCTCTTCTTCTCGATTGTCTCTCGAGTGGCCTTCTCCATCTACCGCTTCTTTTCTGACTTGATCACCTTGATCAATTTGCCGGTATGGCAAGAGACCTATAGGGAAGAAAAACACTGAAACTAAGAAACAAGTAAAAGAGCAAAGAAAACTGCACTACAAATAAAAATACGTGCTTCTACTCCAGCTCAGGCAAGTTCAAGGAGAGTGGATTCCATTGGGGTGTCAGAGAGAACCACCCAACCTTGTGGGGCAGGAGGACCTTTCGCCACTTGAAGGCAACCCACCGAATCTCCAAGGATGGTGTCGCACCTCTTGATGCTTTGGTTGGGTGTATAGGTCATCTTCTCCTCCTCCGGGATGACCCAATCAACAATAGTGGTCAGGGAAGGGAGCACGCCATCAAGGAGCACGTTCAAGGAGGAACCCCCAATGATTGGGATCGCTACACCCATAGCTACGACCGGCGTGGAGGCCGTAGAACTCTTCATCACCCTCAAGGATGCTAGCTTGCTCGTAACCCTCTTCCTCTTCCTATCCTCTGGCCCCTTATTATGAAGGCCAATGCGAGTTGCGAAGAGGATGTTGAAGTCCATGCCATCTGATTATACAAATAGAATAAGAAAGGATATGAGAGCAAGAGATAAAAAAAAAAAAAAAACAAGAACAGGAAAGACTAAGAGCCACGCCAAAGAACTCTTCGTCACCCTCAAGGACGCTGGCTTGCTCATAGCCCTCTTCCTCTTCCTATCCTCTGGCCCCTTCTCATACAGGTCAATGCGTGTTGCGAAGAGGCTGTTGAAGTCCATGCCTTCTGATTCTGCAAATAGAACAAGAAAGAATACGAGAGCAAGAGATAAAAAAATATAAAGAAGAACATGAAAGACTGAGAGTTGGGTAAGAATGAAGCTAATGTCATACTAGGGTCCATCATACTCAACCCTCCTTTGAAGAGCACCTCCTCCATTACCTCTCTCAACTTCAGCTCTCCATACCCTATGGGGGCATCACTCAAGCCCAACTCTTCCTTGCTCACCTCCGAATTTTGTATAACACCTCTCTTGGATTCTTATTCTTCCATAAATTGATTGAATCCAAATTTTATATACCTCTCTCGGAATGAGCATAAAGATACTACTAGAATTCCTCCGGCCTCTTCTTATGGAGGGTGAAGTGCCTCAACCAAACCTTCAGACTCAGTTTGGCACCCACCATCTGGCACCTACCATCTGGCACCACAAGACAAAGCCCATTAGATATCTCCACAAGTTTGGCATGAACTGCATCGGGCTTTGCTGACACCAGTTTAGAACTTCCTTCATGAATAGTGCATAGGGAAACATAGCCTAGAGTGGAAGGTGTCCACTGAAAAGACAGGGGTATTCTACTGACATCTCCGTGCAAGCCCAAATCTCGGGACCTGCCAAGAGCAATACATACCATGACAGGATCCCAAAAGCGGCTTTAATCTGGCGAAGGTCATTCTTCGTGAGGAAGGTCTCTATTTTGAGGCTTCATGAGTGGGTTGGAGCTTCGGTTCATTCGTAAGGATGGACTCGATCTGGAAGGCTTCATGAGTGGGTTGGAGCTCCTCGTGGTACTGAATGCCATAATGTACCAGATCCTCTATGTCCTCAGCGTACTGGAGAACGAGAAGAGGACCTCGAGGAGGGTGAGCTCAGCAAAAGATATTGTCCATATCTGTCATTATGCTTGTCACGCCCTGCTTTCCAAAAAGAATACGGAATACGGATACACAACAAAAGCCCAGCGAATGACTTTCATCGTCCATAAGCTGTTCAAGAATCTTTATAATATCTCACAAAATAATCAGAGTCGGAAGCAAAAGAGTCAACCACACATGCACAACTAAATTAATAACCCAACAGAATTTACTTGAAACAAAATACAATATTCTCAAATAAATCAGAATCTGGACAAATCAAATATCCTGGGTCACATCGTCCAAATACAAAATAGATATTCAAGTACTCAAAATACATTGTTCCAAAGCAACAATAATAATAACACTAATAAACAAGAAATCCAGTACTAATATCTCATTTCGCCAATACCATCGGCTTGATCTGCAATTAATAATTGCAGGAGAAGGAAAGAGAAAACAAGTACCCGTCAATTGCAAGTTACTGGCCACTTATAATGTAGGATACAAGCACATGGAAAACTAACTAATAGCATGGAATAATGCATCAACAGTGATAACTAGCATGAATCAGTATAACAAAGTCAACTAGCATGGTATACTAACAACACAAATGGATGTGTCAAATGCAGTGTCATATGGCAACTAACAGTGTCTAATAACAGTAAGCTCAGTATATCAGTGATTCAAGATAACAGTATAACAGTATCAGTCTAATAGTATCAGTCTAACAGTATTAGTTTTATGTTCTTACAGTCTTGTGTGTATTACTAGCTAGGTAGCACTTCATGCACCCCAAAAACATAACACATGGTTGCTACAACGAACAGTTTTCGCTTTTAGATTTCATAGTGGACCATAATGGGGCAGTGTACTCAAGTATCAGTAACAGTAGCATAACAGTAACAGTAACAGTAACAGTAGCAGAAAAGTAATAGTAACAGTAACAGTACGGAACACTAGTTCCCTTCCAAGTACACGTTTCCATATTTTCCACTACTAGATTATCCCTTAAGAAACCTCGGCTTGGTTACTTTTATTATGGTCATCAAACATGCATGATTGTGTACGAAATAGTGTCAAACTAACATGGTATAATCAGTATTAGGTTCAGGGAAACAAATAAACATGCATAGATGAGATACAGTTACATAAACGAGCAAAACAGTGTATGTTCATATTCAAGACAGCAAAACAGTACAGTACCAAAACGGTGATTTCCGCTACTACCAAACATCTAAACCTAGATCCGTCGAAGGATATGGAAAATAGACTTCCACACAAATCCAGCGAATATAAATAAGTCACATAGTAATTCACAAAATCATAACTCAAATTAGGTTTGAATCCAGAAAACATACTCAGTCATAAATCAGGAAAATGAATTCTCAGTCAGAAAAACAGCATCAAAACCTCTCAATTAAATCCAGGAAAAATCTGAGGTATTCTCCTATATGTCTAGAATCAAAATATAAAGTTTCATATTATTCTAGTAAAATTAGTTTAGTCATCAAAAATAAGAAAATATCAAGAAACCGTAGTTTGGCAAAGCTGGAATTCCGAACACTGCTGTATGAAAACTATGATATCTCGCAACCAGTGAAACGAAATCCAATTCTGCCAAAGGGATATGAAAATAGATAAACTATACTAACTTTAATTTTTCCCAAACATTTTTCATACAGTAAAAGGAATCATAGTGAAAATAAGGTTCTTTACAGAACAGCGAGCAAAATACAGCAAGTATAGATTTCATAAACGAGCATGAAACAACACATAAAACTCATCAATAAAATTTACCAAATTCTGGGTAATTCCTAACTAGATAAAGAAACACTGACCAAAGTTTTGGATCAAAGTAATATATGTAGCATAGTCATAAAAAGATCGACACCTCTGTAGTAAAACAGTCATAACTCAATCATACGAAATCAAAATCAAGCAAGGTCAGAAGGGTTTGAAAATAGACGAAATTCTCTAAAACTCATGTTTTATACCGAAATTAAGATACTGACTTTAAAATAGTCCAAAATAGCAAACAAAACAGAACAGCGACAAAATATAGATTTTTCCCTAAAAAACAAAATCAACATAGATTCAAGAAAATTGATCCAAACACTCCCAAACATGAAATTGAGTCTACCAAATGTCTAAACATCATGAATTAGGATTATTAACATGTCCACACCAAAAATATCACATGGGTCTCAATCAAAACACAAATTCTCACACAAGTCTCACATACATGATCAAAATCAAGAACGGGCAAATCCTAAGTTAATTTATGTCCATATTGTGTCGTGAGTCATCTATTGCCAAATTTTCACAATAGAGACGGAACCCATCAAGCATATCACAAACAAGAGTCGTCTCTAGACCCAACTACACTATAGGTGAACATTTTGACTTGTATCAAACAAATGAATTGGGTTACAAGTTACTTGCCTTAAATCGGGATGAACAACAACGAGAACCAAGATTAACGAGCAAAACCCACAAACAAATATCTACGAATCAACGAATCCAAGAAACGAACCCACGAACACACGACACACTCCTCAAAGCAAGAGAAGAGAAAAACCCACCACACGAAAGATGATGCTCTTGTGGTGCTTGGAAGTGTTGATCAGGCAAGGGAAAGAAGAGGTGATCGGGATGAGGGGGATGGAGATCGAAAGTGGGGGATGTGGTGTGCGGGTTGGAGAGGTAGCTGGAGATGGGAGGGTGGTCGGGTTGGGGTGTAGCCGGAGTGGGAGAGAGAGAGAGAGAGAGAGAGCGAGAGAGAGAGAGACCGGGTCTGGGGTTTAAGGAATTAGGGTTAGGGTTTTTGTGAAGGGATGTAGGGTTTATATATAAGGAGGGGAATAGGGTTAATGGGTATTTGGGTTAATGGTTCTATTAGGAGTATGAATAGGATTCAAATTAGGATTGGGTAGTATGGCTTTGGTAATCAATTTGGGATCAAAATAATAGGATTGGGAATAGGTTGAACAACCAACACCACCAAGAGCACCCAAAACACAAATAAGAAGAACGAGATAACAATATAGAGCGAAAACAACAACCATGATCAAGAACAACCAAGAAATCGGAAATAATCCGCAAAAATCAAGAATGGTAACAGAAAATAAAAATATATTGAAACAACTCAATATACGGTTCAGAAAAAAATACAAGAGAGAAAAATACACTCAAACGAAAAATACACTCCAAAATACACAAAATGAAAAATAGGGGTTACAATGCTCCCCATCTTCAAGGCATCCAAGACTCTGCCTCCCCCTTCTTTTTCTCCCTGCTAGAGAAACGAGTCTGAGGAGTGGGGAACACTTAGACCCCGTCACTACTTGAAGAAGAGGTGGAGCCGTTCAAATGAACCCTAAACATAGCTTTTGTGAAAAAAAAATTATCTAGCTTACGACGACTAGAAGATGAAGAGAGAATGCCAGAACACACGCCGAAGTCGAAAACTGAGAGAATAAAACTAGGTGGAAGTGAAGTGTGGAGTGAAGAAGTGAAGGGGGCTGGACATTTTCATGAAAAAACTGCCCAAAACCGCGTTAAAAATGCATGAAAAAATAGGCTCACGTGCAAGCAAGTAAAAAATGCGTGCCCGGGTCACATGCGCTCAACGTACTCAAGCCGTGTGCACGCCACGTACCACATGCGAGTCATGTGCCATGAGCAGCTCGGTGGCATTTCTGTCGTCCGAGCTGGCCAGCGCATTTGAAGCACTTCTCGCCATTTGATCGCTTCGAAAAGCACACTACACTTGATCCGCACGAAGATATGATTTTTTAAAAATAAAAATTCAAATTAATAATTATAAATTTCGAAAAGTTAATAAAAATTCAGTAAAATTTAAAATTTTAGAAAAATAAATAAAAATCCTAAAAAGTAATTATAAATTTACAAATTTAAATTTAAAAGTTCTAGAAAATAATTTTAAAATCGGGAAAATTAATTAAAAATTCCCAAAAATGATTAAAAATTAGAAAAAATTAATTAAAAAGTCCATAAATTAGGGGAAGCCAATATAAAATCCAGAAAATTAGCTGCTACCCCAGGAAGCTCCGAACGAGATTCCTATAGCCTTTAATCATCCCCAAAAATTATGCAGGCTCTCTAAATCAAGCAGAACAAGGCAAACTAATCCTCGAATGCCTTAAAAATTGACCTTTAAAAGTGGAGGCATATTATATAGGAATAAATCCCAACAAATCAGACTCGTAAGATTCAGGCACGCATCTCAAATCTTTAAGGGGCAGAACTATAATTTTACAGCAACTACAGTCCCACTAGAGGAACATGGGCTGCCGTAAAGCCCATCAACTCAACCAGACCATTCATCCAGACCATTCATCCAGGTTATTAGGATTTTCAGTCAAATCCCCCTAGAGCAACCAACTTTATCTGTACAAACATAGAAGAGAAATTAACTCTTTCTTCATCAATGGAAGAGCAACCGACTATATCTCTTCACTAAGGAAATCTTCAGAAGATACCTTTTTTCAAGTCTATCTTTTGTGATTATCCCCTAACCTATAAATACCCTCCACCTCCACCAGTAACATGTAATCAATACTTTCCCACCAAAATATCCTCTATAAGTTACTGACTTAAGCATCGAATGGCCTTTCACCGGGGTCAACCCCGATGCTTAGACTTTGTGCAGATTCGTCAGACGCCTTCAGCCAGCCAACTTCAGATATGATCGACGATCCAGTTTGTAAGTTTCCTTCTAAAAAAGAACTCATCATCTGATTGCTCCCACACTAGAAAAAAGCAGCAATACCATCAAACAAATTCCTAAAAAATTAAACCAAGCATCCATGCTTTTTTGTTCATTCGATAATGACAACTTATATTGCTCATGTTCACATGTTTAAAGCATCTAGGATTAGCATACTTACCAATAATATAAAGAGGTACTTGTCTGACCCATCGTCATTTCAATATATAGCAATAATAGTTTTCTCCTTGTCCTTCTTGCGTCCTTCCAGTTGCTTTATAGCAAGTGAATGATTTGCTTCCAATCAATAAAATAACATTGTTTCATCCATATTGTAGATATCCTTCCAATCAAATTGGTGTAGTTTAGCTTGTATTTTTGGTAAAGCATCTTCAATATTCTACATAACAGCCAAACCTTTTTCACCGAACCTTCGGTAAGACTTAATTTCATGTCTCACCTTGAACAGATCTAGCCAACCAATTGAGAAGTTGAAATCTAAAAAAATTTCACCATACATTTTCTAGGAAAAAATTCTCTGGCTTTGCTCTAGATATTTTCTCCAGTCATATTAGTTTTCTCTTGATTTTGGAGAAACCATTCATACAATACTTTTTCTAACTCGGGATATTTTTTTGATGGGTAAATGGAGAAAAATAACTCTGATCTATGAGGTAAAGGCCTTTAACCCCCTAAACTATCGGTCAAAGTGATAAAACCCCCAAACTACGAATCGTGGTCAAATCTAGTATAGAAAACCTTAAATGGATGTGAAATGACCAAATTGCCCTTATGTTAATAAACCATTAAAAAACAAAAAAAATCAGAACTTAGGATCAAAATCAAAATCAAAACAAAATCAAAATTAAAATTAAAATACAAATCCAAATCTAAATCCAAATCCAAATCCAATTCCAAAATCTAAAAAAAAATTTAAAAAAAATCATTCAAACTCATCACCATCATCATCTCCTAATCACCACCACCTTCCACCACCACCTATCATCCCCGACCTCCACCACCACCAACAGATCCGACCTCCACCACCATCATCATCTTCGACTTCAGCCTCATCTCAAATCTAAATCAAAATGTTAAATCCAAATCCAAATCCAAATCTAAAAATAATGTTTATGTTCTTCTTATTTTTTTTCTTGATTTTGTTCAGCCTCATCTCATTCGTTCGTTTTTCTTTTTGGTTTCT
This sequence comes from Hemerocallis citrina, assembly GCA_017893485.1. Lineage (NCBI taxonomy): Eukaryota > Viridiplantae > Streptophyta > Magnoliopsida > Asparagales > Asphodelaceae > Hemerocallis > Hemerocallis citrina. Next base: position 187,799,930 of record CM030362.1, read on the forward strand.
GAATGATGGGTTGTTGGGTTTTCTTTGTTCATTTTTTTTCGGATCTGAAGGAGGGCGGTTGGAGCTAAAGGAGGCGGCGGCGGGGTCGGGTGCTAGTGATGATGATGATAATGATGATGATGATGATGATGGGTTCCGGTGCTGCTACTCCTCTTAGATTTTGGATTTGGATTTGGGATTTAGGATTTAAGATTTGGATTTGCATTTGGATTTGAGAAAAAAAAGGGAGAGAAAGAGTGTGATTTTTTTAATGGTTTATTAATATAAGAGCAATTTGGTCATTTCACACCCACTTTTAGGTTTTCAATATGGATTTTGACTGCAATTTGTAGTGGGGGGGGGGGGGGGGGGTGGGTGGGTTTATCGCTTTGACCTATAGTTTAGGGGGTTAAAGGTTTTTTCCTAATAGATTATGGGTGTTTTCCACCATTTACCCTTTGTTGACTTGTGCATCATAGAATTGCTACTTTTCATCTCATCTAACAAGTATTTGGTTGATCTTTTGAGAGTGTTTGATATTGTTCCATGGCTGATGGAGAGTTGAAACTATTTTTGAACTCATTGTTGCATTTCCTTTTGAGTAGACGACAGATACTCATTTTTATACTCACACAATGCTCTCCTCATCTCATTTGTCTATGTTGATTTTTTTCACCTCTTTTAAATGAGACGTCACTGATAGGTGTAAGAAGAATATGAAAATTACTATGATTTTGAGTTTAATACTAAACCTGACGACGATGTACGTACTTAACTCTTGGGATACTATGTATGTACATATTAACTTTGATGTACATCGAAGTTAAAATTCTTTCTAAACTAGTACTTTATTATTTTGTACTTTATTATTTTATAGATAAATTAATAATTCTTAATTTATCTATTAAATCATAATTGTGCTACATTAATAACTTCTCGTGGTCCCAACCTTATTAATTTATTGAAGTTTAACGGTATATTAGTGATGCATTTTATTTTTCTTTAAGGGGGCATTTGATAGACAGATTAGAAGATTCTTGGGAATGAGAGGATTTCTGGATGTGAGGGTGGGAATGAAGAATCCTAGGAATGTGTTCATTTGAAGGGCAGTTATTTATTTATTTATTTATTTATTTTAAAGGGCATTTGTTGTTGATAACAGATTTCTATATCAAGCCTTACTTCTATTTCAAATTATTATGCAACAAAATTTAAACGGTTTACCACTTCCAATGAATCCAATTGAAATATAAAGAGTATCGAAGAAATTAAGAATTGAGCATTATGTAAAACCTTTAAAGATACTTGAGATTTTTTGCACCAGAATTTCTTATAGATATTGAATTTCCATATTTGCCCTTTAAAATTTTTCCTTGTTTGTTGCTTATAGTAATGGGCACTTTAGTTGTAACACCCCGCAAATTGAGTTATGACAGTTTTGCCCCTCGTGTGTTACACACGTGTATTTTATACTGTTACGGGCAATATCCGTAACGTATTTTAGTATAAATATCATACGTATTTTGTATTTTGGTTATTTATGCATCTTCCATCTTCTTAAAATTTATTTTATCACATTTGAGCCAACACAAATATTAAATTTCAATCTTTGTATTTTTACGTGCATTGCACTTGTTATCGACGCACATGTCAATTACGTATATTATACCGTTACGGGTAATATTTTCTATGTGTTTTAATTATTTATTTTATGACATGTTCGAATTTGTTTTATAAATTGAAATTCATTTTTCTCCTATTTTGATTAAAATATTTTTATACGTGCGATGCACGTGTTTTCTATGTACGTATTGATTACGTTAGTATATATAAAATTAATGAAATATAATTTTTTGTATGTTGTATTTTTTATAAACATTTCCCTGTCGATAAAATCGATTTTGTATTTAAATATTTGTTTTACGTGCGACGAACGTGTTTGCGGTGCACGTGCCGGTTGTACTTTCTTTCAAATGAAGATTTTCAAGTGTGTATGTTTATTTTTATTTGTGCATGACAAATCTAATTTATAATTAAATTGAAATAATTTTATTTAAATACATATTATATATATTAAAATATGTTTTAATATAAAAAAAATTAAAAAATTAAATTTTGTGGAGTGTACACAAAGCATGTGCACGTGCACACGTGCAGTGTGCACACCTTAAAAAGATTGGTCGGCTGTCCTTGGAAGAGTGGAGTGAGAGAAGTGGGTTAGTGGGATTAGTCATTAGTTAATTAGGCATTAGTGGAATTAATTAAATCAACATATATTTAATTAACTATTTTTTCTTATATATAAAACTATCCTACCCCACTCCTAACCTGACTAAACAAAACCAAAATAAAAGAATGAGAATGAGAGATGAATGATGTTCCTGTGCTTTGCCGACATGGCTTGCTGCTTTCTTCCTTCCTTTGGTGCACAAATTTCGAGGAGAATTGGAGCTTCTCTTGGAGTTCATTGCTGGAGATTAAATGAATACTTCAATACTTCTATTAGGTGGGTGTTTTTTGTTTGCTTTCTAATTTAGTAGTATGATGCATGCTAGTTTGACATATGGGCAATTGTAACATTTTGATTAATATGATGAATGTAGATTGCACAATACTAGTACAATTATGTCATGGCTTGTAGAAATGTTGTTGTGTTTCAATTTAATGGTTAGAATTCATGTTAATTAGAAAGGAAAAGGATGTAGTATCTAGTAGGATGTGGAAATGAAAATCTCCTAATTAGTAATTAATACACATTAGAATGTTCATATAGAAGTCAAAATAATTCATCATGTATGAAAAGATTTGAAATTCTTTTATAGTAAAGAAATATGGAAATAGTCTCACTAGTGTGTAATCTTTATATCGGTATTTTTATAAAAATGTTTTGAAGAGGGACAATATTTTGTACAAAATTAAAGTTGGTGGTAGGAGTACATTAATACAATTTGGAGGAAAATTCTATTATATTGTCAAGAAAATATATATATAAGAGTTTTATAGGTTTAAATACGTGCTAATATATAGTATATTGGAAAGAATGTATTCTGGAAGAAATTAGATTTTTATTGACGCAAAACAATTGAGAAATCGAAATTGATAAAAGAGAGTCATGAATAGAGAAGTGTAACAACAGAATTTTTCCTCCTATATTTATCAGAGATAGGCTCTAGCTATACTGGTGCGCGGCATGGCTTTGAGCGTTGTGCACAGTGCACCTCGGTCGTGGGTTCGAGTCTTGTTAGGGCTCTGTTTTTATTTAAAATGTGATTTTTACTCAAATGCATAGTAGGATTGTACAAATGCAATTGGGAATGGGTTCTTTCACTAGCCGCAGAGTGGCCTACTGGTCTTTGGGCGCAGCTTTGGGCGCTCTTCTCTGTGGCTGCTGTGGTCGGGAGTTCGAACCCGGCCATGTGTTTTTTTTGTATAATAAGGGTTTTCATGACTATAAAAATTTGGGGACAATTTTAGTATTTCTCTAAAATATTATCTAGACTTTATAAAATATTTTCACAATATTTTGATATATATTTTGTGAGAATTAGAAGTGAAATTCACATTAAACAATGTGTTGAAGAACTTGAAATTTTAATTAAAAATGTGATTCTTGTATGATTACAGAAAAATAAAAATTTGGAATACAATTACATTCATCTTGATGAGATTTTGTAGTTATTAATCTGGATAAAGGGAATTTTTGGTTTGCCTACAATTGATTAAATCAACAATTTGAGTGGTAATTGATTACTTCACGGTTTATGGATATAAAAAAATGAATAAGAAAGATATTGTGAATAAAGAAATGAATTATCTTGATGAGGTTAGATGTAACCTTTGTGGTCTCAGTTGAGATGGTTGTTCGAATCTAGAGGCTAGGCAAGACTCTTAGAAACCGGCATTTATGATTAAAGAAATTTTAGAGCTAACCAGTGTGGGTTGAGTACCTCTTAAGAAGTAGCCAGATTGGGTTGGCTGTAGCTCGTGTTGGTTTAAGTTCGGTAGGGAAAGCTAACTCTAGGTTGCGATGATTTTTCTAAAACTAAAACTTAAGGACAGGCACTAAGGGGAGACGTGATGAATTTGGGAAAAAATGGATATGAGGGCCGCAGTTTGTCTGTGGTGTAAGATGGTTTCCCCGAAATTATCGAGGTGTGATTGAGAGTTGTCCCCAGCTCATCGACGATGTGGGATTCATCTTCGGAATTATCAGGATTGAGGCGATGCTCATGGAGTGTTTTGGGACTATTGAAGCTCCATAGCTTGCGGTATGAGATGGTTTCCATGGAATTATTGAGGTGTGATTGGGAGTTGTCCCCAGCTCATCGGCGGTGTGGGATTCATCTCTGGATTTATCGGGGCGTGGGCTTAATACTCACAGAACATCTAAACTTTACCTTAGTCACCGTAGTAGTAATTCATGGCGAGGGATTCATCCCTTTAATGTGGAGTACGTAAGTGCTTTCCCTCGGACCTATGTAGTATGGGATGCACAGAATCCGAACAAGCATGCATTAGTGTCATCCTAGCGTAAACATATGCATTAGGCATTAAGTCATTGCATACACTGACATGTTTAAGATAGTCACTCTTTTACACTTTGTGATGCATTCAAGTTTGTGTTTGCTAAAGTATAACGAATCATTATATTAAGGCATAGTGAGGATCACCGTTTATAATATTGCATCGGTTCTAAGCAACTAGCGTGCTCACAGTTTCATATGCAGGACTGGGATTTGCAAAAGGACGCAAAGATTAATTTGGTGCTAAGGATTACTTGCAGATTTTGTTGTTGTCATTCAAGATTGTATTTTCATGTTGTAATTATTTATTTTCTGTTGCGTAAATGTAAAATAACAGTGTTGTATGAAAAAGTTTTAAATTCCTTATAAAATTGTACGAAATGAAGTAAAGATCATGTTGAGCTATCCGGCTCTACCCAAACTTTTTTGGTTTACCCCAACATTACCCACTTGTTTGACCAGGGTGTTACATTAGTAATCGCCCTAGTTGGCAGATAATACATAGTAGCGATAAATCTAATTTACATTCTACAATTAACTAAATAAATATGTTTACCAAATTGCCCCCCTTCAACTTACCTGATTTGTTTTTTTGCTCATAGCCGACATCCTCACCTCCCTCAAGCCATCGCTACAAAACAACAACTTTGACCACAGCAACCTTTTAGATCCAATCGATACTTACTTGCTCACTAGTTCTGCAACGACCCTCAACTCTTCTCATGATCTGATTCGACAACGATCGTGATAAGATACCACCAAATCTTGAAGACTTACACCAAAATTTAAACGAATAAAAACAACAGCTTTTGTCTTTGAATACGAATAAACTCCATTTATAGTATACAATTCGAATCCTACATGGTCTACTCCTCTTTGTTCAGATATGCTAATTCCCCATTAAATCCGAGAAAAAAGTTGACAAGGGACAACATCCTCATCTCCTCGCTTTGGATTATCGTCTAGGTTAGATATATAGTATATTCTCACTATATGCATAATAATATTATATGGGAAATATATGTGTTGCACATACTACTTCTATGGATACCAGACCAAGGCTGAGTGTGTAACGCCCCGATTTCCATACACTGGGAAACTGTGACTTAAGCCAGAATCTTTTCCTTCAATTAGCCACAATACACAGAAAAACAGGAAAATTTAAAACTTTTTATTCAACACAAACGTATTGCAAGTCCGAATGTTATAAAACTGCAATACATTACATCAGTGTTACAATAATGCTATACAAGCCCAAGTGTTACAAACTTTCAATAAAAATTACATCAAAGTACAATGAATAATACATAACACTTGGTACTTTCACTTGGATGCTTCTCAATAATAAATAAATTACAATATATATTACAACTGAAAGAAATCAACACTTGCTTCTTTTGCCTTGAGTCCTCCTGAATCCTGTACCTGTAGCTTTGCAATCCAGTACCTACAATCCAGTACCTATTGAAGTGGGGACGTCAGTACATATACTGACACTTTAAGGCTGATGACTAGCAACGATTCTCAACTTTAAACAAACAGATTGATGAAAAGAGAAACATGTACATATAATTGATGTGTTAGTGTATGCTATGACTTAGACTCTAATGCAAGATTAACTAATGCAATGATGCACTTATTCTAATGCAAGAAAGACTCTGGAACAGTATGCAGCCCATACTACATACGTCCCATATCAAGCTGGTTCTTCATATATATGGATTTGAACCCGTGTCATGAATTCTACTCTTGTACCCTTTCTATTCCTGACAGATACAACATGATTGGTGAGGTTGCAGATATGGTCTAGTTTAGCTACTGCTGTCCAATAATGGTGTCTATGTTTTCCACCATTTACCCGGCAAACCGGACCTCACTCAAAAGCCAACACGAACCCCAAGATACTAGACAACGTTGAGTCGTGCCCTCAACTCGTCATGAGAAGGCATAGAACCTGACGGAATCGTAGGGTCTATTTTCCTAGGAAACCTCCCGTTTTATCATGGAACTTCAGGAATTAACAGCCGAGATACGGATCCCATGCTCCCAACTAATCATGAAAAAGCACCCTTGTATCCCTTTGACAGGGGGATACATCCCAATAACACCACCTAGTGTCGGCCTATAGGAAAAGTCGGATTATAAGGTATCACCCCTAACACCAACTCTCACCCTTCGGCAATTTATAGATAAAAATGTTTAAGTAACAGTTACTACCCTAACGATGTCACTAACCCTAACCAATCAAATGGGACCGTACAAGCTACATGGTACTTTCAACCAAGAGTTGTACTCTTAACTTGCCATGAGACGGCACCAAAAAGATTCAAACAAGTGATACATGTCACTGTGCTTCCAACTTATCATGAAAAAGCACCACACGTATTCCTCTTCAAGAGAGTGTAACAATTGTTGACACAATCTACCAAGACTCAACCTAGACTTCACAAGATCTCTTCGGATCCACTTATCGCCTATCTATTCAAGATAATTACTCCATACGAGCCCAATGAGCTACGCATGAACAAACAACTACATACGAGCTAGGTGAGCTACGTATGAGACGGACCATTACATATTACATGACTTATGAGCAAAAGGAATACTTGTTACTCATAATCAAGTGCATGATTCAAACTTCAAACAATTCACGACAACTCTAGTTAACATGAACTAGAATTTCGTGTATAAGCTTACTAATAATAACTTGATCTTTTATAATTAGAAGCAACAGAAGAATCTTCTAACATCCTAATATAAGCATACTACTAATGAGTATACAAAAGCAATATAAAAAGCCTTCTAACAACCTAGAAGGAAACAGTGTTGCGCTTATCGGAATTCGACAAAATTAGACTTTTTTTAAAAGGTGAGAACATCTACTACAACTCTCTAGTTGAACACTTTTTCAGATTCGGTATGGAACTCAAAATTCGTTCCGTTAAACACCATTTCAAACAATAACAGTACAACCAAAAGCTGAAACTTTCCAAGCTCATAACTTTTGCCATAATTGTTGGAATTTAACGAAATAGGACATTTTGAAAAGGTGAGAACGTCTAATAAAACTTTCTAGTTGACCACTTCCTCAGATTCCGTAAGGATTTCAAAATCTGGTCACTTGAACACAAGCAAAAGTTAACCAACAGCAGATTTCTTAACAAAAAGCTGAAACTTTGAATGTTTGTAACTTTTGCTCTACTTGTCGGAATCTAACCAAATTATACAATTTAGAGAGGTGGGAACATATACTAAAACTCTCTAGTTGAACACTTTTTCAGATTCCTTATGGAATTGAATTCACCGTCCCTTGAACACGCGCAAAAATTAACCAATAGCAGATTTCTTAACAAAAAGCTGAAACTTTGAAAGCTTGTAACTCCTACTCCGCTTACCAGAATCTAACTAAATAGGGTATTTTGGAAAGGTGAGAACATCTACTACAACTTTCTAGTTTAACACTTTTCCAAATTCAATAAGTAAGAGCTACAAAAACACCAAACAATCTAAATAGCGAGCTTTCAGCCAAAAGCTGGCTGCTGTGATTTGTAACAACCATAACACCTACTTCGCTTATCGGAATCTAACCAAATAGGATATTTTGAAAGGGTGAGAGTCTCTAATACAACTCTCTAGTTAAACAATTTTTCAGGTTCAATCAATAAGAGGTGCAAAAACATTGAACAATCCAAACAGCGAGCTTTTAGCCAAAAGGCCAGTTGCTGTAATTTTGTAAGGGTCATACATTTTGCTCCGCTTATCGGAATATAACCAAATATGACATTTCATATAGGCAAGAGACTCTAATACAGCTCTCTAGTCGAACACTTTTTCAAATTCAATCAATAAGAGGTGCAAAAACTTCGAATAATCCAAACAGCGAGCTTTTAGCCAAAAGGCCAGCTGCTGTAATTTTGTAAGGGTCATAACTTTTGCTCCGCTTATCGGAATATAACCAAATATGACATTTTTGAAAGATGAGAGACTCTAATACAACTCTCTAGTTGAACAAATTTTCAGATTCAATCAATAAGAGGTGCAAAAACTTCGAACAATCCAAACAGCGAGCTTTTAGCCAAAAGGTCAGCTGCTGTAATTTTGTAAGGGTCATAACTTTTGCTCCGCTTATCGGAATATAACCAAATAAGAAATTTTAGAAAGGTGAGAGACTCTAATACAACTCTCTAGTTGAACACTTTTTCAGATTCAATCAATAAGAGGCGCAAAAACTTCGAACAATGCATATAGCGAGCTTTCAGCCAAAAGGCCAGCTGCTGAGATTTTGTAAAGCTCATAACTTTTCCTCCGCTTATCAGAATATAAACAAATAGGAAATTTTGGAAAGGTGAGAGACTCTACTACAACTCTCTAGTTGAACACTTTTTCAAATTCAATCAATAAGAGGTGCAAAAACTTCAAACAATGCAAACAGCGAGCTTTCAGCCAAAAGACCAGCTGCTAAGATTTTGTAAAGCTCATAACTTTTGCTCTGCTTATCAGAATATAACTAAATAGGAAATTTTGGAAAGGTGAGAGACTCTAATACACCTCTCTATTTGAACACTTTTTCAGATTCAATCAATAAGAGGTGCAAAAACTTGGAACAATTCAAACAGCGAGCTTTCAGCCAAAAGGCCAGCTGCTGAGATTTTGTAAAGCTCATAACTTTTGCTCCACTTACCGGAATATAACCAAATAGAAAATTTTGGAAAGTTGAGAGACTCTACTATAACTCTCTAGTTAAACACTTTTTCAAATTCAATCAATAAGAGGTGCAAAAACTTCGAACAAAGCAAACAGCGAGCTTTCAGCCAAAAGGCCAGTTACTGAGATTTTGTAAAGCTCATAATTTTTGCTCCGCTTATCGGAATATAACCAAATAGGATATTTTGGAAAGGTGAGAGACTTTAATACAACTTTCTAGTGGAACACTTTATCAGATTTAATCAATAAGAGGTGCAAAAACCTCGAACAATGCAAACAACAAGCTTTCAGCCAAAAGGCCAGCTGCTGAGATTTTGTAAAGCTCATAACTTTTGCTCCACTTATCGAAATATAACCAAATAGGACATTTAGGAAAGGTGAGAGACTCTAATGCAACTCTCTAGTTGAACACTTTTTCAGATTCAATCAATAAGAGGTGCAAAAACTTCGAACAATGCAAACAGCTAGCTTTCAGCCAAATGGCTTGCTGCTGAGATTTTCTAAAGCTCATAACTTTTGCTCCGCTTATCGGAATATAGCCAAATAGAAAATTTTGGAAAGGTGAGAGACTCTACTACAACTCTCTAGTTAAACACTTTTTCAGATTCAATCAATAAGAGGTGCAAAAACTTCGAACAATGCAAACAACGAGCTTTCGCCAAAAAGTTGGCTGCTGAGATTTGTAAAGCACATAACTTTTGCAATACTTATCGGAATCTAACCAAATAGGCTATTTTGGAAAGGGGAGAGACTCTACTACCACTCTCTAGTTGAACACTTTTCCAAATTCCTTATAGAAATCAAAATACAGCCCTTTGAACACATGTTGATGTTAACCCCAAAACAGCGGTTTGCTGTTTTTGCTTGAAAACTCGCTGTTTTGGGATAAACGTCTATTTGACCTATCAAATTAACCCCAAAAAATATACAAAAATTAGATAATGATAATAACACATATAAGAACCTCTCTAATTAATTTGGACTCAAGATTTCGACTTTAGCATAACAAATTAATTCTAACCCTCAAACCTACAAGATTGAATCTTTAGGGTTTTATCTTGTGTTCTACCACTTCAATCTTGTATGCCATTTATTCTAGTCCATAAATATGATTGTGCATATGAAATTATTCCATTTTCTTCATTTAACCAACAATAAAAAAAATAATAACAACAACAAAAAACACAAGTTAAGAACCCCCACCCAAATCATTTTGGAAGAACTAGCCTTGCTCTTCTCCTCCTTACTCCTTGTTCTTGATCCTCTTTAAGAACAACCCATGAAAAAACCCACTCTTTTTCTTTTGATTTTGATTTCTCTTTCTTTTCTTTTCTTCTCTTCTCAATTTTTTCTAAATAAACAAGTAGAAGAAGGATGAGAATGAGATGAGATGAGAAGGGGAAACAAAATGGGTTCTTTCCCTTGGAGTGAGTGGCCGGCTATTTGTAGGAGAGGGAGAGAGAGAGATGTGGTAGAGAGAGAGCCACTTGTCTCTCTCTCTTGTAGCTCACACAATTTGAATCAATTAGCAAATTTAAATTGCAATCAAACCCAATAAATTTGCAATCAACACCCTGCTCATCCCTAACCCTTCATTTCATCATGATTGATCAAGAATAAAAGACATTTTCTCAAATCACATACTACATGATTTCATACAAATGTACGAAATCGATACGGTACATGTACTTACCTATATATGTCTATACAGATAATTTTTATTAGTTAAAACGAATAATCTCTATCAAAAATATTTTAATTCAGAAATTAAAAAAAAAAAAATACCGGCTTGGAAGATTTCTGTACCAATTTGATACAATACAGATGTATACAGACTGGTATATACATAAAGATAATGTTTATTAACAAAACCGGGTAATATCCTCCATAAATATTTCAATTCTGAAAATAATAATAAAATAATAATTTTTAATACAAGCCCGGGATTTTACAGAAATTTTCTCAAAAATGCATTTTACAGGATTTTGTACGAGTGCACAAAACCGATACAATACATATATATACCTACTAGTCTATATATACAGATAAGATTTTATTAGTAAAACCAAGTAATTTCCATAAAAATATTTTAATTTTAAAAATAATTATAATACAAATGTAATATCCGACCGGGATATTACAGAGTGGGATTAGAGCCCAATACCCAAATTCCAATTTATCTTATATATACTGGTTAGAGGTAGTAGTATGTGTATTCCTATATAGATAATGAAAGTGTAATATCTCAAGCAGTAAGGATATTAACCCCAATTTTTCTCCCTCTTCTTTCTCTTAATCCTCAAAATAGTTAACAATTGAGATATTAGAGCATCCACACCAAGCTCTCATTTAGGCTGCCATATTCATATTTGGCAACCCAAATGACAAAAATCCTCCACACTAACCTGTCATTTGGGTTGCCAAATTTGGCAAACCAAATTAAAATGTCATATGTCATATCACCATACTTTTTCTCTTTTTCCTCCAATACACACACACACACACACAGACTATTTTATACACTATTATACATTTGTATATAATAAAATATACGTATAAATATATATTATATATAATATAATATATATTTGTATATATATTATACATAAATATCCATTATATAATATAATAATAATATAATTATTATTATATATAATTATATAATTATAATTTTATACACACCCACACTCATTATTATACACTATTATATAAATTTGGCAACTCAAATGACACCATTGGTGCAGAACCTATGGTCATGTTTTGTTAAAGTTGTCCTTTAGGTTGCCAAAAATGAAAATAACAACCTAAATGGCTAGTGCATTGGGGCGGATGCTCTTAGTCATTAATTTATTGTGAGATTCAAAAAAGAGTTGACCGTGTTTGGGATCATCGTTCGTCGGGAACCTCACCGCCACATTCGCCGCCACTCGCCTTCGTCGGGCCCCGTTCACCGTTGTCGTAGCTGCCGCAACTACCTGTAGCTATAATCCATCAACGCCGCCACACAGCCAAATCCACTCTTTCTCTCTCTATATGGTTTGCTTTGTTTTATTTGCCAAACCCGAGAGAAACCCGACCCCTGTGTTTGTGTAACCCGACCCACAAACCCAGCGAATCCAAGTTGTCTCTGTGCGAGTGGGTCCTACTTGTTGGATCTGACCCATGACCTGCAACCCAAATCCATTTGTGCAATACTAGTATTCGATCCATTCTAAACTTTAAGATTTGTGCTATTTATTGAATTTAATTTCTGTTTTATTGTTTAAACTGTTTTACAGAAAAAACCATTTATTTTCTGGAATTTATTGTTTATTCCTTTGAGATGGAAAAACAAGATCATCCATATGAAGTTCCTAAATTAGGGGGATTTCGCAGTTCTGAATTTAACTGTTGGAAGAGAAAAACACAATATGGGATGAAGTGTAACGCCCTTTCCCCAGACTCAGACAATTTATACAATTTATCAGACAAATTATTTATAGTATAGTACAACAGCCCACCACAGGCTGCCTCTCAAAAGGTGGTTAACCGGATTGGTGACTCTTGATCATAGGCTATATTATTTATAGTTAATTATTTTATTACAATTCCTGGTGTGGGACTAATACAACACATTCTCTACTTTTTTTCCCCACTGACGTCAGTGCACAGGGAGATCCCCTCGGGTGGGCCCCCATGCCACGTCGACAGTGCTCTAAAGTAGGAGCGCAGCTCCGCTGCACGTGCCCCCATGGTGACATCACGGTGACATCACCGCAACATAGCCCCGATTGTCTTTCAACGTGTGCCCCCCCATTTCAATTTATTTACCAAACTGCCACCGGCCACTTATATATTATATATATACTATATATCTTTTTTTAGAAATTAAAGGGTGTTACATACACCCCCCTTTAGAAATCAGCGTCCTCGCTGAGCACGGGGCATGCACAATCTAGTTCAGGATCTACTTTCTAGTCGATGTGGAGTAGTCCATGAGCGTCGCTCTCGTCTTTGGAATACTGGAGACCGATCCCACTCCGCGGATCATTCTGTGGCCCTTACATCCATCGTCCCGAAATACTCGGAATTGTCTCACTCCGCCGATCATTCTGGAGTCCATAACTCACGGCTCTCCCACACTTGGTGTCGAAAGTCGGCTCTGATACCATTTATAACGCCCCTGCCCCAGGCTCAGACAATTTATATAATTTATCAGACAAATTATTTATAGTATAGTACAACTGCCCACCACAGGCTGCCTTTAAAAAGGTGGTTAACCAGATTGGTGACTCTTGATCATGCGCTATATTATTTTAGTTAATTATTTTATTGCAATTCCCGATGTGGGACTAATACAACTCATTCTCTACTCTTTTTCCCCGCTGACGTCAGCACACAGGGAGCTCCCCTCGGGTGGGCCCCTCATGCCACGTCGACATCGCTCTAAAGCAGCAGTGCGGCTTCGCTGCACGTGCCCCCATGGTGACGTTGGTGGTGACGTCACCGCAACACAGCCCTGGCCGTCTTTCAACGTGTGGGCCCCCCTATTTCAATTTATTTACCAAACTGCCACCGGCCACTTATATATTATATATATATTATGTCTTTTTTTAAAGAAATTACGAGGTGTTACATGAAGTTTATGAAACTATTTTATAGTTGTCAAACGACTTATAACGATTGCATCGAGGATGATGACACAACTTGGGGGACATATGAGGACTTGTGTAGAGAGCTCCTGATGAACAATATATCAGATTATCTTGCAGATGTGTAGATAAAGTACAAGACTACTAAGGAGTCATGGAATAATTTACTAGATGAATTCAAAACATAGGAGAAAGTCTCTAAGATTCACTTAGTGGACAATGGCTTTTGAATTCAAAGATGAGAAATTCATTCTCTCTCAGGTAACTGATCTTGAAAAACTTAGTAGGTAAACTAAAGAATGAATATGTCATTGTGTGTGATGTTTTTTTCACTGGAGCAAAAAATTTTAAATTACCTATATCGTGGCTATATTTTAAGACTGAAATGTATAAATTACCAAAGTGGATTATGTTTGCACAACTTAATCACTGTATTGCTCTTACATGTGAGCTGATAGAAGCTGTTAGTACTGACCGGAATATTTTTTTTGAAAGAGCACCTACCAAACTCCCCCAACACCTAGCTTTCCCATGCTCTTCACACCCACATTCAAATCTTTCAAACCCATAACTCAAGCTTCTCATTCCCTCCACAATCGATTCATTGACTATCTTGAACTCAAAATGCGATTGTGGGCCAACTGATGTGGTCCGCATCTCCAGCGACCATCACCGACCTTCTCCCTCACCCCCACTTGAACAATGCCCGGTCCCACAGCAACAACACCGACGATCGCCACCCCCAACGAAGGGCAAGGGTGAACTCAGACTTCCTTCCAGTACAGATCACAGAGGTGATCACTAACATGATAAAAATCATCAGGGTGAACTCAGACTTCCTTCCAGTACAGATCACAGAGGTGATATATGATATGATGAAAATCATCATCATCATCATCATCATCATCATTGTCCCCCCTCAACGCAGCGTAGAGGATGGGCCTAAAGGGGGGTGTCCTCCTACTGGCCATCGCTGAATTCCCCCTACCGTAGTGATCATCGGAGGTCGCTCCCCCTCCCCTAAAATTCAGGGAGGGGACAATTTCTATTGGACAAAGAGGGAAAAAGAGAATGATCGAAACACAAAGAATAGAAGGACCCTCACCAGCACCAAGTCAACACTCTTCATCCCTGATACCCTTCACAATCCCATTATCACAATCACACTCACTCACATATAACCCCCCGATTGAACCACCACCATTATAAGCACTAAAGCTCCAACCATCCACAATCCTGATACCCTAACATCAACCATTCCTGCCATCCCTACTCCAAACCCAGTATGCACCTTCATGCAAACTCTCTGCCATCTCAACCACCATCACCAACACCCCAACATCTAATCTCACCACCACATCAACCCCATTACCACCAACCTCTACAACATCAAACCAACCGCTAACACTCACAGCACTATAGCTCTGATCCTGCTCCACAAAAACTCCTTGCTTTAGGATCCACAGAGGTTAGGGATCCAGAGGGAGTCCAACCAATTTAGGAGTGGAACTAGAAGATGTTGCCGGGGAATAACCATGGAAGAAGGTTGAAAACAAATCCACAAGGAGGAGAAAGATACTTACCTGGGGAGGTCACCAAACTTTGAAAAAAAACCTGCAAAGGCAAGGTGAAAGCAATCCCATGTTTCAATTGTTGTGACTAAGGTCACGTACGAGCGGATTGCATGAAAGATATTAGATGTTTTAAGTGCATGAAGTGGGGGGCACATGTAACCCCCGTTTCCATCTATACGTATTTTCTGTCTAATTTCCGTGTTTCGATTCTTTATAATAAAAAATTTCTGTTTTCTTAAATTCGTTTTTGTTTTAAATTTACTTGGGATCTTTTATTAAAGACCATTTCTAATCATTAATTGTAATTGCAGCTATTTTTCAAATGATTTTTATATTGTAATACAAATCCTATTAAGTTTTATAAGTCTATCTTATTTCTTATTTGGTTAATTATTTATGTTTTAGCCCGAACCTATTATACTGTTCTTATTGGATAATTTTAATAAATGTGTTAAATCCAAATCCTTTTTTGTTATATAATCATATTATTATCATTATTATTATTATTATTACTCTTATTTTTGTAAAGCCCGTAGTACAAATCCAAACCCACAGTTCAATTTTTAACCCATACTATAATATAGTATTTGATTTATTAATTATGTGACGTCCAATCCAAACCAACTTAGCCCATTCGTATTTCCTAATTCATATTTCTTTGTTTTATTGAAGCCCATAATTCATTTCAAAGCCCGAAACCTAAGCCCAACCTGATCCCAACTCACTTCTACTCTGACTGCATAACTCCCCAATTATCTTTACTAAATCCTAACAATCCCGTAACCCCACAACCCCATGATCTAATCCTTAACTAATTCCCCACTAATTACTCCATTACAAATCTAACTAATCTCTAATTAATTAACCCTAACCCCTCATAATCTCTCTACAACCAATCTCTCTCTCTTCTTGTCCTTCTTCTTCTTATTTACTTCACCCCAAACCCAATTTCTCATCTCCTTCACCCCCACCGCTCACCATCGTCGAAGCTCCACCTCGACAACCACCTCCTACTAGTACCACCCCCCCAGCCAAGCCTTGCCAGCCCCATCTCCATCGCTGCCAAATCCTGAAGCCACCGACCGCCATTGTTGCTCGATCCCGTCCCCGAGCTCCTTGCCTACTCCGAGTGCCACCGCACCACCACCACCATAGCAGCCAAGCCCCTACTCCTCCATCCCTCCAAATCTCCCCGCAAACTCCTTCCCCCCTGCAAAACTCCCTACCTTCATCTCCTCATCGTCGATCTCGAGCTTCAACCACACCACCGCCTGCACAATCGCAACACCGAGCACCCCCTTGCAGTCCCCGCTACTCTCCCTAGCACCTCCAACATTTTGTTAGCATCATCTCAGCCTCGAGCTCCTCCTAACAGCCGATGCCAGTGTCACCTGACTGCCAGCTTCCTAAGAAACCGCTACAGCAGCCCATCGCCAATCACCGCAGTCGAGATCTCCACCGCCTGACTGCCTTACCCCCGTCAGCCGTCAGCCTCTTGTTGCCTTGTCGATGGCCTCTCCCCGCACAACCGATCCCCGAACAGCAGCCCGTCTTCTACCATTGTTGTTGTCGCCCCTACTATTGTTGTTGCTGTTATGGCTGCTGCTGCCTTTTGCCGCTATTGCTACGTGTTGCCGTCTCTACTGTGTGTTGTTGTCACAGTCGTTCATCGTCGTCTCTTACGGTCGTACTTGTGATTGTTATCTTCATTGCCATTGGAGATTCTTTCTTCCCGTAGATTCATTCACATTCAGAATCGTCACATGTTAAGGCAAGTATCTCTTGTATATTTTTATTGTTCCATACAAGCATTTTATATAACATCTGTCAATTAGTATTCATGTTTGATTATCGTATTTTGAAATCCGTTACCGTCCATGTTCATGAGAAGTGTTCTTTATAAGTTTCAATTGATTGAACCATCATATTTTTCATGCTTTTTAATCTTTTCATGATCATATCATTCGATATATATTGAATCGAATCAATCTAGTTGCCTCTGTGATTCGATGCCCATCAAAGAATCGTAAACATCAATTTGTGTGCTTCTGCCCTGCTGTTTGTGCTAACTCACAGCGAGATTTTGACCTCGTTACACTATAAATCAATTAGAACTTTATTATTGAGAATTGTATCCTCCTGAATCTAGTTTCGAGAACTTTCGACATATCTGGAACCCGATATGTAGAGTTCTAGATATACTGGTTTTAGTACCGATTTGTTTGTAATTCTAGATTACTATTTTGAAGCATATCTTCTCGATTAACTAATTAAAATATAATGTTAACAGTAGAATAAGGACTTTAAATTTATAAGGATGCTACTAGACATGATTAGGAGCCACTTTATAATTTTTATATGATTTTTAAATGATTTTGCAGTTGAGTTATATATATACGAAGACCCATAAAGAAATGATTGTTAGACCTAGTTGTTGTTTTTATAATACATCTTGTGAATATGCATTGGAACCTTCAGGGAGTATAGTTTCTAGAAATCCTGACGGAACTGATTTTGCTTTCCTGTAGCAACGGGAAAGTGAGTTTTTGTACAGCAACGTATTGCTGTCCAGAACTTGCATTGTTACGTTTTTGCATATAAACCCGTTATTTTTAATGAATTGCACTATGTATATTTCATGTATTGCATACCCTTGATACATCCTTGATCGTATTCTGATACCGTTCCTATTGATTGCATGTCCAAGTTACCGATCATGTTACCGTTCATGTTAACCGATCATGTTTACTGTTCATGTACACTTATAATAAAAACATAACAATTCGGGGCAGTAAAGGTAAGACTTAGTAGTGGACAATATAGCAGACTATACTCGGATGGGGACCCATCTTTCCCGTGTTACATGTTTACCGACCAAGTGTACCGACCAAATTACCAACCAAGTTTACCGACAAAGTTACCGACCAAGTTTACCTATCAAGTTACCGACCAAGTTTACCGATCAAGTTTTATAATCATAAGAAAACCCAAGAAAATGATCTATAGAATTCACCACTATAGTCTAAACGTTCACTTGATTGTATGCACCCGAACCTGTGGTATGCGACACAGGATTGCGTGCATTAGATATGACTGATAAAAGATGGATAGACTTAAGATTAACACTAAGCATATGTATATTCCTGTTTACAAGTTATATGATTCCGCTTACAATTTTCATGAGTTCTGCTATATGTTACATGTTCTCGTTTACCAGTTACATGATTCCTACTTATAAGTCAAGTTTATATAACCCCCGTTTATATGTTGTATTTTATGTTACATGGTTTATTCTTTGTACACATGATTCCTTGTTTCCTGTTTTATCCTTGTTCTTGTTTCATTTTGCTTGTACTACTTGCGGCCCATAACTTGCACTAACGGACATTTTCTTTTTCCCAACTCGAGATGATAAATTTACAGGTATAGGAAAAGAACTGCCAGAAGGAATTAGCGATCCATACATACATTGTATTCCTTGCATTTTAACCCGAAGTTTATTTCATCCAAATGTTGGTTACTGCATGAATCACTTATGTTATTCTTGTTTATGTGATTATATTTTTCTGCATGGTTGTGATTATATTCATGTTGTTGAGTTGATTATTACAGCTTATGAATGATGTGTTTACATCATTCGCTGGGCCTTAGTCACGACCTCGTATTTAATTGTAATTTGGGAAGCAGGGCGTGACAGAACATCTCCTATGTTTGCATGAATATGATCATGAACAAAGTAGAGGAAACTCGGGTGGTGCAAAGAGGAAGGTCGCTGGAGAACCTTGTTCAGATTATGCTCGCGAATAGTCTTGCATTCATCAAATAGGAAGATGTTTGGCTCAAGAAATGGTGTGTGGTGGCTAAGATCACAAAGGGTTGAACTTCGGAGAATAAGCTTCTCAGTAACCTAGAGCAACGATGGCCAATGAAGGGTCATCATGACTAGGTTGTTAAAAGAATGTGCCACTTACAATTCTTAGTGTCATTTCCGTCCCCGAAAAAGATGCTCGATGTGGCTTCAAGGGAGGGGGTGAATTTTGGATTCTACAAAGCTTAATTCACAAAATGGGCACCTACGTTCGGAGCTGAAATACCACAAGTGGATTCGTATTGGATTTGGATCCATAACGTTCCTCTCCCTTGTTGGAGAAGAGAGGCCCAAGAACAGATCATCGCCAACTTTGGAACCATCGAAGAGATTGACCCCAAAATGGCCAGGAAATCAGAACTTATCATAGAAAGAATCAAAATTTGAGGCCCCGATATCATCAAGATGCCAAGGTTTGCCAAAATCTACACCTTCGAAGAAGCATACTTTTTTGCTTCATTCTTGAAGCTAGAGTGGAGCTCGGAATCCCTATCACCGCAAGCGCCTCCGCCCCATCATCAACAGAGTAGGTGCTAGACTTCACCATAGATGGTGCTCACGAGATAGAGAGGGCACACGGAGAGCTGATTTTGGCTGTAAAAGAGGCGGAAGATTGTCGAAGGTCGGCCTCAGTGCCGAAATCAATCTTGACCATTGAGGGCCAAAATAATATCTTAGGATCTAGATCCAAGGGCCACAAAGAAGAGGGAAAGGGGGGGGTCCAAAAATCTTCGATCTAGACCTGCATCCCCAGATCCAATTACAACTATGAATAAAGAGACAAGTAGATGAAAAGAGCTTAATGGCATGGGGAAATGGTAGAGGAGTTGTTGCAGTGCCATAAAAGCAGAGAAAAAGGAATAAATAAGATTCGAAAGGAACAAAAAAGCTATGTTTTGCTGATAAAGGAGAAAGAAAAGACAATCAAATCAAGAAAAAGAAAGGGAGGAAGAAAAAGACGAAATTGACATGGGGAAAATCACCACCCTATCCCCCTTCATACTCCGAGTCCCCCAATGTGCAAACAACACGTGTCACAAAACCGGAGGAGATGCATGCTGCTACGCGTGGCGTCACCTTAATCGCTCCTCCCACTATTCTAGTGCCATTGAAGCACACGGTCAACACATGCTCTGCATGGACTACTACTTCATATCTAGTCATGCATGTGGGTTGTCATGGACCTAATATTTCAAGTGGGCATAAGATGAGGTCTTTTTAGTTTATGAATAACTCAAAGACTTCTTTTGGGTCACCAGCCCAGCTCTCAATTTAAGAATTTGACTACGATTTTCTTATTGGGGCCGAAATGGGGTGCAAGGAGAAGAGTTCCCTACATGATTTGGTTCTTATGTTGTTACTGCTGCTTTTTCAGTGTAGGAGCACACAGATGAAGTGGATTCTTTTAAGGAACAATCAAGAACTGACCTTTTGACTTTCAATGGTGTTGACTACCTTTGACTGCAATTGGCATCTCGATTTGACTGGTTTGTGCCATTGGATCTGATTGATGTGGTGACGATTGCCTCTGCTGACCTGCAAAAAGTCTGAAACATCAGAATTGATCCCAACGACAGACCCTCTGGCGCTCAAGTTAGAAATCAAGAAGATTATGAGGGAGCTTTTTGTGGAAAAAAATATTGATTACCTGTTTCTAGTGGAGGTATGGGGGTATTTATAGTCACTTTGGTCAGTTTCAAGATAATAATTTATCTCAACTTCCTGGTGTTTTCGAATTAAATTGTTTATCTCCTATGCATGGAGAGATAAGAGTAGTTGACTTTAAACTCCCTTCATGATAAGATGTATGATTTTTAAACCGTCTCTTATGGATAATTATACGTTTAATCACATTTAAATAATGTGAACTCATTTGAATTGGGCTGTTCTGACAACCAATAATTACAGACCCATTCTTGGGTTCTTGGGTCTGAAAAAGGCCCAGTTCCCATTTTTATGAACATGTTTATAGTGAAATTACCGCTTTGCCCATGAGAGCTTTAAGATCCATGTCCAAGTTGGACGATCCCAATTCAATTCTATTTTTACCCATATCACAAGCTCCCACTTCCGAAGACTGTGTTTCACAGCCTTTGAGGAGTAGTTCGCATGTTTTAATGGTTTACAGAACTTATCGGAGTTCTTTGGGGACGTTTGAATCTTGCTCGAGGTGTAACGGTGCTATTCTGAGTTTGTAAAACACCCAAAATTAAATTCAATCAGGGACACATTTGCTCGGTGCACGATTCCAAACTACTTCGATGCTTCGGCTGTGCGTCACATGTCCCATTGACCGTTGACCGGTCAACAAATTTTGCTTCATTTTTCAATCGGGGATACGTTTGTTCGGAGCGACCACCAAACGTTAGTGACGGATCGGCTGCGTGCCACGTGTATTATTGACCGTTTGACAGGTCAACAGGTTTTGCTTTATTTTTCAATCAGCAACATGTTTGTTCGATGTGCGCCACCGAACGTTAGTGATGGTTCGGCTGGGTGCCATGTGTCTCTCTTTGACCGTTAACTAGTCAATAGGTTTTGCTTCTTTTTTTTTATCGGGGACACGTTTTTCCGGTGCGCACCACCGAACGTTAGTGGTGGTTTGGCTGGGCGACACATATCTCGTTACTGTTGACCGTTTGACTGGTCAACGGGTTTTGCTTCATTTTTTGATCGGGGACACGTTTGTTTGGACCGCACCACCAAACGTTAGTGATGGCTTAGCTGGGAGCGTGTCCCTCTTCGACTATTGTCTGTTGACTAGAATGAGTTTTGCTTCATTTTTTTATTGGGGACATGTTTGTTCGGCACGCACCACCGAATGTCAATGAGGGTTCGGATGGGCGCCGCCTTTCCCTCATTGACCATTGTCCATTGACCGATGACTAGTCAACTGATTTTGCTTCATTTTTTTATCAGGGACACGTTTGTTCGGTGCGTGCCACCGAACATTAGTGTAACCCCTGTTTCCATTAATACGTATTTTTTTAAAAGTATTTTTCCTCAGATTCTTATAACTATTCTTTCTGAATTGATTTTATTATTTAAACTATTTTATGAGCCCAATGTATAAATTATTCAATTGTCTAACTATTTATTCTTAAAGCCCAATTTTATTCCTTCTGCATTTATATATCTAATCTGAAACTCAATTGTCTATTAAAAGACCAAGTTTGTATTTTGATTTTATTATTAAATTAATCTGAGCCAAAAACCTAGCCCAATACCCTAATTAATTTATTTTGAGCCCATGAACCAAGCCCAAACCCAATTGTCTATTAAAAGCCCAAGTTTGTATTTTGATTTTATTATTAAATTAATATGAGCCCAAAACCTAGCCCAATACCCTAATTAATTTATTTTGAGCCCATGAACCAAGCCCAAACCTACTAACCAGAACCCATATACTTGAACAGAATTATCCTGCACCTACCCGTATACAATTTCCTCTCATACCCCCCACTTTTCTATTCCCGTACTCCAACTCCCCACTTTTCAATTCCCGTACCTGCACATTCCCCCATGCTCCTCGTAACTACCCCCACTCTCTCTCACCCCTCTACTTCATTACTTATTATATTATTATATATTCCCCCCCTCGTTTCCTCTCTTCTCCCTCCTCTGTTTTCCAAAACCAAAAACAGAACCCATTTCCCTTTCCTCTTCCGCTCTCCTTCGTCCACCCGCCTTCGCCTCATAGCCCCGTCTCCTCTCCCGTCGCCTTCCTCCAGTCGACCGCCCACCACCGAAGTGCTGCTCTCCTCCGTGCCACCTTGCCTTCAACATCTGAAGCCTCGACCAACTCCCGCCGTCGCTCCTCATCGCTATCCCTCTCCCTCAACCTCCAATCGACCCCGCAGTACCGCTGTCGTCGTCAACCTCCATCCTCACCGCTGCCTTCGCTCGAGTCCCCCAAAGCTCCATCATCGACGAGCTCCCACCATTGCCGCCATTGCCGAAGCTTCGCTCTCCGTTCGCCTCGCTCCTCTTCTCCTCGTCTCAGTCTTCGCCTGTACCACTTCGAAGTCGCCGACCAGTCCGCTCACCCTTCGCCGTCGCCAGACCCCATCGAGCTCGCCCTCCTTGCTGCTCATCTCCTTCTTCCAGTCAAGCCGCTCCACCACATCTCTACCTCTGCATGCTCCACCATCCTCCGCAATGCCCTCACCCTGCCACTTCCTCCACCGCTGTGAATCTCCGCTCGTCTCCTTCCTCCAACCCCGCCATCTTCTCCGCTCGACATCCCCGTCGCGACCTCCTGTCGTCCCTCGCCTTGCCGTCCCCGTCGTTGTTCTCTTTTCTCGCGCCCGCGCGCTCACTCTTTCTTCCGCCATCACTCTTTGTCTCCTTTTCTCTATCGTAATTTGGGAAAAGGTGAAGAAGAGGGGATTGGGGATTATTGTTGCTATTTGGTGTATTGGTGTGTTGGTGTTTGTGTAAAGGGGGACTCTGTTTGGTGTATTGGGTTGTGTTGGTATTGGGTGTGTTGGGTGCATTGCTGTTTGGAGTATTTTATTGGAGTTTGGTGTTGTGAAGTGGAGTTGGTGTGTTGCTGTCTTGGAGTTTGTTGAAGGGGTTGTTTTGCTTTAGTGGAGTTGCTATTTTCCATTTTGGGAGTTTGCTATTTTTGGCATGGCTGCCACGTATCTTGCACGTGCGTCGCTGCCCGGGATTCTGATCCCGTTATTCTTGTTTCAATATCATCGTCGTTGACTAATAGGCAAGTATCTCTTGTACAAATTCATTTGTTCTAGTACAAGCTCCTTTGCAAAATACCGCAAGTATATTTTTGGCTCTATTCGTATTATACATAATCCATTGATCCCGTATTCGTATATGATCGCGAATACTTTGTCACCATATGCATTGCATGAACACGATACACATATATATACTCTTAAAACTATACATGATGTTGTACACGAATTGCTTGTTACTAGGTTGCATGTTGTTATAATATCTTTTATTCTTAATTAAGTTTTATACATGTCATTGATCACATCAACATATTTTATAAACCCTGAAATATGTTTTCCTGCATTGCATAAGCCTTGATACTCAATCCTGTCATGTTACCCGTCCTTGTTGTTGCATGTAGTTTTTGTTCATGTTTGATTGTAATAAAAAGATAACAAGCCGGGGGTATAAGGGTAAAGATTTAGTAGTGGGCAATATAGAAGAGCATACTCGGACGGGAGCTCGTGGTTTCCCGATGCAAGTTGCAAGTTACAATTTGCAAGTTTGCAAAATTACAGGTTTACATGTGCACGTCACAAGTCACACTACATGTTCCACATTGCACGTATCTCGATACAAGATACTATTGACATGATTTCCCGGGTACGTGACCTATAGAATCCACCACTAGTCTAAACATTCACTTGATTGCGTGTAGCAACCATGTGATATGGGATGCATGAAGTGCTACCTAGATAGAATTAATAAAAGATATGAGATTAACACGTACACTTGCATGATCCAATTACATGTTACATGTTCATGATGACTTGCTTACTTGTTTACATGTTACGCGTTCATGTTGACTCGTTACTTGCATACTCGTTTACATGTTACATGTTCCTATTAGTTTATTTACTCGTTACATGCATGCCACTTGTTCATAATCCTGTTTGCATATTGTATATCTTCTATTATATGATTCTTGATTCTCTGTTCTTTCCCTGCTTTTGTTTTGTTTTATAAATTGTACCGTTAGCTTGTACCACTTGCGGCCCGTGACTTGCATTAATGGGTATCCCCTTGTTTCTTCTTTTTGTAATAATATACCCAGATGGAGAATTACCCGAAGGTGTTGCTGAGTAAAGATTTTAGTCCTGTTTATTTTCATGTTATTTTAGTTCTTATTTTATTCATGTACTCTTTATTGTAATCCGGGCATGTTTAACCCGTAACTACTTTGTGTTTCCAGTTATTGGTTATGTCATGTATTATGTCATGTATTATGTCATGTACTCTTGTTATCCTATTATGATTTTAAATGCTTGCGTGGTTGATATTGTTATCTTGTTGTTGAGTTAACTATACAGTTTATGAATGATGTATTCGCATCATTCGCTGGGCCTCAGTTACGTGCCTGTGTTTCCGTATTCTGGGAAGCGGGGCGTGACAGTTAGTGATGGTTCGGCTAGACGCCATGTGTCCCTCTTTGACTGTTGACCGTTGACTAGGCAACGTGATTTGTCGTTTGGCCTTCCCGACCGTTAGACTCCCCTGTCTTTTGGGCTTCCTCATCGGCTGAAGCGACTTCTCGAGGGAGGCAGTATTAGGAGCACTTCTTGCTCTCATGTAGAGCGTGCTCAAGGGAGATCGTTCCATGAGCTGGCTTTATGTTTGCATGGGGTTCCGCAGAATCCGGGAGATGTTGTAGCGCTCCGAAATTCCATAATAGAAATAAGAGACACAAATCCAAAATCTTTACTTCATTGTAATCCAAACGCAGTGTAAAATACGGGAAAAATTAAAACTTTATTTATAGCAGTTCTGTTTACAATGCACAGCAGAAATTAATACACATTTAATACAACTCATTTGAACATTCTAACTCCAGTCTTCACCTAAATCTAAGCTTTAACCCTTGTTCAAGCCACTCACTTTGCAATCCTGCAAAACTATTAAAACTGTGAGTACGTCAGTTGAATGCAACTAACGCAGTGCTGATAAAAACAGTGACTCTCCAAAGTCTCACAATCACACTTGATGCACAAGAATAAACAATAAATTAACAACTAATACTGAAAGTGAAAGAATAAATGTGTTCTAGGAAAAACAAGCAACGATACATAAAATAATGTTCAAGAAAAAATAATGCACACGATGCGCACTAATGCATACTTGTTTGGATTCAATGCCGCTCATACAACATAGGTCTGAGGGCAAGACCTTAGCGTTCACCTCATTTAGGGTTCAATCCCTCGCTATGCAATCCAATATCTGTGACAGAAGCAAGATTAGACACTCCACGAATAGGCCCTAGCCCCGGAATGCATCCACCTGACTGTACAAGCATAAATGTGCAAGTATCCCGTAAGAATCACTCTAACACTGGAGAATTACCTCCCTGTCATACATTTCGCAAATAGACCCCAGTCCCGAAATACAATCCTTTAGACTGTATATGTATACTACGCTAACATACCATACATTCTGCAAATAGACCCCGGTCCCGGAATACAATCTGCCAGACTGTACAAGTGTACCGTACGAACATACTAGAGAGACATCAATCCCACAGTCCCAGAATACTTTCACCCGATTGTGCAGAGCCCATACTTACGTTGCACCAGTTCCGCCACAACTCCCAATATAGTGCCTGCCCTTAGGGTCAAACATAGGTAACCATAACCACCTAGAGCTAGCTGTCCCCATCGAACTTCACTCACCAAAACTAGGAACATAACCCCTCTGGCTAATTCCTACAATCAAATAACCACTACCGGTACCCTAGGGTTTCACTCAGCCTCTAGTGCTCACAACTCAATGCCTCAAGCATTCATCAGTGGTTCTAACAATAACCCCAATTTCAAAACAAAACCACCACATGGTACATATTCAAAATAAACTTTTGCATACTCTTTTCTGAAAATTTGCTTTTCCACGAAAACACGATCGCGATTCAATACCTCAATCATGACTCTTTCATACCAATTGTAAAATATTTTATCATCCACAAAGCTTCTTACTTCTCATTTAATAAACAACCACTTCCATAAAGGACTCTTTCCTTTATAGAAACAAAACAAATTTTCTAAACATCTATATTTCCAAATTTAAAAATCCTCCTTCCCATAATTGAAAACACAATCAATTTTCTAAAAATTAAATCAATCAAAACTGAATAATAATCCTTTATAAACTCCGGGACCTATCCCTCAAAATCCGAATTTTAAAGTTCCAAAGACTGAAACTTTTATCTCTTCAAAAACTGAAAATAAGCCCTATAAAATCCGAAGATTCATCGTTCAAAACTGAAGTATATACATCCTCAAAACTGAGAATTTTATCCATCTAAAACATAGATTCACACTCGAAATTGCAACTCAAATATATAAAAATTTGAAACACATTTCTCCAAAAATCTAAAATTTATGTGTTCTCATTCTTGAATACAAACCACTCAAAACTGAAACATATATTCCAAAAATTTAAGTTTATATTCCATTTGTAAACATAGATCGTAATCCCACAATTTGTAATCTAATTACACAAAGTTTTGAAGCTCTATTTCACCATAATCTAAAAACTAGATTTTCACAAAATCTGAAACTTGCACATTCAAAACATGATCTTCAAAATGAATTAAACATCACACAATTGCTAGATTTATACATGAACATACGTATCCGTACATGCACTACGGTTCTCAAACCCTATGTCACGCCCTGTTTCCTAAAAATACGGAATACGAGCACATGACATTGGCCCAACGAATGACTAACGTCACACATAAGCTGTTTATTCGATCAACTCAATAATATAATCAATACAAAATAATTGCACAGGCAATAATAATAATCTCATGAACAATAGTACTTGAAATGAAGCAATATAAATTATCCAAATACAATAAACCAATGTCTGTAAACAATAATAAAATCCGGGACATAGGCCCAATACAATAATAATCCAATCACAAATAGATAATAAGTCTCAATATATTAAGTTCAATAAACAATAAGCAATTAAAAGCATTAAAATCTTCAGAATCTTTGTTCCCCAATCTCAGTAGGCAATTCTCCTTCATTACTTATGTACACTTCATCTAAAAAGGTGAGAAAAGTTGTCCTTAGAACAAGTCATGGACAGCAAGTAGATAAAGCAAGGAACAATGGAATAACGATATAACAATGAGTTCAATGGATCAATAGGAATCAATAACATGGGACAATAGCAATAATCAATATCATGGTAAACGATGCAATGGTATAAACAATGATTCAATATTCAATAACAATATTCAATGATCAATAACACTTAAACAATATTTGGTATTAATAAGTACAATGATGTACAATATGCAATGTCAATGTCGTGTCAATCCTTATGTCTATTAATCATTTTAATCCTAACTAATGCACGTACTACTGCATCCCATACTACAGGTTCGATGCATACAATCAATTTCGTTTAGACTGAGAGGTGAATTCTATAGATTATGTGTCGGTACGATAATCACTGATACGATATAATATTATTGCACGATACATTACGATGATTCACTGATACGATACATTGATACGATTCATAGATACGATTCATTGATGCAATACACGAGAGATTGGGGTGCCGTAGTCAGCGCTCTACAATCAATCGATAAACACTGGCCAACATAGTCACTATATTATTCACTACTCAAGTTATTCGCTTAAACACCGACTTATTAATTATTTTATTAATGCAACAATAAAATATGCAATTCAAGACATGGGGTGAACAATAGTAACAATAAAGGAACAATAAGATGATAACATGAAGTAGTACAATTGGAATGATGACAATAAGACATTAGGATCATTCAATGCAACATACACGCTTCGATTCATGCAATACAATGATATAGGATCAATTAATCTATTAAAAACTAGAATATAAAATTCTGGACAACAAGAGTAGTCTGTACAAAAATGCCGTTTTCCGCTGTTTCAGAACTCGAAAACAAAATCTGTCAGAATTACTAGAAACTAGACTTCCAACGCATATTTAAAGTTCAAAATCCGACAATAGTAGCTAAGTCAATCACATTGTTCTTTACAGATTTCATGTTCAGGCAGAATCATGTTGTTATAATTTTAGAATCAGAAAAAAGTCAATATTAAATTCGTTAAAAATATTTATTAACTCCTAAACATGTTAAGTAATCTGGAAATTATCAAAGAAAAATTTTATCATTTGATCAGCATTTTTACTATTTAAATATGAAACGTACAAGAATCTGAGAATCTGAAATTAAAAACACAACTGTAGTAAAACGGACATAACTTTTGCTACACATCTTAGAATTTAAAAATTCAAGATGTTCTGGAAACTAGAAAGATAAGGATAAAATTCTCATTCAGAAAGTAATTTGTTTTGAGATCATTTACTGGGTCAAAAATAGCAGTCAACATACAGACAGCAAGCAAGATATAGGTTTTAGGGTATTCTTCATAAAATAATTTAATTTAACATGATAGGTATCAATTCTATAGTCAATAAATTATATAATTAGCATGATGGATGTCAAAACATGATAAATAAAATTAGAACACATACATACACTAATTTATCATCAATCAACCATCAATCGATCAAACAACATACAACCTAGCAATTCTCTATACAATAATTTATTCATGTGACAATTATATGAACAACCCTATTATCAATTCTATATGCACACTTTAAAGATTAAATCTTTGGAGTCAAAAGTGGTACGATTTCAAGTAAATTAGGGTTATCTTGTGTAAACCCTTAATATACCCAACAAAAGATATGAACAATGTATAATACGGTAAACAAAGGGATCTACTTGCAAGAGTTTCAACAAAACTTGAATTTGATACAATTAAAAATTCAAGAGCACCATCTCGTTCAGCGCTAGTGGTCGAATACCTTTTAACGACGAAATCGAATACCAAAAATAACAGGATAAGGATCCCGAAGCAATGAACCCACGAACACATGAATCCACAAGATAGCACGTGCAATATACGTGAAAAAGAGAACTCAGCAATAACAAAGAGACACAACAACTACAGCAAGAGAGACTGGCCACAAAAGCAAGAGAAGCAAGGAGACGGTCAGCGCTGGTGGTCGGCGTCACAGGCGGCGGTGGC
Organism: Hemerocallis citrina; assembly: GCA_017893485.1. Lineage (NCBI taxonomy): Eukaryota > Viridiplantae > Streptophyta > Magnoliopsida > Asparagales > Asphodelaceae > Hemerocallis > Hemerocallis citrina. The sequence goes on from CM030362.1 coordinate 187,830,041, forward strand.
GTCGACGTCAACTTGATGGTGTCGAGGAGAGGCATAACGACCGCAACAGTTGTGGTTGCTGCTGTTGATCAGAACAGGGCAAGGGCGAGGAGAGGGGTCGGGGATGCTGTGGCGGCACTGACAGTAGGGCGGCGACGAGCGGGGTGGTCGCCGGAAGGTGGCGACGAGATGGGGTCGCCGGAGAAGAGGCCGGGGAAGAAGACAATGATGGGTCTCAGGATTTTTAGGCGGAAAACTGATCGGGAGAGAGAAACGGTGAGGAGAGAGAAAGAGGAGAGAGTGAATAAGCGACTAGGGTTTCAATTTACATAATTTTTTTAGGATTTGCAATAGAGTTGTATTTATAGGGTACATTTAGGGTATTCGGTTAGTGATTTAGGATCTAATAATAGCGGTGTTGGGTTGAGAACAAAAGAAATTGGGTTTTAGGGTTCAATAAGAGATAGATCTAAATCAATAGGGTTCAAATAAAAATACCCACAATTAATAAAAGAAATTAAGATCAACAAGAATAGCTCAATCAACAAGAATGAAGAATTTCATGAACAAAATCTTAATTAAAATAATCAAGAAGAAAGAAAATATAGTATTTTATTCAATTACAAATAAAAATATTACAAAAGGGAAAAAAATGAAAATAGCGGAAATGGTAGTTACACCCTAACACCACAAAAACCCCTCACCATGCTCACACCCAAGCCCCCTACTACATGAACACCTAAAGCCAGCACTGTGCAAACCTTGGCATTGCACACTGCAGCCGAAACCCTCCTCCCCACTATTCAAACCTCAAACCCAAAGCACTAGTGTATTTTAAACTCGATTCTTTAACCATCCAATACACTTCAATCCATCTATAACAACTATGGTTCAAAATATAAAATTTTTATTCAACAAAAATAGTAAATTAAGTCTCAACCTTTCATCTTTAAATCCAACAAAATGAATTTATAGATCCATATCAAGTTATAATCGATTACGACAATATGCAAGATCATAAAATCAATTCTTGGTGTCAAAATTCAATCTTTTCATACCCTAACATGTTCTAATATTCAAACTCAATTATCTATGTCAAACACATATAAAATTTTGACTTTTTCATTTTATGAAAACAATCAAACATCGCATATTAGTCACCTCAAGTATTTATCTCATGGAAAATATCATATTCATGCTAACATACAACATAGATTCACAAATTCAATCCCTAGCATGATACTATATCATTTGTGACAGAAATAGACATGAAAAATTAGAGAGACGCGTACCTCTTGAAGGTTTGAATACGAAAGCCAAGAAAGTTCTTCTCCTTGCTAAGAACTTGCTCTCTACTCCAAGCTACAAAAATTCACCAAAAAATAAATCAAAATAGAGGAGGCTGAAACCCTACCCTCTCATATATATGGCCGGGATTAATTTTTAGTGTTTCATGGGTTTTTTTGCAAATAAATCCCCCTAGAATCCCTAATTTACATATTTAGATATTTAGGAAATCAATTAAGTAAGGATCCATATATAACTTAATCAATTAAGATATGATTTATCCCCTAAATTTCTCATGGTTGGCCGGCCTCCACATCAGGGAATTCAAATTTTAAATTCGAAATTTGGGCTCTTTCCATACCCCAAAATGATTTCTTTTATAAAGGTCCCCCTTTTTCCAAAATAATTTCAAAGGTAGTTTTTCTTATTCCAAAAATTTTCAAAAATAAAAACATATCAATTAAATAAGAGAAATTAATTTATTGACGGAAAATTTTAAGATTTGCATTTCATAATATTTGCACATGCAAAACAATAATTTCTCAAAACAGTCAAAACAGTCAAATAAATCAAATTAAAATTATTTAATAATTCAAAATAATGCATTTAAATTTCTTGGGTGTTACAAACGCCCAAACCGGGGTGGCCAGTTCATCTAGAGGAGCATCAGTTGGAGGGACGACACGAGCAGTAGGCTCAAAATGTACGACTCGATCTACGAGTTTGGACATCCCTTCAGATGGTTCAAGGGAACGAGATGGTGCTCAGGTGCATGTAGGAAACTGTAAACCGCGTGTGTCCCTTAAAGGAATATCCCTTTTTCCACAAAGGAGTAAAGATGATGCCTAGTGAGATTTTGCAATCTTGTAGAGACTTATTCTTCGATAAAACTTGTAATCGAGTTATTCTTGTGAAATAAAAATTTTCTAAGCATTTGAGCATTCTCTCTTTACATCTCTTTGAATTATGTATGTTTAAATTTGCGGTTGTTTCAGGAGCACTTGAATGGCGAACCATGCTCCACACCCTTGTTTGGGGGAAAGTGGCTGTAGCGACTCTATGAACCATGAGTGAACTCCGTACAAGGTGACAACGAGTTTTGGGAACACTCAAATGGCGAGTCGTACCCCACACACTTGCTTGGGAGCATGTGGCTAGAACGGCTCTATGAACCATGAATGGACTCCGCACTTGTCCGGGGTTGTTTGAGTAGCACTCGAACAGGGAGCCGAACTCTGCATACTTGCTCAGCAAAAAGTAGCTAAAGCGGCCTTATGAACTGTGAGTGGACTCCGAACAAGGTGACGACAAGTTTTTTGAGCACTCGAATGGCAAGCCAAACCTCGCATACTTGCTCGGGTGCATGTGGCTAGAGCGGCTCTATGAAACATGAATGGACTCTGCACTTGTCCGGGGTTGTTTCAGGAGCACTCGAATGGCGAGCCGTACTCCACATACTTGCTTAGGAGCAAGTGGCTAATGCAACCCTATGAATCATGAGTGGACTCCGAACAAGGTGACGACGAGTTTTGGTAGCACTCAAATGGGGAGCCAAATCCCGCACACTTGCTTAGAAGCATGTATCTAGAGCGGCTCTATGAACTATGAATGGACTCCGCACTTGTCCAGGGCTGAGCACTAGTACATTGACATAAACTGTAACACCCCAAAAAAAAAATTTTTTCTCCAAATTCAATTCTTTCAATTTCTATAACACTTTGATCATAAACTAAGAAGGTTATATTTCAGGGAAAATTTTGGCAGAATCTCCCATGTAAATTTTGCCCCGAAACACAAAAAGCTTACGGAATTCTGCTCAAAATTCCGTAGCTCATAATCCACATAATATTTTCATGGGCTCCCCAGGCCAAAATGAGCAGATACACACAGGCAATATAATACAATGCTCTGGGGGCCAAACTCATAACGGATTATCAAATATCAATTAAAAACTATAAATTTCTTTGAAAAACAAGGTAAAATTTTAGAAAAATCCTTGTAAAACCTACCACAGAGCCCGGTACTCCACAACGAGGTGGGTACGGGTCACAAACATACCACACCACCTCACACTATACTCATCATCGTCATATACATGCTTATACACCCATAATACAATTTAGATCATAAATTTTACTATTCCTATAACTAAATAGTACAAATTTTTAAAATAAAAATTTATCCTACCAATCCACGCCTCACCTCTGCACTGATGGGAACCTGCAACAGTGGGGGATCTAGGGTAGTCCTCAGACTCCCCAAACCCCCCGAACACTAAGGGATTAGCCATTTCTGGTGTGAGTATAGTTATTAATCTAACGACAAATTAAAATAGTATACAGAAAATAAATTAAACTTACGAATACCAAATTAAGATAATGCAACCTGAATCCTGAACACAACAACATCGTCAATACAATGTTATATCAAATACTTTGTCAATCCAGCATTCAACTATTTAATTATCCATAACTTCCCACATTTCATAATATACTTCACATCAACCTTGTATAGATATATATATACTTATTCGACATCCGTATAGTACGAATACACATACCATCAATTACTTTTCAATTTAACTACTCTAACCCAATATTCATTCTTCCACAAGTATCATCATAATAGCATTTCACTATTTATATTAATATAACTACATGATGTTATTACATCATTTCTCCAACTCTATTTAACCATGCGCTTCATTTACTTATATTATGTCATCAGTACACACATTCATCCTGGAAGTTGTGTCAAGGCAGGTAGTTCCCACCATTCCCACGGAAATAGCGGGCGAGTAGTTCCCTGACACACTTCCAAGGTACACAAACTCATATCCCAACATACTTTCTTTAATCACCATTTTCATACCCAATCTCATAATACAGGTATTTATTTTATTGTGTTATAATAAGTGTCACATCATAAACATATGCATCTATTCTCATAATACCACCTTCCTTCATGTCTTATGACATAAATACCACATCTCATTGCCCATGCAATTTACTCACATTTCATCACATCATTAACACATCATTAATAAGAATACTTATACTTATTGCATCAAAACCATGTTTTATAGCTCATTAACATCTCATTACATCACTTTAGTAATTCTCATTCTTATAAGTAATATATCTTACTATCATTTTCACTTAATCCCCAAACACAATCTGGGGCCACAACATATCACATCCCATAGTCGATAGCTTGGGTAATAATCACTGTACCTCAAACACATAGTTTGGGTAATATCACATCACATCTCAAGCCGATAGCTTGATTATCAATTCACTTCAATCACTTATCATCTTCACTTCACTTTATTTCTCATTTCTATCAATCATTACCACTATTATATCCGCTCATCCTGCGAATTATGCCAAGGCAGGTAGTTCCCACAATTTCTACAGAAATTGCGGGCAGGTAGTTCCTTGACACAATTCCAAGGTACAACTCATATCAATCTGTATTTACTTTAATGATCCGATACGTAATACAATTACTTTATACTGCTCATAATAACACATGCCTCTTTTACTTTCATTTTAAATTAACCACATACTGAAATTATCATTTCTTTTCATACACAACTCATAACTCGTATCTCTTCATATTCATTTCATTCACAACCACTTTCTTTCACATTCACAATTCCTTTTCCTTTTCTTTACTATCACAATTCACTTTCTTTACTCTTATATTTATTTACACTTAGTTATTTTTATTAGTTTGTCGACCAGTGAGCCACAGTATCCCAATATACTGAAAGCCGACAGCCCAGTAAAACACGCGGACCGATGCTCACACAGAGTCTTACTCGTCCGAGGCTACGTCTTCCTCCCAGCCTATGCCAGCGAGGGAACTCCGCACCCCAGATAAACTGGGTACTTCCTCCCAGCCGAAGCCAGCGAGGTAAAACAAAAAGAGAAAAACTCCGCACCCCAGGTAAACTGGGTACTTCCTCCCAGCCGACAGCCAGAAGGGAAAACAAAAAGAGAAAAACTCCGCACCCCAGGTAAACTGGGTACTTCCTCCCAGCCGACAGCCAGGAGGGAAAACAAAAAGAGAAAAACTCCGCACCCCAGGTAAACTGGGTACTTCCTCGCGACAGCTGTCATCGAGGGAAACCGGGCCTCAAGCCGATAGCTTGGGCGATAAAACTCCGCACCCCAAACATAGTTTGGGTAATAAACTCCGCACCCCAAGCCGGTCCTTGGGTATTAGGAGGTCTAGCCCAAACCCCCAGGATTGCTGTAGGTACTGGTCAACAAAATCATCTGTTATTAGCATTAATCATTTCATCCTTTCAACTTACTTTATCAACACAAGCATTTCACTTTTGATTCACAAACCAGTCATGTCTTTGACTTTAACCACGTGAATTAATACCACATTTTATTAGCACGTACCAGCTGATCTTTTATCTTCATGTCATTATACCACACTATGCATACACCCTGTTATTCAACACATAACTCATCGTATCATTTTATTGCATAATATTAATGCGCCAAGATATTTATTTTGCCATAACAATTCACATTAAGGGTAACATGATATTTACTACTTCATTAAATCACATATAGACATACGCCAAGTTATATCCTTAATAAAAGAATTATAAGGTGTTATTCCGTATCATAAGCATATCAAAATATACTTCATCACATGATAATATCATATGATTACCCATTACTTGTTTTCGAACATGATTAGACTGTAAACATGTACCCACTTATTTAATTTCATCAATTATTGCATCACACATCATAATCCTCTCTATATATATTACAAATAAACACCACACATGCAGGTTTCCCAGAATAAGGGGCCAAATTCACTTATTCCCTCTAATTATATCTTATAATATCTAATTATAGCATACTAGTTCATCCATCATGTTTCATATAAGTAAAATCAACTATAAGGGCTTATATGCCCCAAAACATGCACAAAACGGGCACTATAATCACACAGATTTTCAAAACATGATCACAATCACTAATTTCATCTAATTACATCTTATAACATCCATCCATAGCATGCTAGCCCATACACCAGGCTCCGCATATAACCAATTGCCTATATCGGCCTATATATCCCAAAAACTTGCACAAAACATGCACGGGGTAAAAATATGCATAACGATTTAATATATTTACTTTTTATATTTCAACACATCACATTAACCCATAATATAGGTTTTGTATACTTCAAATAGTTAATTTCCTCAAATATCCCAAAAACTCAGTTTCGGACCTTTAAAAATCCGTATTTTTATTCAAAATCAGTTTTTTAATATAACTTCTACGAAATACATCACAAAGCCACGAAATTCGGCCACAATATAAAATATTTATAAATACAACATACTCACCTGACGGATCGAGCAAACGATGTCCCACGTCCGTCCTGTAGCCAGTCGAAGTTCGACTTTTTCCTCCTAATCGAAAAATTATAGAACCGATTAGTTTAAAGCTCAAAACTCAACCTTCGGACCTCCAAATTTCTATCCGTCTTCACCCACGCGTCACAAATGACATATGTAGGTGAGCTACATCGATAGATTTCGACTTCGGGTTCTAATACAAACACTCCCTTATTGATCGGAGGCTTTCTAATGAGAAAAATTCATATTTTCTAAATTCCTTAATCCCCTTGGTCCTAATCTCACATATTAGGGTTAATAATAATAATAAGACTCAACTACACCTCCGAACCCATCAAATTCTCACCTAAATCTCGCTCGGGCATTTCATCGAACACCCGGCGTGCACTTTTCACCTATAGTCTATTTCACTCAATTTAATTGAGCTTAAGCCTATAAAAATCATCCTAAATTTATATTAATCCTTTCATAATACTCTACACCCTCATATGCATTTTCTACAATTATTTGGATCGAGTTTTCAACCCGATTTCATAAACTCCAAAATTCGAGTTTATGCCAAAATCACCACTCCCCATTTTATTCTAATGACTCACTACAATTTTTACCACCATACCAGAAATAATTCTCATATATATATATATCTATTTTACAAACCCAAAACTCTAATTTACTAACAACTTGTAATTTCTCTAACAATCCACTAATTCCTCAAATCTTCCACTTCCAACACCTCTAAATCACTCTACCATAATAATCCTACTCAATAAAACTAAACACACTAAATTTTATTCGAATAAATAAAATAGGGTATACCTTTTCGACGTCCTTTCGAAAATCCGACACTCCCACGCTGTAGACAACCCCTCAATTAGCATACTCCTCAATTTAATTCGGATTTGGTGGAGAAACGAAGTGGATTGGAGGAGAGAGAGAAGACCGGAATTTGGGTTCGGGGGATTTTTCCCTTTCGGTCGTTCGGGAACAGAAAGAAAGAAGGAAGAGAAAAGGAGAAGGAAAGGAAAGGAAAGGGGGGGGGGCGTTGTAAAAAGAAAATATTAATTATTATAATAATAAGGCATATTTTCATTTAAGCCCTCCAAATCCAAAATATTACAACTAAACTTCAACTTTTCTATAATAATATTACGAACAAGACAAATACATTAAATTATCTTATAATAATTCCCCAAAATGATAAAATAAAATAAACTATATTTCCTCACGTAAAATCTCAACTCTTAACTCTAATATAACAATAAGACCAATCTACCACAAATATTCATACTAATATCAATATTTAATTAAAATACATCAAAAATAATTTTCACCACTCAAAATATATGAAAACAGGCATTTTCGATATTTTACAAATTCGAGGTGTTACATTCTACACACCTCAAAAGAAGCTCGTCCTCGAGCCATAGGGGTTAAGAAAACTCCCCAAGCGCTTTCAAGATACCTCCTCCACACCATTACCTAGGATTTCCAGGTACATTATCAACATCAAACCTTCATTGCACCATTAACAACTACCCAGCTGGTCGTCGGGTTAACTGCACTATGGCTTTACAATAACTACTAGTTTGATAGGATATATCACATCCAATGTCACCTCTAGCTGGACTTTAAACTACCACGGCTCCACCACTTGATAGGTCTTTCACACCTTTCTCGACATAGAACAAGAAATTCATCCAGAATACCCAAATCTTCAATTTATATCTTCAAAAGGCTTTTGCCGCGAATCTGCATAATCATTTTCTTTTGTCAGCTACACACCTCAAAAGAGGGTTATCCATACTCACCTGATAATTAATGTTTTTCCTCATTCCGGTCCATTAAAATATTCTCCTAAAATCTTGATACATCTTCATGCCACCGGGATAGACAGTATACTAAATATAAAAAGTAATCCCCGTCGCCTACTACTCCAACCCATCCACATCAAGAACACCAACCACGATAATAACGAGGATTTCCCCTACGGGTTACTGACCAGCCTGCATTACATTCATTAATCCCCTCTAGAATTCGATTTCGCGTCCTCTGTCACCAACAGAAATTTTGAATCCAAGTTCAACCAATCAGCTGTAGGCAGTAAGATAAACAGCTGTATTGATCAATTGCCCACATCTACAATCGTGCCGCCCTTTGCCACTGAAATAAAATTAATTTGATCCAATGATCTTTAACATCGTCCACTCCTGGGAGGTCATTAAAAGCCAACATCTTCTTTCTATTAATAGCATTCATCACCTTATTTCTTTCCCAGGTGGTATTTCATTTCCATGCCAAGCTACCAAGGTACCCAAGTCATGTTTATTGCCTCCTGCTAAAATCATTTACACGAACGAGTGCTCAACCTCTTACAATCATAGAAAAGGCTGAACTATTCTCTGAAAAACTAATTTCTCAACACCTTCAATACATGTCTTACTATTACTAATTTCAAATTTGCGTAATTCACGCACCTCGTATAACCACAACTGCCTCATATATAAGCCACAAGCGTGCCTTCAGGCATCAAACTCCACCTGATCCTGCACTACATGCACTCCCTTCTTGGGATGATAAAAACATGAGCTGTCGTTAATCGTCCTTTAACTCTTGAAAATATCTTTCCACGCTGTTCGGATCATACCAACGGCTCATTCTTTATAAGAAAATAAGTCATCGGTATAGCAATAATATAAAATCGAGGGATGAACCTCCGATAATAGCCACTTAAAACTAAGAAACTTTGAATTTCCAACACATCCGGGGGTTATTTCCCGTCTTTTCACTTTTTAAAATTTTCTTCGGATCCACATTACGCTTTCAATAGACACAGTGTATCCCAAAATTCACACTTCTCGCCCCCAAAAATGACAATCTACAGACTTTTCATACCACTTCTAGTCCCAACAAGTCTACAACTCAGTTCTGAGGTGCCCTCTCAACCCCTCCATACTGCGAAACTACACCAAATATCATCTACAATTACAATCACACCCTGTTAATATAAGGGTGAAAGGCCCAATTCGTCAAATTCATAAAAACTGTAGGGACGTTCGCCAGCCCAAAAATATCACTAAGAACTCATACAATCCATACCGAGTACAAAAAACAATTCCTGAGATGTTTTCCCTCTCTAGGGATTATCTGATAGTACTCGGTGTGCAACTCTAATCGGGAGATTAATGACACTCCCCGCAACTAATCCAACCAATTATCTATTCTCAACAATAAATACTTAATAATCACCTTACTTAGTACACCTTCTCGGTGAACTACCTTCTTTGTTACAGTACTGCCGAGCGCCCTACGGCGTATCACTTGATCTGATAACCTTTTCCAAAACATCATCTTAAATTTTCTTTCATCTTTCCCATTCCTTAAGTGCTATAACACAAGCTGATTTAAAAATTGGAGTCATACCAAATATCAAATCTATCTTGAACTCCAGAGTTCGCTAAGGTGGGGGACCAAAAATCCCTTCAAATATATCAAAAATTTTGCAAACCCCATCAACAATCTCAATCATCGCCTTAGATATTTCCACCAAACTCAACGAGTATAATTTCATCGTCCAAGACATTATATATAATCAAAACTGGGTTTCATCGGGCTGTCTCACCCGACTCCTCCCTGCACCATACCCCAACTATACATAAGGCCTTCACAACCAATCAATCTCCCTAATATGGAATAAAACCATAACCACACATCACTCCACAGTCTATAAAATACACCTATAGGGCATATGCCCGTAGGACCCACACAAAATCTCCAGGGAATAGCCCCTCACGGCACACAGCAATCAATATAATAAAATACTCCAATAGTACACAAGGCCACCCCGGAATTTCTACAGAGGTCAACCCATGTGCAGGGCCATGAAAGATAATGCTGACTCAAAGTCAGACCAAGGTCTAATGAGGATCGCACCATTCCTTGATATAATCTATACCTCAACAAAACACCCGCATAAAATACACTCTCTATCTCCAACTAAGCAATAATGAACCCATACTCACATGGAAAGATCACTAGGATTAACAATTTCCTAGTTAACCTAAGCTCTGATACCAAACTGGAACACCCCAAAAAAAATTTTTTTTCTCCAAATTCAATTCTTTCAATTTCTATAACACTTTGATCATAAACTAAGAAGGTTATATTTCAGGAAAAATTTTGGCAGAGTCTCCCCTGTAAATTTTGCCCCGAAACACAAAAAGCTTACGGAATTCTGGTCAAAATTCCGTAGCTCACAATCCACATAATATTTTCATGGGCTCCCCAGGCCAAAATGAGCAGATACACACAGGCAATATAATATAATGCTCTGGGGGCCAAACTCATAACGGATTATCAAATATCAATTAAAAACTATAAATTTCTTTGAAAAACAAGGTAAAATTTTAGAAAAATCCTTGTAAAACCTACCACAGAGTCCGGTACTCCACAACGAGGTGGGTACGGGTCACAAACATACCACACCACCTCACACTATACTCATCATCGTCATATACATGCTTATACACCCATAACACAATTTAGATCATAAATTTTACTATTCCTATAACTAAATAGTACAAATTTTTAAAATAAAAATTTATCCTACCAATCCATGCCTCACCTCTGCACTGATGGGAACCTGCAACAGTGGGGGATCTAGGGTAGTCCTCAGACTCCCCTAACCCCCCAAACACTAAGGGATTAGCCATATCTGGTGTGAGTATAGTTATTAATCTAATGACAAATTAAAATAGTATACAGAAAATAAATTAAACTTACGAATACCAAATTAAGATAATGCAACCTGAATCCTGAACACAACAACATCGTCAATACAATGTTATATCAAATACTTTGTCAATCCAGCATTCAACTATTTAATTATCCATAACTTCCCACATTTCATAATATACTTCACATCAACCTCGTATAGATATATATATACATATTCGACATCCGTATAGTACGAATACACATACCATCCATTACTTTTCAATTTAACTACTCTAACCCAATATTCATTCTTCCACAAGTATCGTCATAATAGCATTTCACTATTTATATTAATATAACTACATGATGTTATTACATCATTTCTCCAACTCTATTTAACCATGCGCTTCATTTACTTATATTATGTCATCAGTACACACATTCATCCTGGAAGTTGTGCCAAGGCAGGTAGTTCCCACCATTCCCACGGAAATAGCGGGCGAGTAGTTCCCTGACACACTTCCAAGGTACACAAACTCATATCCCAACATACTTTCTTTAATCACCATTTTCATACCCAATCTCATAATACAGGTATTTATTTTATTGTGTTATAATAAGTGTCACATCATAAACATATGCATCTATTCTCATAATACCACCTTCCTTCATGTCTTATGACATAAATACCACATCTCATTGCCCATGCAATTTACTCACATTTCATCACATCATTAACACATCATTAATAAGAATACTTATACTTATTGCATCAAAACCATGTTTTATAGCTCATTAACATCTCATTACATCACTTTAGTAATTCTCATTCTTATAAGTAATATATCTTACTATCATTTTCACTTAATCCCCAAACACAATCTGGGGCCACAACATATCACATCCCATAGCCGATAGCTTGGGTAATAATCACTGTACCTCAAACACATAGTTTGGGTAATATCACATCACATCTCAAGCCGATAGCTTGATTATCAATTCACTTCAATCACTTATCATCTTCACTTCACTTTATTTCTCATTTCTATCAATCATTACCACTATTATATCCGCTCATCCTGCGAATTATGCCAAGGCAGGTAGTTTCCACAATTTCTACAGAAATTGCGGGCAGGTAGTTCCTTGACACAATTCCAAGGTACAACTCATATCAATCTGTATTTACTTTAATGATCCGATACGTAATACAATTACTTTATACTGCTCATAATAACACATGCCTCTTTTACTTTCATTTTAAATTAACCACATACTGAAATTATCATTTCTTTTCATACACAACTCATAACTCGTATCTCTTCATATTCATTTCATTCACAACCACTTTCTTTCACATTCACAATTTCTTTTCCTTTTCTTTACTATCACAATTCACTTTCTTTACTCTTACATTTATTTACACTTAGTTATTTTTATTAGTTTGTCGACCAGTGAGCCACAGTATCCCAATATACTGAAAGCCGACAGCCCAGTAAAACACGCGGACCGATGCTCACACAGAGTCTTACTCGTCCGAGGCTACGTCTTCCTCCCAGCCTATGCCAGCGAGGGAACTCCGCACCCCAGATAAACTGGGTACTTCCTCCCAGCCGAAGCCAGCGAGGTAAAACAAAAAGAGAAAAACTCCGCACCCCAGGTAAACTGGGTACTTCCTCCCAGCCGACAGCCAGGAGGGAAAACAAAAAGAGAAAAACTCCGCACCCCAGGTAAACTGGGTACTTCCTCCCAGCCGACAGCCAGGAGGGAAAACAAAAAGAGAAAAACTCCGCACCCCAGGTAAACTGGGTACTTCCTCGCGACAGCTGTCATCGAGGGAAACCGGGCCTCAAGCCGATAGCTTGGGCGATAAAACTCCGCACCCCAAACATAGTTTGGGTAATAAACTCCGCACCCCAAGCCGGTCCTTGGGTATTAGGAGGTCTAGCCCAAACCCCCAGGATTGCTGTAGGTACTGGTCAACAAAATCATCTGTTATTAGCATTAATCATTTCATCCTTTCAACTTACTTTATCAACACAAGCATTTCACTTTTGATTCACAAACCAGTCATGTCTTTGACTTTAACCACGTGAATTAATACCACATTTTATTAGCACGTACCAGCTGATCTTTTATCTTCATGTCATTATACCACACTATGCATACACCCTGTTATTCAACACATAACTCATCGTATCATTTTATTGCATAATATTAATGTGCCAAGATATTTATTTTGCCATAACAATTCACATTAAGGGTAACATGATATTTACTACTTCATTAAATCACATATAGACATACGCCAAGTTATTAGCATTAATCATTTCATCCTTTCAACTTACTTTATCAACACAAGCATTTCACTTTTGATTCACAAACCAGTCATGTCTTTGACTTTAACCACGTGAATTAATACCACATTTTATTAGCACGTACCAGCTGATCTTTTATCTTCATGTCATTATACCACACTATGCATACACCCTGTTATTCAACACATAACTCATCGTATCATTTTATTGCATAATATTAATGCGCCAAGATATTTATTTTGCCATAACAATTCACATTAAGGGTAACATGATATTTACTACTTCATTAAATCACATATAGACATACGCCAAGTTATATCCTTAATAAAAGAATTATAAGGTGTTATTCCGTATCATAAGCATATCAAAATATACTTCATCACATGATAATATCATATGATTACCCATTACTTGTTTTCGAACATGATTAGACTGTAAACATGTACCCACTTATTTAATTTCATCAATTATTGCATCACACATCATAATCCTCTCTATATATATTACAAATAAACACCACACATGCAGGTTTCCCAGAATAAGGGGCCAAATTCACTTATTCCCTCTAATTATATCTTATAATATCTAATTATAGCATACTAGTTCATCCATCATCTTTCATATAAGTAAAATCACCTATAAGGGCTTATATGCCCCAAAACATGCACAAAACGGGCACTATAATTACACGGATTTTCAAAACATGATCACAATCACTAATTTCATCTAATTACATCTTATAACATCCATCCATAGCATGTTAGCCCATACACCAGGCTCCGCATATAACCAATTGCCTATATCAGCCTATATATCCCAAAAACATGCACAAAACATGCACGGGGTAAAAATATGCATAACAATTTAATATATTTACTTTTTATATTTCAACACATCACATTAACCCATAATATAGGTTTTGTATTCTTAAAATAGTTAATTTCCTCAAATATCCCAAAAACTCAGTTTCGGACCTTTAAAAATCCGTATTTTTATTCAAAATCAGTTTTTTAATATAACTTCTACGAAATACATCACAAAGCCACGAAATTCGGCCACAATATAAAATATTTATAAATACAACATACTCACCTGACGGATCGAGCAAACGATGTCCCACATCCGTCCTGTAGCCAGTCGAAGTTCGACTTTTTCCTCCTAATCGAAAAATTATAGAACCGATTAGTTTAAAGCTTAAAACTCAACCTTCGGACCTCCAAATTTCAATCCGTCTTCACCCACGCATCACAAATGACATATGTAGGTGAGCTACATCGATAGATTTCGACTTCGGGTTCTAATACAAACACTCCCTTATTGATCGGAGGCTTTCTAATGAGAAAAATTCATATTTTCTAAATTCCTTAATCCCCTTGGTCCTAATCTCACATATTAGGGTTAATAATAATAATAAGACTCAACTACACCTCCGAACCCATCAAATTCTCACCTAAATCTCGCTCGGGCATTTCATCGAACACCCGGCATGCACTTTTCACCTATAGTCTATTTCACTCAATTTAATTGAGCTTAAGCCTATAAAAATCATCCTAAATTTATATTAATCCTTTCATAATACTCTACACCCTCATATGCATTTTCTATAATTATTTGGATCGAGTTTTCAACCCGATTTCATAAACTCCAAAATTCGAGTTTATGCCAAAATCACCACTCCCCATTTTATTCTAATGACTCACTACAATTTTTACCACCATACCAGAGATAATTCTCATATATATATATCTCTATTTTACAAACCCAAAACCCTAATTTACTAACAACTTGTAATTTCTCTAACAATCCACTAATTCCTCAAATCTTCCACTTCCAACACCTCTAAATCACTCTACCATAATAATCCTACTCAATAAAACTAAACATACTAAATTTTATACGAATAAATAAAATAGGGTATACCTTTTCGACGTCCTTTCGAAAATCCGACACTCCCATGCTGTAGACAACCCCTCAATTAGCATACTCCTCAATTTAATTCGGATTTGGTGGAGAAACGAAGTGGATTGGAGGAGAGAGAGAAGGCCGAATTTGGGTTCGGGGGATTTTTCCCTTTCGGTCGTTCGGGAACAGAAAGAAAGAAGGAAGAGAAAAGGAGAACGAAAGGAAAGGAAACGGGGGGGGGAGGTTTGTAAAAGGAAAATATTAATTATTATAATAATAAGACATATTTTCATTTAAGCCCTCCAAATCCAAAATATTACAACTAAACTTCAACTTTTCTATAATAATATTACGAACAAGACAAATACATTAAATTATCTTATAATAATTCTCCAAAATGATAAAATAAAATAAACTATATTTCCTCACGCAAAATCTCAACTCTTAACTCTAATATAACAATAAGACCAATCTACCACAAATATTCATACTAATATCAATATTTAATTAAAATACATCAAAAATAATTTTCACCACTCAAAATATATAAAAACAGGCATTTTCGGTATTTTACAAATTCGAGGTGTTACACATACTCCATGAGTGGACTTCGAACAATGTGAAGATGGGTTTTGGAGGCACTTGAAAGGCGAGCCAAACCCCACACACTTGCTCGGGAGCATGTGGCTAGACCATCTCTATAAACCATGAATGGACTCCGCACTTGTCCAGGGTTGAGCACTAGTACGGTGAGACATACTCCACATACCTGCTCGGGGACAAGTGTGCCTGTGGGACACTATGAGTCGTGAATGGATGGTATTGCTTGGGGGCGTACCATGTGTCTAACTTGTTTCTTACCTTATGTTGAATTGTTTGAGGAATATTGCAAAGAAACTAATTTCATTTAAATTAAAATTTTCAAACTACGTTTATTTAAATTGAAAATTTTAAAGTACGCGGCTTCTTGATTGCAAGTCTATATTACATGTTGTGACCGTTATAATCATAAGCCTTTATTACATGTTTGTGGCTAACTACTAGGCAAGGGAATTAAGCGATCTCTTTGTATTTAATGAAGTGATCGACATTCCAAGTCATTGATACCTTCTTCCCCCAAAAGTCTTCAAGTCAGTAAGCTCCTGGGCGGACAACTTGTGAAACTTTGTATGGTCCTTCCTAGTTAGGGTCCAACTATCCCTTCTTTCCGGGGTTCGATACCTCGAGCTTTCGGAGGACGAGGTCTCCTTCCTAAATGTTGGTCGGACAAACTCTCTTATTGTAAAATATTCTCTACCCTCTGCTGGTAGATGGTTCTTCGGATGACTAACTTCTCTTGGACTTCTTTGAGGAGGTCTAGATTGGCTCGAATGTCATTCGAATTTTTCTCTTCGTTGAATGAAAGGAGTCCAGGAGAAGGTATTACCACTTCTAGAGGTATGAGAGTCTTTGTGCCAAAAGTTAGGTTGAATGGAGATTCTCTCGTGGGGATTCTCTCTGTGTTTCTATAAGGCCAGAGCACACTCGGGAATTCTTGGACCCATTGTACCTTCGGGGCTTCACCAAGCCTCTTCTTGAGATCATACAAGATTTTTCGATTAGTGTTCTCGGATTGACCATTAGTCTGGGGATGCAAAATTGAAGAGAAACGTTGCTCAATCCCCAGATCAGTGCAAAATTTGCAGAATCCCTTACCAGCGAATTGAGTTCCATTATCAGTGACTAACGTGCGAGGGATGCCAAACCGAAAAACTACGTTCTTCCCGAAGAACTGTTGGAATTTATTCTTGGTAATGGTTGCAAGTGGTTCTACTTCTATCCATTTTGTAAAGTAATCGATAGCAACCACTAAGAAGGACCGTTGCCCGATGGCAGGAGGGAGCAGCCTGAGAAAATCCATCTCCCACATTGTGAAGGGGATGTGGCCTGACATGGAGCTGAGGTTGGCTTGGGGGAACCGTTTCTGACAGGGAATGCATCGGCAGACATAGGCTTGTGCATCACAGAGGAGAATTGGCAAATAGTAACCATAATTAAGGACTTGTCGTGCAAGGGACCTCGCGCCTAGATGGTTGCCACCTATTCCTTCATGAAATTCTTTTAAAGCATAGTCGGCCTCTTCAGGAGAGAGGCACCGAAGGTAAGGTTGACCATCAACTTGAGTGTAGGAACTCTTGTAGAGGACCCCTTCTATGAGTGTGTATCTTTTAGCCCTTACCCGGATCTTTCTCGATTCATTGGTATCCGCAGGGAGGATCCCTTTTTCAAGAAAATTGACTAGGGGTTTCATCCAAAAATCTTCGGGTGCTTGAGGGGTTATAGGCATGAGTTTGTATGTCTCTTCTTCAATTCTTGGTTTGAGTAGGACTTCAATCAACAGAGTGTGGTTGAGTCCATCAAATGATAAAGAGGCAATCTTGGAGAGGGCATCTGCTTGCTCATTTTCTTCTCACGGAATGCGAGTGACTTCGGCTTCCTTTAAGGTGGATATAATCTTCCGCACATATGCCAAGTACTTGACCATATGATCATCCATAGTCTCATATTCTCCTCGGATTTGGTTTACTACTAATTGGGACTCACTGAAGACCCTGACTCTATGTGCCCCTGCCTTCTTTGTTAGGAGGAACTCGACGATCAGGGCTTCATACTTGGCCTCGTTGTTAGAAGCTGGGAAAACGAGGCACAACAAGTATTGGAGAGTGCATTCATCAGTACCGATCAAAATAACCCCTACTTCGCTCCCTTTGAGACAAGTGGACCCTCCACACAGACACTCCAAAGTGGGAGGTTGTCTCCTTGATTGGAGAATCAGGATTGTGCTCTCGATGATTAATTTGGCTAAGGCTTGGGCCTTAATTTTGGTTCTGGGATGATTGGTGATATCGTGTTTTCTTAACTCAATGGGCCACTTCATGAGTCTTCCGGAGCTTTCGGGCTTGTAGAGGACTTGCTTGAGTGGTTGATTGGTGAGAACTCATATGGAGTGTGGTTGAAAGTAGGGCCTGAGCTTTTAGGAAGCTATTAATAGAGTATAAGCCATCTTCTCCATCTTCAAGTACTGAATCTCGGCATCATGGAGCACCTTTCTTACATAGTAAATCAGCTTCTGTACCCGATCTTCTTCTCTTACCAACACAGCACTAAGGGTATGTTCCGAAGTAGCTAAATAGAGAAAGAGGATTTCTCATCGTGTAGGCTTGCTTAGGAGTGGAGGATTGGTAAGGTATTCTTTAAGACTTTCAAAGGATGCTTGTTGCTCTTCCTCCCACTTGAAATTTTTTGCTCCCCGGAGAGCTTTGAAGAAAGTGGGGCATTTCCCCACTAGCTTGGAGAGAACGCACGATGGCGGCGAGGCGACCCATAAGCTTCTGAACTTCTTTGAATGTGGTTGAGGGATACATGTCGAGTATGTCTTTGATCTTCTCGAGGTTGGCATCAACTCCTCTCTGACTCACAATAAACCCCAAGAACATCCCCGAGGAGACCCCGAAGGCATACTTCGAGGGGTTCTGCCTCATGTTATTGATCCGAAGTACATTGAACGCTTCTTGGAGGTCGGCCACATGGTCTTCTTTCTTGAGGTTCTTTAAGAGCATATAATCCACATAAACTTTCATGCTTCGGCCGATCTGTTCTTTAAAGACTTAGTTCACCAAGCGTTGATATGTAGCTCCAATATTCTTTAGCCCAAAGGGTATGATTCGGTAGCTATAGAGCCCTTGATTGGTTATGAAGGACATCTTCGGGATGTCAGGTGGAAACATTCGGAACTGATTGTATCCCGAAAAGTCATTAATGAAGCTCTATAACTCATGTCTTGAGGTGGCATCTATCAAGGCGTCTATGCTCGGCAGGGAGAAGGGGTCCTTCGGACATGCTTTGTTGATGTCGGTGAAGTCTATGCAGATTTCCCACTTGTTGTTTGCTTTCTTGACCATTACCACGTTTGCTAGCTACTCGGGGTAGCTAACTGTAACGCCCTGTAATTTTTAATACAATATTTTGAATTAATAAACAATTTTAAATCAATTTATTTAATTATTTTGAATTTTCGTAAAATTGACTTTTCACACGTGCAAATATTTTCAAAGTGTGAATTTAGAATTGTGAGTTGATGAACAACTCCTATTAATTGTTATTGGGTATATTTGAATTTTTGGGACTTTTCCAAATAAGAAAACTATTTTTTATAAATACTTAGAAAGAAAGGTGCCCTTTTGTAAAAAGTGGTTTAAAGGTGAAAATTGAACTTAAATTTTGTTTTGCTGCATTTTGGGTTGGCTAATTAGTAGAAGGCTCTATGTAAATAGATTATATCCATATTTGATTGATTTTATTGTTTTAATTGAATAGATATATAGTTATGCAAATTTTGGGATTGTTGGGGCTTTATTGCAAATATTCTTCCTGAAGAGAAAAAGTCAGAAAATCTATTTGGGAAATCTAACCTTTATTAGTAAGGATTATTATAAATTTTCTGGATTTTTTTCGAATAATTTATGACATATTTGCAAATACTCAAAAATGAAGGACTTTTGTACAAAATTGCCACTTGGAGTAAAAACTCCATATTTTTCTTGAAATTTTGGGCTGCATGTTGGCCGGCTAGATCTGGGTTGTAAATGGATTAGATTATTTTATTTTAAATTAATTTGAATAACTAAAAGTTGGAAGGGATCCATATATATAAATAAATAATATTCTTGGGGGGTAAATTTGTAAACTTTTGTGAAACCCTAAGGGCCAATCCCGGCCTATAATAAGGGCAGCAGCCGGCCATCTTCCTTGTGCACTCAAAAACATCTCACTCTCATTATTTTCTTGGAGTTTAAAGCTTGGATCTTGGACTTTTGCAAGGAGAAAACTTTTCTTTATTTCTATTATTATTCTTCAAGTTGATCTTCTTTGAGGTGAGCGATACTTCAAGTATTTTGATGTGTTTCGCTCGTATTATCATGATGAATGAACTTATAGATGTTTACATGAACTAAAGATGAAATTTTTATGAGAGTTAATCATTTTTAAATTTTCAATGTTAAATATTGATGATGGATGAAAAATCTAACTTGAGATCATAGATTTAACTGTAGTTAATAAAGATATATAGAGAAAATTAACACTTGCTCTTTGCTCTTAGATTCATGCTTATTTGATTATAAAGATGAGATCTTTCCATGCTATTCATTGTTTTAATCATCAAAATTGAAACTAACATTAGGACTTGAATAATTGTTGTATGGATTGGAAGTAATTTATTTAGAATAAAGTGGCGTATGCATGAAAGATTGGTATTTTTGCTTAAAGAAATAAACATATAAGTGATTGTAGTGGTTGAATCTTGATGGTTAATTCAAGGTTATGTTAAAAGAGATTAAAAGAAGAATTTTTTATGTTTAATTCGTTGTTTTGATGCAAATAACATTCTTGATGATGAACCCTAATTATTTGTGCATGCAAAAGAATATATGGAAAGAAATATAGACGAAATTACATTAAAAAAAACAAAACATAAGGGGTTAGGGTTCGGAGGGTTGAACCCCGGGTTAGGTTAGCGGAAGCTCGGGTCAATAGTACCAAGGATACTTCTCACGGATGAACAGTAATCACGTGTACTGTTCATACCCGCAGCTTAAGCTGCTGATTTCCTTGGTGTTTTCTTATTTGTTTTGATCTTTTCGTGTGATTTTAGTGCATGAATGTGTGTACTATGTATGGGGGACTCCAGTATACAAATGAGATCATCTATATATGAGATAACAAATACATATGAGTGGTTTGATCGAGTTTTGATAGACATTGTATGGTCTGGACTGTCATCTGTTTCAGTTTGGAATGAGATTTCGAACTAGTTGCAGATGGAATTATCAATAAATTATAAAATAGAAATTGTATCTTACTGTGTCTAGTTTCCAGAACATCTAACGGATCCTCAATCCGACTTATAAATTGTAAGATATGCAATTTCTACCACTGTATTGTCGTAGCTTCAAATTTTTAAAATAGCGGTTAGTTTTCAGAATTTATTGAATATCAACCCTTTAAAGTAATTTATTTGAGCCCAGATTTTTATGGTGGATTCCTTGGTATTTGCTTAATTTGATTTGATTTTTTCAGAATTTAATATTGATTTTAGAATGTACTATTTTGAGGAACAAAGCCATGTAACTTTCAGATTTATGGATGAAAGATAGTTTTCAGAATTTATGAATATCAACCCTTTAAACAAATTTATTTAAGCCCAGATTTTTATGGTGGATTCCTTAATATGTGCTGGATTTAAGTTAATTGTTTCAGAATTTAATATTGATTTTAGATTGTACTGTTTTGAGTAACAAAATCGTATAATTTTCAGATTTTTTTAAAATTCTATTTTTCATAGATGAAACTAGTGTTACCCTGTGCAAATTGCACAGACTAAATAATTTTGAGACTCATAAAATTATATATTACTTAAAAATTTAGAAATGTCTCTTAGCTATTCCAATCGCAATATAATGAAAAGATGAAAAATCTACAAATTAACTAATTCACACTTTCAAACCAACTAACATCATTCTATATTTCTATTCAATTAAAAGAAAATAAAAAAATTGTCGAATAATTATTGTTAAGAAAGAGACTTACAATCTTATCAGATTCCTCCGTTCTAAAGTTTGCTTGCAAATACTCATATTGTCTGCGAAGTTCCTCAATATTTGCCTCCAACTGTTCTATATTACTCCTTAGTTGTGTCTCTATAAAATGATCAAACAATGAAACACACATACAATACTACAATTCACCAATTTTTTTCAAACAAAACAAAAGATGTAGAAAAGATACCACTATCTGCATGTTGTTTCCCTTCTGATTCCAGCATATTCCGAAGCTTCTC
This sequence comes from Hemerocallis citrina, assembly GCA_017893485.1. Taxonomy (NCBI): domain Eukaryota; kingdom Viridiplantae; phylum Streptophyta; class Magnoliopsida; order Asparagales; family Asphodelaceae; genus Hemerocallis; species Hemerocallis citrina. The sequence continues at coordinate 187,852,509 of CM030362.1, forward strand.
TTGCTTCATCAAATTTTTATCTTCTCATTTCATCAACCATTTGATGCAAGTCCTTAGCTTTCTTATATATTCACTCATTTGTTCATTTTTACCCTAAGAATATAAAAATAATAAAATACAATATTGATAAAATGGTCCAAACTATTCAACTTTCATGTTTTTTACCATTAACTACAATCCATCTTTCTTTGTAATTGAAAATTTAATGATAATTTACTTAGAATGCAAAAGTACAAATGAAAACAGATAACAATTCGAAGAAAAAGCCCTCATATGCAAGTCTGTTCGTTCCATTCTCATACTTGACGACCCCCCCTTCTTCTAATCCGAAATCCTACATTATTAGGTTTGCATCTGATCCCGAATCTCAAAACTTGACCATAGTATCATAAAAAAGCAGAAAAATACTCAAACACAAAAAAATTAAATATGACCCGAAAAAAGATATAAAAACTGAAACAACAATTCTAATTGAAGAAAGATTGCTAAAATAATTATGAGAGATTGCTAAAAATAAATGAAAAGCTCACGAACTTAACAAAAGTAATTTTTCATGAGAAATAATTATGAGAAATAGTGAACACAATTACCATCAAATTGAAAAATAAAAGTTGATCTTCTGGTAACCAAAATCTGGGCTAATTGCAACGACGGCATGACATACAGGCCTAACTATCATCTCCGTAATCTTTGAGAGTACACATTGGAGAGAGTAGTATAAATCAGTGAATAAACAAAAATAAACATATAATAAACACTTACATTACCTCTTACTTTCCCACATTTTATTCTTTCCTTTATTTCTTCGCCTTCCGAAATCCCAATTTCTATCATGGCCTCTAAAATATAATTTATTTGGATCTGAAGAAATAAAGAATCAAGAACATAACAGTAGTTTGGATTTGGTCGGAAAATAACCAATCTTTATTTTTGAATCCATAATTAGGGTTTGGATTCCGAAATTTCAAGAATTGAAATGCCCTAATTAGAAATCAAGGGTAAAAGCGGGTGGTAAATTAGGATTTCATGAATACAATATTACAAAAGAAATTAGGAATTCAAAACCCTAATTTCTCATAGGAGAATTCTTACCGACGGTGTCATCACCCATGGCGGGTCAGCGAGCGTCGACGGTGGGGATTTGAGTGGGCTGGCAAATGACGACTGCTGAGATTCGGGGGAGGAGGGTTAGCAGGATTTTGGGGGAGGGGAAGTTGGGAGAGGAAGGGTATTTTTTTTAATTTTTGTATTTATTTTTGTATTTTGTTTTGTTAAGTAAAAAAGTGTCGTGTGCACATGTTAAGGTAGGTGTAATTTCCTACTTTTGCTCTCCTTTCTTTATTTCAAAATGGAGAAAGGAGAGAGGATGTAGGCCTATTAGCTTAAGATATAGTATAATGTGCTTCCATACATATAAACGAGTTCTCATGAAAATATTGGTTGATTAAAAGGAATGTGATTAATGAAGAGGAATTCGTAAAATTAAACCAAGTTGAGTTTTAAATTGAGGATTAAGGTTATGATGTGGACCCTGGAAAAATTGTTGATGATATTTTGAGTTATAAGACTTTAGAGGTTGGATGGGACCCTAGCATGCCAGCAAATGAGATTTTGTAGAATTTTGTCTAGTGGGGCATTTGTTGTTGATTTTTCAAAAGATAAGTCCGTTAGGGTACACCAACTCTAGGGAGAATTGTGACTTAATTAATAATAATAAACCTAAGGACAAGCACTAGTTGGAGTTGTGATGAAATGAGAACAAATGTGAGTATGAGGGTCTGAGGATGATCCACGGTGTGAGATAATCCCTGAAATTATCGAAGTGTGAGTGAAATAGTCTTCGGAATTACCTACAGTATGGGACTGATCTCCGGAATTATCGAAATCGAGGCGACGCTTACGGTACGTATGTGTGTGGTGAGGCGTCATTGCTTGCGGTGGGGGGTATTCTCAAAAATTCCATGGTGTGAGTGAAATAGTCTCCGAAATTATCTGTGGATAGAGATTGACCTTCGGAATTATCGAGGCATGGGCTAGGTACGCGCAGGATGTCTAATCTCATAGTAGTCACCGTAGTAGGATTAGTTGCATAATGAGGGATTAAACCCTATAAAATGGAGAAGATAAGAGCTTGCACCGGACCTTTCCATTCACATTAATTTTGTAAAAGGAATGATTGTAAAAAGAAAGTTGTATTTAGTGCTTTTAAATACCGCTGTGTTGTAAAAAGAATTGTAATTCAAAGTGTTTAAATTCTGCTGTGCTTTGTAAAAGAGTTGATGTAATAAAAAAATTTAATTTTTCCTGTGTTTGTACTATGTTTATAATTACAATTGAAGTTGATGCTGGGAATTATCCCACTTATTTCTAATTTTATTTATTGAAAATTCGGGGTGCTACACTAACTTCCTAGATGAAGCAGGCAGCAAAGAGCTTCTCAACCTCTTCCTTGATGGCTTATTATCTCTCGGGTGCAAATTTGCGGCACTTCTGCTGGACAGGCTTGACCTCCGGATTTACACTTAAATGGTGCATGGTTAGATCTTCGGAATTTTCCGGCATGTCTTCAGCTGTCCAAGTATAAAGGTCTCGGATTTCCTTAATGCAGGTGATGAGTTGCTCCTTGACTTGATGGGGGAGTGCCTTGCTCACCCGAAAACACTTAGCTTGATCCTCTTCGGAGGATGGGATTTCTTCTAGTTCTATAACGCCATGCCCCAATACTCAGAAAATTTATACAATTTATCAGAAAAATTATTTATAGTATAGTAACTACCAACCACATGTTGTCTCTCAAAAGGTGGTTAACCGGAATGGTGACTTCTGATCATAGGCTATTATATTTATAGTTATTTTATTCTAGTTAAACTCCCGATATGGGACAATATAATACACTCTCCTCTCTTCCTTGTGATGATGCCATCACACAAGAGACAGCAGCCAACACCCACACAAGCAGCTAGCGCTGCTCTCACTCACAATCCCAGGTGGGACCCCCTCGGTGACGTCAGCATGACGTCACCCCATTAACCAAAGTAGCATTTTGCTGTATTATCAAACCATGCCCCCCCCCTCCCATTTCCAATTAATTACATTTATACCATTGACCATTCATTTTATATATATATATATATATATATATATATATATATATATATATATATATATATATATATATACACACACTACTATAGTATGTCTCTTGAAATTACGGGATGTTACAAGTTCATCCTCGGGTTCGGGGCTGGCTTGCCCCCTATCGAGGGGGAGTTCTAAGGCATCGAGGGGGAGGACCGAGCCCCCCCATTAGCATGCCCGAGCAGCTTCTTGGCTTCCTTTGTCTTTCCTTACTCCTGCTGCCGTGGGGAACTTCATCTTCATGTGGTAGGCCAAAGCTACCGCTTGGAGGGTAGCTAACCCTGGGCGACCGAAGATAGCATTGTAGGCGGACTTCATATCAACCACCATGAAGTCTAGCACTTCTGTGCGAGTAGCTGGATCTTTTTCGAAGGTTACGTCAAGGGTAACGATTCCTTCGATCAATACAAGGACTCCATAGAATCCATGGAGAGTGAATCTAGCAGGCTTAAGGCAATCTTGCTTGAGTTTAAGGCCTTCGAACACATGCATGGAGTGGATATTAACCGAGTTGCAGTTATCGACTAGGACTCGTTGCACTTCATGGTTTGCCATACACATGCTGATTATGAGTGCGTCGCAATGAGGTGTTCGGACACCCTCTAAGTCTCGATCTGAGAATGTGATGCTGGCTCCCGTGCTCCTTGTAGGCAGAATGTTAAGCACTGAATTTACCTCTCGAATGAATGCTTTCCTTGAGGAGATAGATGCGCCCCCCATAGGTCCCCCATGAATAGAGTGAAATATCTTCATCCGTCCCAAGCTGTGGGACTCGGTTCGCCTTTATACTCGCTTGTCGGCTCCCTTCTTAAGTGGAGGTTCGGTGTCGTTCACTTGTGCAAATTTGCGAGGTATCCTCGTCAAAGAAATGCTTCGAGCTCATCCTTGAGGGCTCAGTAGTCATTTGTGAGATGACCATGATTTTTGTGGAAGACACACCACTTGGTTTTATCTCTTCGCTTATTTGGGGCATTCATCTTGGCGGGAGGTCGAAGGATCCCGTCCTTGTCAACCTCAATGAGAGTGGCGAAGATGCTGGCATCAGGTGGGGCATACTTCTCGAAGCGTGGCATGGGAGCCGGACGATGCTAGCCCGTGGCATCCTTCTAGGATTTTCAAGGTTCATCTTCATTGGGTTCCTTTCGTTTGTTCCTGGATGAAGGTATCTTCTGTTCTTGGGGCCTGATTGTCTCTTCTACTTGGATGTACTTCTCGGCTCTTTGAAGAAGGTTGGAGAAGTCCCGAGGAGGTCTTTTGACGAGGGAAGCCTTGAGGTTATCATGCTTCACATTGTACCTAAAGGCGGTCGTGGCCACTACTGAATTGAGTTAGGGATGGATCTAGACTTGGACGTGAAATGCTGAAAATAGCTCTTGAGGTATTCCCCGTCCCTTTGTTTCAGGTCTAGCAAGGAAGCACTCATTTTCTCTGACCTGCGGTTGGTGATGAAGTGTGTAAGGAAGAGCTCCTCGAGTTGGTCGAAGGAAAATATAGATTTTGGAGAGAGACAAGAGAACCACTCCTGAGAACCACTCCCGTGCAGAGCCCTTCAAAGTTGTTAGAAACTTTTTGCATAAGAGGGCGTCAGACGCTTTGTGGATCATCATGAGAGTTTTAAAACTCTTGATGTGGTCTACTGGGTCAGTCTCCCCATTGTACGGCTCAAATGTTGGAATCTTGAAGTTAACGGGGAGAGGAGCCTTAATGATTTTCTTAGAGTATGGGGGGGGGGGGTAATGGGATGGTATTCTTCTTCCTGCTTCAGTAGTGCTAGACGATCTTCCATCTTTCGGAGGCATCGGAGGACGATGCCCTCTTGCTGATCGGATCTAGTGGACCCATGGGACTCCTCACGTTGTGGAGGGGTAGAGCGGTGAGGAATGGTTTGTCGGGACTTCAGAGGAATTATGTCAAGGGCCTAAAGAATTTCATCTTTGAACTCTCAAAGTTCTGCTCTGGTGACGGGTACTTCTTCGTCCCTCCCTCTTCTAGGTGTCTTCCTACTGGTTGGAGTTGGATTCCTCCTCTCTTGAGGAGGAGTTCTTCTGTAGCGCCCTGAATTTCTAATATGATATCTCAGAAATACGTGGCACAATTTCCAGCATCAACTTCAATTGTAATAGTAAACATAGACAAAAATACAGATAAAATTTTTCAAATTTTATTACATTAATTCTTTACAAAACACATCGGAAAACAAACACCTTGAATTACAAATCTGTTCTTTTACAACACATTCTTTTATTTACATAATCCATAACATCAATTCTAGCACAAGCATCCAAATCCAAAGTTATAGGTACCCACCTGTAAAACATGAGGCTAGAGATAACCCTAACCCCCAAAACTACAGGGATCAGCCAAAATGGAGTGAGTGACATAAAATAAATGCAACATAAATAAAACATAAGACATAGAGTCATAAACAACATGTATTAATAGCAAGAATAAAATGAAATAACAATAGATAAAACATGGAAACATCAAGTGAAACTAGACTAAGTGTCAAGTGTAGAAAAACAGGAAACAACATGCATAAAACCAAGTCAAGAAAACACCAATGCTATATGCTGGCTCTCTAATGCATACTTGTCGGATTCTATGCATCCCACTCTACATAGGTCCGGTGCAAGCCCTTAACTTTCTCCACTTGATAGGGTTTAATCCCCTGCTTTGAAACTAATCCTACTACGATGACTACTATGAGATATAGATAAACTGTGAGTATTAGCCCATGCCCCGATAATTCCGGAGGTCAATCTCTATTCACAGATAATTCCGGAGACTATTTCACTCACACCTGGGAATCTTCGAGAATACCCCACACCGCAAGCTATAGCGCCTCATCACACGAATACCCCATGAGCGTCGCCTCGACCCCGATAATTCCGGATATTAATCCCACACTGCAGGTAATTCTGGAGACTATTTCAACTCACACCTCGATAATTCCGGGGATTATCTCTCACCGCAATCCATACTGAGGTCCATAACCCATGTTCTCATTTCATCATATCACCATCTAGTGTCTGTCCTTATTTTGTTAAGTTAATTAATTAATTCACCCTACCGGACTTAACTCAACTGATCAACAACAAAGCCACAACTGGCCAAACCACAAAATCTCAACTGCCGATATCTAGGGTCCTACACACCCTCTAGAGAATCACAACTCAACTATCAACACAAAATAAATCTTTCATTTTAGTCATTTCATATCAGTGTTAATTTACTCACAGAAATTCATTCATTCATATTGTTTGTATATGAGTATATATATATATATATATATATATATATATATATATATATATATATATAGGAGGTCCTCTACAGAAAAGAAGTGTGCATATGTGTATGTATAGAAACCCCTTTATTGAAATGAAGCTCATGATTATATGCATATAAAAAAGATATAGAAAAACCTCTTACTGTGATGAAGCATATGTATATATTGATTTAGAAAGAAATCCCTTTTACTGAAATAGAGCATACACAGAATATGTAGAAGAAAACTCTTTTTGAAAAGGAGCATATGTGCATATATATATGATATATATAGAAAGACCCTTTCACTGATTGAAACATATGTGTATTTATATGATATATATATAGAAAACCCTTTATACTGAAATGAACATATGGGTATATAACTGACAGATGGAAAAACCCTCTTACTGAAGTGACATACATAGGATGTAGAAAAACTCTTTTTATTAAAATGAGGCATATGCAGAAAATATAGTAGAAGCTCTTTTATTGAAGTGAAACATATGCAGTAATCATAGAAGATCCCTTTCACTATTGAAGTATATGTGTATGTATAAGATGTAGAAAGAAATCCCCTTACACTGATATTACAATATATATATATATATAAATATATATATATATATATATATATACACTTTATATCAATGATATATACCTGCATATATACTTTATATCAATAATTCTTTCTGTGTAAATTATTGATATAAAGTATATATGCAGGTATATATCATTGATATAAAGTATATACTTTATATCAATGATATATACCTGCATATATACTTTATATCAATAATTTACACAGAAAGAATTATTGATATAAAGTATATATGCAGGTATGGAAGTAGGTCTTTGAAGCATATGCGGGAATATAGTAGAAGAACTTTATTGCAAAGAGGTATCTGCAGGTTATAGAAAATATAGAAAAACCCCCTTCACTGATATGCAGTATATATATATATATTTATATATATATATCTCATATAGAAAGAAATCCTTTACACTAATACGAAGTATATGTATGTATATATATATATGATATCTATATAGAAATCCCTTTACTGATTTGAAGTGAAACATACACAGACTAAAGTGGATCATATACAAAAAACATAGAAGACTTAGAAAACTCCTTTTTACTGATATAAGGTATATATATATGTATCTGATACATAGAAAGAACCCTTTTTACTGATATAAAGTATGTATGCAGGTATAAGTAGGTCTTCTATTGAATTGAAGTGAATGCAGGATATATAGTAGTTGGTCTTTTATTGAACTTAAGTATCTGCAATTATAGAAGAAGCCCTCTTATTAAAAATGGAGCATATGCAGGTATAGGAGTTGACTATATGCAGGATATAGAAGTTTGAACTCTGTTGTTGAAATGAAGTAAATGTATGTATAACTGATATAGAAGAATCCCTTTTGTGAGTTGAAGCATATGTATGTATATATATGATATAGAGAGGTGGTCTTTACTTGAATACAACATATGCAGATATATAGCAGATGGACTTTATTGAATTGAAGCATATGTGCTTATATAGTAGGTGGTCTTCAATTGCATACACAAAGAAACTACAAAATACAACCTCACGACTGCTACTTAGACAAGAGATACTGTATGTATACGTGAAGGTGAAATTTTGTTCATGTGTGCACCTGCACTGCAGTGCAGCAGCAATCTGCAGTAATCTACAGTTTAAAAAAAAAGAAACTGATACTTACTAATTAACTAGTTTACTTGATGATTGATAAAGTAAAACTAGGGCTTTTAAAGCATCAGCTTGAACAATCAAAAACACTTCAATTAGGAGTAGAAAATGTTTGGATTCAATACCAGCACTAAACCAAATCAGATCTCAACCAGACTTGATAAAAAAAAATCATCAAATCCATTTCAGCAGACTTCAAAACAGATTATATTTAGATCTTTGTATATATATATATGTGTACATTATCTATATATATAAGTGTTTAGGCATCAAGAATTAGTATATAGGAGTAGTGTATGGTTCAATTTAATCTTAGTATCAAAACAAATCAGTTTTAACTCAAAAACTTCAAAAACTCAAAAAAAAAACCTCAATCCGACTGAACACGACCAGACCCTCATGTTCAAAGCCTTTCAAAACTTGTTCTTTCGATTCAAAAATTCCCTTAAAACTGATTATACACATACCCCCACGACTCACATCAGTTAACTCAAGAATATAAGCAAATTTAACATGTACTGATCATGTTCCATTCATCAAAACACTCCAAAATATCATATATGCACACATACACAGTAAAGATGAAGTTTTGTTCACTTTTGCAACATTCCACATACAATCCCATTATAACAATCAAAACAGCAAGTATATGAAGGAAAATGACCTGCTCGTGATTTCTATTAGGTTCTTAACTATCTCAAGCCATCAAATTAGGGTTTTAATCAATAATAGTACAGTTTCATGAAAAGATTCACTTTTTAATTCATATAGTCATAAAAATTCGTTATATCTTCATACAATTATCTAACATGCTTTCTAATAGATAAATAATCACATACAACATGCTTAGAACAATAAGAAAACAAACACAAGTCACTCACCTTATTGAAGAATCAACCGAAGATAATAAAGAATAAGAAAAATCCCTCATTTCGCAAGAAAACCAAGATCCTCGCTTTAAAAACTCCAAGAAAAAAAAAAGAAATCCCTTTGTGTTTTGTAGCAAATAGATGGCTGCACCTCACCCTATATAGGCCGGGATTTGATGTATCTAGGGTTTTTGAATAGATTTGCTAAATATCTCTTTTAAATATACCTTTACATATATAAATCCTTATACTTGGAAATTGAATAAAACCAACTTAATTAAGTTTTAAAATCAAAAATAGCCCCTCTTGTATCAGCCAGCACTGTTTGAAAATCCAGAAAAACAAAATTGTATTTTTGCCCCTCTAAGTGGCAATTTTGCAAAAAGACCCTTCTTTATCAAAACGTGCAAAATAAACCAAATTTATTAAAACAAAAAGTAAAATTTTTACCTTTGAGTTGATTAGGCATCAAGCCCAGCACAAAAATCTAAAAATCTAGAGTTTTTACTCCAAGTGGTAATTTTGCACAAAAGTCCTTCTTTTTGTAATATTTACAAATAGGTCAAATAATTATTAGAAAAATCCAAAAAATTCACAAATAATATCTAAGAATAAATGATGAGTTTCTCCAAAATAATTTTTGACTTTGAACTTCCCAAGAAAATATTTTCACATGTTTTGCACGTGTAAATAGAAAAATTTTCAGAAAAATATTTATTAAATCACCAAAAATCATTTTAAATCATTTATTAATCTTAAAAGCATTATTTAAAAAAAACTGGGGTATTACATCTTCTATGGTCCCTTAGGGAGCGGTGGCTTCTTCCCCTCTAGGAGTGGGGGATCTTCTTCGCTATCTAGGAGATGGAGTTCTTCCGTGCCCCCATGGAGCGGGAGCACTTCTGGATCGTGTCCTTCAAGGAGAAAGGCTTCTCTTACTTCCTTGCTATTCTTGATGGGGGGCTTCTTCACGAGCTTTCCTTTCGTTAAGGAAGGTTCGAAGGTCAGACACTTGCTAACGGCTGACGATGACCTAACGGAGGTCGAGTTGAGGTTGGGGCAGTGTGGAAGTGGTCGAGGTATAGACTGAACCTCTATTTTTGACGAAGGTTCTCGCAGGTGGTGGTTCGAGATGACTTCGACAGGAGCCCCCAGAGAAGCTCCTCCGAACGAGGCTGAACCTGCTAAAGGAGATGCACTTCGTGCTGAAACTGTTGGGGTTGCTCTTGTTGAAAGGCAGAAAGAAGGTCATAAAGAGGAGGAGGTGGCAAAATAGGGTTGGCTCGTCAGGTAGAGGCTGCTATTTTCCCTTTTCCCTTAGAAGGCATGGCTGAAATTAGTTTTATACCGGGAATTCTGGTCGGAATTTCTTCGTTGTTCCCACAAACGGCATTAATCTATAACTTCTTTTTTCGGTGTGGGAGCAAACAGATGATGTGGATTCTTTTAAGAACAATCAAGAACTGACCTTCTGACTTTCAATGGTGTTAACTACCTTAAACTACAGTTGACTTCTTGATCTGACTCATTTGTGCCGTTGGATCTGATTGGTGTGGTGATTATTACCTCCGCTGACCTGCAATAAGTCTGAAACACCAGGATTGATCCCGGCAACAGACCATCTGACGCTCAAGTTAGAAATCAAAAAGATTATGAGGGAGATTTTTGTGGAAAAAATATTGATTACCTACTTCTGATGGAGGTGATTTATCTATACTTTCTGGTGTTTTTGGATTAAATTATTTATCTCTTTTGCATGAAGAAATAAGAGTAGTTGAGTTTAAGTAGTTGAGTTTAAACTCCCTTCATGATAAGAGATATGGTTTTTTAAACTGTCTCTTATGGATAATTATGAGTTTAAATCACATTTAAAAAATTTGGACTCATTTGAATTGGGTTGTTATGACAACCAAGTAATTACAAATCCATTCTTGGGTTCTTGGGCAAGGAAAAGGCCCAGTTCCGGTTTTTATGAACCTGTTTATAGTGAAATTACCGCTTTGCCCATGAGAGCTTTAAGATTTCGCTCGATTTGGATGATCCCGATTTAGTTCTATTTTTACCCCTATCAGTTGTCTACTCATATGCCTCCTACATCTTATATCTTGACCGACGACGATGATGAAGAGGAACGTCTCAATCTTGAGGACAATGACCCACATCTAGAGAATGTTCAGATCTACAGAGGAGATGGTTGTAGATACATAGAGTTCTGGCTCGGGAACAAGCTATGTCTGTAATTCTATCTTTGAAAGTGGTACCCTCGACTTCCCCCGAATCACAGTCAGAGCTGATAGAGTAGCAGATGACAAGGGGATTCAAAGTACATATGGTGCACAAAATGTCTCATGCGGAGTCCTTGATTGACTACTTGGAGATTGCTGCAGCAGTTAAGGCTGCTAAGATCGATGGTGGATGTACACATAGTCTATTATCTTCCATTTTTAATTTATGTCAGATCCTGATGTCTTTATTCTTGCCAAAACTCGTGGTTTTGAGGTGGGATATAAAGAACGTAATGCTCTCCTCTTCAGTAAGATTAGAGAATGAGAAATAACTAGGGATTTCCTTGTAGTGAACCTTGAACTCATCCCAACACGTAACCCCCAACCAATTATTAATTTTAATACTCTGTTGGAATGTTAGAGGTTTGGGGGGTAGGGTAAGAGGGAGATGGTTAGATATGTTATTAACTCGTCTAAAGTAGATATTATTGGTCTGCAAAAAACCAAGCTTTCACTTGTGTGTAGGTCAAGAAGATTGGGGGGCATAGGATCAAGGAGTGGAGGATACGACCATCCTCGGGGGCCTCTAATCCAAACATATACAGCTACCTAGATGAAATTCAAGGGGAGTTCTCATTATCTATTTTTCTCCAGCAGTGGACTGATAACTGGATCCAATCGATTACAGTTGTTTATGGCTCTAATATAGCATCCTCTCGAGCCAAATTTTTTACTAAACTCCTATCAATCAAAACACATTGTCACCACCCTTTGATTTTTTGGGGGACTTCGACATTACAAGGTTCGCCTTCAAACACCGTGGCAGAGGATCGAGTGATGCGGAGAGGAAGAAATTCAATCGGGTTATAACCTATGTGGAATTAGTAGACATTCTAATCACAGTTAGATTCTTTACATGGTTAATGTGCAAGCATCCTTATCATGGAAAAGCTAGACAGGGTCTTGTTCTCAATGGTCTGGGAGGCTAGGTACCCTATGTTCTGTGCAAAATCCTTACCAAAACCGATTTTAGATCATGTTCCTATTATTCTGTCATTGGGAGAGCATATCTCAAGGAAAAAAGCAGAAATTCAAGTTTGAGAAGGCGTGGCTTGAAATTTAGGGTTTTCATCATCTCGTCATGGAAACTGGGCCCTACCAACCCGAGGAACTGAGGCAGCTATAATATGGTGTGAAAAGATATGCAGGCTTCGGACAAGACTCAATAGATGGAGCCATACCAAGTTCGCAACAATCTGGCGCGCCAAGGAATCCATTCTTGAGGGAATTGACAAACTGAAAAGATTGGAAGAATCTAGGGATCTTACACGAGGAAAGAAATAGACTACTCAGTCTAACGGAGGAAATAGCCAAACTTTATAAGCATAAAGAAATAAAATAGCAAAAGAGGTCCAGAATATCGTGGTTCAAAGAAGGAGACGCGAATACGACCTTCTTTCATAGAATCACAAGTGCACGATGGAGATCCAACCTCATACTATCAAACCAAATGGAGATGAGCATGATACAAGAAGAGGAGAAAATTGAGACTATGTTTCTAACACACTACAAAAACCTTCTTGGGAACAAGGCAGAATTTTGGGCTCCTCTCAGTGACAAATTTTGGCACAACAGCACGCAAAATATTGGACAACCATTATAGACCATTGAAATGCCATTCATGGAGACAGAGGTGAAAGAGGTTATCCATTAATTAGGCAAGGAGAACGCGCCAGGTCTAGATAGACTCCCTATGATGTTTTACCAAATCTTGTAGGATGAAATTAAAAGATGATTTGATGGCAATCATGACTGAATTCTATGGTCATGGATTGAGAATGGGAAAATTCAACTTTGCGAAAGTTCCCCTTATCCCGAAGAAGGAGGACTCACTCAGAGTGGGCGACTTCCAGCCCATTAGCCTCCTTAACTGCTCTGTAAAGATACATGACAACATATTAAGGAAGGTGATAGACGGCCTGATCAATCAAGGACATACTAGTTTTATCAAAGGACGCTGCATCCTAGACTGTGTAGCCACAGCAGAGGAAACAATCCACCAGTACCATATCTCGAATAGCGACAGCTACCTGTTAAAGCTGAATTTAGAGAAAGCATATGACTCGGTCGAATGAGACTGTTTATTTGAAGCACTCAAAGGCTGGGGTTTGGAGATAGATAGATCCGACGGGTGAAACAATGTCTGACAACGAGTAGGACGTCAATCAATATGAATGTAAAGGTGGGGCAACAATTCTCCTGTAGAAGGGGTTTGCGACAAGGTGATCCACTCTCCTCCCTGCTATTCACAATAGTCACGAATGTCCTCAAAACCATGATGGAAAATTGTAGATGCACAGGTTGGATCTCACCAATTTCCAGCGGGAGAAATTGACCAGGATGTACAATCCTACAGTATGCGGATGATACCCTGCCCTTTGGAAACAGGAATATAGGGAAAACAATCGCCTTCAAGGGAGCTATCTACTATTTTGGGGCCTAGTCCGGATTACACGTTAATTATCACAAGAGCACCCTTATCCCTATTGCAATGGAGGAGGAAGATGTGACCACATATACTATCATCCTAAATTATGGAACAGAGGGTTTTCCTATGAAGTATCTTGGACTACCACTTAGACCAAGGAGACTAAAGAAATCAGACCGGATACCTGTAATACCCCTCAAAATAGTAAATGACTATTTTGCATAGAGATTAAGTATGTTTGTTCACGTATGAATGTTGCACGTACTCGTTGTATTTCTTTATTGTAAATTGGTATGAATGGAAGTAACTAGTATGTTAACTTGGTATGAATGAAATAAATATTTTTTTTCTAGAACCTAGCTAAGACTATAGCAGAACTAATGTTAGGTTGGGTCATACGATGGAACCGGCTCTATAACAACTTAACCAACTTAATATCTAACTTGTATCAATGGGTGTGACATTTATGCAATTGCACAATGTGCACACTAGGTTTGGCCGGCCAATATGAGAGATAGGGTGAGTGGGTTGAGTTTTCCAAGAGTCAAGTGGGTCTCTTAAAGTGTAGCAAAGGAGTTACATGAATAATTTCAAAGGTCTCTCTTCCCACCCCTTCCCCTGCCATAACCGGCTAATATATTGGGCTTGGGAGCAAGTCCCTTCACTCATTTTTGGACAGCCATTGTTTCATAGGGATAGCTAGGTTGGACCAAGGAGGAGACGTCAGAAGTTTGGCATCGTAGGGCAACTAGTTTTCAAGCACGTTGAGGTGGGTGTTCTCTATTTCTTGTGGTTCATTATTGTTATTATAATCTAGTAACATGATAGATTTTGATGTTGAAATGATGATTGTTATCTATTCATGATTACAGAAAGTATGCTAGGTGTGTAAATTGCTAAAGAAGAAATGGAGTTAGCCTATAAATGTTTATATGAGTATGTAATCTTTTGCAGTAAAACTATGAAGAGAGCTCATGTAACGCCACCAAACTGAGGACAACCATTTTAACTACATAATACTTATCAAATCTCCTGCCGATAAAATTCATCAATAGAAAGTAGCTCAATGGCTAACAAAAGTATTTAATTCATTACAAAAGAAAATAACTAAAATTCTTCAAGAAAGGAGTCTCCTTAAAACTTCAATAAAATAATTTAAAACAATTTCAGAAATACTATTATCAGTTTTAAAATCTCTCTATGAAAATTTACTCCCAAGATACATAAACTTCCAGATTCTTTATCCTCTTCAAGCACCCGATCTTGATGCACAAATCTGAAAAACTTTATTAACAACAAAATGAGCTGACGCTCAGAAGTAACTGAATAAATATAACAAGTAGTTGGTAATTCAAAAAATATTGCATTAAGAATTAAACATGTTAATGCACAATCATATAACTACAAGTATTGGAACAAGAATATCTAGATTATAACTAAAGCTCTTATTACATATAAATGCAACAATAATTAAAGTGATCACACAAGCAAACAATGTAGGATGCCTAGTGCAGTACTTGTCTAATAATTTATGCATCCCATACTACGTAAATAATCAGATACAAATATTCTAGAATGCAAGGAAATTAAGGTACGTACATCTCTCAATGCGGTCAACGCATATTGTCCAGTTGACAAGGTAAACGCCACTACAGTCCGTGGTAGGAACAAACAAATTGCACGATTAAAAATGTCATTACGGTCCGTGGTCATGACAAATAACACATGCAATTTGGTCAACACTTATAGTCTGGTTGACAAGGTAAACATCACTGCAGTCCGTGGTAGGAACAAACAACACTCACAGAGTGGACACATTGAGAGCTAAATGGGTTACTTAAATTCCCAACTCGTATACCGGTATACAAATATGGATGCTGACACATAAGTAACACAACTATAAATATGGTAATAACTTAAAATAATAATCTCAATATTCACAACATCATAAAGCCACTCATGTACATACATCCTTACTCAAACTATGTAAAATAATGCATAACGTTATAGTTTAAATCAGCATTCTACATATATTACTAACTACAATATACATACAGATAACAACACTCATATATCACAATTTCATATTCATACAAACACACTACATTATATTAATCTCAATTTAATAGTTGCACATCATCACATCACATCACATAAATTAACCTAGAAATACACATAATATAACTACATTACAAAACAATAAGAATTTTTTAAAATTACATTCTACGAGGTATAAATATTCAATTACTTACAGTGCTTAGGATGAAAATAAAATTAGTAGCGTGCTTCGAGACACTCCTCAACTCCAACCAACTCCATATGATTTTGGCAGTCTTAGGAGATCAAAATCAAGCAACTCTAAACGATTCTTTCTTTCAGGTCCAAAACTCAAACCTTAAAGCAAACCATTACTCAAGCGATGTATTCATACAACTGAGACATAGAACCCAACCTATTAATTGACATAATAATACAAAGAGAAAGAAAGAATAAAGATTTATACCTCGTAATTGCAACAGCAATCGAATCACATATATAATTGAGACGGAACAAGTGATTAAGGAATTTATAATGATTATGGTGATGGATAATGCTGATGATGATGATGGGCATGATGGTGACGGGAAGGAGTAGGATGAAAAGGTTGGTGGCTACTTCATCTTTCTTTCTTTTTTCTTCCTTTTTCTTTGGCGGCGGCCCAAGAGAGATTGAGAAGAAGGAGAATCGGGGGATGGAAAAATACAAATCAATACCTAACTTATTTACACATAAGCCCTATATAAACTTTAGTAAATAAGTATTTAATAATATATAAATTGCATGAAAATCCTATTTGATTTAAAAGTCTTCATTCTTAATTAAGAAAAGCCATCAAATCAAAAAACAAGCAATGCAATATAATTATAATCAACAATATAATATTATGGGTTATTACAGCTCACGGTTTGGATGGGTTTCTTTTTATGCCATATTATAACTATGATAGGCCTTGTTATCATTGTGAATCAACTAGCATGTGAATCAGACTATTAACAGACATAAAACGTAGTGAACATGATGAGAAATGCTCACTATTTTGAAGGCATAAACATCCACTGTTTGAGCTATTAGTTGTTGATTGTTTTTAGGGTTCTAATAACCTCTTTCGAGCTTTATATCGTTGTTTAGGAGTTATTTCGAGTCGTTGAATGTTTGGGCATTGTCATGCCCCACTTTCCAAAAATACGGAATATGAGTACATGACATTGGTCCAGCGAATGACTAACGTCACCCATAAGCTGTTTATCCGATCAACTCAACAATATAATCAAAACAGAACAATTGCGCAGGCAATAATAATAATCTCATGAACAATAATACTTGGAATAAACAATATAAAATATCCAAATACAATAAACCAACGTCTAGAAACAAAAATAGCAATATTTAGGTCAAAAGCCTACAATACAATGAGATAACAATAGTTCAATAATTAAGTCTTCATGACAAAGCAATAATTTATTAAGCAGTGATGCTATCAATTCATTCACCAATGTTGTTCTCCCAATCCATCAGGCAATTCTCCATCAATACCTGTGAACACTTCATCTAAAAAGAGGTTAAAACTTGTCCTTAGAACAAGTCATGGACAGCAAGTAGAGAAAGCAGAGAACAATGGAATAACGGTATAACAATGAATTCAATGAATCAATAGGAATCAATAACATGGCACGATAATCAATAATCAATATCATGATAGTCGATACAATGGCTATAAACAATGATGCAATATTCGGTAACAGTATTCAATGATCAATAACGGTAACACCTAGCCAATAATCGATATCAATAGGAACAATGAGGGAACAATATGCAGCATCGATGTAATGCAACTGTTAAGTCTATTATTCATTTTAATCCTAACTAATGCACGTACTACTATGTCCCATATGTTCTATACCATAGGTTCGATGCATACATACAATTTTGTTTAGACTCAAGTGAAAGATTCTATAGACCATGTACACGAAATGATAACGGTATTTGCAGCATTAGTACACACTGGTTGGCTCAATAACAATAAACAATACACGATCAATTTGGATACTATGTCTGTAATCTAATAATAAACTGATAACAATAACAATCGCCAACCCATAATATTTTGGAAAACAAGGCCCACACTTCAGTGTACAGTCATTATATCATCAACTACTCCAGTCAATCCCTTAAACCCCGGCTTATTAATTATTTTATTAATGCAATAATAAAATATGCAATTATGAGATATTAGACGAACAATAGCAACAGTAGAGGAACAATATGACGATAATTTGGATTAGACAATTAGAATGATGACATTAACTCATTAGGATCATACAATGCAACATGCACACTTCGATTCATGCAATACTATGATATAGAACAATTAATCTATTAAAATTTGAAAAGTGAAATTCTGGACAGCAAGAGTAGTCTGTACAAAAGTGTAGTTTCCCGCTGTTTCAGAAATCAAAAACTGAATCCATCAGAAGTTCTAGAAATTAGACTTCCACACGGTTCCAATGCATATTTAAAGTTCAAAATCCGACAACAGTAGCTAGGTCAATCACATTGTTCTTTACAGATTTCATGTTCAAGCAGAATTTCGACATTAAGTATTATAAAATTTTAGAAACAGTAAAAACTCAATAATAAATTAATTAAAAATATTTTCTAGACTCCTAAACATGTTAAGCAACAATCTAGAAATTTTCAGAATAAAATTTTATCATTTGGTCAGCCTTTTTACTGTTTAAACATGCAAGATACAAGAATTTGAAAATCTCAAAGTAAAAAAACATAGCTGTAGTAATACAGGCATAACTTTTGCTACACAACTCGGAATTCAAAATTTTAAGATGTTCTAGAAACTAGAAAGATAAGGATACAATTATTATTCAAAAAATTATTCATTTTAAGATTATTTACTAGTTCAAAAATAGCAGTCAACACACAGGTCAGCAGGCAGTACACAGGTTTTAGGGTATTTTTCATGATACAATTTAATTAAACATGATGGGTATCGATTCTTTAATCAATAAATTGTGTAATCAACATGATGGGTGCAATAACATTGTAAATAAAAATAAAATCATATACATACACTAAATTATCATCAATCAAACAATAAACAATCAACCAAATATACAACCTAGTAGTTGTTTCTACAATAATTAATTGTGTCATGATTATACGGTTAACCCTATTATCAATTCTATATGTATGCATGAAAGTTCCAATCGTTAGAGTCAAAAGTGGCACAATGTCAAGAATATTGGGATTAACTCGTGTAAACCCTCAATGGACCCAACGAAAGAGATGAACAATGTATAGTATGATAAACAAGGTATCTACTTGCAAGAGTTTCAACAAAACTTCAATTTGATACAATTAACAATTCAAGAGGACAGTGACTTGCCTTATTAATGGTGAAAACGAATACCAAGAATAATAGGATAAGGATCCCGAAGCAATGAACCTACGAACTAACACAATTTAACACATGCAATACACGTATAAACAGAACCCAAAGCAATAACAGCAAAAGAAATGAACAACAGCAAAGACCATCAACAACTTCAGCGTGGTTGACGTCGACGACCGAGGTTCGACGGCATCGCAGGCGTCGAGGCGTCAACGGCAGAGGCGCGAGGGGGCGTGGAGATCTAGGCTCGACGGGGACGGATCTGGGTGGTCGTCGACAGATCCTGACAATCAGGAAGATGAGCAGAGGAGTTCAGGGGTGGTGTTAGGGCGGCGGCTGTGTGGGCATCGATGGGAGTAGGGTCGACAGGGGATGGCGACCGGGTTGGGTGGTCGAAGATGGTCGGAAGTTCGCCGGAAGAGATGAACAGAGAATGGGTTTGTTGAGTTTGGGCGGGAATAGCAGGGAGAGAGAAACAGGAGGAGAGAGAGAATAAGCAGCTAGGGTTTCAATAATGTACAATTTTTAGGATTTGCAGTAGAGTTGTATTTATAGGGTACATTTAGGGTATTGGGCTAGGGGTTTAGGGTCCAATAATAGTGGTTTTGGGTTAAAACAAACGAAATTGGGTTTTAGTGTTCGATAAGGGATAGATCTAAATCAATAGGGTTCAAATAAAAATACCCACAATAAAATAAAAGAAATTAGGATCAACAAGAATAGCTCAATTAAGAAGAACGAAGAATTTCATGAACAAAATTTTAAATCCAAATAAATAAATAAATAAATAAATAATACAAATGAAAAGAATATCAATTGGGCTTGAAATTAAATTAGAATTCGCCAAGAACCAGATCCAGTACAATAAAACATTTCGATAATGAATTTTAATTAAATAATCAAGAAATAACACTTAATAGTTATAATCTTAATAAAAATAAAATAGTATTCGGTTTTAACAATTTATTAAAATATTTTTTTTCGGGCTCAAATATAAATAGAAAATAGAAGTAAGATTAAAATACATCGTTATTTGAAATGAATGTAATTTTCGATTAGAAAACACTTTAATAAAAATTTGAAACAAATTTAGCACAAAAATAAAATTTAAATAATCAAGATATTGAATACACGGAAAATACTTATTAGCGGGAATAGGGGTTGCAGGCGTAATTACTCTTGAATCAGTTTCAAAAAGTGCGTTGAACGACAACATTTTACGTTGTTGTTGTTGTGCTGTGTTCCACTGTCGTTGTGCTATTTTTGGGGGACTGTTTACTCTCTGTAGCTTGGAAGTCCTTTCTTGTTGTTTAATAGATGATTATACTATGGTTAAACCAGACCAAAAAGAGAGCATGAAAATTAGGTCTTAAATGGACTCAATTCAACCTGAATATTGGCTCGGTTTGGAGAGACTTGGGGCTCGAGTTTGAGGCTCTATTGAGCCCGGCTTAGGCTCTATTTGGGCTAAGGATGAGTGTTGTTTAAGCCAAGCGTGATCTCTGGTTGGGTCGGGTTTGGACTTGAATAAGTCGGTTTGAGTTTAGGTAATGTACAAACTAAGTCTAAATCAAAATAACGTTGATGGCCAGATGGGTTATTATAACATGGGGGGAAAAGTGTGATTGTATCGAGTAAGTGTTACAATTCATTAGTGAATTGGTAATGTGATAATAGAGCTTGTGGTCTATTAGAAAACTAGATCGAGAACGATGGATTATTTAATAAGTTGTGAGACTAAGAATTTGTGCAACACTTTGCTAGTCATGTTGTAATAATAGATAGAATAGACTCTATGGATCGAGTGTAATCTAGTATAATAAAAATTCCAAACTAACAATTCTAGTAGTAACATGTACCCCCTAGTTTCTTATGCTAAATAATAAAATATAAGGTTGTCGTAAGGTTGCTTAGGTTTGCGGCTTAGTGCATAACCTAGAGTGTGTGGATTCTAGAGGCTGAGTAAGGCCCAGGATACCGTTAGTGTTGTGTTTCTTAGGAAATGGGATAGGCCATGTATGACAAGTTTTCCCATATGTTGTTAACGTAAGTCCGGTAGGGTGACGCTAGCTCTAGGTCGTGTTGTTGACGATTGTAAGGCTAGACACTAGTTGGGAGTTGTATTCACCTATCAAGGGGACACGTGCAGCGTTGTCTCAACTATTAATTTCGGGGATCTAGTGATAAGAACAGAAGGGAGGATGTATAGGCCGTAGGGCTCCTGTCGGAACTTAGGGGATGGGCCTTTAAGTGTCCGTCGATGTTCTATGTTATCAGATATGAATAGGGAGCAAGAGTTTAACTCTGAGCCTCTCGGTGGAGCAGGGGAAGGCCTGCTTGGTCGCCTTTATATTCATGATAACTTTTGGTAATGTCCGGGTGCGGAGAAAGACCGCAGGGGCCAGACAGAGTGGAAATGACCACAATTCGACTGCGAGATAGACAGCAGAGGGTTTGCAACCTTATCAATCACTAGTGTAAGATCCCGCAAAATAGTATATAACTAATTTGTATATTAATTTGTACACAATTTGGAGTTGCACGTATTAATGAGATTTCCTAAATTTTAATTAAGTAAATAATGAAACATATTATTCGGTATGTTTCGAAATCCACGAAGGTGCATTGTGAACCGGAGTTGGAATATTTTCTTAACTAAATTGAATGTTTATCTCGATTTTAAATGGAAATGGAATGTATAAATACCAATAATTATTTTTGAATAAAAATATTTTTTTTATATGCAAGAATTTCTCTCAAAATATATTGGGTGTGCATTTGTTGTTATATATGTATGTACGTACGCATACAAGTATATGTATGAATATATGTATAGGTGCACACTATAATAATACCTTAACTAAACCCTAAAACCACCAACTAAAACCATGGGCTAAAATCAAACAAAACCCCCTCCTCCCCCTTCCATTCATGGCCGGCCACCTTCCCACCCTCTCCCTATTTCATTTTTTTTGAAGAAACCCTAGGATATTTTTCAAGTCATTCTTCTTCTCATTTTCAATTTTTCTAACAACAAATCTTTCCTCATACTTCAAAATCTCTTCTTTTTCATTCATGAGCATTCCTACAACTTCAAATTTTCTTCATCTACCTAAGGAGAAGGGGCCAAGATTTTGGGGCAAGGAGCAATAGCAAGAAGGAGCAAGGAGCTAGAAGGAGAAGAAACAATCAATTCATCAATTGTAGGTGTATCTTTATACTCTATGCTTATTATACTTTTTGGTGTATGATGAGTGTTATGTTACTGATTTTTGGCCTTGCTAGATAGCATGAATGAAATTTGTATATTCATACTTTAATATTGAGCTAAGATTACAAATTATTATATAAAGGTTGAATTTTGTGAAGAATTCACATGAGATAATTAGAAAAATCATATCTTTGTGACAGAATAGAATTTGGACTTGAAAACTTTATAGTAGCATCTTGATTGTGTCTCTAATAACTCCACCAAATTTCGTGAATTGTGGAAGAGGTTTGATATTTTTAATAATTTCATGTTTCTGCTGTTGTTGAATCATCTTGTTATCCTGGGTTGAATGATCATGCTTGACTTATAAAATGTTTATCTGCAAGGTTAATATGAGTTCATAGCTGAAACTTTTACTATGACTTCTCATGCATGTCTATTATAACTCTACCAAATTTTGTAAATTTTGGATGTGGTTTGGTATTTTAATAAATTCTATCTTGTTGCTAGTTTGGGGTAAAAGTTCTGCTTTGATTGAATCTAACATGCTGACTTGAAAAAATCATAACTCCATGATTACTATGAATCTGGAGTTGAAATTTTTACTGTAGGTGCTCTTACATGTCTACACCAAATCCCTAATTTTTTATAATTTTGGAGGGTGTTTGATATTTTTATAAAATGTGTACCCAACACTGATGCAAAAAAAAGGGTTGAACTGTTTTCGGTTATGTCTTGGTATTTTTTTCGAATTTGATAATTCATAACTTCCTGAATACTTGGATTCTTGAGCTGAAAATTTTATGTGGGGTTCTTATATGTGTCTATAACAACTCTACTAATTTTCGTAATTTTTGAATAAGGATTGATATTTTAATAAAATCATGTTCATTAGTGGAACAGAGCCCTTCTATTTTCTTGTCTTGATACACATGCCTGGGTTCTGGAATTCATAACTCTCTGATTAAAAGGAATTTAAAACTGGAAATTTTACAGTAGTGTCGGAGGTCAGTATAGGACCTCTCCACCAAGTTTCATGATTTTTAAGTGTCATTTGATATTTTTACAAAATACATCTTTCTACTGTTGTTAAGAAAGAGTGATGTTACTGACGGATAATTTACATCTGATTCAAAATATCCTATCTTCCTGTATACCTGGATTTTTTAGTCAAAATTTGGATATGTATTGCTCTTATGTGTTTAGAACATTCCTGCAAAATTTTATAAATTTTTAACAACATTTGTTATTTTTAATTGAGTTTAATGCGCAACTAGTTGACAGCTTCTATCAATCTAGAAATTTTTACACATATTAGTTTTAGCCATTTTTCGCATTCTAAATGAACTATTTTGAAAAAGTTTTCAACTGAGAAAGTAAAGTAGATTCAAAGAAATTTCTATAGAATCTAAAAGTGTGGAATTTCATTAAGTAGGTGATTAATTATGATTTTTTACAACTAGCAACAGTCAGAGGATTGGATGAATAGCTTATTGTTTTAGGTGTATGTAAGTTATTATTATATTAAGGCTATAAATTGAGTCAAATAGTTGTTAGTTAACTTATGAATCATGAATTGAACATGTTTGAATTAGACTTGTGAATGTCTACTGTATTGAGATGTGTATGGCTATGTAATTGGCTTATTGTTTGCCTAGGGTAATAGTTATCACCCTAGGACTATCAATCCGTTTGACCCTTGATAATTAGTAACCTTTCACCTCAGGATGTTGTGGATAAAGACAGTCTTCGTGCGCTGGAGGATCGCTACCCATGGAGGGATTGATCACGGAGCGGAAACGGGGTCGAGATCAAAGCAAGAGGGTGTTTGGCGATCGGCAGAGGTTGAATCGCCAATGTCGCTGGGTCAAGTTTGGGCCAAGTTGGGCCAACACTTAAGCCTGGTCTAGGGGTCATGTTGGTTTCTTCTAGGGCTTCGTGAATTAGATAAAGAACTAGGTTTTTTTACTAGCAAGTAATAGGCTAGTAATCAATAATCTTTGCACAATTATGATCAGTAGTTGCTTAACCAAGACTAGTAGTAGTATCTTATGACCAGAGCATGTCATTTGATTGTCAGGGCAGGCACTACTCGTGTAACACCCCGTAATATCATATATATATATATATATATATATATATATATATATATATATATATATATATATATATATATATATGGATTAGATTTGTCCCATATCGGGAGTATAACATGATAATTAATAAATAAATAATAATGCCTATGGTCAAGAGTCACCAATCCTGTCAACCACCTTTTGAGAGGCAACCTGTGGTGGGCAGTTGTACTAAATAATAAATAATTTGTCTGATAAATTGTATAAATTGTCTGAGTTTGGGATAGGGGTGTTACAAATGGTATCAGAGCCGACTTTCGACACTGAGTGTGGGTACAGAGTAGTGGTTATGCCTGAGATGAAGCTAGCAGATGTACTGGTAGGTATGCCTGAAAGGGAGCAGGGTCGGGTCAGGTCGCCCGGTAAATCCACTGAGGTTGGCTAGGGGACTAGACAACACGCAGAATCAGGGTACTGTATAGCAAGCAGAATCAGAGTACATCATTCCACATCGGCTAGAAAGGAGTTCCTGTACTAGATTGTGCATGCCCCATACTCAGTGAGGACGCTGATTTCTAAAGGGGGTGTATGTAACACCCCGTAATTTCAAGATATATATATATGCACTAGATTGTGCATGCCCCGTACTCAGCGAGGACGCTAATTTCTAAAGGCGGGGTGTATGTAACATCCCGTAATTTCAAGATATATATATATATATGGATTATATTTGTCCCATATCGGGAGTATAACATGATAATTAATTAATAAATAATAATTCCTATGATCAAGAGCCACCAATCCGGTTAACGACCTTTTGAGAGGCAGCTTGTGGTGGGCAGTTGTACTAAATAATAAATAATTTGTCTGATAAATTGTGTAAATTGTCTGAGTTTGGGGCAGGGGCGTTACAACTCGGGTGGTTGTACTCGCCTGTCAGGGGGACATGTGCGGCGTCGTCCCACCTGTCAGGGGGTACAGGCGACGTAGTCACGTCTATTAATTGCTGGGATCTAGTGGGTACAACGGGAGGCATACAATGTACCACAATCTCCTGTCGGAAGCTGAGGGATAGACCGCTAAGTAACGATCTATGTTCTAAGTTATCTGTACAAACGGATATGTTCTATCCAATATAAATGGGGAGCAGGAGTTTAACTTCGAGTCTCCTAGCGGAGTAGGGGAAGGCCTATCGGTCCCCCACAAATTCGGATAACTTTTGGTAGGGACGGGAGTCGAGAAGACATCAGTTCCAGCTGAGCTGCGGTATAGCCAATTGATCATCAGCATGTCCGAAAGTGCCTTGGACCACCGGTCCCGAGTTGATTGGTTTTAGACCATCGGTCCCATCGGATCAGAATGACCACCGACTGTTCGGGAGTGGAGAAAGACCACGGGTCCATCTGCATGTGCGGAGGTAGACTGCATGCACTGCAACTCTACCAAGTCACTAGATGAATGTCAAGAACGGGAAAGAGCACAAGAGTAGGATGCATAGCGAAGGATCGAACCTATGATCTGGAGACTAAACTCTTTGGGAATTATGTAGTATGGGATTCATATGTTTCCAATGAGATTGCATTTGGGAAAGTATGTAGTATGGGATACATACATTTCCAAATGAATTGCATTCAGTAAGTGCATTGTGTGCATTTGGATTTTCGCATTAGATTCTAGGGCATGGCATACACTAACACTTGTGATTTGACTACATATTTTTCTTTTGCATCAAAATATTGGTTGTTGAGTTTTGGAGAGTCGCTGGTTTTATCAGTATTGCAACAGTTGCATTCAGCTGACGTGCCCACAGGTTATTAGTTGCGGGATTGCTGATCGTGAAACAGGGGACTCGAGTTGTGGGGAGCAATTAGTGGAAGTTGTTTTCCATGTGTTGCAGAGATTTCTGATTGTCCTACAATATGAGATTATAAATTTTGTACAGTAAATTTATGTAACCCCTGTTTTCCGTTTTTTGTATTTTGGTTGTATTTTCTTTTTCTGTGTATTATCTGGGTTTGGGTTCTTTATAAAAAAAAATTGTTTCCTTAAATTCATTTTATTTCAAAAAAAAATTTGTATCTCCTGTTAGAATCCGTTCTTTTCATTAATTGTACTTATTGTTATTTTCAAATAATTCTTATATTATAATACAAACCCCATTATTCTTGTTATTATTACTAGTATTGTTCTGCTATTATTATTATCAGTATTATTATTATTATTATTATTATTATTTTGAAGTACAAACCAAGTACATTATTTGTATATGACTATCCTAATTGTTTGTGAAAAGTTAAATATTAATCTATTTGTATTTTTCAAATTAATTTTTATTGAACCCTGTAAAATATTCTACAACTTTTGAGAAATTGTGAATTTTTATTTTATAAATCCTATTTATAATTTCCCTATTGGTTTTTACTACCCTTAAACCCATTTAACCCCTATCCATTAAGCCCCAAAACCAATTAACCCTAAATAAACCCTATACCCGTTAACCTACCCTACCCATTATCACCCATACTCTCAGCCGTCACCATCCTAGCACCCAAACCCTAATCTCTGTATCCCTATATATATAATGATACACCCATGTTCTTTTTCCTGTGCTTCCCCTACCCTCCGCCCCGTCACCCTCTCTCTCCCGATCCTCTCCCTCTACCTCCTAGCCAACCCCATCTACACATCTCCATCCCCTCCTTCCCTTGTGCCGCCAGTCTCAACCAGCGGCCAACCCCAACCCTGGTTTCCTCTCCCTTGTTGCGACCTGCAGTAGAACAACCCCGCAGTCGACAGCTAGTCACGACCCCGGCACTCCCCTCTTCTCGTCGACACTAGCGTCGGCACTGCGGTGCCAAACAGCATCTTGGCGCCACCGAACAAGACCCCGACTATCCTTAGCGCCGTCCTCCTTCTCCGTAGCCCCATCAGCCGTGCTGCGCCAGCAGCATTTCCACAGACGACTGCAGCATCTCCTCAGCACGACCCCCTCCTTCATTACCACAACCAGCCCCTGAGCGCCAACCAGTCCCCTCTCCGACCTCCTCTTGCTTGCTGTGACCAGCAGCAGCACGACCCTCTGTCTCCCTGTGCAGCTCTTCCTCCGACAGCAGCCCCGGCCTCTCTCTTGTTCCCCTTGTGTGTGAGTGGGTTGGTGTGCGTGTGTTGGATCTCGGGTACTCGTGGTTCGTGTGTTTCATCGTAGTTCGTGGTTCGTGATTGTGTTCGTGGTTCGTGGTCGTTCGTGGTTATTGTGTTCATGTCCCAGGAATCCGTTCCCGTTATTCTCGCTTTTGCTTCGTTTCCATCGTCGTCTCTCAGGTAAGTAACTTGTATTCTTTTCTTTGTGTAATACAAGTACTAAATACTGTATGTAGTGTAGTTGTGTTCTAGAGACAATTCTTGTGTGAAACCCCTGTTGATCTTGTCTCTATTGTGTTGATCCGCTCGTAGTTTCCACATGACACACCTGACATGGAATAACCTAGGGATGATCACTTCTTGTTGTGTACATGCATGTTGTTCATATGATATCGTGTGCTTGGATGTGTTAGTTGTAGTAGACTCGTTGTAGACTTGTAAATACCCTATATCATGTTGCTTGGACATCTAGTATACCCTATTTCATGTTTGATTATGTTTTGGATGAGTTTTATATGAACTAGTTGATTTTGTACATGAGAGATATTTTCTGTTTTGCTGGTTTTCCGTTTTTGATCAGTATTTTAGACCCTATTAAGGTCAGTATATGAAATATTTTGTGAATATGAACTGTAGAGAATTCTGTCTATTTTCCAACCCTTCTGACAGATTTCAGTTTTGATTTATAAGTTGTGAGTTATGTCTATTTTACTACAATGGTGTAGAAAAATTCCAGATTTCGTTTTATATGAATTTTGTGGAGCAAACTATTTTTATTCTGATGTTAAAAGTATTATTTTGATCCAATATTTTGCTTAGTATAACTAGCCTGATTGGGATTAACCCTGAATTTTTGTGGATTTAATTAATGATTTTTACCAACCATTTCATACTTGCAAATAATAACTATACTTGCAAAATTTTCTTATTATTCAGTAAAGATACTTAATTTCGACCTAATTCTACTTGTTTTCTCTAAAAAATTTGTGAATATGAATTATAGCCTACTGTATCTAGTTTATCACCCTTTTGACGGATCTGTATTTCGATTTGTATTTTGTGAGATATTGCTATTTTTGTACTGCAGTGTTTATAATTCCAGATTTACAAAACTGTCGTGTCTTGCTGTTTTCTGATTTTACTTGACTACTCTATATATGTTGGAAAATTATGAAACTTTAATTTCTGTTACTTAACATACTAGGGAATACCCTTTTTCTTGGATTTAATCAGTGAGTTTTGATGTCATTTTCCTATTTAAGAATACAAACTTCTGATTTCTGGCTGAACATGTTTTCTGGATTCAAATCTGTTTTGAGTTATGTTTTGTGAAATATCATTTGACTTATATATATTTGTTGGATTCTGTCGGGAGTCTATTTTCCAAATTCTTTGACAGATCTAGGTTTGCATTTTTGTAGTAACGGGAATTCCAAATTTAGTGCAGTACTATCTTGCTGTCCTGGATTAGAATCTTTGTTGTTCTATTCTTTTATGAGTTGTCTTTCACCTGTACATGTTTGTTCTTCATCCTGTACTTGATACTTGTTTATACCATGTTATTCTTGCCCTATTTTGTGACACATACATGCCTGTTTGATTAATAATAACAAAATTATCAAGTCGGGGTTAAGGGAAAGATCTAGTAGTGGAAAAATATAGAAATGTGTACTTAGAAGGGGGCCCGTGTTTCCCACCTGATTATCTGATATTTGTTACCTGTTACATAATCATGCATGATTCTGATTATCTGATTCCTGACTACATACTTCCTTATGAGAGGGTGTACTCAGAAGGGGGTCCGTGTTTCCCACCTGTTACCCAACTACATACTTCCTACGGGAGGGTGTACTTGGAGGGGACTTAGTCCTATCTGATGCATGATTACCTGTTACATGATACTTGTACCTGATGCATGATTACCTGTTATATGATACCTGTACCTGTGCCTGTTTACCTGATACCTGAGTACACGGCCCTATGGACACCACTACGAAATCTAAACACAAACTATTTTGAATGTAGCAACCATGTGGTAAAAGGATAGATGCATGAAGTGCTACCTAGATAGTACTAATATAAGACTTGACATAACATAATACCTGTTACATGATACCTGTTATATGATGACCAGTTACATGATTACCTATACATGATACTTAACACCTGTTCACATGTTCAACTGTTACTTGTTTACCTGTATACCTGTTTACCTGCTTGCTTGACACTTGATACATGTTACCTGTACCCTGTTAGTATATCATGTTACTTGATTTCCTTTCCTGATTCATGTTAGTTATCCTGTTTTGTTATCATATCAATTCCATGCTATTTGTTTATCCTTCTCATGTACTTGTGCCTGCACTACAAGCGGCCTGTAACTTGTATTGACGGGAGTTTGTTTTCTTTTCCTCTTCCTGCAATTTGCTAAATTGTAGATTTTGGAGATCAGCTGCCAGATGGAGTAGGTGATATGAGATTCTAGTTGGCTGGAGATTTTGCTATATCTATTTATTTTCTTATTGCTTATCTTGAATAATTGTATCTGATACTTGGATTATTTTGTATTTGGGCAATTTGTTACCTAGGATTATGACTTGTTCAGATCTGGTTTATTTGGGACTAATATATTTTGTTTCAAGTAAATCATGTTGGTATTTTGATTCATATATGCATGCGTAGTTGACTTCTCTTGCTTCCTACTCCGATTATTCTTGTGAAATGTTGTAAAGACCCTAACACCTTATGGATGATGAAAATCATTCGCTGGGATTAGTCACGTATTTGTATTCCGTATTCTCTTTTGGGAAGCGGGGCGTGACAATTTATTTGATGTAATTTATGTGAATTCATGATGTAATTCTATGATGTACAAATTTGTACTTGTATTAACAGTGGTGGCAATATAAAGTTTTAAATTTCCTATGATTTTACTGTGCATGGACTCATTTGAAGGAAAGTTCTGGCTTATGTCTTGAGTTCCGGGTATTGGAAATTCGGGGTGCTACAACTAGATAAATGTCAGGTCCAGAGAATAATACATGTGTAGGTGGGAATTGCAAAGGATCGAACCCTATAAGAAGGAAAACGATAGAAGCTTGCATTCGGGAAGTATGTTGTATGGCAGCATTAGTTCACAGACAAGCATTCATTAGAAAAAGAGCATTTGTGTGCATTTTTGCGCATTAGTCTTCTAGTGTCATGGCATACACTGACACATCTAGAATACATATTCATAAATACTCACATTGTGTGGCACTATTTTGGTTGTTGAGAGAGTTGGAGATCGTTGTTATCATCAACCTTGCTTCAGTTGCATAAATGTGCCCACAGTTGGTAATTTTGCAAGACCTTCTGATCATGGGAGCGGGGACTCAAATATTATGGAGCATCCAAGTGAGAGTTTGAATCTTGAAATGATGTAAACAAGATGTAAATTCATATGTAAACATTCTTGAACAATGTAACAATATTCAGTGTAAATAAAGTTTAAATTTGCTGTGAAATTTACTAGTGTTATGTACTCAATTGAAGTAAAAAATTCTGGATGTGTCATGAAATTTCAAAGTATGAAAATCGGAGCGCTACAATACCTATTATTGATCGAATCGAAGCTAGATTGTCAGGATGGAAAGGTAAATCGCTTTCCATGGGAGGAAGAGTGATTTTACTTAACTCGGTATCATCTAACTTACTGACATACAAAATGTCATTTCTTTGAATTAGCAAAGTGGGTGATCCAAAATATGATCAAATTCGGAAGAGATTCCTGCGGAAGGGCACAAACAGCGGGGGGGGGGGGGGGGGGGGGGGTAGCATCTCATTAGGTGGGAGAATGTCTGTATGAAGAAAGTTCATGTAGGGCTGGGTATCATCGACCTGAGAGACATGAATCTCGCTCTCCTTGGCAAGTGGTGGTGGAAAGTATTTCACCTTGAAGGTGAAGGATGGCAAGATTTCATGCAATCCAATTTGCAAGGAAGAGGGACGTGTAACATGGGCTTCCGAGTAGGGCCAAAAGTATCATGATTTTGGAGAGGAGTGCCAGAGCATATGACACGTTCTACAGTTGTACCACGTCTTTCATAGGTATTAACTCTACTTCCAAGTTCTAGTGGAACAAATGGTGTGGAGCACACCCACTATGGGATATGTTCCCCAAACTTTACGATTAGACTTCTCACGTCATGGTGGCAAAAAGTTGGAAAAGATGATCTTGGAGACCTCCTTTCAAGTCAAGATTATCGGTGGACTCCCAGGAAAAAAATGTTTAGGCATATATTGCACGGTCAGGGGTTAGGTGTTCTCAAGGCCCAGACCGAAGAGTCTGGGAATTTGAAAAGAATAGGTTGTTCTTCGTACGATCACTCTACAATCGCATCAACTTCAGAGGATGTATTCCGAAATGGTCTACAGTCCTTTGGAAGGCCAATGCACCATTAAAGGTTAGAGTCTTCCTATGGTTAGTATTTAATGATGCAATCCTTACGCAAAAAAAGTCTTGCTAAAAGGATACTGAACTTCGCATCCGACTGTGGTTTTTGCACTATACACACGGAGAAGATAAATTACCTCTTCTTAAATTGTCATTGGAGCAGAGCTGTACTGGTGGAAGTCCTGAAAGCTCTCGATACTACTAGATACTCACAATCATATGAGGACTTGTGGATTGGTCTCTGATTCGCTACCGAGATAAATGAAATGAGGGAAGCATGGTATATCGCTATCGCTACAATGCCCTGGGTTCTATAGCATCACAGAAATAACTTTTACTTTCGTAGAACTCGTAATAATATTTCTGGTAATTTAACTCTTATTATGCATCTAATTTCATTTTGGGCAATAGTTGTGGCGACTGAGGGACATGCCATGCACCGCTCTCCCACCCTCCAGGGTTGTATTGGAGGGAACCCCGCTTTTTATGTTGTCCTTCATATGTACTCGTTATGATGTCTTCATTATTTGCTTAGAATACCTGTCCCACCCTCCTATGTTAGGTGGAGGTCTTATGTTTTATTTCTCGTTCGTAGGTCATGTACATTTACCTGGTACTCTGGGTTTGTTTCGTTAACTTCTTATTAATGAAACAAGGTGGCTATATTCCACATTTTTCTTTATAAATATTTTTTTTAATTGTTATACTAAAGTTGAAGATGAGACTAGAACTAGAATTAATTTAGAATTGGTCAATAAACTACTCTCTACTGCTAGTGTGTTAGCCAATGTCAAACATGTTCCTAAGTTTAAGAAGAAAAAACTTAATACTAAGGGTGTACCGCCTCAATTGGAAGTCACTAAGAAGATTGGAAAAAAGAAAGGAAATTGCTACAACTGTAGAAAGTGGGGTCATCATGCTACTGAATATAGACTACCCAAAAAGGAACAAACTAACAAAGAACATGTCAGCTTGTTAGAGGGAAATATTGAGCCCACCAATTTTATTTGTGTTGTTGGTGATGATAAGGCCAATAACTCTACTAGTTATTGGATTCGGGAGCCACATGCCGTGTTTGCAACAATAAAAGCATGTTAACTGATCTCAAGGATGCTAACGAGTCTGTTTCTATAGATAATGGAGAATCAGTCAGGGTGCTTCAGATTGGAACTACAATTCTCAGTCTCTCCTCAAGTAAAAATGTAACTTTGCGTAATGTTAAATATGTACCTGCTTTACTAAAGAACTTAATCTCTTTTAGCTTAATGAATCATGCTGGCATGGTTGTTTCCATGATTAGTGGGAAAGCTATACTATCAAATAACTCATACTACTTTGGTTGAGTTTATTTAGTCAATGGCTTGTATAGACTTAGTTTAGCAAATGAAGTGATAAATGCTGTTAGTTTCAAATTGTGTAGTCCTATTACATAGTATAATAGGCTTGAACATGTGAACTATATTAAATTACTTGATGTTGCTAAAACTTTTAACTTGCCAATTGATCCATCCAAAAAATATGACAAATGTGAAGTGCATGCTCAGACAAAGATCACTAGAAAACTTTTTTGTCTCGTTTCTAGGAGTACACAGCTTCTTGAGCTAGTTCATTCTGATATATGTGATTTCAAAATTTTGTAACGCAAGGAGGTCGGAAGTACTTAATCACCTTCGTAGATGATTATCTAGATATTGTCATATTTATTTGTTGAAATCAAAGGATAAATCACTTGTGAAATTCAAAGAATTTAAAGACTGTGTCAAAAATCAGCCAAATGCCAATATTAAAATGTTTAGATTTGATAGAGGTGGAGAATATGTCTTAATGGGTTTTAGAGAATTTTGCAATTCATATGGAATTATATCTGAAACAATAGCATCTTACTCACCACAGTCAAACAGCTCAGTCAAATGGCATTGTTGAAAGAAAGAATCAAACACTCACTAAAATGTTGAAATCTATGTTATTGAATGCTAGTTTACCTTCGTGTTTTTAGGTTGAGACTGTATTGATTGCTAATAATATTCTGAATATGTTACAAACTCTAAATTATCTGCTACACCTAATGAATTATGGCATAAACACACAACTAATTTTGATAAGTGAAAACATGGGGTTGTATTGCATTTGTTATAATACCAGAACCTAGAAGGCTTAAAGTAGGACCTCGAACAAATACTTGTGTGTACTTAGAAAGTGCAATTAATAGTGCTGCAAACATATTTTTAGATCTATCTCTTAACCGAATAATAGAATCTAGAGATGCAGAATTCTTTGATGATGTGTTCTTCAAATATCACATTATCTGGCTACACAGACACAGTCAATGATTCTCAACAAAAATCTAGACCTAGTTTAACTGACACTGACACTTCACTAGCAAATGAGCCAAGAAGATTCTCCACTAGAGATAAAACACCTAGAACCTATGGTCATGACTTTGTGACATATGCACTATTAGCTGATCATGTTCCTGTGAAGGAAGCTTTAAGTTGTAGGGATGCTTTACTTTGGAAAAAGGTAGTTGATGATGAGATGGATTCTTTATTACTAAATATCACTTGGAATTTAGTTAATTTGCCAAAATGGGCTAAACCTATAGGAAATAAGTAGGTTTTGAAGAAAAAACTTAATCATGATGGAACTGTAGCAAAGTATAAAGCATGCTTAGTAGATAAAGGTTATACTCAACAAAGGGTAGATTACTTTGATTTTTACACAAATGTTTATAATATTACTGCTATAAGAATTCTTCTTGTCATTGCATCTACTGAAAAAATTGTTATTCATCAAATAGATGCTAAAACTGCATTCCTAAATGGGGATCTTAATGAAAAAATCTATATGAAATAACCTAAAGGTTTTTTACTTAAAGGTTCAGAGAATAAGGTTTGCAAATTAGTAAAACCAATGTATGGCTTAAAACAAGCTCACAAATTATGGCATGAAAATTTTGATACAGCAATAAGGAGCTTAGCTTTGAATCAAGCAATTCTAACAAATTCCTATATTATCCTGATCTATCAAATCAAATTGCTATTATTTGCTTCTATGTTGATGACATGTTTGTTGTTGGAAGTGACATCTCTATCGTAATTGAAGTTAAAATAATGTTATCCAAAGAATTTAGTATGAAAGAACTAGGTGTTGTGAACACCATATTAGGTATGAGAGCGGGTTTTGCTAGGCAAGGGACATTCCTTAGCCAAGGCCACTACATCAAAAGTATGTTACAAAAAGGATATAGTGATTGTAAAATTTTTGAAACACCTTATTATTATAACAAAAAGTTGACACCTAATGATGGTACAACTGTAAAACGGTTAGATTATTCTAAATTTATTGGAAGTCACATGTATGTAGTGACTTGCTTAGACCCGACATAGCCTTTGTGATAGACATGCTTAGCAAGTTCACTAGTAATCCTAGTTATTCACATTGGAATGCCCTATAGAGATTAATGGGATACCTCAACGGTACTCAATAATTTGCTTTGTGCCACTCTAGACATCCTTCAATTTTGGAAGGATATTCGGATGCATCGCGGTGCTCGGAACATGGTGAAAATCGATCCACTAATGGTTATGTGTATACACTTGGAGGAGAAGCTATGTCATGGAGATTTAAAAGGCAAGCAGATCTTGCATTCTCATTCATGGAGTCTAAACTCTTTGTACTATCTTGTGTTGGTGAAGAAGTGGAATAGACGAAAGACATGTTGCTAGATATTCCATTGAGAATGTTTAAAGTAGCTCTTCGTATATTCTGCGATAACCAAGTTACAAAAACTGTAGCATCTAATACTTTTTACAATGGTAAAAGAGGCTTTGTATGTCGTAGACAGACAAAGTTGAATTATCTCATTAAATAAGGGATTATTACTCTTAACTTATGTGCAATCAAAACAGAATGTGACTGATGCTCTTACGAAGTGAATAAATAGGGGTCAAATTGTCAAAACTGTAGGGGAAATGGGGTTAAAAGCTTTTGAGCCAAAGTTTCAACACCCTAATTGTTTTAAAAATTAGAACCCAAATTGGAGCCATAAAGTAATTCAAACATAAGCATCAATTTTAGCTAGTTGTCATGTTGTAGATAATTTGAAAAGTTCTAGGTACATTTCGCTAATATATAATATCATTCCAATTTAAGGGTGTTATATATTTTCACAATTTACTTAAAATCATCATATTATTCCAATCTGAAGCATGAAAACTTGTTGATGTATTTCTGATGATTAAAGTTGTCGTTATATCATTCCAATTTGATGATATATTTTTCATGGATACTGGACTCATTCTAATTTTGATGATTCAGCATTTAGCCATGATTGATATGACAGTTCTATCATTCTAATATGAAACATAGTATATAGTTATTGTGCAGAAACTATTATAGTTCTTGTACTATAGTTTGATAAAGATACTTGATTGTGATGTTTGGGTTATATTTTTGCTAAATCGTACTAAGTTCTTTTGCTTTAACTAGATACCTTTGTGCAACTGTTTGAATTCTAAAAGAAGTGACTCGTGAAATCCTCATTTTTAATATTTAGAAACAAATGTTAGCAAAGGCAATGGAAATGAGTCTCTCAACCTCGATTTTGAAGATGATGATTTGCTCGACATAAAGAAGTAAACATAAAGCAACTTGCAATGACAATTTTTCAGTTTTCACTTGCTTGATGGAATTTTTTTTTGAGTTTAAGACTATGCATTATTTGAGCTTAGAACTCTTAGTTTGGTTTTGAAGTTTTGTTGCTTTGGTTAATGTTGAGACTGACAGATTTCTTTCAGTTCGTTTAGTCATTGTGAACTATTCTATTATGATATGGTTTTTTTTGAACTATTTGATTATTCATGTTTAGTCTTATTTGAACTATTCAGTTTTATAATTGATTTAGTCATTATCAACTATACTTTGTGCGGTGCAATGTTTCTTTTGAAAGTTGGTATTATCCAGTTGACTTTATGTTGAACATATGAAATAATCAGAAATTGCTTTATATATTGAGAATATAGTAGGAAATTGTTGGATATATAGGTATATTCTCATTATATGCATAATATTATTTATAATAATATTGTATGGGTAACATGTGTTGCACATGCTACTTGTATGGATATCTGACCAAGGTTGAGTGGATCTAGAGCCCAGTACCCAAATTCCAGCTCGTCCTATACATACTGGCTAAAGATAATAGTCTATATATTCTAATATAGGTACTCACTCGATCTGCCCGTGGCCATGTGCCTACGGCACGTCTTCAGAACGATACAGCATATGAAAAGTCTTGTAAACAGTAAATCAACAATTATGTTGTTGAAGTTTGACTAGTATGACAATAATTAGTTGTAAATAAAAGTCCATGTTTCCATTAGTATATGGTGAAAAATAATTATAAATTGGGATATAAAAGTCCATATTTCCATATATATATATATATATAGAGAGAGAGAGAGAGAGAGAGAGAGAGAGAGAGAGAGAGAGAGAGAGAGAGATAATTAAATAAATAAATGAGTTGTTTTGGGGGGATTTGAATTTGAGTTTTGAAGGAAAAATGTGTTTTGTGAGGTTAGATCTGGGCCTTTGATTTTGGGGGATTGAAGGAGAGCCACCTGATAGCTTTCTTTGTTTTTTATTATATAGATGGTATAATATCTCAAGCAGTAAGGATATTAATTCTAATTCTTCTATCTCTTCTTTTTTCTTATTCATCATAATAGTTAACAGTCCATATGCTGCTCTGCCCTTGGATCCCTCTCTTCCATCTAGTGATATTTTGCAGAGTTAACTAAGGAAAAAGGATTAACTGGCAAGTTCGAATAAAAGTTACCTGGAGCATATGGAACATTTATTAAAGGGGAGATAAATAAGATGAGTTGAGCCAGATTTTATTATAGAGAGATGACATGAGTGGAGGAATTGAAGAATGATGATAGAAAGAAAATAAGATATTTAAATGAATAAAATAGTTGGGTTGGGGTTAATTTGAAAATTAATATATATTTCTTATTGATTTTGGACTCCATAAGAATAATATTCAAAGAATACTCCTCACAATTTAAAAAGAACAGTGTTAGGTGGTTTTGGGGAATCACTATTAGTTTTATGTGGAAATATGAAAAATGAAAATTTTAGATGAGAATATAAAAATAGTAAAGATTTAGGGTGCAGATATGAAAAAGAAAGCACATTTATAAAATAGAAACAAATGTTCGGTCATGAAACTTGGTGCTATCCGGGTCGGTAATAGAGTCAAAAATATAAAAATTAAAAAACAGAAAAACCACTCATCCCACGTCTCTCTATCTCCACTGACCAAACAACCATCATATAGTGTAGGGATATTTTGGTCATTTCATAAAATTATAATGTAGGGGTGAAGATTTTTTTGTTTTTTATAAAAAACTAGGTTTGCCCGTGGACACGTGCCTACGGCACGTATTCCTGAACGACGCATCATATGAAAAGCCATATAAACACATAAAGAAAATGCAGACAAATCAAAGCACATAATCTGCGGCTTATATTTAGCACATTTTTACTAATGGTCAGTCTTTGGCAATTAAAACTTGAACAACCAAGCCCTTTCCACTGCCATGTTAAACTTCTTTTCATTTAGCTCTGTTAAATGCTCTGTCTCTCCAACTCTACTTTAAGCTTATTCCGTGCATTAATCTCAACGGCAATTTAAACCGTATTGCTAGAATTTGAATTCATCTCATACTAAATTCAAAAATCCAAAAATTCAATGGATCCAAACCCACAGGTCGACCCGCGGGTTGGTGGACGGGTTTAACTTGGCCAACGAGTTGAGCAGTTGGGTTTGCAAATTTTACGACCCGGGTAGACCCGCTGGTTCGACCCGGACCCGAACCGCATAGTAGTGGGCCGGATTCGTGGGTCAACCCGGCCCGGTTGCCATGCCTAACTGGTGAATGAACTTTTAGCTAGCTGTGAACAAAATTACTTGTGTTATGCACCTTCCAAACAAAATCAAATTTCCCTCTGTTGAAAAGACTTCGATACAAACTTTCACAGACAGTCTACTTACCCTTACATTACATTTACTGAGTGAATTCCTTCAAAAAACTTATACAGATGACCTAATCATTATACAACACTGACAACAACAAAACTGATCACATCACATGCAGGTATTGCTGCAGCACCAAGTTAATGGTGCAGTCTCAAAAATACTCCAACAGTTATCCGCATCATAGCTTACTACGGTTCATCAATCAGCATGAAGCAATCGTTGACAGCATGTTTTTTTTTATAAGGTTTAACTTCACTCTTATGCATTGGCATAGCTGTAACTTACTTAAACCTAGGATATAATGACAAAAAATTTCCTCTCTGTACACTTTTATTTATCTCAAATACAGTTTTATGATCAGGTTACCTACAATTCTAACTCCTAACTTCTACCTTGTTGCTAGAAATATCGACTTCAAATTTAATCAAAATGTCACCTTTTAAGTTTCAAGTTAACCTGTAACAAATTAGAAGTTTTGATGTTTTCTTTGCAAAGTCGATACTCTGAATTTTTTTTTTTTCGCAAAGTTGTCCTGCTCTATGGTCTTCCCTTAACTGAAGTTGAATTCTTGGGTGTTACTTGTTCGTAAAGCACCTATCACAATTCATTTGATTTTCTGAGAATTCTATTACGTTTTAAATTATTGCTTCCAGTTTGTTATAACATTATTCTTATGATCACAAAAGAAGAAGAGAGAAAAAAAACAATCTAAGCACATAATTAAAATAACACTCTTTACACATTCGTCTAGATAATACAATACTTAACACTAAACAACTTTTTTTAACAAAATGTATTACAGAACAAACTTAATACATCTTTCTTGATTGTCAACAATAGTCCCAAAAATGACTTAAAACTCCTTTCAAAACAGCCGCGCTTGTCAGTCCTCAGAAGGCTTCTATTTTTTCCATTTGTATGCAGCCTCTAAAATCTTAAGATTAGGAGCCATTGCCACCTCATCTAGGGATATCAATATATTCCTCATACCTGCACATATCCATCCAAGATTAGCTTTACAGTCCAGTTAAATACACAGTTAAAATAACAGTTAAATACAAATGTAAAAAAATAAAAAGCAATAATTTCCTCGGCAACTTCATCTTCAGTTAAGACACTTCCAGTTAAATAACAGTTAAAATAACATACCCAGCTGGTGCTCCATCTTTAGATGAAATATCCATCTTCCTCTTTACTTTCCTCGGCAACTTCATCTGTACTATGTTAACATCCCCGAGAGTTCCAAAGCTACTTTCCATGTTAAGACACTCCTCCAAAAGCATTGCTCTTTCCTCTTTTAGTTCAGGTGCAGATGTTCTAAAGTAGTTGAATGCTCTCTCAAATACAACTGATCAAAAACAAACAGAAGGTTTTAGGTCCAAAACTGAAAACCAAGAAGAAAAGGAGATCAGATGTTTAATATCCGACTCTTTAGTTACCTCAGCATCGTTGGATGCACTCCAGCTTGTGTTCATCATCATACTTAGGCTATTCGTCATCTTCTTCTGTAGCAAGGGAAGCCTCAAATTTTGCAAAACTTATCCAGACTTTCAAGTGCTTCGTCCGATCAAGAAGCCTATCATAGAGTTGTCTTGTTCTTTCGTACTCCTGTCCAGATATTTCAAAATCGATATATGCCTGAAATGTAGAAAGCAGATGATTAAGAAAAGATCTTCACTATCTTTTTTAACTTATTCATTTTGAGGCAAGCAGAAGGCCATATTGGAGATGTAAATACATCATTGGATTTTTGTTCTAAAATCTACCAAGAAATTATGAATTCATTACATCTCCACTACATTAAATTTGATGTTTAGCCCAACATTTACCAAGAAATAAGGGCTAGCCGAATATAAAAAAGAAAAGAAAAAAACCAAGAGGAGTATATATTGGTCCCCAAGTATGTTTAATCATGTAACTGAGTTAATCAATAAACAACTCGCGTCGGTTAGATTATTAAAAGTTAAAAAATTTCTCGACTCCTTCCAAATACCACTACTGGCCTACTAAATCTCCAAGTTGCTGATTGTATATGGAATGTGTATATGACCCACTTAAGTAGGTCTGCTATGCATGCATCTCATTTATGAAGTCAATTTTTGCTATCTAAAACCCATTAAACTATTAACATTAACACTAAATACACACTCATAGTCATAGCTAATTTCCTTTTTCCATTTAGTCAATCAACTGTCTTTTTTTTTCTTTCATTGTCTTGTTTTTCCTAGATGTCCAAATCATCTGCATACACAACTCAGACCAAAAGCATGAGAATTCTCATTTGAAACTTCATCGGTGAAACACCACACATTCCTTCGCGATTTAATTAAACATCGCGATACTCATTTCAAATTGAAAAGACTAAAAAAATAGTGCAGAATGAAGCCTCTGAGAGCAGAGTCATTTAACTCCCATCCTCAATCTCCACCACTCCCAAGCAATATAGAAGTTTTTAAGAAATAACAGAGGATTTCAAGATCTTTAAATATTATTAGCCAAAGGTTGAATTTGTGGAGAGTTTGGCAAGGAAACAATCTTGGGAGAAAAATCCGAAGTTAGGCAAGGATTCTTCCCATATTTTGTGGTTATATTGGAAAACACAAATTTATATATGCAACAGCTTTTTGGTTATATTGTTCTTTCAGTTGTACCAACTTCTGTTTGTTGATGGTTTGACTTTCATGAAGAAATACCTACTTTTAGAACTATGTCGAACGTTTTTCAATAGAACCAACTACTATAAGCTTCATGACAACCACTTAATAAATGAAGAATGGAAGAACTAACACTATGACATTCACGAGAAATTGGGACAAACGGGTTGTTTGAATCATCCATTCCTTACAAAATCTAGCAAATATATTATGAGCATAAGAAACAAAAAAAGAAAGAAAAAGAAAGAAAAGAAGACACATACATCACATCAGGGCTTACCATTTTCAGTGATGTATGCTGGGGGATTACCATACTTCTGCTTGATGTAGTTCATTAGGTTTTTCATCCCCTGGGGTACAATATTTAGCTATATCGATGCCACCTGTAATTGCACGTGTTTTTAGCTCTTATGATAGTTTCATGTTCATACACAGGAAATTTGCAAGTTTTGTTAAATATATATAACGTTCTAGTCCAGTGTGTTCATGAAAAAAGACAATATTTGTGTCAATGCATGAATTTATTAATTCAGAATGCTCATAAACTTCCCTGCACTTGCTTGTAAAGAATCAAAGCATTTGAAGTTTCTGTTTTGTAAAAAGTTTAATTTAGTGAAATTGCAAGAAATTGCTAAGAGCACATCATCTTTTGAAGTTACAATAAGAAAGATTATTTGTTGGAAGTCATTATATATCGTTGAACAAAGAGAAATAACTTGTAGTATACTGCAAAATTAATAAAGCTTGCACTACCTCCTATCAGACTCAAGCCCTTGAAAGCTGCCACATAATAAGAAAATCAAAGGTAGCTACCAATTCAAAGAAAGAAAATTCACACACACACACACACAAAGTCTTGTGATAAACAGTCAGATTTTGCTTTGCAAAGAATAGGCAGCTTTGATAAGCAAGCCATAATCGTTGCTCCCCAATCAATCATCGCAACAGCTTTTCTTTTTTTTTTCTTCATCAGTTTCTCTTTTAGGATCATGAAACTCATTATAAATGCCTTTCTATTATTATCTCACCCCAGATTCTACCACTCAAAATCCATATCCATTGATTAGGCCACAATCAAAAGCTGAAGGGAAATACATCTCTTAAGCATTACCGATTGAGAGATCCAGTATATACATTAACCCAAACATAAGATAGACATAGACTTGTTGTGGCGGTCGTGAAGGAATTTTTTATTTGTGTCAGAAATTGTGGTCTTTGGACAAAAGTAGATATAGCCTAAATTTGATTAATATGATTGATGCAAGGGAAGGGACATACCTCAATCTGCGTTCGGAAGTGAAGACTGTGCTGGTCTATTACCTAACTGATTCTTGAAAAAAGTGGGGTGATTTGTTAGAAGTTAAAATAATCATCAAAAAAAATTTATAGTTGAACCAGACACGACTCTTAAATGAAAAAGTATGTTTTCCAATACATCCTGAATGTAGTACTGGATATAATCTAACAGATTGTGCAAATACCTGTCCATATTGAAGACTCCAAGCATCACGGTAGAATTCTGGATCAGCTTCTTTAGCTTTAGTTTATGCCTCCATGTCACATTCCATGTTCTTTGTGTGTTTCTTGTAAGCATTGCACAATGTTTTCTGTTTTAAAATTGGTCACAGTAGTTGATATTTTAGTCAGGTATTAATATTGAACATCTATAACAAAAAAATTTGCCCACTAACTGAAATTTCTCGAGTATAGCTGTTGGAGAGTAGAATTGGCACAGCTAAAATTGGAAAACATCATCATTAATGAAAGAAACATCTCTATAATTTCAAAAGGAAAACTATAATCAAAGCATCTATTCTATTAAACTCCAAAAAAAGTATGTCAAGCTATTTAGCATCATCTAAGGATGAAGCTACAAATTATAATCCAAGGGTCAAATTAAAATCTACAGAATGCCCAAATTTATGTGTGTTGGTGGGGGAACTTACATGAAAAATAGTTTCTGGTTTCTGGTTTGTTACATGCTCAAATCTACAGAATGCTTCGGTTTTGGGAGAAAATTACTTCTAAAAAATACTTCTCAATCTCACACCAAACAAATTGATGTAAAAAAAATTAATTGAAGAAAAGGGATAAAAAATCTATGATATCTACAATCTACATTCCGAAATCGTTCAATTCCATCATCGAACAAAACTAAACTAATAAATTTAACCACTTCCA
The DNA here is from genome assembly GCA_017893485.1 of Hemerocallis citrina. Classification (NCBI taxonomy): domain Eukaryota; kingdom Viridiplantae; phylum Streptophyta; class Magnoliopsida; order Asparagales; family Asphodelaceae; genus Hemerocallis; species Hemerocallis citrina. Next base: position 187,896,402 of record CM030362.1, read on the forward strand.
CATCAAATTCAGTAACAAACCAAAAGTGGAATGTTCATTACCAACCGGATCAAGCGCAACCTTTGCCTCCCCCATAAAGGCCTTTGCCTCCGCCAAAAAGGCTTTCGCCGAGTTATGAAGATTCAGCCTACAAACATTACTAAAAAATTTATCTTAATAAACAATAAAAAAATAATTAAAAAGTAATTATCAAAAAAACTTCAGTTGATAACAATATTAATTCAGTTGATAACTTCAGTTGAATGATCAAGTCTTTTGCAACTCATTTCATATAAAAACTGCCCAAAAATCCAAACCTTACAGAATAATTAAACATATTACTGTTTGCAAAAATTCTAGGTTTGCAAACTAAAAATTCTAACAGTTCGATTGACCAATTCGATTCAACTAAAATTCTATCATTTATAACAATAATTCTAACTACAATTCACCTAAAATCCAAGCTTTAGATGAGAATTGTAACTAACCCAAAACGAAAGCAGTCAGTTTTGTTTAGATGAGAATTAAGTTACAATCCAATCTTCAGATGAGAATTTGATTACGCATAAAAAAAAGTTAACACATGAAAACCCAAATCTAACACAAACTCAACAAAACGAATGCAGTCTGTGGTCGGGATCGGTGGTTGGGATCAACTAAATCTAACACAAACCCAACAAATTTTGATCGGTGTGCAGTGAAAAGCATGGAACAGAGAGAAAGCAATGCATAAGATTTCGGACAGAGTGTTAAAGACATTGTAAGCAAAATAACACCAAGCAAAGTTAAAATCTATGAATAGTGGGGATTCAGTTCAAGAGTTGGCTGAAAATTGTAGGGAGATATTTCCTTAATAATACAAACATCTATAGCATTTGCAAATGATCACGGTAAAAATCTGCGCTAGTTTCCTCTTCTAGTTATTTTGATTAGTCAGAACGGCCTACAAAAAGCAACAAAATGTATTTGTGCCATAAGGTAGGTTTTCAATTGTCCATTCTATCATAGCTCAGTGCACATACTAACCTACAATGCTCTAAGTAGGTTTTCAGTTGAATGAACCATCACAAATTCAGATGGGAGGGTTCTGCCTCAATATCCTTGCTGACTCAACCAACTCATCTCACATACATTGAGGGTCCAATAGGATTTGTGCAATAAGGTAGGCCCGATATTTGATATATATATATAGATTGTAGTTATGATATGTAAAACGAAGTTTCAAAGTAAATCATCCAATTATATTACTTCCCATGCCTCAGTCGGATTATGAACCCCAAAAGCAGATTTTTTTCAATTTTGGACTTACAGGTTTATGTATGCTACCACCTTTCAAGAAAGTCAACCCCAAAACAGTGGCTACTAAAATTTGTTATGATCTTTGAAGATTAATAAATAGCACCGGAGTATTTTATATTGCACAACTCCTTGTGGACAACTCAATTTGTTATGATCTTTGAAGACTATGCAATTTGGATGTATTTTACTCATATCCAGTGATTGCTTTAGTACTAATGTTCACTAAATGACTTTGCAACCACTTGATGTATGAGTAAAATATATTATAATTTCATTAACATGAATACCACGCTGAACAGCATGAAACATACATTTGAGAATTGAGAAAATAAATTTCAGGGTGCCATGGAAAAATTTTATGACTTCACATACATCTCCAGTTATTATTCAGAAGAAAGACATAAAATAAATGCAGTGGACTTCCTTTTGTTTGCAATCTATCCCTGTTGAGTATGTTGGCATAGGAAGAAATCACTTCCAAACAATATAGTGAACAATGCAACCAAACTATCTTTTACACGAAAAAATTAGTATAAGCACCTTCTTAATCGCTTTTTTGGCCACTAAGCTTTCGGTTGAAAGTTTGACCTCTGTAAGAAATTGGAAAAAAATTACAATTAACCTAAATTATAACTACAATTAACCTAAAATCCAACACAAACCCAACAAATTTTGATCGGTGTGCAGTGAAGTATACCTGAGATGTAGAGACGGGAAATCGGTGATCGGGATCAACTCAGGCTGTGGTCGGGATCAATTGGGAAAAATTACAATTAACCTAAATTATAACTACAATTTATTACAATCCACGCATGTCAACTAAGCAGAGGAATTACTCCAAATTAACCACAAAACAACAACATCACACAGCTCATGTCAACTCAAACTGCAATTTACTCCGATAAATAGATTAAAAATCAAACCTTTACATACACATGCAACAAATCCAATCCCTAAACCCTAAATAAACAGGAAAGATGAATTAAAAACCAAACCTTTCGGATCCTTCTCCATTGCTTCTCTGACTCTCCATCTGATCTAACAAAAAAAACACTAAAATCAGAAGAAGAAAAAATTCGAGATAAAACCAAACACAACAGATCAGATCGAATCAGATCGGGCCGATTCGTACCTTCAATAGCGATTCTGGAATTGATCCGTTGATCACTGCTGCGGAATCCAGCGGCAGCGGTGGCGGAAACCCTAGGCCGCCGCCGAGTCGAGAGAAGGAGGGGAAGAGGCTGGGGGAGGAGCAAAATCCAATCCCTAAACCCTAAATAAACAGGAAAGATGAATTAAAATCCAAACCTGTCGGATCCTTCTCCATTGCTTCTCTGACTCTCCATCTGATCTAACAAAAAAAACACTAAAATCAGAAGAAGAAAAAATTCGAGATAAAACCAAACACAACAGATCAGATCGAATCAGATCGGGCTGATTCGTACCTTCAATAGTGATTCCGGCAATGATCCGTTGATCACTGCTGCGGAATCCAGCGGCAGCGGTGGCGGAAACCCTAGGCCGCCGCCAAGTCGAGAGAAGGAGGGGAAGAGGCTGGAGGAGGAGCAAATCCAATCCCTAAACCCTAAATAAACAGGAAAGATGAATTAAAAACCAAACCTGTCGGATCCTTCTCCATTGCTTCTCTGACTCTCCATCTGATCTAACAAAAAAAAAACACTAAAATCAGAAGAAGAAAAAATTCGAGATAAAACCAAACACAACAGATCAGATCGAATCAGATCGGGCCGATTCGTACCTTCAATAGCGATTCCGGCAATGATCCGTTGATCACTGCTGCGAAATCCAGCGGCAGCGGTGGCGGAGGAATCCAGCGGCAGCGGTGGCGGAAACCCTAGGCCGCCGCGAGTCGAGAGAAGGAGGGGAAGAGGCTGGAGGAGGAGAGAGTCGGGTTCTGGATCATCAGCTTGCTTGGAGATTCGGAGCTAGGGTTTCATGGATTTTAGTTTCGTTTGTTCATCTTCCTCTTCACTTTTTGCCAGCTAATATGAGCTCTAAATTCTATAGATGAGTGGATAGGATCGATTTAAATTTTCTGTATTCATAATCAAGAGAGACAGTGAGAGAGAGAGAGAGAGAGAGGGTTTTTAAATTTTGGGGTTTGAAATTTGGGCGGGAAAATATGTTTTGTGAAAGTAGATCTGGTCCATTGATTTTGGGATAGATTGAATGTGAGCCACTTGATAGCTTTCTTTGTGTTTTATTATATAGATATAATTAATTAAATAAATAAAGGAGTTGTTTTAGGGATTTGAATTTGAGTTTTGGGGGGAAACTTTGGGGGGGGGGGGGGGGGGGGGGGAGAATGTGTTTTGTGAGGTTAGATGTAGGCCTTTGATTTTGGGGAAATTGAATGAGAGCCACTTGATAGCTTTCTTTGTGTTTTATAATTAAATAGATTTTCCGGTGGCCACGTGCCTACGGCACGTCTTCAGAATGATACAGCATATGAAAAGCCTTGTAAACAGTAAATCAACAATTATGTTGCTGAAGTTTGAATTGTATGACAATAATTAGTTGTAAATAAAAGTCTCTGTTTCAATTAGCATATGGTGAAAAATAATTATAAATTGGAGTATAAAAGTCAATGTTTCCATATATATATACTAGTATAATGCACGTGCGATGCACGTCTATAAAGGTGTGTAGGATTTTGAGAAAGGGGCAGGTCACCGAAGAGGTTGCATGCATGCATGCAGACAGGCATGCACAATTTATTCATTTTGATATTTGCATACATGTGTTAGACATACTGGCTTTGATGAAACTTTCTTATGAATAAATTGTGCATGCAAGTACATGCAAATCTATACTTGTAGACAGGCATGCAAATCTATGCATGTAATTATTTTTCCAATTCATGCAAATTACATTTATGAATAAATTGTGTATGCAAGTACATGCAAATTTATTTTATTAATTATTTTCCCAAATCTATGCGGACAGGCATGCAAATCTATGCATGTTAATTATTTTTCTAATACATGCAAATTACATTTATGAATAAATTGTGCATGCAATTACATGCAAATCTATACTATTAATTATTTTCTCAAAACTATGTAGACAGCCATGCAAATCTATGCATGTTAATTATTTTTCCAATACATTCAAATTACATTTCTAACCTCCGATATTAACCCTATATTTTTTTAGCCTTTTATGTTTATGAGGGCATGATAGTAAAAAGCCGCCAAAATGGGGCTTTGCTTAATAATAGTATAGATGAATAAATTGTGCATGCAAGTACATGCAAATCTATATTATTAATTATTTTTTCAAAACTATGCAGGCAGCCATGCAAATCTATGCATGTTAATTATTTTTCCAATACATTCAAATTACATTTCTGACCTCCGATATTAACCCTATATTTTTTTTTAGCCTTTTATGTTTATGAGGGCATGATAGTAAAAAGCCGCCAAAATAGGGCTTTGCTTAATAATAGTATAGATAGATGAATAAATTGTGCATGCAAGTACATGCAAATCTATACTATTAATTATTTTCTCAAAACTATGCAGACAGCCATGCAAATCTATGCATGTTAATTATTTTTTCAATACATTCAAATTATATTTCTGACCTCCGATATTAACCCTATTTTTTTTTAGCCTTTTATATTTATGAGGGCATGATAGTAAAAAGCCGCCAAAATAGGGCTTTGCTTAATAATAGTATAGATTTTTTTTAGCCTTTTATGTTTATGAGGGCATGATAGTAAAAAGCCGCCAAAATAGGGCTTTGTTTAATAATAGTATAGATAGATGAATAAATTGTGCATGCAAGTACATGCAAATCTATACTATTAATTATTTTCTCAAAACTATGCAGACAGCCATGCAAATCTATGCATGTTAATTATTTTTCCAATACATTCAAATTACATTTCTGACCTCCGATATTAACCCTATATTTTTTTTTAGCCTTTTATGTTTATGAGGGCATGATAGTAAAAAGCCGCCAAAATATGGCTTTGCTTAATAATAGTATAGATAGATAGATGAATAAATTGTGCATGCAAGTACATGCAAATCTATACTATTAATTATTTTCTCAAAACTATGCAGACAGCCATGCAAATCTATGCATGTTAATTATTTTTCCAATACATTCAAATTACATTTCTGACCTCCGATATTAACCCTATATTTTTTTTTAGCCTTTTATGTTTATGAGGGCATGATAGTAAAAAGCCGCCAAAATAGGGCTTTGCTTAATAATAGTATATATTTTTTTTAGCCTTTTATGTTTATGAGGGAATGATAGTAAAAAGCCGCCAAAATAGGGCTTTGCTTAATAATAGTATAGATAGATGAATAAATTGTGCATGCAAGTACATGCAAATCTATACTATTAATTATTTTCTCAAAACTATGCAGACAACCATGCAAATCTATGCATGTTAATTATTTTTCCAATACATTCAAATTACATTTCTGACCTCCGATATTAACCCTATATTTTTTTTAGCCTTTTATGTTTATGAGGGAATGATAGTAAAAAGCCGCCAAAATAGGGCTTTGCTTAATAATAGTATAGATAGATGAATAAATTGTGCATGTAAGTACGTTCAAATCTATACTATTAATTATTTTCTCAAAACTATGCAGACAGCCATGCAAATCTATGCATGTTAATTATTTTTTCAATACATTCAAATTACATTTCTGACCTCCGATATTAACCTTATTTTTTTTTAGCCTTTTATATTTATGAGGGCATGATAGTAAAAAGCCGCCAAAATAGGGCTTTGCTTAATAATAGTATAGATTTTTTTTAGCCTTTTATGTTTATGAGGGCATGATAGTAAAAAGCCGCCAAAATAGGGCTTTGTTTAATAATAGTATAGATAGATGAATAAATTGTGCATGCAAGTACATGCAAATCTATACTATTAATTATTTTCTCAAAACTATGCAGACAGCCATGCAAATCTATGCATGTTAATTATTTTTCCAATACATTCAAATTACATTTCTGACCTCCGATATTAACCCTATATTTTTTTTTTAGCCTTTTATGTTTATGAGGGCATGATAGTAAAAAGCCGCCAAAATATGGCTTTGCTTAATAATAGTATAGATAGATAGATGAATAAATTGTGCATGCAAGTACATGCAAATCTATACTATTAATTATTTTCTCAAAACTATGCAGACAGCCATGCAAATCTATGCATGTTAATTATTTTTCCAATACATTCAAATTACATTTCTGACCTCCGATATTAACCCTATATTTTTTTTTAGCCTTTTATGTTTATGAGGGCATGATAGTAAAAAGCCGCCAAAATAGGGCTTTGCTTAATAATAGTATATATTTTTTTTTAGCCTTTTATGTTTATGAGGGCATGATAGTAAAAAGCCGCCAAAATATGGCTTTGCTTAATAATAGTATAGATAGATAGATGAATAAATTGTGCATGCAAGTACATGCAAATCTATACTATTAATTATTTTCTCAAAACTATGCAGACAGCCATGCAAATCTATGCATGTTAATTATTTTTCCAATACATTCAAATTACATTTCTGACCTCCGATATTAACCCTATATTTTTTTTAGCCTTTTATGTTTATGAGGGCATGATAGTAAAAAGCCGCCAAAATATGGCTTTGCTTAATAATAGTATAGATAGATAGATGAATAAATTGTGCATGCAAGTACATGCAAATCTATACTATTAATTATTTTCTCAAAACTATGCAGACAGCCATGCAAATCTATGCATGTTAATTATTTTTCCAATACATTCAAATTACATTTCTGACCTCCGATATTAACCCTATATTTTTTTTTAGCCTTTTATGTTTATGAGGGCATGATAGTAAAAAGCCGCCAAAATAGGGCTTTGCTTAATAATAGTATATATATTTTTTTAGCCTTTTATGTTTATGAGGGAATGATAGTAAAAAGCCGCCAAAATAGGGCTTTGCTTAATAATAGTATAGATAGATGAATAAATTGTGCATGCAAGTACATGCAAATCGATACTATTAATTATTTTCTCAAAACTATGCAGACAACCATGCAAATCTATGCATGTTAATTATTTTTCCAATACATTCAAATTACATTTCTGACCTCCGATATTAACCCTATATTTTTTTTTAGCCTTTTATGTTTATGAGGGCATGATAGTAAAAAGCCGCCAAAATAGGGCTTTGCTTAATAATAGTATAGATAGATGAATAAATTGTGCATGCAAGTACATGCAAATCTATACTATTAATTATTTTCTCAAAACTATGCAGACAGCCATGCAAATCTATGCATGTTAATTATTTTTTCAATACATTCAAATTACATTTCTGACCTCCGATATTAACCCTATTTTTTTTTAGCCTTTTATATTTATGAGGGCATGATAGTAAAAAGCCGCCAAAATAGGGCTTTGCTTAATAATAGTATAGATTTTTTTTAGCCTTTTATGTTTATGAGGGCATGATAGTAAAAAGCCGCCAAAATAGGGCTTTGTTTAATAATAGTATAGATAGATGAATAAATTGTGCATGCAAGTACATGCAAATCTATACTATTAATTATTTTCTCAAAACTATGCAGACAGCCATGCAAATCTATGCATGTTAATTATTTTTCCAATACATTCAAATTACATTTCTGACCTCCGATATTAACCCTATATTTTTTTTTAGCCTTTTATGTTTATGAGGGCATGATAGTAAAAAGCCGCCAAAATATGGCTTTGCTTAATAATAGTATAGATAGATAGATGAATAAATTGTGCATGCAAGTACATGCAAATCTATACTATTAATTATTTTCTCAAAACTATGCAGACAGCCATGCAAATCTATGCATGTTAATTATTTTTCCAATACATTCAAATTACATTTCTGACCTCCGATATTAACCCTATATTTTTTTTTAGCCTTTTATGTTTATGAGGGCATGATAGTAAAAAGCCGCCAAAATAGGGCTTTGCTTAATAATAGTATATATTTTTTTTAGCCTTTTATGTTTATGAGGGAATGATAGTAAAAAGCCGCCAAAATAGGGCTTTGCTTAATAATAGTATAGATAGATGAATAAATTGTGCATGTAAGTACGTTCAAATCTATACTATTAATTATTTTCTCAAAACTATGCAGACAGCCATGCAAATCTATGCATGTTAATTAATTTTTCAATACATTTAAATTACATTTCTGACCTCCGATATTAACCCTATATTTTTTTTTAGCCTTTTATGTTTATGAGGGCATGATAGTAAAAAGCCGCCAAAATAGGGCTTTGCTTAATAATAGTATAGATAGATAGATGAATAAATTGTGCATGTAAGTACGTTCAAATCTATACTATTAATTATTTTCTCAAAACTATGCAGACAGCCATGCAAATCTATGCATGTTAATTAATTTTTCAATACATTTAAATTACATTTCTGACCTCCGATATTAACCCTATATTTTTTTTTAGCCTTTTATGTTTATGAGGGCATGATAGTAAAAAGCCGCCAAAATAGGGCTTTGCTTAATAATAGTATAGATAGATAGATGAATAAATTGTGCATGGAAGTACGTTCAAATCTATACTATTAATTATTTTCTCAAAACTATGCAGACAGCCATGCAAATCTATGCATGTTAATTAATTTTTCAATACATTTAAATTACATTTCTGACCTCCGATATTAACCCTATATTTTTTTTTAGCCTTTTATGTTTATGAGGGCATGATAGTAAAAAGCCGCCAAAATAGGGCTTTGCTTAATAATAGTATAGATATTTTCTATTATAAAAGCCACAATAAATTTGTCCAGAGTAGATTTGGACCATAGATCTTATATTTCTATATCAAATCTCAACCATTCAAAATAAATCTGTCCAGAACAGATCCAAACCGTAGATCTTATATTTCTAGATCAAATCTCAACCATCCAAAATACTCATATATTTATCTAACTAAAACTAGTATAATGCACGTGCGATGCACGTCTATAAAAAAATTTAGTCATTAAATTAAATGAATTTGTATATCGTATAAGAAAAGAAATAGTAAAACATTTAACTTGGAAAATAACAGGCTTCAATAATAGAATATAAGTGTGAACGATTATATAATCAAACTTCAACAGTACATTATACGATAATAGTACTGCCTTTTCCTTTCTTTTTTTTCTCTACTAAATAATATATGCTTTCAGGATACTACTACTTTACACTTTCTTTAATTACTTCTTGCTCTAAGCTAGTCTAATCTTGCTCTCTTCAATACTTATCTACTTCAACTTTCAAGCATTAGCTTTTTTCATCTGTCAAGATACTACTTTTACTTTATTACTACACACTACATTTCTTTTACTTACATACATTTTCTATAATGACTTTGTATTACTTCTGCTTCAAATTCGAACTAATAATCAATCTCTATCTCTTCTCATACACCGCACTGACTACTTAGTTGCATTTAATTTGCTAACTATCTAGCTGCAAACTCAAAACATACTTAGCTACTTTCTAATTATAATCTCTTAAATGCTTTTTATTTCTCAATACAATAAACTTTACTACTTCATTCTTATTGCTTTTTTTGGCACTCTTAACAATTTCTACTTTTTTTTCTCAAGCCTTGAACATTGCTATTTTTTTTGTATAATCGTTATGTTTAACACTTACTATCACCGATCAGCATATATAGATGAAGGACAGAATACTTATGTATAGTTAACACTTACTATCACCGACAACATATAGTTCTGCATCGCACGTGTGTAATGCTGGTTCAAGAATAAAAGGAAACCGTACATATGTATAGTTCTTACCTCTAGGTTTGGCAGACAACCATGATGAAGCAACTCCGCAGAAGTTGAAACATAAGTTTTCACTTGGTACTCCCGGATTCCTAGCAGATCCAACTGGTCGAAAGGTAAGTAACAGTGAGTCGATCTCTGAACTAATCGAAATTGAGAAATAATGGAAAAACAACAGCAAAGCCTTTTGTATCAAATCTTTGGGACTGACTCACCTTGTGCCATATGCCATATTTTTTTGTAGATAGTGTTCTATTAAATAATGTGAGTGAATATTTGTTTGTTTCGTAAGTCTAACCTGACACTGAAATTGAGAAATAATGGAAAAACAACAGCAAAGCCTTTTGTATGAAAACCTTGTGAACCGATGAGTTAAGCTGAGATTAAGTTTGGTATACATATATTTGAAGGTGTGTAGGATTTTGAGGAAGGGGCAGGTAACCGAAGAGATTTCTTGAAGAAATATAATGCATTGAAGGAAAATTAATTAAACACATTCAGTCCATATCTATACTATTATGCATTTGTATAACAGTTGAAAATATAGTGATTGGATATGCATTAATTAAGCTTATGCATTTGTATACTCCACATTCTGTTAATGAAGGATATTAATGGTCGGCATGCATGCATGCAGACATGAGCAAAAATTCTGGGCAAATTAAATTGTGCATGCAAATTAGATATACCATGTGTTGCAGCTCTTGCAGCTATTACTGGCACTGTAATTGCCATTAAGATCATCATCATCATCATTGTTGTTGTCAGCAGTTTTTGCTAAGGTTATCAACAAAAGCAATATGTTTTAAAATTTTGTGAGGAAAATTAACATCACTATTACAGTATAGTTTTAAAGTATATAGGAAATGATTATAGCTTCGTGTTGAAAAGTTGACAAATGAGAACTGAAATTTGTAATATGTGAAAAAAATCAGAGGTCTATCAAAATCAATGATCTATACTCTCTTGATAAAGATTTATGAACATCTTACAAAGCTCAACCAATGCACCAAAGGGTCACAAACTCATTTCTTTTCCTCTTCTCATTTGAGGAAAGGGACCCTACCATTTATATAAGGAAAATCCTTCATATGAAGCGCTTCTAACTACTCCCTAGGACCCTTAACGGATGATGCACACCAGATCATCACGATATTTAATTTCATTAGATGTATGTAAATTTTTACCTATGCATCATATGGTCCAACATCTTCTAACAGCAATCGGAAGGTTATGAGTTCCACCAAGTAAGCAAGAACTCATTGAATACTCGGTCTGAGTTCCACGAAGGGTCTCTGACTCTCTGCGCATACAAAAACTGAATTAGAATCAATCAATTAGATCAGATCAAGTAAAATTAAATTAATTTTACAATGAACAATCAAAATTCAAAACAAACCAAATTCGCCCAGAATATTTGACATCACTCACATGTGTTTTAGCAGATCCAACAGGTCAAAAGATAAGTAACAGTGAGTCGATCTATGAACTAATCGAAATTGAGAAATAATGGAAAAACAACAGCAAAGCCTTTTGTATGAAAACCTTGTGAACCGATGAGTTAAGCTGAGATTAAGTTTGGTATACATATATTTGAAGGTGTGTAGGATTTTGAGGAAGGGGCAGGTAACCGAAGAGATTTCTTGAAGAAATATAATGCATTGAAGGAAAATTAATTAAACACATTCAGTCCATATCTATACTATTATGCATTTGTATAACAGTTGAAAATATAGTGATTGGATACGCATTAATTAAGCTTATGCATTTGTATACTCCACATTCTGTTAATGAAGGATATTAATGGTCGGCATGCATGCGTGCAGACATGAGCAAAAATTCTGGGCAAATTAAATTGTGCATGCAAATTAGATATACCATGTGTTGCAGCTCTTGCAGTTATTACTGGCACTGTAATTGCCATTAAGTATCATCATCATCATCATTGTTGTTGTCAGCAGTTTTTGCTAAGGTTATCAACAAAAGCAATATGTTTTAAAATTTTGTGAGGAAAATTAACATCACTATTACAGTATAGTTTTAAAGTATATAGGAAATGATTATAGCTTCGTGTTGAAAAGTTGACAAATGAGAACTGAAATTTGTAATATGTGAAAAAAATCAGAGGTCTATCAAAATCAATGATCTATACTCTCTTGATAAAGATTTATGAACATCTTACAAAGCTCAACCAATGCACCAAAGGGTCACAAACTCATTTCTTTTCCTCTTCTCATTTGAGGAAAGGGACCCTACCATTTATATAAGGAAAATCCTTCATATGAAGCGCTTCTAACTACTCCCTAGGACCCTTAACGGATGATGCACACCAGATCATCACGATATTTAATTTCATTAGATGTATGTAAATTTTTACCTATGCATCATATGGTCCAACATCTTCTAATATTAAAAGACCATGCAGCTTGCCACCATTTCAAATTTGAATAAGACCGAAACCCTTGATATTCATACAATCATACCACTGAATAATCACATAGAATAAAATTTCTACAAAAAAGTAAAAGATAAAAGAGGTATAGCATACTTTGATCATTTAGAATTCGGGAAGGGTGATTTCTCTGAATTTGTCCACCAGGTGAATTAAACTGCAATGGAAGTCAGAAGAAAGATAAAAATTAAAATATGATTATCAATATATAAATGTATGAAACAGTCTCAATGTTCAAACATGCAAGAGTATTTAAAAAAAAAAAAAAGATTTCCACTACTTCTAGATGATCATAAAGTAGTGAAGACCGCCATTTGCTAAAATTGGTGAATACAACTACAACTAATAAAGTAATAATTTCAACTTTGGATCACAAATAAGCTAAATTGCACACCCTCTCAACTATCAAGGTTTTGCAAGATATCCCCTTGCAAAAAATCCCCTTCTACTTTCTTTTTTTGTATGCATCTCCTCTGATTTTTTTTGTAACCTCCATAAACTGATACACACACACAACCCCCTTGATGTACCTTAAATTTTTACGACGGAAATTTCTAATGTCCTTTTTTATATCCCAGACAAAGCAGAGTTGATAAGAATTAAGGTACATAAACCACCCTAAACAGATGTCCGCTAGTTATAAACTTAGTTTCTTTGAAGTATAAAGAAATAACTAACACGACTTGATAAATTTCTTAGATCAGTCAACATTTATGTCATCCTAAAATGTATAGCTACATTCTACCCATTTATCCATATAACAAATGTAGCTAGAAAAGAGCAAGATGATAAAAGGATTTCATCCTCCAAGTGGTACATTGAAAAAATAATGATAAAAGTAGATATGCACATGCTAAACAATCACCTGCATTCGTGGCCGAAGTGATTGTGACTGCAATGGAGCTTGCATGTTTGTAAGCTGCAATTGAAAAGGTAAACTTGAAATTGGCAATAAGTTTATAATATAAACTTATAAATAATAGGAAACAGAGAATTATACTGTACATACATTTTTAACCATGAATTAAGTGGTCTGAACAAATAGGAGGGAGGAGAGGATAAAAATTGGGGTGATTCAGCAAGTATTTAGTAACTGATAGTGAAGTATTTTTCCAGTTATTCCCGGTCCCGCTTTGCCCAAACACGAAATTATCGGGCCGAAAGCTTCCGATGCATCGACGGTGGGGATGAGGAGATGAGAAGGAGAGGAATCGACGGGAGGGAAACATCAAAGTATTTCATAAGTAAACTCCAGATCTAAACAAATAAATATTTATTTATATACCTTGGAAGCAGTCGCGGGGGGGGGGGGGGGGGGGGGGGGGGGGGGCGGTGGTCGCGGGGTTGTCGAACTCGCCGCCGCTAGGGTTAGGATTTGCGAGGTCGACGCCCTCCGATTAGCAGTCGCGGGGGGGGGGGGGGGGGGGTGGTCGCGCGGTTGTCGAACTCGACGCCGCTAGGGTTAGGATTTGCGAGGTCGACGCCCTCCGATTCGTCCTCAATGACGTCGAAAATCGAGAACCGGTACCGCTCCGCAATCCATCGGGAACGCCCATTGCTGACTCGAATATCAAGATCGACAGCTGCGATGAAGAAACGGGGAATTGGGGAAACCTGGTAAAAGAAGTTCAATTTTGGAGAGAGGGAGGGAGAGAGCGTGGAGATTGAAGTAAATGTGGAGTGAAAATTACGCTTGTGCCATCTGATTGGGGGGTAAAATTTGACAGAATTAACCCTGTATTTTTTTTAGCTTTGTATATTTATGAGGGCATGATAGTAAAAAGCCGCAAAAATAGGGCTTTGCTTAATAATAGTATAGATTACTAATATCTAATTATCTATCTCCTCCATATGTTCTCTCCCAATCTTTCTTCCCCAAAATTTCGATCTCTCTCAAAACTCAAACCCTAACCGCTCCAAATTCTTCTATCTCGATCTCTCCCCAAAATCCCTCCCCTGTCCGAAGCCTTCCCCTGTAAATCGCACACCCGCTCACAGCCTCCCCCTCTTTGCCTTCACACCTTTCAGGTACATTTTTATGGGTTTTTTGGACATCTTAAATCCCTAATCTCTTAATTTATTTCATGGGATTTTGTCAATTTAGCCTAATTTGATATGTAATGTAATTTATTGCTCATATTCTTACATGGGTCTTCCATGTAATAGTTATTTTGTATGAATCTGAGTTGGATTTTAGTAGTTCAGTTGTAGTGTTTATTGATTGTTGATGCCTAATTCGCGGTTTTGTATATAATGGCTTCATTGTTTACGTTAGGATCAGTTTTGGGATTTTTTCCCCAAATTAGGCCACCTTTTAAAACTAATTCCGAAAATAGACCACTCGCAGTTGAGAACTGCGCCTATTCGACTGTGGGGGCCTCTGTTGGAACTGCGGCATCTTCAAAAATGTGTTTTTTTTAAGGCCGCAGTTCCAACAGTGGGTAACTTCTATCCAGCTGGGCAGGTACATCTAATTTACTATACATTATTCTATTTAATAATGTCCATGTTGATTATATGTTTCTTTGAAATTGCATATAGAAGCATGTGAATCGAAGATTATGGGGTTCTGTGAACACTTTGGCTTCCCTACAACCTTATGCTAACCCTAGGAGCCACATCCCTGGTAACTTTCTCGTTGCATATACGTTTCTTTTGGTATTTTCTATAATCCGGCTGATTTGTTTATTTGCTGAAAATAATTATAGTACCTAAAGCCTCTTCTGGGTCATTCATATGCCCGATTAGTTAGTTCTCCAATGCAATGTATAAATTTCTGGAGCAATTGTGTTGGCACAGTCATGTACATAAGGGTATTCAAATTTTCAATCAAAATATAAGGGGAGCTCTTTGGAGAAAATTGCAACCATTTAAGTGCAGTTGGAGGTAGGAAGCCATTTTCATTTGTCATCATAGATTAAATATGATATATAGTTCAATTGTGTATAGTTATTTCCCCTAGCTTGAATTTTACTATTTAAAAGTGGAAAATAAAAAAAGAGAACTTAGGAGATAGATGTGAGAACCCTGATGAGATTAATGTGGAGCAGGTGCCTTCCAAACAATTCTTTATGTTCAAGTTCAGAGAACAACAATTTTGGGTAAAAATGACATGTGATTAATGTCATTACATCGAACTAGATGTTTATGTATGCGTAGATGCAACAGTTGGTGTTAGTATTAGTAATGATGCCTTCTGTCTTATTACGTTCAGCTTTTTCCCATAATCTGCATTAGTGGGAACTTTGTCTGAACCTTTATATGGTTTGTTGATTGCTGGTTCTGGCGGTTACCCTTCTTTCCGTTTCTGGAGTCGACTGCTCAGTCATGTTACTTCCTTCCAGAAGATTTGCCTATAAAATGAATTTGAGTACTTTGGCGTAAATGAAGCCAAACTTGTGATAGAAAAGTATTCATTGGATGTTCCATTGATTTCCTGTTACAAATGTAACCAGCAAACCTCATTCATATTTTACTGCATCACTGTAAGTATTTGAACCCATCCAGCAAGAAGATTGATTTACTTAACACTTGGAAGAGAGAGAGAGGGGGGTGGGGGGTGTTAGGGGTGCAGGGTGATGGGGGATCTCAGATTTCCATTTACATAGCATTTGTTGTTGATACCCTTAGAACCGATGCTCCTATTTTTATGATATTGAAACAACTCACAGTCCTATGTATGACGTGATCAGGACACTTTCCTTCTGTAAATAGTGTGCATTGTACAATATAATGTTTTTGTCTTTTATTATGGATTAAAAAACAGGAGGTCCATTTGATGCTCCATTAATTTCCAGTATGTTGAAGTGTCTGTAATTTGTTTCAGCTATTTTTCATTTTTCTTCCTATAAATGTTTTAGTAGTGATGTGTCCTTTCCTTTTTATAGCTCCAAACGAGCATAATGGTTACATTTATGCAAAAAATCATGGTGGATTTGATCAGATTAGACCTTCGGTAAGCTTCTTTTAGCTTAGGGTATTCTCTCTAAAATTTCTCATTAAAACTTTATAGTTTATGTACTCTTCCTAAAAAAGTTTATAATATAATATGTGTTTTCATTTTTTTAGATCTGTGATCTTGTCACAATTTCCAGGCTTTTAAATGCTACCCTTGTTGTCCCAGAACTTCAACAAAGTCCTTGCTCAAAAGGAATCAGCAATCAGGTTTTGTTTGTCTTAAGTCTTAACTATTATGATACAGTTCAATTTCTTTTTCCTGGATGCTAAGGTCATTCATTTTACCCTCTCTTTGAGAGTCCCAAGTTCAAGAATTTCTCATATCTTTATAACGAAGTTCAGTTCATAGCTGCACTTTCAAATGATGAATTGATCAGTAAGTAAAAATTTGTTAAATAGAGGTTGTAGTTCTCAACTACAACATAAAGTTAACAGAGGCCACAGTTGGGAACTGCGGTATCTGTTATAAAATTTTTCTTTTTTCTTTCTATATATATATATATATGCAAGGTTGTAAACGGCATCAGGCGGTGGCGGTTCGGCCAAGGACCGCCTACCGCCTAGGACGCCTAGGCGGTGCCTAGGCGGCGCCTAGGCGTTTTGTTTTTATTTTTTAAATATTAATATATTAACTTTTTAAAAGTTACATTTCTCTATTTTTGCTTATAGTCTAAATCTTTTTGTGAAGTTGGAACTTTGGTGCTTGTAGTTTAAATCATTTTTGTGAACTCTTTAATCTTTATCCTAATATGATTAAATGATTCTTAATCTTGACAATGGAGGTTGCAGGGATAAAACAAACAATTTATTGGAGTTATTGCGATCAAGGACAACTAATCTTCCTGAAGAAAATGGCCAGGCCATGGGATTAAATGCATCACAATTCACAAGTGATGCTAGGCCAGAATGATTTTAGAAGTTTAATAACGATTATGGTGTAAACTTTAGATTCATAATGACATAAACAATAATTAGTCATATAAAATTTCAAATATAACGTGAACTAGTACCACCTTAATGTAAAGATGAAGAGGCTTTTTACTGTTGAAGATGAAGTGACTATTTTAAAGAATTTGAAAAAAAAAAATTACAAAAAAATCTGTCAGCCGCCTGATCCGCCTCGGCCGCCTAGGCGCCGCCTGGTCCGCCTCGGCCGCCTAGGCACCGCCATATCGACGCCTTGTACGTCTAACTGCCATCTCAACGCCTAGAGTACCGCTTATTGCATATGCGGTTCGTTCTCCTCTTTTTGAGCGCCTAGGCACCGCCTAGGCGTCCGAGGCGGACGCCATTTAGAACACTGTATATATGTATGTATGTATGTATGTATGTATGTAACTGAAGCCGCAGTTCACAACTGCGGCATCTGTTATAATTAAGCCACAGTTGGGAACTGGTGCCTCTATTTAACACATTTTTAATTGGAAAAATATGTCCAAGTCTCAAAGTCACTTTATGCTAAATGATGTAGTTCTTCATCTTCTATTTTGCCAAGATAAATTGCTCACTGAAAATCAAAATCTGGTTTATGTTGTGCATAAGTTGTGCTGCTTCAAACCTGGAAGCTCTCTGATGAGGGATAGGATAACCCAAGTTTATTTTCATGAATTCCTTTTATTTCATTTCTGATAGTGCATATAATTGGGCATAAATAAGATCTTTGTTTGAAATTATAACTTTTTCTAAATTAATTAGAAAATCATGCTCAATTTCAAAATATTCAGAGAATTATCTCATTATTCCAATCTACAAATATTTTCAGTCATAACATGAAAGAAACTAATATATACATGCTATATTTAGCAGGTAGTAACTCATTTCGGTGACTGGGCAAATTTGAGAGTGATCGTCGTGCCAGGAAGATAGTTGCACCTTGACCACATGTGTATATAATTGAGCATACAGTTCTGTTTTGTTGTTAATTGATTTTGAATTTATTTGAAGATATATTATATTGTGAACAGATTTGTTCACCAATCAGGAAAAAATATTGTGTGCTAAATGTGATTTCCATTTGTTATGTTTCTAGAGTATATAGTCATCTTTGAATTAACTATTAATTAACTGAAATTAATTGCATAGATTTTTTTCCTATTCAAGTAATTGCATTCATTAACTGGTTATTTTGTTTGTACCAATGTTTAGTGGGTGACTTGATGATCCTTTCTCTTGACCTTGTTTTGATGTGTATTTCCCAAAATACATGTGCTGAAAAAACATGCTGTAGTCATATTTTCATTTTACATATACCTACCAAAAATTTTATAGAAAATATGTAATCTTGGTTTTCGGTTTTGATTTTCTTATGTATTTAAATTGTATTGATATTGAATTATTGAAAGGGAAAAAAGTGGTTAAGAGTGGTGACCTAGGTAGAGAAAATTATATACACCTTGACCACATGTGTATATAATTGAGCATACAGTTCTGTTTTGTTGTTAATTGATTTTGAATTTATTTGAAGATATATTATATTGTGAACAGATTTGTTCACCAATCAGGAAAAAATATTGTGTGCTAAATGTGATTTCCATTTGTTATGTTTCTAGAGTATATAGTCATCTTTGAATTAACTATTAATTAACTGAAATTAATTGCATAGATTTTTTTCCTATTCAAGTAATTGCATTCATTAACTGGTTATTTTGTTTGTACCAATGTTTAGTGGGTGACTTGATGATCCTTTCTCTTGACCTTGTTTTGATGTGTATTTCCCAAAATACATGTGCTGAAAAAACATGTTGTAGTCATATTTTCATTTTACATATACCTACCAAAAATTTTATAGAAAATATGTAATCTTGGTTTTCGGTTTTGATTTTCTTATGTATTTTAAATTGTATTGATATTGAATTATTGAAAGGGAAAAAAGTGGTTAAGAGTGGTGACCTAGGTAGAGAAAATGATGTAAGCAAAAAAAATGTTGTTGGGTGATGGTGGTGGAGGGGAAGAGGTGTTCAGTCGTTCTGATGTTGATGGTAGAGATTATATGATGACGAGGAGGTTTTAGGGTGATGGTAGCCACGGGGAGAGGTTTAAAGGGAAGTGTGACGGTGACTAGCATAGAGGAGGTTATGGGGTCAAGGTGAGACAGGAGAGAAGTATTGTCATTTGGATCATATTATTGCAAATCAAGATGAGGAGTTGTTTACAGTTAGTAACATGTATCGACCTGAATAAATTATACTTGCAATACTCTCTTTTATGATGCATGTATAATAGATTTAAAAGTCAGTTTAGAATGACATTATTGAGTTATATGTCCTTTCTCTTTAAAACATGGTAGAAAATAAACTTGTTAAGAGAAATTTTGACATAGATAGATTTGGTTGGGAGAAAAACGAGTTCAGTACTCTATTTGAAATTCAGCCTCTTATATCTACTTAGTTTAAAAAACTGTAACTAACAAGGATAGAAAGGTAGATAAAATTTTAATATAGATATGAATATGGATTTTAAAGTATCACAAGAAGGAAAGAGTCATGATAGTGATAAGAAATATAACTTTCTTTTTGCGAATTTGGTTATTTCTCAATAATACAGATTTATATATGCATCATGTAAATGTAATTATATTTATATTAGTATAAACAGAACTGTAGAAATTTGAAACTTGTTCTTATTTTACAAATTAAAATTTTTATTTGTAGATAAGATATCAAATTTGAATTTGAATGAACTAAATAGTTTCACTGTTAAGAATAGTTCAAAAATTTTCAGATAAATATTGATTGAATGTTTTTTCAACCAATAAAATATTTGTTTTACTAATTTCAACAATTTTTTTTCTTGCCAACTTACTCTCCTATAAAAGCAACATATGGGGCTAGGGTTTGAAAGCACAGAACCATAATCTTCTTTATCTTATTTGTTTGGATGCACCTTGGAACATCAAGAGAGAAAAAGAACGACCGCTATTAATGGGTGACTAACTCTTCGCTAATGATGCTACTTTTTTTCTTTATCTAAATTTATTTTGTCAAAGTGTTAATTCCATTAGGTATCATTAGATAACCCTCCCCACTAATCGAACAAAGATCAAATAAAACATCATTGTGGTTTTATGTGTATTTGATATAATAAAAAAACCCGAGCTAATTGTTTGTGGCACTGTAAGTTCAGTAAAAACTCACATCTTTTCAATATTTGTTCTTCTTGTAAAGTGAAATTCATTGCAATTAGTAATTGTGGCACTGTAGTTCATTGTAATTAGTATTTGATATATTGTTTCTGATGCGTATTTCTTCAATTCAGAAAAGACCTTATGATCACACACTACAATTTCGTTAAAGTGGTAATTCCATTAGGTATCATTAGAGAATCATCCACACTATCAAAAACAAAGATCAACAAAAACATCATTATGGTTTTACATGTATTTGATAAGACTACTGTATAAAATATTTGCAAAAATAGTACTCTAGTTAATAAATGTGCTCTGAGGATTAGCCCTAAAACAAGTTAATAAAAACTTCATAGAAGAAGGAAAAAAGTTTTGCACCAAATAGTTTACTCTTGTTTAAAGTTTGATTTTTTTAATAACCCATCTCTCAATTTGATTATAATTATTATTGTGTTTTTGCCAACTTTTATTCATCATTAAATTGTTTCTGAAATTTTGGATTATTTATAGTATATTAAGATATTGTAATTAGATTATTGATCCTTTATTCATATGATTTCTGTAGATTGTCTATATCATCATGCTAAAACTAAAACTTCAACTAATGACTTATTAATAAATTTTATTTTATAAAAACTAACTTATTAATAATTATATTTTTTGAAGATTGTCTATATCAATGGACAATTCCCACTATGAATATTACTTTATCAATTCCTTTTAAGAAAATCAATAGTTGTGGACTATTAAAGTTTTGGTTATGAAACATTATGGTGTGAAAGAATAAAAAAATAGTAAAGGCACAAGAAAAATATCAAAAGTGGCACTTATGGATGATGGGGTAAGTTACTTTAAATATTGTTAAAAATATTCATACATATACATACATAAATAATTATTACTACTAAATTTTCATATTTTGTAGGGAACTAGAATACTGGCGATAATGTTTAATGAAGCGGTGGAAGCATTCCAACATACAATTGATGAGCATAAAACTTACTTAATTTCTAATGGAATACCTGAAAAATGTCAACTAAAGATATGACCCAATGCACGATAAATTTGACATCATTTTGAAGTTGGGAAGTGTTGTAGATGAAGTTGAGAAATATCTCATCATTGATAAGGATAGGTACAAATTTGTAACTGTAAATGAATTTCAAAGTACATCTTCTACTGGCTTCAAATGTAAAAAATTATGTTACTCATTTTTATTATATATATCAAATTGGCTATTACTGATACTTGATATCAAATACTAATTATATGAACTACAGATCTTTGTTTAACAGTAATTAATGCAGGAGATGTAGATAAGGTAGACTCAAAAATTGGTAATGAAGTAGAGAAGCGAAATATTACAGTTGTACTATTCAAGTAATATCGATTAATTAAATTGTATAATAATTTACGAAATTGCTTTGGAATTCATATGCTTTGTCTTAATTTAAGGCCAAAATCAATCTTACTTACATTATGGGAAGAACTAGCGATCAAGGAATGAAAAACTTTGAAAGAATTATCACCCAACATGCCAATTATTGCAATTATCTCTATAAAAACCTCAAACTTTGGAGGTAATTATATACAACAAAAAATAATAATGCTATTTATTATTTATTTCATTTATTTATTACTAATTTTTTAAACATGATTCTATCTCACATCAACAAACAACACTACAATATAGATAAATTCGAATTAACCAGAAGCAGATAAAATTCGAGAACGGTATAATTCATTTTGTATATTTAATTCTTTAATTGTTGCCTTTTGGAGTATCATTTACCACAATTTTTTTTTGTTTTAGGATAAATTGTAATGAAATTTTATTAAAAAGTAATTCCTTGCAAATAGACAAAAGAAAAGTAATGGATGTGGAAGAAGTGAAACTAACTGACATTCTCCATTGTGCATACGAGGATTCTTCTGATGTATTATAAATAATAAAATTATTTTTAAATATTTTGTTCAATTCTCTCTGTGTCTAGAAATATTTTGATGACTTTAAATTTTATTTAATATTTTAAGGAAAATTACTACTATTGCAAGGTTTGGATAAAAAATGTCAAAAGACGTTAGAGATCCATGGTACATTGCATGCAAAGCCTGTTCAACAAAAGTCAATATTGAAAATGATGAAGTATATTGTCGGAAATGTAAAAAAAAATGTTGAATATGAGCCAAGGTATACAAAAAACCATATTGTTTGTTTTCCATTTTTCCATTCTTCAATAAAATAAAATAAATAAATAAAAACAAACTAAGAATAAATTGTTTCAGATATGTATTCAAAATAACAATAAAAGATACAAGTGCAGATGCAAAATTGATTTTATTTGATGAGGAAACAAGATACATCATCGGTTGTTCCGCAAAGTCCTGGAACATATTAAGAATAAGGTATAATATGTTATTCCCATAGAATTAAAAATGATTAAGAGCTAATTATTTAATTCTATATGCAGGAAAAAATACATTGAAGAATTTGATAGAAGGACCAAGAAATGCATTGGAGATGAGTATACTTTTTATTTTATCAAATTACAAGATGTCACGTATGGAAGAACAACTACAAAAACATTGACTGGATGCACAATAAAAAAGGATGAACAATAAGTTACGAGCAGTTTTAAGTTCAAGAAAGTTAAAGTCGAAAGTGACAATAATCTTATAAAAAATTTGATGATATAAGTTTAGGGTTTACTAATTTGCTCTTTTTAATATATTTTTTTAAATATCAGTTTTAAGTTCAAGAAAATTAAAGTCGAAAATGATGATCATTTTTATGAAAAATACAATGATTATATCTTTATGTTCTAAATGAAAATATTATTTACATGTTATTTTGTTTACTCATGATAATATTGAGTTTTTTGTTTTAAAATTTTCAGTATTTTGTTTACATAATTAATATATATTGATTATACTATATATTCATTTCAGTTCTTAATAAAATTTATTCTATGATTCATTTTCTCAACAACATAAAATATTGTTAAAATATTCAACATTCATGTATACCAAGCCACGTGCACTTGGTGCACGGTAAATTTCAACTAGTGTGTGTGTGTGTGTGTATATATATATATATATATAGAGAGAGAGAGAGAGAGAGAGAATAAAACAAATAAATAAATGAGTTGTTTTGGGGGATTTGAATTTGAGTTTTGGGGAAAACTTTTGGAGGAAAAATGTGTTTTGTGAGGTTAGATCTGGGCCTTTGATTTTAGGAGGATTGAAGGAGAGCCACTTGATAGCTTTCTTTGTGTTTTATTATATAGATAAATAAAGGAGTTGTTTTAGAGATTTGAATTTGAGTTTTGTGGATAACTTTGTAAGAAAAATGTGTTTTGTGATGTTAGATATGGGTCTTTGATTTTGAGGGAATTGAATGAGAGCCACTTGATTGCTTTATTTGTATTTTATTATATAGATGATTAAAAATCAAAAAATATATATAATATTCGCTGCCTTCCTTTCTTTCACTCTCTAACCCTCAAATTTATTTCTCTCTCCTCTTGTCCCTCTCTCTTTCTCTCTCTACAATTGTTTTCCTTCGAAGCAAATTTTTATACCCATCCTTATTCATCTCCTCTGTCTTCCCTCAATGATTCAATGGGAGCTCTCTCTCTCTCTCTTTCTTTCTCTCTCTCTCTCTCTCTCTCTATATATATATATATATAATTTTTTTTCTTTTTTAAATTTTTTGTTTTTCTTTTTTTGTACTTTTGCTTGATTATTTTTATTATTATAATTTGAGAGCATTGATGCAATCATACCGTTTCTATAATATTAACCAATTGCTATTAACCCACTTTTCCAATATAACGATTTCTTCTTTCAAATTGATTGTGTTTTGGGTTAAACATAGCAGTTTTGATGTGCTTGTGGTATAATAGAATTGCCTTCAAAATTTTTTTAAAAACTGATCTTTTTTATTATTCCTCAATCAAGATTGAAACTTTTTTCATGGGTTTTGTTTATTTCTGTGTTTTGTGATTATGTTGAATTTTAGGGGGGTTGAGATTTGGGCACTTTTTTTTTTTTTTTTTATAAACTAACCATAGGTTGTATCAAGTTTGTTTCAATATAAAGGGGGAAGAACCACTTGCAAAATATACCCTAAAGTTGGTTGTATTAGTTTTCTTTTATGAATTGATTTTCGAATCTTTCTTATGGAGTCACGGGTAGTATTAGAATTCTAGTAGATAATAATATACTCAAATTGGAAATAGATCTTGTTCGCGAAGCTTTTTTATCCTCCTGTATTATTCTCTGTTATAATAAATTAATTATGTTAATATTAGTTGGTTTAAATTTCTTTTCTTTAAAGTATGCTAATTGTGATCATTTATCTTTTGCAGCTAATTGAATCTTTTCATGATAACTGTGTATATTGTTGGTAAATGGAGATGAATTGCAGTTGGTGCTTTCGGACCGCCCTAGTTGAATATCTTGTTTTCTATAGATGATATTAGTTGTAGTTGGCACTTGAAGGTTGGATTAGAAGCATGTCTATAATGTTCTTGGTGATGCCCAATCACTCATGCAATGAGAGTACAACTTTCCTCAATTTAGTACTTTCCTCTCATCTGACTACGTCCAAGTTAGTAAAAGACACTGCATAGCTGGTGTGGAGGTTCATGTTAGAAGTTTGTTCGTCGACCAGTGAAAGGAAGCAGAAGTAGTGTTCTACAAATCCAACAATGGAGAAGTTAGTTAATTGTGGTAATTTAAACCTCTGATATCTGGAATTTGTGTAGGTCAGGCTAATTGTTGTCTTTGTTGGAAACTGTTATGTAGGTATAGACTTGTAAAGGAAATTGGAGACGGAACATGCGGGAATGTCTATAGGGCAGTAAATGTGGAAACAAATGAGATAGTAAGTATTTGCTACTTAGAAGACAGGGTTTTGTGTAATATCTGGTTTATGCTTGGCTTCTTTTCGCTGGTTTCATAGGCGTAATAGATTTGTTAATTTCTTATAATCTTAATTTAATTTCTTGTGACCAATTATTTGAGTGCTTACTTAGTTACTTTATTTAATAAGAAACTGGCATAGTAAATCATGTTGTGACCACTCTTCTTTAGAAAAAACTGGTTATTGATTAGTATTTGTACTGATATCAGGTTGCTGTCAAGAAAATGAAGAGAAAGTTCTACTATTGGGAAGAGTGTGTGAATCTAAGAGAAGTTAAGGTATGCTACTCTGTTTCTTCATTTTTGTGTCCCTTGATTTATCTGTTTATTAACTTTATTTAACTCTTTTTTTCATGTGAGAAAGTCTAATGAACCTCTTTTTGCAGTCTCTTCGTAAATTAAACCATCTAAATATTGTCAAGTTGAAGGAGATTGTTAGCGAGAACCATGAGCTTTTCTTCATTTTCGAGCACATGGTGAGGGCATTGATGTCCTACTCTTATCTATATTTCATATATAGCAATCTTAATATGGTAATTTTGGTTGGTGCTAAACAGAAATAATAAGATCTATTTGGCATGCATTAATAATTTTTAAAATCTATGAGCTTGACCAAGAATGACAACAAATATTTGACCCCATCTCTTTTGCTTTGGCTTATTCTATAGGCTCTGCTGTTTGTGTCATCTACTTAGCTATGCTGTCTTTAAAGATCGTTGTATATATGGGCTTTCTTCATATTACTTGAATTCATCTATTTTATAGAGCAAGCAGTATGATATATTGATATTATAACCAATAACCCGTGATTGGGGTTTGTCTTGTCTGGTTCAAGAGTATTTATGGCCAATTTCCTTTTAATCATATCCTCTAGTAAGTCATGATGTGGCGTATAGAAAGTGCTCTGTGGTGTCCACCTAAAAGGTTGGAAGAAATATTCTATATACAATTGAAGAATTGATTGGAACTAATGAGCACAACGACTGATATTTTCACAATTGATTAAGTACAGTGTTCATAATTTGACAAAATTTTCGTGAGACTTGGAGCATTTTGGTAATGTAATACTACAAACTGAATATTGGAAAATTCTTGATTTCCTTGTAAAATTAGTATAGTTGTAATTCAGCTGCGCTTGACACTTTTTAGAAATTTATCTGCAGTTATTGGCAAAGAAATTCTAACATTCGCAATTTTGATACGGTACTACAAATCAAAATCTTTAGAGGGAAGAGAATATTCCCTTTATTTTCAAGTTAGCTCGACTATTTCATTTGAGTTTAGTTTTATAATTTCTATGTATCAACAATAACCACACCACACAACCATTGTTAATCTGCTTTTGTCTATGAAAAACTGAAATTGATAGTTCATCTGAGTATGCCTAAAGGCTTTCTGAGCTTTGGTTGCTTTTGGGGGTTCATATTTTCAGGAATATAATCTATATCAGCTAATGAGAGACGGCCGAGATGCTTTTTCAGAGATAGAGATAAGGAACTTTATGTCTCAGGTTTTGCAAGGACTCGCCTATATGCATAAAAATGGATATTTTCATCGGGACATGAAGCCAGGTTGTTGCTCAAAGCCTCAAACTTTAAAATTATTATTCTTATTTTGTATGTTTTCGTTTATTAATAATCTTACCATGTTCTTACATGTAAAATTCTCGTGGTCATTTAGAAAATTTGCTGGTGACGAATGATACAATTAAAATTGCCGACTTTGGATTAGCAAGAAAAGTAATGTCAAAGCCTCCTTACACTGACTATGTTTCTACAAGATGGTGAGTTAAAGCTGCCACTAATGTTCTTTCTATAGTTGTGGTAGATTATTTGTTTATTTGTTTATAAATAAATTGATAATTTTTAAACAAGGTATCGAGCTCCAGAGGTGTTACTGCATTCTTCATCCTACACACCTGCAATTGGTATGCTATATCACTCCTTTTATTTCGTTAATTTGTACTAATCTCCAAATTATTCAAGTGATAATTTTTATTTCTTTCGTTTCTGCCAAAAAAAAACTGACATCAGTACATACACTCTGGATTTTTCAAGTTATTTATGGGTTGACACTGTAAAATCTAATTAATAGGAGAATGTAACTTTTCAATTCTCACCATACAAATATTTGTATGCTCAAGATATTCATCATAATGACAAAGATAGTAAAGGGCTCATATTCTATGATTCTGTTATGATGATGGATGGGTATACTTTATCACAGAATAGTATACTACTTTTCATGAAGGTACCCCTAACCATTTGACCATTTTACAGACATGTGGGCTGTTGGTGCAATTCTAGCTGAGCTTTTCACACTGTCTCCACTTTTTCCCGGAGAAAGGTAGAAATCTAAATCTATCATTTTTCTGCTCAGTGTTTTCACATGTTTAGCATGCTAATGTAATAAAGATAATTTATGTATTGTTTTAGCATTGTAGTTCTTCTGTTTGTTCATTTTGATTGTGTGCACGTGTGAACAGACCATCTTTACCTGATTTTTTTAACCGTGTTTCACTGTGTGGCTAATAACACTGACTTACTATTATTATTTCAGTGAAACGGATCAAATTTACAAAATATGCACTGTTTTGGGAAACCCTGATTACAGTATTTGGCCAGAAGGAATGGATCTTTCTCGATCACTCAACTTACGATTCTTTCAGGTAGAAATGCAGATTTACTTGCAGTATTATTGATTCCTCATTCTGTTTGCCTTACTCTCTGTACTTCTGATCAGATCCCACCTGCCAATCTTTCGGATATCATCCCTTCTGCTAATTTGGAGGCAATTGATTTGATACTGGTATGTTGTGTGTTAGAAATCATGTTTACTGTTGACTTCTCATTTCCATACCTCTTCATTAATGCTATTGAAATCATATTTAATCATGGTTTCCTATAACTAGAAATTGTGCTCGTGGGACCCACTGAAGAGACCAACAGCAGAACAAGCACTACAACATCCCTTTTTTCATGTAAGAATTTTTGTGTTTTTAGTTTATCGGCTTCTTTATTGGTATAAACTCTAACCATCTAGAACACTGGTTTCAGGTTGGCACATGGGTCCCATTTCCTCTCCAGGATCCCTTTGCTTCAAAGAAAAATCATAGAAGTTATTCTTTGTTAACAACTTAGTTTGTAGATCATGGTCCAACTTAATGGTATCTTGACTTTTCCCAGATGTCAAGCCAAAACTTGAACTGAACTTGTGGGATTTCGGGACTGAATCTGATGATTGCTTTCTTGGTTTGACACTGGCAGTTAAGCCTAGTGTTTCTGGTTATGGTAATATTCTTTCTTCTCTGTTTGAAAAGTTTATAATGTCTGTGATCCGTAACTTTAAATATGTTGTCATAGTTTACTCTTTTGTGGGCACCCAAAATATAAAAACCATGATTATAATTGGTTAACAGCAGTTCGGATAGGTGAACATAATCCAAAATACACCCCCCCCCCCCCCCCCCCCCCCCCCCCCCCCCCCCCCCCCGGAACCGACACACACACACCCCAAAAGGGAAACGTGGAATATATCCAAAATCTGTTTTTAATGCAATTTATCTTTATTTGCAGATACAACTAATCATTCAGCACAGAATTCTGGAAAGGTGGGTTGGCGGTGGAGTATATACACATGCCTTCTCATACATGCTTGAACACGTCTATCTGCATGCTATATGAACCTAGTTGTTTGATACATTTGTTGCAGGAAATGCTATTTTGCTCTGGGTACCACCATTTAGGGCCACCAGGTTACTTTTTATTCTTTCTCCTATGTTCCTTTTCGGTCGACAGATACTGTTATTTGTCTGCGTAGATAATTAAGTGATATAACTTTTGCTCTGAATCCAATTTTAAGGATCACCTTTTGCGTCTGATTTTTCTTGTGTTTTCCTCCCACCTTGTGTTTTCCTCCCACCAACGGAGCATAAATGACCAAAATAATATTTAATTGATTTGATCTTTTTTTACCACTGTTCTAAAAATCGGTCTAGGCGGCCGCCTAGGTGCTAGGCGGTCCCCAGGCGACTCACCTAGGCCCTAGGCATTTAAAAAAATCGGTTTGGCCTATTGGGCAAGTTTAGGCGGGTGCAGACGGGTCTGGGCGGGTCTGAGCGACCTAGGTGGATCTGGGCGGCCCATCCCGGATCATAAAATAGAGCTTAACCCGATCTGACCCAAGCCGGACCCGTTTAAAAATAATTTTCGGGTGTAGGAGTTAGAGACTCAGTTCATATTAGTAGTAGTAGTAATAGTTCTTAGGTGGTATTTTTTACTTGTAGTAATAGGTGTAGTCTGATTGTTTGTTTTCATCTTGAGAATTTAGCGTTATTGTTCCAATATCAACTTATCATTGAAACGGGATGACAACAATCTTTCTTTATTCAAATATATATATACTTATATAGCTACTACATATTTAGATAATCATCTGATTAGGAAGAGATGACTTCTTTATTTTTCCCCCAAAATTATTTTCATAGAAGAATACACAACCCAACATTACAAATTGTAAGTTGGAATTCGCTGAAAACCACTAGCACAACACTGTTTACCTCTAAGATATTAAATCTACCGATGCTTTTGATTATGAAAAGATAAGTCAATCCATATTTCAAAAGAGATAGACTAGAATTAGTATAATAGTTTATTTTCTCGATACATGTAATTAAGCAATACCTTATCCTGACAAATCTTTGCTCTACCCAAATCTGTTATCAAAACCAACACATTGATGTAATTGTGTCTTTTAGACTATCTGAAGCTCATCTTGCAATAGCAAGGAGAAGAATCAAGAGTAAGAATGAGGAGCAATAAAGAGCATGATAATGCATGATGGAACAACAAAATAAAATCAAAAGATAAATTGGGGCAAAAATAAACTAAACTAAAATATATAAATAAATAAATAAAAAATGCCTAGCGCCTAGCCACCTAGGCCCCGCTTACAAGGACTAAGCGCTAGGCTCCCATCGCCGTCCGACTACTGCCTAGTGACTTTTATAACACTGTTTTTTACATAGATAAAAGTTATCGTCATTGTGGGGCCTGGATCCTTAAATCCATGTACCACATCACAATCCAAACAATATGTCACGTTAGCCATGTGTGATTTCCATCAGATATCCAATAGTTAGTATTGGGAGAGAAATTGTGATGTCTGGTAATTGCCATGTTGTAATGTGGCCATATATGTGCGCATTATTATGACTGATAGAATCATGGATATCCTATATTTCAGTTATGCATAAATCAATCCATATGGCATCCAATTATATAGTTTAATCTACATGACCACATAAGAGATTTTTAGTCCATATAAAAGTAGAAATAGTCCGATTGTACTGAAATACAATAAGCTCCATAGACTGCAAAATAGTAAGTGTTTACTAATAATTGAAATTTGTTGGTTGTGAGCTCAAAAAGTTTTGGATAAATGTCTACTTATCATCCAAAGTTGCTGATATATGAAGAGTAAGTGTCAGGTATCTGATAAGGGTACTGATCTAGTAGAAATTTCCATGCTGTGTAGAATGGTTGTGTTTATTTTGTTTTTTCACCACATTCTTAAAGTACGCTATATTTTCTTTTAAGAGGAATTTTCATGAATTCAACTGATTTAAACAGTTTATATTTTCCTATATTTGCACACTCTGAAACTCATCTGTTCCCAGTCTTTTGGCCTCTACTACCTAACAACCGTGATACAAATGATGTCCCAGTTATGAGTTCCATTTCGTCTCCCTATTCTATGAACAGGTAACTTCTTTGCATGACATGAATCCATTGATGGATACAATTAACTTTTTTATTCTAGTTTAATCAGATGTGTTTTTATCTGTAGTCAAGCATCCGGACAAGCTGGAGGGGTTCCTGAAACATCTGGATTCAGCATCCCAACTCTGCAGCCAAATTTATTTGATGGCTATTTATTCGGACAGATGATGAGTCTTTCCTCACCGATTCAGCAGGGAAATTTCTTTCAGTGAAATTGCATGTTTATACACAGGAGAAGAGAATTAATGTAGCACCTTATTCTTCCTCACATAAGTATCACACAACGATTCGACATTTTGGGTAGCAGAATAAGTGCTGATAATCCATTGAGAAATTGTAAATTTATAGCTCCATTTATTTTTCTTTTTGATTTACCCTTTTTCATTTTTGTATCGCAACAGTATATACACTCTGCATTCATTTTTAATGACCAACCGAAGCAAAGTTTATAAGTTATTGCATGATCACTCCCAGAGGCTCTTTTATGCTGTTGTTTTTGTCTGCCATCTGTAAAACTAGAAGTGGACTGAAGGATTTCGACTAAAGCATGCTAAGGTTGGATGAGAGAGCAATCACCAACGTCGGAAGTTTTCTTACATTTACATATTTGGGGATTGTTTGGTACCACCGTAAATGGTTGGATGTAAGTGGTCAAAAGTTATCTTACAAGTAGCAATCAACTTGCAAGACTATTTTCAAGTTGTGTAAGTTTCAAGTTGTAGGATCAAAGCAATTTTCTTTACCTTTTTTAAGCACTAGGGGAGATTAAATTTTTTTGCTTTTTAATAAAATAGTTACAACTTCAAAGAAAATTACATGTTGGTCACAACTACGTTCATCGATTCAAAAATTTCGATTGAGATGAAGCAATCAGACACCTATAAAGAGGTGAATAACATCATCACAGAATAATTCTAGTTCTCGTAATAATTGAAGTAAATTTTACTTTGAACACCATATGACGAAGAAAATAGTTTTACTGAAAAAAGAAAATAAAAGAATATGATAAGCACTCCAACTGTCCATATTTGGTCTCCTCAAGAGAAAATGTGAATTTTTTCCCAAACTGTCTCACTTTTTGAAAGTATTTTCCAAATATACTTTTTTTAAAAATTCCCAAAATGTCCTACTCGCTTTCCGAAAAAGTGAGTTTGGGTAAAACCCCATTGCTTTTTCACAAAGCGAGTGTGAGGCTTGGTTTTCAGAAAGCCTAGACTCGCTTTCTGAAAAAGCGATGGGGTTTAACCCACACGCTTTTTCGGAAAGCGAGTGTCGATTGAGGCTTTTTAAGCTTCAGATCTCAATTTGGATCTCACTTTCTCTCCGTTCTTATTCTTGCTTATCTCCCTTATTACTCTCTCCTTAACTCCGAAACCTAAAATCCTAGCTTCCCAAAATTGACCTCCTACCCACAAAATCTCCTCTAAATCTAAATATATTCACTTAATCTTTCCCAACCCTATCACCTTCCACTCTCAAAACCCTAAAGCCATCTTCCGAAAGATCCATATTTTGGAATTTTGATAAACTTGAAGAGAATAGCAACTTCAACTCTTTTACCCAAATATCTACGGCTTCATCCTTCCGAATAAGTTGTGAAGGTATGATGCATATTGGCCTATTATTTTGTACATTTTTATAGATTTTGTTTGTGGGTAGATAATAACTCGTATATTCGTATAAATATACGTAGGTATGGATTACGATATTCTTATTTGGTTATACTTTGGTGGTGAAATAATTCGTGATCCAAAGATAGGTTGTTATTATAGTGCCGTTGATCCTGAAATAGTTTGGGCACCTCGTACCATTACATTGGCAGAATTAGTTGAGAAAATTTATGAAGTTACTGATTGGGATAGGGATCAATGGAATGTGAAAATTTTAGCTCGATACACAGCAGGAAAAGATGATGGTCAGTATTTTATGACAGTGCCCGTATCTACTGATAATGCTATGAAGTCAATGATTGCTAGGACACTTGATCCCAATTGTACTTGATTTGTATTAGAGTTATATATCCAGCAAATCCAAATTATGAATGCTCAGCCACATGATAATCCTAGTTCAAGCTTCGTACGAGAAGTACCGACATAGCAGATGAGGTCTAATCGCGTTCAAACTTCACAAGCAACCCCACTGTCCCCACAAGAAGACACCTTCACAAATACAACAAATCCGGATTCTACAGATGTTGAGTTATCACGTCAACCTAGTCTGGTTCATGACTATGTTCCAAATGACACTTCATTTGAATTATTTGAAAATGCTACCATTAACAACGACCTATTAGACGATAAAGAAGAAGAGGAAGAAACAGACGATGAAGTTGATGAGCGTGTAGAAAATGATGATGGGGACGAAGATAATGAATATGAAAATGTAAATCCTACGAACAGCAGTTCTAATGAAGTGAGATCTACTGATAGCTATGCCAATGTTAACGCTCATCAAACTAATCGAATATAAACAATTATTCACTTACATTAGTACGCTCGGTACCACCACGACGACGACCACGTCCACCGCGAGGAGGTGGGCCAAAAGAAGTACGTGGTCCATCACCGCGAGGAGGTCTACTACTCGATCCTTCCTCCCCATTCCCCATCGTGCGTGCCATTTAAAATAAAAGAGAGTACACTACAACTTAAAACAATTGTTATTAACTCTACCAACATATATAACCTACATATATCCACATATATATCCAATTTTTACACTATATACCTACATATACTAAAATTGAAATATACTATATACCTACATAAATAAAAACTCAACTTAATGCTACAAATTTTTGCTACTTGTTACAAATTTTTGCTACAAATTGGAATATACTATATACCTACATATATATCCAATTTTTGCTACAAAATTAACACAACATTAAAAAAGCAAGATTTTGAGAAATATACCGTTAAAGTAGGTGATTGAATAGGTAGATAGTGAATAGGATGTCCAAGAAGCAACTTCAACCACAATATTTATCCCCAAATTCGAAAATCAACAAAATCTTTGATATTGGGGTTTAGGGTTTTTGGGGTTAAATGAGGATGAGATTTGTAGATGAGAGAGGTGGAAAATCGAAACGATATAAGAGAAGCGAGGATTTTTTGGGTTAATCGACCAAATATTGGGTAAATCGACCAAAATGAGATAGAGAGATATTAGGGTTTCGTATGCAGAAGAGGTACAGAAGATAGAGAGTTGAAAGAAAATGGGGGTCGTGAATCAGATTTGAAGCTTAAAAAGCCTCAATCGCACTCGCTTTACGAAAAAGCGAGTGTGGGTTAAACCCCATCGCTTTTTCAGAAAGCGAGTCTAGGCTTTCTGAAAACCAAAGCCTCACACTCGCTTTCTGAAAAAGCGATGGGGTTTTACCCAAACTCGCTTTTTCGGAAAGCGAGTAGGGCATTTTGGGAATTTTAAAAAAAAGTAGGGCGGTTTGGGAAAAACTTTCAAAAAGTGGGACAGTTTGGGAAAAAATTCGAAGAGCAGTAGTATTGTTTTGGATGAAAGTTTAAAATGTTCTGCACAAAATCTTATACAGTGGCTAATATCACACATTTTATTTTTTCCCTTGTATTTTAATAGACTGACTTTTATGCAATAGAGGCTACAACACTTACCAGATTTTTTTTGGATTAAATTTATATAGAGTTGTGTTCGGTTGTGCACTCGCCTAGTGCACACAGCCGTGTGAACTCGTCTTCAGCCGTCCGATCGGTCAACTGATCATGATCACCATCTAACGGTTACTACAACACCTCGCTCATCTCATATGGGTAGAGGGTTATTTGCGTCTTTTCCTAACCCCGCTCATCCCCAAATCAACTCACGCTCTCATCCATTCTCACACTCTCATCCTTTCGTTCCTCTCTGGTCGCCTTCAAATTTGGCGCCAATTCGAAAACCCTAGCTCCAAAGAATCCCCAAATCGAAACCCCTCACCTCATCGACTCTCTCGATCTCTAAGCCCCCGACGATTCTCCTCTCCAAATCCTTCAATTCGGGACCTCTTCAAATCTCTCCCTCTCTAATCTCCCGACGAATCACTTCTCAAAATCCACCAATTTTTGGAAATCGAAGAAACCCTAGCTCCGAATCCATTGCTTCCCCTTCACCGCTACTGGAATCGATCTCCACTTTTCCCTTTAGAAACCCGAGCTCCAGACGTTGCAATATCTCAGGTATTAAAATTTTTGGATCAATTTGAGTTCAATCGAAACCCTAATTTCTTCAAAGATCAGTCGGAAAAAAGGCTAAAATAAAAAGTTATAATCAAGAAAAATTATGATTTCATATCATAAGTTAAATAAATTTCGAGGTAATGAAAAAAAAAACGAAGGAAAAAAATAGTAGAAATGTGAAATCAGTTGAAATTGAGTTTTAAAAAAATTAATCAAGAAAAATCATGATTTCATATTTTAAGTTAAAAAAATTTAGAGATAAATGATTGAAATTAAGAAAAATTAAGGAAAGTACACATTCCATAAAATTTCATTGATAAGCTTTTGAGAAGTTATAATTACTTTACATGAACAATTTTCATATGTAGTTCCCTTTCCTCGTGACCATTTAAAGTTGATAGAATTGTGATGTTTAATGCGGCAGTAGCCACGGTAGAACCAAAAGAACGAGAGACTGATGTAGCAAATATCAAGCTGCTCCTTCAATACTTTAGTAATTCTGAGGAGCATCCTCAACAACGGACACTACGAGAAGTTCTAGTAATAGAGGGTTAGTAACTGAGCTCAAGGTAGAAAGAATGGTAGTGCCAAATCTTGCTTCTACGTCAGTTCAATTATATACCAATGAATTCATGGACTGGATAATCAAACGCCAGATTACTTGATTGCTAATTTCATAGCACGAGGGAAAAATTATAATGATTGTTTATAAGTAGAAATATACCTAGGATCTGTGCATTGAAATGCATTAAATGCCATAATAAGAAAATGAAGTAAACTAATGGAGTATATTAGCACTACTTTCTGCATACTCTAAAATATGGATTAAGAAAAAAGTTTTATCAACGGCCACAATTTTCCTCTAAAAGACTTCTTCAAATTGAAATTTGATGCATCTCATTCCCATATCATTTGAGAATGACATGACCAACCCTAATTATGCCCCATATTCCTATCATTCCCATATCATTCCTAGAATGTCATCGGGAATAAGATGCATCAAATTTCAATTTGAAGAAGTCATTTTTTCATGCCCTGCTTCCCAAAAGGAATACGGAATACGGTACGTGACTAAGCCCAGCGGATAGATTTCACCATCCATAAGCTGTACGGATCTTCTTGACTCATCATAACAGTAAATATAACAGTATACTCCAACCAGGCATGCAAAAACAATTATAACTCAACAGTATTTATTGCATCAATAATAAATGTTCCAACAAATACTAGATCCTAAACAAAATAATAATCCTGGGACAATAAGCCCAAATACAAGTCTCAATACAGTTCATGAAATAAAATAGTTCATCAAAACATTTTAAGCAAATTATAACAGTAAATGAATCCTCTCTCCTGTGATTCATTCTCTGTTTGATTCAGCTTTTCATTCTCTTTATTGATCTACAATTTGTTCTTGATCTCGTTTATTGTTTAAACCTATTTCATGGCTTATTTGTCTCTTATTGGATTCTTTTCTTCCTATTAGATACTACCCAGTTCACCCAAATCCATATTGTCCATATATAAACACCCTAATTGAACCCTAACCCTAATTACCAAACCCTAATATCTTATCTCTCTCTCACCCCAACCGTCGTCTACCCCAATCCCAACCCTCTCTCTCTCTCCTCTTGTTGTCGTTGTCTCTGTCTTCCGATGCCGGCGACACACCTCCCAACCACCCATCTCCCGATCCCTCTCCTCTTCCCGATCCCCCGCTGCACCCCCATGCGCCTGTCTTCGTTTGAACCGAGCACTGCAAACTAGACCCCCAACGCTATTTCCCCCCGCTGTCGTCGACTTCGCTATGGTCGACAACTCCAGAGTGCACCGTAGTCCCCTTATCAGGCCGTCGTCGTCGTGGTGGCTTGCTGCCGCCGTTTTTGTAGTTGGTTGCTGCTGTCCATTGTGTGTGTGTGTGCATACGTCTCGTGCACATGTTTCGGTGGTGTGGATTCTCGTCTCTTTGTTCGTTGTGTTCATTGTTCGGGATCCATTCCCGTTATTCTATTCTTCGTTTCCGTCGTCTTCATATCAGGCAAGTAGCTTGTATGTGTTGTTTTTGTCATACAAGTTAATACCGTAAGTAATCTAGTATAAAAATATTTATACTCTCATGTTGTTAGGTTAACCGTTGACATCATCTCTTGATCATGAGTAGTTACAATAATTGACACCTGTTGTATGAAAACAATTAGATTAGATGACAATTTGACTGTATGTTGTTTGTGACACACCGTATGTTGTAGATGACTATTGCATAGATGATTGTTAGATGTATTATCTCATTATAGACTATCCATACACGTGTCATGCTGATTTGAGTAACCCACATATACCATGCTTCGTATGACATCTAGATTGGACCGTTTGTAGTTAAGTTGTTTGATAAAATGCATAAAAGAACTTTTGTTTGTTGATGTCCTACTTTTGTACAGTAATTTCGACCCGATTAACATCAGTAAAATAAATAAGTTTGTGAACATGATTTCTAGCCTTTGTTTTCTAGTTTTAAGAACTTCCGACAGATCTGAATTCCGATTTTTGATGCATGGGTTATTGCTGTTTTACTACAGTCATATAGTATATTATAGATTCTGAACTATATGTATTCTGTATGGAATTTTATTTTAAAACTAATATTAAAAGTAGAATTTGAACTCTATATTTTCTGAGTATGTTTAGATATGACTGGCAGCAATCCCTAATTTTTGTGGAATTAATTAATGACTTTTGTATCTCATTTCATAATTTTGAAACCAATGGAAATATTCCAAACTACATGATGTTCAGTAAAGAATTATGTTTTCAACCTGATTCTATTCGTTTTTTATGAAAATTTTGTGAATAAGAGCTGTAGCCTGATTTGTCTATTTATCACCCTTTTGACGGATCTGGATTTCGAATTATATTTATGAATTATCTTTGTTTTGCTACTGCTGTGTCTGAACTTTCAGAATTGGGATTTTGTTGCATTGCTTTGTTTTCCCAATTTTGTTGACTATACTATCTGTAATGTAATTTCATGATATTTTATATTTTGAAACTAGATATGTTAAGGAATCTTCCATATTTTTCTCAGATTTAGTTATGATGATTTAAAACTCTTTTCATGCTTATAAACAAGATTTTGCATTTTCTGGATGAACATAACTTCTGTATTAAATGCTGTTTTCGACCATGTTTCTGTGGCTGATGTGACTTATATATATGTGCTGGAATCAGCAGACAGTCTAGTTTCTAGATTTTCTGACGGATCTGGATTTGCTATTCTATAGCAATGGGAATCTAAGATTTGGTACAGTAATCTTTTGCTGTCCAGAACTGAAAATTTCATTGTTTTGACCATTATGAGTTGTTTTTATCAACCGTTGTAATCACTATTTCATCTTAGACTTATTTCCTGTTCTTGCCATGTATTTATCCTGTTTGTATTCATTCACGCATGTTTATTAATAATAAAAGAAATCAAGTCGGGGTTTTTAAGGGAAAAGATCAAGTAGAGGACAATATAGAAATACATATTCAGAAGGGACTCGTTTCCTCACTATTTACTGTGGTACCTACTATTTATCTCTGGAAGCATGAGTGCATGATCCATGACACTATTTGTTATTACTGTTACTGTTACTATTTGTCTGAATATATTGCCCTATAGAGGTTCCACTACAAAATCTTAAAACGAAACTGTTTGTTGTAGCAACCATGTGGTAAAACCTAAGACACATGAAGTGCTACCTAGTTAGTAATGAACATTAGACATAAGATTAGTTGTTTACACTGTCACATCCTACTATAGTTACTGTGGACTTTACTGTTACTGTTGATTACTGCTACCGTTGACATACTATTACTGTTGATCCTTATTGTTACTGTTATGCTTCTCTTGTTATCACTACACTGCTTACTGTCATCTGTAGAC
Organism: Hemerocallis citrina; assembly: GCA_017893485.1. Classification (NCBI taxonomy): domain Eukaryota; kingdom Viridiplantae; phylum Streptophyta; class Magnoliopsida; order Asparagales; family Asphodelaceae; genus Hemerocallis; species Hemerocallis citrina. The sequence continues at coordinate 187,935,827 of CM030362.1, forward strand.
TGTTATATTTGCTATCCGCTCCATGTTAGTATTACTTGTTTTGTTTAGTTTTTCCTTTCATTTTCCTACTTGTATTGCTTGCGATCCGGACTTACATCTAACGGACATTATGTTTTCATGTTTTCCTATTTTCCCTGTAATTGCCATATAAGCAGGTTTTGCTGATCAATTGCCTACTGGAGTTGGTGAGCAAAAGTTTTGAGCTGCGCAATTGGAATAATTTGCTTAAAATATTTTGATGGACTATTTTATTTCATGAACTGTATTGAGAGTTGTATTTGGGCTTATTGTCCCAGGATTATTATTTTGTTTAGGATCTAGTATTTGTTGGAACATTTATTATTGATGCAATAAATACTGTTGAGTTATAATTGTTTTTGCATGCCTGGTTGGAGTATACTGTTATATTTACTGTTATGATGAGTCAAGCAGATCCGTACAGCTTATGGATGGTGAAAACTATCTGCTGGGCTTAGTCACGTCCCGTATTCCGTATTCCTTTTGGGAAGCAGGGCATGAAAAAATGACTTCTTCAAATTGAAATTTGATGCATCTTATTCCCGATGACATTCTAGGAATGTCATTCTAGGAATGATATGGGAATATGGGGCATAATTAGGGTTGGTCATGTCATTCTCAAATGATATGGGAATGAGATGCATCAAATTTCAATTTGAAGAAGTCATTTAGAGGAAAATTGTGGTCGTTGATAATTATTTTTTCTTAATTCATATTTTAGAGTATGCAGAAAGTAGTGCTAATATACTCCATTAGTTTACTTCATTTTCTTATTATGTCATTTAATGCATTTCAATGCACAGATCCTAGGTATATTTCTACTTATAAACAATCATTATAATTTTCCCCTTGTGCTATGAAATTAGCAATCAAGTAATCTGGCGTTTAATTATCCAGTCCATGAATTCATTGGTATGTAATTGAACTGACGTAGAAGCAAGATTTGGCACTACCATTCTTTCTACCTTGAGCTCAGTTACTAACCCTCTATTACTAGAACTTCTCGTAGTGTCCGTTGTTGAGGATGCTCCTCAGAATTACTAAAGTATTGAAGGAGCAGCTTGATATTTGCTACCTCAGCCTCTCATTCCTTTTGTTCTACCGTGGCTACTGCCGCTTTAAACATCACAATTCTATCAAACTTCAAATGGTCACGAGGAAAGGGAATTACATATGAAAATTGTTCATGTAAAGTAGACTCCACTGTATTTTCTATATTCTCAGGAAGCTCTGCCTGGGAAAGCAAACTTCTCAAAAGCTTATCAATGAAATTTTATGGAAGGTGTACTTTCCTTAATTTTTCTTAATTTCAATCATTTATCCCTAAATTTTTTAACTTAAAATATGAAATCCTGATTTTTCTTGATTATTTTTTTTTAAAACATAATTTCAACTGATTTCACATTTCTGCTGTTTTTTCCCTTCATTTTTGTTTCATTACCCAAAATTTATTTAACTTATGATATGAAATCATAATTTTTCTTGATTATAACTTTTTATTTTAGCCCTTTTTTTCAACCAATCTTTGAAGAAGTTAGGGTTTTGATCTAAGTCAAATTGCTCCAAAAAATTTAATACCTGAGATATTGCAACTTCTGGAGCTAGGGTTTCCAAAGGGAAAATTGGAAATCGATTCCAGCAGCGGTGAAAGGGAAGCAATGGATTCAGAGCTAGGGTTTCGTCGATTTCCAGAAATTGGTGAATTTCAAAAGGTGATTCGTCGGGAGATTAAAGAGGGAGAGAGTAGACGAGGTCCCGAATTGAACGATTTGGAGAGGAGAATCGTCGGGGGCTTAGAGATCGAGAGAGTCGATGAGGTGGGGGGTTTCATTTGGGGATTTTGTGGAGCTAGGGTTTTCGAATTGGCGCCAAACTAGAAGGCGACTAGAGAGGAACGGAAGGATGAGAGCGTGAGTCAATTTGGGGATGAGCGGGGGTAGGAAAGATGCAAATAACCCTATACCCATATGAGATGAGCGGGATGTTGTAGCAACCGTTAGATGGCAACCAGGATAAGTTGAAAGATCGGATGGCTGACGACGAGTGCACACGGCTGTGTGCACTAGGCATGTGTAGAACCTAACACAACTCAATTTATATATATATATATATGTATATATATATATATATATATATATATATATATATATATATATATATATATATATATATATATATATATATATATTATAAAGGGTAAAAGGGGTATGAGCAATTTGCTCATTTAGTAAATGAGCAAGTGATGAGGTGGCATGCATGTGATTGGAAAATCCTAAAAGTGATTAGATAATCAATGTATCACATGCATACCACATCATCAATTGCTCATTTATTAAATGAGCAAGTTGCTCATATCCCTTTTACCCTATTATAAAAGAAAGAATATTAAAAAAACATGTTAGGAGACAATCATAGTCGTTCATAAATTGTATTGATGTAGGCGATTAAAGGCTGAGATTAAATAACTTAATTATAACGTGTATTACATGTGCAATTGCTCTCTTTCTCCCTCTATATACTATCCCCGTCTAATAACCCCATCGAACCCCGGCCTCCACTTCAAAAAAAAAAAAAAAAAAAAAAACGGAAAGAGAGAGAAGCAGAGAAGCAACAAACCCCCTTGATCTCTTCCCGCGCCTCGATCCACGCACCGCCCTACTGCCAGCAATGCCCGCATCCGACGCCTGATGCCGACACCCCCCCTCCCCCCCTCCCCCCCCCGGGATCCCGTAACCCGACTCTTCTCTTTCGTCGTCTTTTTCCCTCTCTTTCAAATCAGTGTCTAGGGTTTCCAAGAAGCTCCAATCCCTCGTCCTCCAAACATTAATCTGTCAATTAGTGAGGTAAATAAAAAACAAACAGTCATTTAAATTCCATTTGATTTATCTATAAATACCCACCTATATCTCTCTTGTTTGTATCAATAAATCATCACTTTTTATTATCTCTCTCTCTCTAGCCATGAATTCTTTGGTTGCAACAAGTCGCAATTTTTGACAGGTCGCAAGAATCCTAGGCTTGGATGCCAAGATCGAGAAGAGCCTTTTGATCCCTTTTAGGGAGATTAAGGTTGGGATCTTTAAGATCTTTAATGGGTTTCTTTCTTTTGTTTTGTTATGTTTTGATTTGGGTTTTCTTTTTTAATTTATAAAATTAAAATGATATTATAAATAAATTATTAAGTGTGAATTGTCTATTGAACTTCCCCCCACTCTTTCCACATTCTCCACTGCCACATTGCATTCATTCATATTTATTCATATGTAATAATTATGCAATTGTCTATTTGTATTCTTTGTAAGCCTATAAATAGGCCATTGAGGATTCATTTGTAAGAGAGATGAAAATATTATGAATGAGAATAATCTTCTTCCCTCTTGTCTCTATTTCCTTTGTTTATTGTTTACATTATTTTATAACACGTTATCAGCACGAGTCTCTACCTTTCGACTCTCAAGTTCATCTGAAGAAAAGGAAAAAATGTTTGGCCTTATATATGTAAGTATGTTAATCTCGAGTTCATCTTATTATTTTTTACTTTTGATCATTTCCTTAAGATCAATATAACTTAGTATGCTCTACACTCGCCATTTTTTTATGGATCTTGTGTATCAGAAAAGTTACATTTTGATCTCGTCTTTTTTTATGTATGTAAGTATGTTAAATCTCGAGTTCATCTTATTATTATTTTTTACTTTTGATCATTTCCTTAAGATCAATATAACTTAGTATGCTCTACACTCGCCATTTTTTTTATGGATCTTGTGTATCAGAAATGTTATATTTTGATCTCGTCTTTTTATTTCTAATTATGCATATAATTTTATTATGTTCTTATTTTTCAAAGCTCTTGATAATAACCAATAAGAATTACTTGTCATGAGTTTTGGATGTTGAAATTCATTTGAATACCGAAAGTCTCAAAGAGACAATTGATGGATTCAAAGAATCATCTAAATGAGATCATACGAAAGATATAACGAAAGCTATAATTTTCTTTTGTCACAATCTCCCTGAAGGAGTGAAAGATGATTGTATCAAAATCAATGATCCTGAAGATCTCTTGAAATTTAAATAAAATATTGTTCATCTAGCAAAAGGAATTATGTGAGAATTTGACATATCAAAGTTAAAGATCCCGAAGATCTCTCGAAATGAAGAAAATATTGTTTGTATAATAACAATACAATGAGTATGAATTGATGACGATCCTGTAGATCTAAATATGTATAATTGTGGCTAACTATAAATGTATGGAAAAATGACGATTTCGTCTTATATTTTGGACATGCTACATTCCCCGAAGTGAATGTGATGCTATATAGATTTGGTACTTGGTACGATTAAAGCATGGTCTTATGCCAGGCTGAACTAAGAAGCTAAAAGTTTCTCTTTATCATCTAATCCAAGGTTATTTCTTTTTAAAATTTTGTTTCAAGATTTGTTCAGATTACTGCTTACCCTGTTTAGATATGTTTGTCCATTCACTTCACTTAAAGCTGCTTTTTTTTATATAGAATTCGTATCAAACCACACACACACTCTATAACTGCCTTTTACTTTCACTTAACTAGGACATGAGTAGTTTGATGAAATTCTTATGAGAACTTCATATATTATTCAACCTTATGAAGTACGTAGAAGAAAATTGATGACTCGTGTAGACCATGCACAGTACCAGTTAACTCTTGTGTAGATAAATAATAATTTGACAAGCAAAGGAGATTTCCACTGTTAATTTACCGCAATCTTGTAGAACCTATATGAATTTACCTTGCCACTGTAATATCCATTTGTGAAATATTTGTCTTTTGAGCTGTAATAGATTTAGTATTGACATGAACTAGATTATAAATTCTGGTTGCTTTTCTTATTCATCTTATTTGGCTGCAATTTAATGCTTTTATGGTTGCAATTTTCTTATTCATTTTATTTGGTTGCAATATTTTATATGGTTGTCTTGCTGCTTTTGAATCAATGGGTAAGATAACCACTCGCTGACTAATGCTAATCTTAGTTATTTTTCTTTTCACTCTAAACAATTATTGTACGAATGAACAAATTAGAGAAACTTCATATGATTGAACAATACTGCATAATGTCTTTTGAATTTCTTCTGTAATAATATATGTGGTAAAAGTATATTACCTAGCATTTTGTGTAAGTACTAATCACTCACAGAAGTTTATTTGCTATATATATGTCTCATGCAAAGCTTTAAGGACTCCAAGCATATTCTTTTACAGAAGCAATGATTAGCTAATTCAATTCTAGGTCTTCGATGAAGTGCAAGAGTAAAAAGATCACTGAACTGATAACTATCCAAGTCGAAATGTGTGGATTTATCTGTTCGATCTGTAAAGAATGACTATGATTGAAAACTGATCCTAATGTATTAGGATTGCTTGGAAAATATGAATACTTTATGTTTTGAAAGGTTCTTGTGGGTGTGGTTTTGATGTTCTTGTGGGTTACATCAAGTTGGGACAAATGTCTTGAAGACATTATTACCACACACACTCTAATACATATTCTCACATTTGAGATATGATGAAGCACATACCAATATTATATAAATTTATATGGTTGTGTGAAATTATAAGAGCTAAATTTCATAAGCTCCTGAAGAGCTAATTCTATAATGTCTGAGGGCACAAAATTCTGAATTCAAAAATACACCATTTTCTCTAAAGTCCCGATAAATTAGTTCAGATATAAGGCTACGAATGAACAAGGTATATGTGTTACCTTAAGTATGACAATCAAAAGTTGTGTGTTGCAAAGTTTACTCCACTTTGTGATCTGGATTGAATTATACATATATAAGAATGGTTGAATCATATCACAGTAAACCCGAAATTTACTGATATTGTAAACCATAAGTTTACAAAGATGATTAAGGTTTGGCATGACCGATTAGACCATCCCGATTCATTACTGATGCGAAAATAATTGAGAATTCATGTGGCAGTCCATTGAAAAACCAGAAGATTTTTCAATACGAATACATTGAATTGTGAGAGCTATGATTATGAAATCTAATCTCTCCGTTTGGGCCTGGGGACATGCTGTTTTACATGCAGCACAACTTATACGCATCCGACCAACCAGTTATAATGATAATTCTCCCTTACAATTGGTTCATGGTCAGGAACCAAATATTTCCCATTTACGAATTTTCGGATGTGCGGTATATGTCCCAATTAATCCACCTACAATGCACAAAAATGGGACCTCAAAGGAGGACGGAAATATGTGTTGGGTATGAATCTCCATCTATAATCAAGTATATTGAAGCGACGACTGGAGATTTGTTTACTGCCAGGTTTGCAGATTGTCACTTTAATGAATCACTATTCCCAACATTAGGGGGAGATAATAAACAGTTGGAAAAAGAGATTTCATGGAATGAATTATCATTGAAAAGTTTAGATCCTCGAACAAAAGAAAGTGAATTAGAAATTCAAAGGATAATTCATTTGCAAGGTATTGCAAATCAACTGCCAGACGCATTTACTGACCACAAAAGAGTAACAAAATCTCATATTCCAGTTGTAAATGCTCCTGTCAAAATTGATGTCCCTGAAGGACAACCTATAATTGCTAGTGAGTCTAAGGCACGCCTGAAGCGTGGTAGACCACTTGGTTCCAAAGATAAACATCCTCGAAAAAGAAAAGGAGCAAATAACCATGATTGTCAAATCGAGGATGTCTTTCCAGAAGAGACCATTGACATAGTTAATAATGAAGAGAATCAGGTACCTGAAATTAATGAAAATGAAGAGATCTCGATTAACTATGTCATTATGGGAATAAGATGGGACCGGAATAATATAATTGTCGACAATATTTTTGTATATAATATAGCGCGCGATATCATAAATGAAAACGAGGATCATGAACCTACCTCTGTGGAAGAGTGTAGAAATAGAAATGATTGGCCAAAATGGAAAGAGGCAATTAAGTCTTAATTAGACTCGTTTGAAAAACGAGGAGTTTTTGGACCTGTAGTTCGAACACCAAAAGAGATCAAACCAGTAAGCTACAAATGGGTATTTGTACGAAAAAGAAATGAACGAAATGAGATTACTAGATATAAAGCACGACTTGTCGCACATGTTTTACCCAGATGCCTGGTGTTGATTATGAAAAGACATATTCTCCTGTGGTGGATGCAATAACATTCCGATATTTGATATGTCTGGCAGTGCATGAATGACTTGAAATGCGCCTCATGGATGTGGTCATGGCCTATTTGTGTGGTTCGTTAGACCATGATAGATATATATATATAGGAAAATCCCTGAAGGATTTAAAAGTGCCAGAAGCACATAATGATAATTCCCGGGAAAATTTACTCAGTTAAGTTAAACAAAGCTTTGTATGGATTAAAACAATCGGAACAAATGTGATATAACCATCTTAGTGAGTTTTCGATAAAGGGGACCATAATAATGGTCATATAAGCTCACATATATTTATTAAATATTCAAGGTCGAAGTCTGTTGGAACTCCTGAAGAGTTGTACAAGCCGTGCAATGTTTAAAGAAATATCTTAAGACGAAAAGACCTTGGATAAGCAAATTTCTTGTTTTGTCATCATTTTTGTTTTCAGGTTTTTCAAATTAAACATTTGAAAGTTGGTTTACTAGTAAGATAAAGTCCTCACCAACTCGAAGTCATTGGACTGAGTATTTATCATATCATTATAAAGCCAGATATCAATCAAGAGATATTGACTCCATGCGAGGCAAGGCATAGATGTGTTTGTTTGATCGCTATGACTCTATCACCTCAACTTTTGAAAATGATGGTAGAATTGATCGAGATTCGAGATAAGACTTTTGAAAGTCCTAATCGGATGATCTCGTCAGGGGGAGAGATGATATGCGCTGCACTCTTTTTTCCTTCACCAAGTTTTGTCCCACTGGGTTTTCTTGGTAAGGTTTTTTTAACGAGGTAGCATCTTCATTGCATATCATTGTTAAAGATTATGTACTCTTTTTCCTTCACTAGGGTTTTTCCCATTTGGGTTTTACCTAGTAAGGTTTTAACGAGGCATATTCTTATTTACATTCAATAGACATTCAAGGGGGAGTATTATAAATAAATTATTAAGTGTGAATTGTCTATTGAACTTCCCCCCACTCTTTCCACATTCTCCACTACCACATTGCATTCATTCATATTTATTCATATGTAATAATTATGCAATTGTCTATTTGTATTCTTTGTAAGCCTATAAATAGGTCATTGGGGATTCATTTGTAAGAGAGATGAAAATATTATGAATGAGAATAATCTTCTTCCCTCTTGTCTCTATTTCCTTTGTTTATTGTTTACATTATTTTATAACAATTGATTATTTGTGGATGGTTTTTTGGGTGGAGTGTACTATACCTAAAGATGATGGGAGTTTGGCTTTCTTTGTCGGGTTTTGGGTCCAGCATGATAATGCCTGCGGGCCCATGAAGGGAGGGATCCGATATCACCCTGAAGTATATTGGTGAATACTCTGTTGATTATTGTTAGGAGATTTTAATTTGCATTTTCTAAATTGATATTTAGGTTTGTACTGTGTTGATTATTTGGTGATATTATATATCATTGTTGTTTGAGGAACGACAGCAATTATAGGATTTGATAGGAATTTATTTTTCTATTTTCAGTGACCATTTTTTTATGAAATTTCTTTAGATGTTAATCATAAAAATAAGTTAACAATGCACTTTTTCTGTGACTAATTTGGTATGAATTATGGTTGTCTAATGTTTAAAGAAATTGATTGGGGTTTAATGTATATCTGAAAAGTTCTCACCTTGATTCACGGTTTCAAAGATCAGGCGATTTGATTTAGGATTACTTAGTAGATTAATTGTTATCGTAGTTGATCAAGTTGATTTTGATTAATCATATTCATTGTTTATTTATTGATCTTGAATTATGATTAACGAGTAGCAGGGGGGCTCATAAATTGATGATTTTATGAATTTTTGTATTGTATAGATTAAACTTAATTGATATAGGAATCGTGTTTTCCGCCCTTTATCTGATTAGAATCCGGTTTAAAATTTGCTTAATCTTTTCTTAAACTTGATATAGGAGTTGTATCAAATTTTCTTTCTGGAAAAGTAAATGATTGGTATGTGAGTTAGTTAGGGTTAATAAACAATATACATATCATAGAGAAGTCATGTAATTGAGAAACTGAGAGATGAATTGTATTTCAAGTTACAGGTTGTTGGTTTCAATTTATAAGTTTTCTTTTGCCATTGCTTGTAAGACAATTGTTTGTGTTTGGATTGAAAGTGATATATCCACCTTCGATTTTTAGTCTACATCCTCCATCAAGGTCTTGAATTTTCAAGGTGGGTTAGGGATACGGTTCAGTGATATTAGACAATTTTAATTTTTAATTCTTTAATATTTATTTGTAGGGAAATGTGGAATTGTAGTTGGATGGGTTTGGCCAAATTTAGAGGAGATTGATGTTTAATAAGTTCAATGTATGCATATTGATTTAAGGGTGTCACTGAATAAATTATGAGATCATGTTGAAAATCGTTTGGGTGTTGATGAGAAGCTAAAGAACTACTTGTGGAAGTATATGCAATTTTCATCACGAAATTCATCGTTGTCTACCTTTTCATTTCTTTTCTCCTGTGCCCGAAGACATTGTATGTTGATAGCTTTTGAATTCAACATGTTTTAAGGTGAATGCAGTGGTTACTAACAAAGTTTGCTCCTTAATGTTGTTCATTTTTTTCTTCTTCAGAAATTTTGCTTGCTTGATTTTTTTTTTTTTTTGAGAGAGAAAATATTATTATTGTATATATAACCTTTTTATAGTAGAAGCTCACGAGCAATTGTTAATGATATAAGTAGATGTTACTAAATCTTCGATTTTTTAATGTTTGTTTGTTTGTATGCTATTGCTACGTATTATAAATAACTAGATTTTTTTAGTAAGAGTGTAAGAGTAAAGGGAAGCTCATATCTAATTAGAAAGTGCTTAAAATCACTCATTGGGGTTCATCATGTTTTTTGTTAATATCATTAGTCTGTTGTACGTGTTCGAAAAAGTCAGTATATTTGGCAGCCTCTTTTATACATTAATGCTCCCACGGAGTAATTATAACTATTTTATATGACCAAAACGCCATATATAACTATTATATATATATATCTATTATAACTACATATACATACATACATACATACATATATATATATATATATATATATATATATATATATATATATATATATATATATATATATATATTTTATAACTATATGTATCAAATGTGATATGCACCATGGCGGCGGAGAGTCGTCACTGCCCGAGATATTGAAACTTTTCAAGTGCTATAAATTTGTGGATAATTTACAAGTGTGGATGAGTTTTATTTTTTATTTGAAAACATTAATTTTAATTTTCAGTTCTCTATTTTTTATTTTGAATTGAAAATTAATTAATTGTGGATTTATTGTTTAAGTGCCTGAAGAATAGATAATTTTTGTTGTTATCATGTGTGTCAATGCTGGCGGAAGGGTTATAATTCATCATATATTATGGTTATATTAAATTAAATTGCATTAGTGAGGTGAATAACTATCATGGAACAAAAGTAGCTCGAACTAAGTACTACCTTAGTCTTGATGAATTTCATGTGCTGAAGAAATTTTGTTGGTTCAGGAGTTTCTTTGAAATAAGTGGCCAAACTGTTGCCTTTTGGGAAAGAGAAGGATATCTAGAATGGCTTTTACAGCAATTGCCGAAGGGAGGAAGCACCTCTTTGGTCGCTTGAGTATCCCCATTCAGCCGCCTTCTACTTTTTCAAGATTTGCACGTGGAAGAATTCCTTAGGATTCATATGCAAAGCTTGAGGATTCTGCTAATTTCCAAGTGTAAAGCAAGCTTTGCTATTTTTTTGTTATTTTATTTACTATTGGAATAGAACTCCACCATACATTATTGTTGAGAAGCAAGTGTTCTACCCTAGTATATATTATGACATTCTTTGGTTAAATGAAAAATGTGATGTCGAAGTCGTGTTCTCTGAGTAAATATAAACTAGATTGCATGTGTATATGGTTTCATTATGATTTCCTTTCTCATTCGAACAAGTTTCTCAAGTCTTATTCTACATTTGTAGGAGTTACCGATTGCTTTTAATCGATTGTATTCACAAGATATAACCTTGTTAAAGTATTAGTTGGTATAAACATGTCATATATCTATGCTTGATTGAGGTATATTATGTTGGGAATTTGAGAGAATAAATGTGATAGTAGATAAATTCATGGGTTCTTTTTGTGTATTCATAAGGTAGGGGATGACGCACGTATGCACGTGCAAGTTTTAATTTGAATTTCCATGAATATATCTATGCATGTGTGTTTGTTTTTTTTAATAAAAATACAATTTTTATATGTTAACGATTTAAAAGAACTATTTTCCCAACCAAAATGTGACTTAAAGTTTGAAAAATATGATTTTTATGATTAAATATGGATCTCTTATATGTGTACTTGTCATTATAACTCAAAAATCGAGGAGTCATTCTTTCGACATGATCTTTTCAATGGATTATAAGCCATGGGTGATCCTGACAAACATGACATGCTTAGTGTACAATCTCTATTGTAGATGGTGGATGAATCATTGTAATTAGACTCGCTTCGTATTTTTGAATTAAAAAGATCTGATTTATTATAAAAAGATTGTACTAAAAAATAGTCAAACTTTCTTAAAGACCCTAACTTTTACTAATAAAAATCTCCCCTTTTTATGAATAAAATTAAACAAACAAAAACACAATCTTTAAAAAGATCAACCTTTTTTCAAGAGACCCTAATTAACTGATTTTTAAAAGTAACCAACTTTTTTTATTTATTCAAAACCTTATCATTTCTTTTATAACCCACAAAAATAAATTGTCTTGATTTAACAAAACCTATTCTTACACCAAAATCTTTTATTTCACAAAAATCACTAAAAATAAACATTTTTTTCAATAAAAACAAAACTGAAAGATCTTTCTTTTGTAAATGAACAAAGCCATGAGAATAAATAAAACAATCCCCAAATCTTATGATAATGGTATGGTTAAACATATGGGTTTTAATCTATGACATTTTTTGCTCTTCTTCTTATATTCGATGATTGGGTGAGTTTAAGGTTAGGATCTTGGCAGATTCGATCTCGATTTAGGTTTTGGGCTAGCGATTAGGGTTTTTTGGGGGATTTGATGGGCGGTTGATGATTGATGTTGTCGATAGGGTGTAGGGATGGTGGCAGTGAGAAGAGAGCCAAAGAAGAAATTGGGGGGGGGGGTGCGAAAAACCAGACGAGGAACCGGTGGATTCCACTGCTAAAACTGGCGGTAGAGAAGGGATGAAAGAGAAACCCGAACATGAACGGAAGAAGATTGAGTCCCTCTCGATTGCCGACAGCCCCGATGATGTGGGTCCCCCTTGGATGATCCTGATGACTCCGAAATCCGAACGGTAAGGGAACCCCCCCCCCCCTTTTTTTCCTTTTAGTTGAAATCTTGAGTTGAATTTGAGTAATTAGGGCTTCTTACGTTTATTCTTGTTATGTCAATTTAACGTAATTTTAGTGTTGAAGTGAAATTATTCAAATTTCAGTCAGTTCTTAGGTAATATGATAAACAATAGTTTTGTTTCCATGCAATCTGACATAACAATTAACACTTCAGTTATAATTATATTTCTTATAATAATTCTATATTATGTTTGTTTTATCCGTTTATGAGTGTAAATAGTTAGGTTTCTGCTGTAATTAGTAGGTATATTGGCGTTCTTTCAATTATGGTGGTAATTTGGAAATAATATGCTAATAACAACCAATTAAAAGTTGCTTGGAGTACTTATAGCCAGTCAAGATATTGTTAGAATTTTTATATGGGGTGGAATAACTAATAAATTATATTTGCTCGCAACAACAAAAACAAGATGTATGTGAATCATTATTAAAGTTGGTTGTTCATTTTGTGTAGACAACAAAAACTACACTATTAAGGTTTGATGGGCATACAAAGAAATATATGGATGAGATTGATTTGCTTCACACTCCTAGAAATATGTATCATTTTGGTGTTATCAGTATGGAGCTGGAGTTAGCAGTAGCACCTAACTAGCCAAGATATATCTTTAGGAGCACAGACACCTCTAACTGGTTATGGATCACTGGGTAGGCACAACTGATGGTTTCGGTCAAGTAAGCCAAGTTACAGTGAGTTTTCGCAGGATGCATACAACTCAGATAACATGAATATGGAAGCAAATAATTTAGCTTTTCCATGAAAAAGAGAATGGGGTAGGAAACTTGGATGGCAATGATGATCTGAAAGGCATTTGCATGGACAACTTCTTCGAATTTGAATTTAGCTTTTGCAGCAATAACATAATGTTGTAGGGAACTTAGGATGATGATGATGATTTGAAAGGCATTTGTGTGGACGTTCAAGCAATCCTATTAGAAGTTGGCGAGATTGGTGATTTATTTGAAATTGATTTTCTGACTTTTAGCATTATATTTTAATGAGCTTTGTTTTTGGTAAATTAAATTAATTTCTTCCCCATATTGAAAGTTTTAAACCTATTATGTATTAAAAGAAGCTAATGATGGGTTGTTTATCTTTCTAGCTTCTATATACACTTTTAGAATGTTTAAAATTGAAAGCTTCATGTTACTAATGAATTGGCATCATAAATGGTTTGAAGTATAATAATTCTGAGAAATACAAAAGATTGAAGCATTGTTTGCATTGTATTTTGCATTGGTTAAATTTCCATGATTTAGGAAAAAAATGATGAATATATCAAAACAAAAGTAGAGGTAGAAAAACTGTAACTACCCTCATGCTGTTCTTTTTTAGCTTTTTTTTTTTCCATTGTCTCAACTTCTATGTTTTTGAATGTCTAGATTTGATGGGAAAAGGCAAGGAAGTTAAAAATATGACAATAATTTGATGGTAGCTTTTTTACCTTTTAGCAAGCTTTAATGAGATTATTTTGGTAAATTTAATTGATTTATTCCCCATATTGAAAGTTTTTAAAATATTTTGTACTAAAAGAAGCTAATGAAGGGTTGTTTACCTTGGTAGCTTCCATAGCACTGTTAGAATGTTTAAAATTGAAGGCTTCATGCTACTGATGAATGAATGGTTTGAAATATAATACTTCTGAGAAGTTTGAAGGATTGAAGCATTGTTGGACTTTGCATTGTATTTTGCATAAGTTAAATTTCCATGATTTAGGGGAGGAAATGAGGAATAGATAAAAAAAAAAAAGTAGAGGTAGAAGAAACATATTAATGCCTTCATACTGTTAATTTTTAGATTTTTTTTCCATTGTCTCAACTTTTAAGTTTTTGGCTGTCAATATTTGATGGAAAAAAGGTAAGGAAGTTAAAAATATGACAATAAATTGAGGGTAGCATTTTTACCGCTTAGCAAGCTTTAGGCCTACCTTCTTCTTTCGAATCACTATGAGCGTAACTTACTCATCTCTAGATATATGTTAAAAGTTCTTTCTAAATGTCATTAGATTTACATCTATTACTTATTTAAATCTCGGTTTGTAATTATCTTTCTCAAATTAAACTTTGTACAATTCATAAATTTATGTTTCTCACCAGACGTTTCACATGGAACTTACCATGATTTCTCCTGCAGAACTTACTCGCTGGAGACCTGTCTTCTACCATATGCATATCAAATCCCCCCATACGGGTTCATTCACATGTTTGGAAAATATTCTGACACAAATATGGTCATTATCCTAAGAGCTAAGAATTTGCACATGCAACATTATTTCGACCTGGTTTTCGCAAGTTAATCTATGATTGAAACTATTGTATTTTACATGATAGTCAAGTTATTCCATATTTAGTAACCTTTTGATGTAAGTATCCATAGTTGATAGTTCAACCACAAAAGATTCCATTCACATGACTAACAATGATAATTCTCCCAAGCTTTTGAGATTGACGTTGTCAGCACTTACTGTATAATCGTAAATTGGGGGCTCAAGAGCTTGCAAAATTTTGAAGACTGATTGGGATTGGGATTGGGATTATGCATGGTTTAATAAGAAGTATTAACACTGTCGGTGTCTTATCTTGATTGGTTTCTTTTATATTTCATTGTTAGTTGTTGTGTAAGGCTTATCTATTATTCTCTTTATTTTTATTAACAAATTAATTTTATCAATTAAATGCTTTTTCATTGCAGAAAGTGACACAACTGTGAAATCGATGCTTCTTCATTACATGTAGTCATTTTCTTGCTTAAAAAAAGGTTTTCCTAGTTCCCTGCTCCCTTTGAAAAAAGCTGAGAAATGGTATTACCATTTATAGTTTTTGATGTCTTTAGTTTTAAAGTTAGTTGAGTGGTACACCCTAGATAAGGGTTAAAAGATATGCTCATTTAGCTTTTTTGATTGGATTTGAAAATTACAGTTTAGTTTTGAATATCTTATTGGCATTTTTCGTATTTATGTTTCATGATTTTGCTCGATTAATTTCTTTTGTACAAATTTTCCTCTTGGGCTATATTTTTTATGCAATCTTTTGGGCATTTAGTTCAAGTATAAATATGTTTGGTGCTTACTGTATGAGTTCTAAATGTTGTTGGTTATATGGAGCTTGATTCAATGAGTAACTACAGTCCTAGAATTATTAGTAAGATTCTACATTAGGACTTGGTCCACAGTTTGGTTGATAAATTTAAGCAGGGTATAGTCTATCGATATAGGAGTCTCTGGTAGGAAGCATTGATGTTGACCCTGACCTGGATCCAAAATGAACATGTGAACTTGAACAGTGGAATTACAACGCTGATGAGGACTAAATTGACTACTTAGCAAGTAATTATGTTGTTTTATGTTTCTAAGTAGAATACAAGTTCCATTGCATACAAAGCCTGTTCAACAAATGTTAATGTTGAAAATGATGAACCTTATTGTTGAAAATATCAAAAAAATAATGTTGAATATGAGCCAAGGTATATACATAACACCATATTGTTAGTTTTTTCATTTTTTCATTCTTCAATCAAATATAAAAAATATTATTAATTAAGAATAAATCGTTTCAGATATGTGTTCAATATCACAATAAAAGATATAAGTGGGGAGGCAGAATTTCCTTTATTTGATAAGAAAGAAAGATGCATTATCAGCTATTCCACAGAAGTCCTAGAACATATTAAGAATAATTGAATTAGTTATAATATGTTATTCCTATAATGTTAAAAATAATCAAAAGCTAACTACTTAATTAAATGTTGAACAATTTAATTGAAGGACAAAGAAATGATTGGAGATGAGTATACTTTTTTTTATCAAATCACAAAATGTCACGTATGGAAGAACAACTATAAGAACATTGACTTGATACAAAATTAAAAGCAGAAGCACTACAAAGGGCAGGAGTGGACCAAGAGCCAAAGCCCAATAGTTCTGCCAAGCAAAGTATATTGGGCTGTGCTTAACGAATAGTCCTTTTTTCCAGCCCTCTCGATTGTTGATGAACAATCAACCCCTTTCATTAGCTCTTCTAGTTCTCTCCGGATCCACTTAAGGGGGGAACCGAGTCGAGTCATCGACTCTACTTTTCATGTAAGTTCGCGTATAAAACAACAACAACAACAAAGCATTTTTCCCAACTAGCTGGGGTCGGCTACATGAATCCTGGTTTTCCATTCTGCTCGGTTTAGTGCAATATCTTCTGTGAGGTCACAAGCTATCATATCTTTTTTCACCGTTTTCATCCAAGTTAGTTTATGTCTTCCTCTACCCTTAACTCTACCCTCAATCCTTATCAAATCATTCTTTCTAACGGGGGCACTACTAGGTCTATGTGTGACATGTCCAAACCACCTGAGGCGATTCTCTCTTAACTTATTTTGGATTGGAGCTACCTTTAGAATGTCTCGTATATGCTCCTTTCTAATTCTATCCTTCCTTGTTTTACCACACATTCATCTTAGCATCCTCATCTCCACTACACTCATTTTTTAGACATGTTGTTTCTTTGTTGCATAACACTCTGCTCCATACATCATTGCTGGTCTAATAGCCGTCCTATAAAAAATTTCCTTCAACTTCAAAGGTATACGTTTGTCACACAAAACACCACTATCACTTCTCCACTTAAGCCACCATGCTTGGATCCTATGTGTAACATCTTCACAAATCTCCCCATCTCTTTGTATAATTGAGCCTAAATATCAAAAACAGTCTCTCTTAGGTATCTCTTGGCCATCAAGCTTCACTACTTCCTCAGTTGTGTTCCGAATATCACTAAAATTACACTCCATATACTCTGTTTTAGTTCTACTTATTTTAAAGCCTCTATCTTCCAAAGTTTCTCTCCACAATTCTAATTTAGCATTGACTAATACTCTAGTCTCGTCAACTAAGACGATGTCATCGGCAAAAAACATACACCAAGGCACCTCATCTTGTATTCCTCGCATCAATTCATCCATAACCAAAGTAAAGAGGTAGGGGCTTAAAGCTGAACCTTGGTGTAAACCTACTGTAATAGGAAAATTGCTGGTCTCTCCTGTGGTTGTTCTAATTGTGGTTGTTGCCCCTTCATACATATCCTTAATTACCTCAATATACCGAATAGTTACTCTTTTATTATTTAACACCACCATATTATGTCTCCAGGGACTTTATCATATGTTTTTTCTAGATCTAATTTTTCTAGATCTATAAAAACCATATATAGATCTTTCTTATTCTCCCTATATTTTTTCATAAGTCTCCTCAGTACATAAATTGCTTCCATTGTTGACCTTCCCGGCATAAGCCCAAACTGATTCTCAGACACTGTAGTTTCTAGTCTCAGTCTATGTTCGATCACTCTCTCCCAAATTCTCTTTGCATGACTCATTAATTTAATTCCTCGGAAGTTTGAGCAATTTTGTATATCTCCTTTAATTTTATATATAGGTACTAAAATACTCTTTCTCCATTAATCGGGCATCTTTTTAGTCCTCAAAATTTCATTAAATAATTTTGTTAGCCAACTCACTCCTACATCCCCAAGACACTTTCAAACTTTAATGGGTATATCATCCGACCCTAAAGCTTTTCTATTTTCATCCTCCCTAAAGCATTTCGAACCTCCGAGGACCTAATTCTATGGGAAAAATATATGCTCTCGACTCTCCCTCGAGTCCTCTAAAATTAAGTTGCCCACAACCTTTTCATTTAATAACTTCTCAAAGTAATTCGCCATATTTCCTCATCTTTTACTAGTACTCTTGAATCCTCTCTCTTAATACACTTAATTGTATTCAGGTCTTTTGTTTTTATATCCCTTTGTTTAGCAAAATTATAAATATTATTTTCTCCTTTAGTTTCTAATTTTGTGTATAAGTCATCATAAGCTTTTTCTTTTGCATCTCTTATCACTTTTTAACTTCTTTTCTAACGGTCATATATCTCTCTAAATCCTCTTCATTTCTACTCTTTTGCCACATTTTGAAGGTTGACCTTTTTTCTCTCACAATATTTTGGAGTTCTTCTTGCCACCACCATGTTTCTTTATAGTAACCCTCTACCTTTAGACTTTCCAAGTACCTCCTTTGAAATTTCTTTTATGTACATAGCCATTTTAGTCCACATCATATTTGTCTCCCCTTCCCAATTCCATGATGCTCCATTAAGGACTTTATCTTTAAAAACTTCTAGTTTATCTCCCTTCAAGTTCCACCACCTAATTCTTGGGTTCCTAGTCTCCTTCCTTGCACATATGTGTTTCCCAGTCTTCACATCCAATACCATTAATCTATGTTGTGAGGTTAAACACTCTCCCGGTATAACTTTACAATCTTTATATGTCAAGCGATATACCTTTCTAGTGATGAAAAAATCAATCTGACTCCTATTTGCCCCACTTTTAAAGGTTATCAAATGTTGCTCCCTCTTCCTAAAATAAGTATCTGCTAGTATAAGATCATACAAAGCCGCAAAATCTAATAGAGCCTCTCCACCATCGTTCTTATTTCCAAATCTATGTCCTCCATGCTCCATCTCATATCCCATGTTATCTTCTCCTACATGTCCATTGAAATCTTCTCCTATAAATAGTTTCTCACCTAAGGGTACTCCTTGAATTATCTCACCCATATCTTCCCAAAAATTATTTTTAGCTTGTGCATCTAATCCTACTTGGGGTACATAAGCATTAATGATATTAATTATGTTTCCCTCCAATACAAGCCTAATTTGTATTATTCTATCTCATTTCCTATTAACACCTACTACATCTTTTTTGAATTTCTTATCTACTAAAATTCCTACTCCATTTCTATTTCTAGTTTTACCAGTATAATATAATTTAAAACCATCTATCTTTTTAGCTTTCTTCCCTACCCACTTTGTTTCTTGTAAACAAGCTATATTAATATTTCTTCTAATCATGGTATCTACTAGTTCTATGCCTTTTCCTATCAATGTTCCTACATTCCAAGTCGCTAACCTAAGTTGATTTTCCTGGACTGGCTTCTTTACCCGCACACGTCCAGATTGGTGCGGGAACCCTTGCCCATTTTTCACCGCATCCGGGCCAGGTGCGACGCCCCTTGCACATTTTTCGAAGCACCTGGAGGCAGGCACAACGCATCGCTTCCAGAGAATGCCCTAGCATTTGCACGTATATTATTGGGATTCATGTTCATAAGATTTGACAAAATTTTATGCTGGCTGTTAACTGCCTAACGCAACCCTCCTCCTTACCCGGTTTGTGGCCGGATTCCTGGCTTGGGACAGGCAATGGCAGGGTTGTGTAAGTTCGCATATGCAAGATGAAAAAACTCGCCCGATTGTAGGAAATGCATAGGAAGCCCACACAGCAAACCGAAGCCCCCTTTTTTTTTGCTTTTTTACCATCAAACAAGCAACGAACTTGATTTCATTGGAATATTTTCTTAGTTCGAGTTCCAGATCACATTTCATGAATCGAAAGGGGAAAGCCACTCATCCACCAGCTCCTCTCATAGATGCGGTGCGGTTTACGAAGCGTCAACTCAGACTGGAATCCTCCTGAGATATCTGTAATACCCCGAATTCTAAACAAGACCGAATTCGAAGTTCCACTGGATCTTTACACTTCTCTTCGTACAATTTTACAAGGAATTTAAAACTTTATTACATCAGAGTTACATTTTTTAAACAGCGGAAGCAAAGTTACTACAATTACATGAATGAAATACAACAACACTTGAATAATTCTTTAAGCATCAATTCCTCCTTAGTCTTTTTCATGCACTTTATCCTGCATAGAAACTGTGGGCACATCAGTTCATTCAACTGACGCAAGGATATAATACATCAATTTCTCTTACTTAGAAAGCACACACTTGTCACTAAACAAAGCTACGGGGACTATCCTATTGATATCGTGTGTGAATGTGCACTTAGTCCTTAATGCAATTATTTATGTTACACCACACTAATGCGCACTTGTTCGGATTCTGTGCATCCCATACTACATAGGTCCGAGGGCAAGCCCTTAATCGTTCTTCATCTTGTGGGGTTCAATTTCTCGCTATGACTTAAACTACTACAGTAACTATGGTAAGTATCCTAAATGTTCTATGAGTTACGAACTCATGTCCAGACAGCCTAGAGGGGAATCCCACGTCATGACACGACGCATCGTGTAGAACCTATGGACAATTCGGCCTCCGTCATGGGACATGACACCACCCGCAGTCACCAAACACCCCACAAGAATCGCCTGCGGTACGGATTCCTGGAGACATATCCACGTCATGACATGACGCATCGTGTAGACAGCTTGTGAATACTCTCACGCCGTAGCTCCGATGCCCTCATACTCATGTTTTTCTCTTACTTTTATCACATCTTCACTATGTATCTAATCCTTAGTTATTGAATCATTAATAAAATCAATACCCTAGAGTCAGCATTCCCTCTATACCGGTCTTAATCATCAATTCAATAATACGACCCAAACTTGGTCTTCTCTTTTCAATATCTCATCTTAAAAATATTCTTTCAATGCCGGTATAAGGCTTAGCTACCCTCTAGCTTTCAATTCCATTTCATGTTCATAGCATTGGTGTATTCATATTCATAAGATCTTTCATAATTCATCATGACATTTGATTTCACTTTCATGTACAATTTCATGCATAACAATAAACACATTTTCCAACTTGCTCACATTCATAATTCATTCTTTCCACATAATTTTCTTATTCTCATTTTATCAATACTAAATCCAAAATTCACACTTTCAATTTTTCTATTACCAAATCTCATTTCGAAACTCTTTTAAACAATACATTTATTTTTCTTTATCTAAAGACAATTTAATAATTTATAACAAGTTCTTTCTTGCAAAATGTCTCAAATTCTCATTATAATAGGTCAAAATGAAAGAAAAAATTTTCATGAAGTCTAGAAATTTTTGAATAAATCTAACATTTTCCCTCAATTTTTGAAAACTATTTTCTTTGAAATATTTCATCAGCCGAAAATCGTAATAGTCGACTGTTAGGATAGGCCAGTCGAATGTTCTGTGAGGATTAAAACTCGAGAACCAAAAGTCAGGACCGTGACAGTCGATTGTTAAAACACAGCCGGTCGACTGTTCTGCAAACTAAAATCCAAAATTTATTGCCTGACAGTCGACTGTCGACTGTCGATTGCACCAGGTTGCAATTTAAAGTAGATCATGAATATATTTTCGACATTGAAATTCAACAATTTAGCACTACCATTATCACAAAAGATTGCCTTTCTTATTTTCTTTTATTTCTACCAACATTTCTAGGACAAAATTCTCCTTTATTACACTAGTGTTACCTTAGTCTAGACAATACAACTTCAATGGTTCAGTTAATCAACTAATCATTACATAAGCACCATTTTCTCAATTTAGCATGGCTCAAACATATGTTTCATGGCAATATGATCAATTATAGCATGGAAATCACAATTGTATCTACTAGCAAGTCAATTCACCAAGCTTTTATTTTATCTACAATTTTTCTCTATATACACAAACATGGGCCAATCTACTAAGTTTTTCTTCGCAATTTTTATCAACCAAAACCCTAGCATGATGTCTAAAGTAGAAGCGTGAGAAATCACCCGCCTATTGGAGAAAAACGAATAAAAAGCTCCTAGAAATCTCCTAGAATGCACAAATGTAGCCTTCTCCTTCTAGATTGTGCCACCAACGCGCCTCCTCCTCCTTGTACTAGCAAACCCGAGCTCTCTCTGTCCTTGGATGTAGTCCGGCCTCTCCTTGGGTGAGCACACACACACAAAAACACTCACTCTTTTACTCATTAAAGTTCTCAATCTTTTTCTCACTCTAATCTTTTCTTTCTTGATAAATTTTCTAGTGTACTAAATGAGAAGAACTATGGGGTATATATACATTTTTAGGGTGAGAATAGATGGCTAGAATTCAATCAAATGGTTAGAGATCAAAGGCTAGGATGAGTTAGGAAGTTGTAGCAACTACCCATGATCATATAACCACCTCAATCCACAACTCCACTCTCTCCATCTCTCCTTGCTCCATCCGGCCACACCCCATGCACAACTAGACACGTGCCAGTGCAATGCACGTGTCTCATCTAGTACCCCTATTAATAAGTTGTACATGATTAGTTAATTTATTGTCTACTAAATGTGTCTACACTACATGTTATAATAATTAAAAGTTAATTTAATTAGTCGGCTTCAAATTTAATGGGCTTTTAGACTCATGGGTTATTAATAAAACACTTAATTAATTATGATGGGCTAAATTAGAAAAATAGACCTAGGCTTTTAAAATAGGCTTTTAGAAGATAAGGAGAAAGATTAAAAAAACGATTGTTTGTTCATGTTATAAAAGAGATAATTTATAAGGAAAATGTACAAGAATTTGTATGTGCACAACACGTAAAATCAACAATTTCTCATTTAATTATAAATAAAATTTTAGGATGTTACAATATCAATTGTTCAATTGGCCGAGCCATAGCACATGGATTCATAAAATCCGCTTTAGGAAGCGTTAGATAGAGCTCGATCAAAAAAAGGAAAGGAGCAAGAAAGCTATGGAAGAAAAAAAAAGATGAACCAGAAGCTACGAGCAATTTTAAGTTCAAGAAAGTTAAAATCGAAAATGACGATTGATCTTATGAAAAATACGATGTTATTAGTTTAGAATTTACTAATTTGTTCTTCTATTTAATATATCTATAGAATAAAATACAAAGAAAGCTATCAAGTGGCTCTCCTTCAATCTCCCCAAAATCAAAGGCCCAGATCTAACCTCACAAAACACATTTTCCCCCCCAAAACTCAAATTCAAATCCCCCCCCCCAAACAACTCATTTATTTATTTTATTATCTCTCTCTCTCTCTCTCTCTCTCTCTGTATATATATATATATATATATATATATATATATATATAGAGAGAGAGAGAGAGAGAGAGAGAGAGAGAGAGAGAGTAGCCTTCGATTGCGAACCACTGTGTGCGAACTCAGCTTGCGAACTCTTCTTTTTGCCGTTGGATCCAAAACAGCTCCGTCGATGGCTGTGATCGAATCCCCCTCTTCTCAGTTGTTAGCGGGGGTAATTTGGTCATTTTAATTCGATTTCCCTTTAACCCCATCTCCCTTCACTCTGTCGTTTCTCAATCCCAAATCGAAAGCCAAAACCCCCTTCTCTCTATCAGAAGAGGCGAAACCCTAATCCCTTTTACCTCCCTTCACTCTATCATTTGCGAACCTCAAACCCAAATCGAAATCGAAAACCCCTTCTCTCTATCAGAGCGAGCGAAACCCTAATCCCCTTTAACGAGCTTCACTTTGTCGTTTGCGAACTCAAACCCAAATCGAAATACCCCCTTCTTTCTCTCTCAGAGCGAGCGAAAACCCTAATCTTCTATCGATTCCCTTTTCTCTCTCTTCTTGAAACCCTAACGGTTGTGTGCAAAATCTTCTGTGCGAACTCCTCCTTCTTCCAAATAGCTCCATCAATTTCGTTATGGGTCGCCTTCGGTTGCGAACCTCTGTGTGCGAACTTAGCTTGCGAACTCCTGTGCTTGCCGTTGGATCCAAAATAGCTCCAAATGGAAACCCTAGGGTTTTGATCAGGTATAAATTTTTATTTTTTTGGTTCCGTTTTTCTTTTTCTTCCTTGAATTTGTAGGAAACCCAATGAGGTATTTTTTTTAATAGAGATTGAATGTTTTGTTTGAATTTGTAGGAAGCGTTTGAGCTTCACTGAGTCTTTCTTCATGGCTTGATTCCGACTATGGATATATTTTTGCCAATACACTGATGCTTGATGTCAATTGAGGGAAGTGTTTGATTTTGACTATTCCCTTTTAAAAATTTTAATTGCTTACTTTATTGCATTTTGGTATAGGCAGTGATGACAATCTAGAATTTACAAGCAGTTGTAGGCATTTTGCTGCTTCTTCTGTTTGACAAGCATTTGTACGAACAATTCGTAACGGAAGGCCACCCATATATAGTACAATGAGTGCAGCATTTAGTTTGTTTACTCACTGTTTTCACCATGTTTGATTTGTATTTGCTGAGTTAGTACGTTGAAATTATTTAAAAGAAGGAGGGGTTAATTTATACTTGTATTATGGTTTGAACTCATCATGCGAACCAAAACCCTCCATCGAATGGCTGTGATTGTTCATGCTCTCTTCTCAGTTATCTTTGGGGGTAATTTGGTTATTTTTTTGGTTAGAGACATGTACTCCTCCGTTGCAAATGGAGGGGTAATTTGGTAATTTGGTAATTTTCGGTTAGAGACATATACTCTCAGGGACATCTTTTAAGAGGTTTTATTTATTCAGATTATGGTTGCAACTAGTTGGCATGGCATAATAATGCAGCCGTAGTGAGATCATGCATCTGAATAAGTGCTATACTAAATCCTGATTCTATTTGATGAGGGATCCGCATTTTGGTTGAGCTGAAGCTGGGAAAAAAAATTGCTAAGCTGAAGCTGAAACAAGTTTACTTTTATGCGAAACTGAAACAAAATTTGGTTTAGCTGAAATATGAGTTGAAACTGAAACAAAACATGAGTTGAAACTGAAACTGAAAAATGAGTTATTATTCAGATTGTGGTTGGAACTAGTTGGCATGGCATAATAATGCAACCATAGTGAGATCATGGTTATGAATAAGTGCCTGATTATGCTTGGGACAACATATGTGCTATACTCATGCTTGATTATATTTGACTTATTTCATAATTACTTATTATGTGCAAGGTTGTTCTGAGCCTATATGTACTTCAATTGTTTACAATTTACGGTGATAATAGTGCAGTCCGATATTGCTAAGCTTTTTATGTTATTTTTTGTAGGGGGTGGAGCAGTTCCCTCCTTTTGCTACTTGATAGAGATTCGAACAGTTTCGTTTCAGCATCAGCAGCACCAGAAGTCCGACATTTTTTTTCATCTTTTAGTTTATACTATTAGGCCTCGATTTTGTATATTGATATTCCACTATATAATGTAATATGAGGTTTGAGTTTGTATACTGTAAATTTTTGGTATAATGAAAACTGAAGCTGTAATATGAGTTGAAACTGAAACTGAAATATGAGTTGAAACTGAAGCTGAAATATGAGTTGAAACTCGAACTTAAATGAGCTGAAATATGAGTTGAAACTCGAACTTAAATGAGTTGAAGTTGAATTATGAGTTGAAACTGAAACTGAAACAAGTGTTGTGTGAAACGGAAATATGAGTTGAAGCTGAAATATGAGCTGAAACTGAGACTGAAACAAAATTTTGAAGCTGAAATATGAGTTGAAACTGAAACTGAAATATGAGTTGTAACTGAAACTGAAACAAGAGTTGAAACTGAAACTGAAATATGAGTTGTAACTGAAGCTGAAATATGAGTTGAAACTGAAACTGAAATATGAGTTGAAACTGAAGCTGAAATATGAGTTGAAACTCGAACTTAAATGAGCTAAAATATGAGTTGAAACTCGAACTGAAATGAGTTGAAGATGAATTATGAGTTGAAAGTGAAACTGAAATATGAGTTGAAGCTGAAATATGAGTTGAAACTGAAATTGAAACAAGTGTTGTGTGAAACGGAAATATGAGTTGAAGCTGAAATATGAGTTGAAACTGAGACTGAAACAAAATTTTGAAGCTGAAATATGAGTTGAAATTGAAACTGAAATATGAGTTGTAACTGAAACTGAAACAAGAGTGGAAACTGAAACTGAAATATGAGTTGAAGCTGAAAATATGATAGACAGGGGCGACAAAAAAAAGCTGAAGTTTAAACTCGCTATTGTGAGTTGAGCTGAACTGATAACAAGAACAAATATTTCAGTTCCCTGGTTGAACAAAATATGAGCTGAGCTGAACAGAAATTTGTTTCTTCGAGCGGATATGGTGTTCCTTCGAGCAAATTTGTTTCAGTTGCCCACACATAATTGACTACTTGAACTGATAACAAGAACAAAATAAAATAAATGCAGATATGGTGCTAATAAACCCCGATTTACAATAGATTGTAACAAAGTAAAATATTTAAATAGTGGACAAAATATATATTGGTTTCCTATTACAATGGCCAAAACCACAAAAACTAATTATTCCGGTAAAATGGTACAAAAGTAGACTACGAAAAGAAAAGATAAGCAAGACTATCATCCCATGGCAATAAAGAGCTCAATTTTCTGTAACGAATTTCCAGCATCACACATTCGGTAACCTCCAGTAACCATACAAACTGTAAGCATTAAGAAAGAAAGGGTTTAGATAAATGATTCGTAATTATTTATCTGAGATATCAACACAACTAATTAACATATTTTAAGTAAATGTAGGCTCAGAACACAACCTAGCATATGACAGGGATTTAGATTATTGTCAACTGAATCAAGCATGACTGAAAAGCATCATAATTATGTTCACACTTGGGCTGCAATACTATACCACGCCAACAAGTTGATCCATAATTTGATCAAAAATTTGAGCTGAAGCTTAAACTTTTTAACAAAAACTAAATTTAGTTCAGCTGAAATATGGAGTTGCAACTGAAACAAAACATGAGTTCAAACTGAAATTGAAACATGACTTCAAACTGAAATTGAAATATGAGTTGAAGCTAAAATATGAGTTGAAACTCAAACTGAAACAAAAATTTTGTTTATCAAAAACAAAACAATGATTTCCAGATAAGTCCATTTCTTCAGCTTGTATAAAATATTTTTTGTCATCATTGCCTACTTATAAACAAAATAAAACATAGCTGATAATAAACTTCAGAATTGAACACACTAAAAAAAGAAGAACTTCCCTCAAGAAACAGTGTCATCGGTACTTTCTCCCCATGAGGGATCTACTTCATGTCCAATGTGCCCATTTAAAAAAAGAACCAAAGAAATACTTAGTTAAGCTCACAAGCAATTTAAATCAACCAATGTCTAAAAGATGTGGAATATTTACCCCTCTAAATTGTTTGGGCAATTTCTTGAATCGTGTAGTCCGCGTGTACCACAAGCCTTGCACCATCTAGGTTTCCTTACTTTCTCTCTTGTTGGCTTCAATCGCTTCCCACTAGGCCTTCCTTTTGTATTGCATTGCTTAGGCTCCTCCACGAGAACTTTAGACTTTTCCATGGATTTTCCATATGCCGGTCCACTACTTTCGGGTTGTACAAGATGGAACCCTTCAATACTTTTGATCATGTTGTTCCGCATGAATTCATAGCCTTCATTGGAAGCTAATCCAATATCAACTTGTTGTTGGGCTAATTTACTCAACTCACAATAGCGAGAACCTAAATTCTCACTACTACCTTCATGAAGTCCTCTCCTATTAGTGAATATATTGCTTCTTCGGATTACATCTCGGGTCCATCTTCTTAAAATATATTGCTTTGGTAGTTCTTTGTGATCTGTGTACTTAAGATATGCCAAAAGATGCTTACAAGGAATGCCCACGAATTCAAACAACAAGCATGCACACATAGCCATTTGAGTCTCTTTAGAATAAGTCACCACTTTTGCATTTTCTGTTTCACCACACTTCTTCACTAGGTAAATAGCTTGGTTCTCATCTTCTTGCACCAAATTTATATTATATATTAAGCTTGATTTTAGTTCTTCTTGGAAATCATAAAAAATAACCAAAGTGTACACTTGCGCCATTTGTGCCTCTATATACCATTCGGTCTTCAATTTTGGTTTCTTCTCAATTGTACGATGATTTTCTTGAAGTTCTTGTTCTCTTTGTCTTGCAATGACTCTCTCGAATATTAAGGCAAACTCATGTAGTGAGTACTTCTTTTGAGTATGTTTCTTTAAGAAAGCATTCATTCCCTCGCTCCTTTGGCTACTTGACATTCCGGCCTAAAAATGTGGTCTATGATAGATAGGGGCCCATTTCTCACGAATTTCAAATTTATCTTGCAACCACTTATTGTTTTCCACACCATACTTACAAAGCAATGATTTCCAATTTTCATCAGAAGTAGTACAATCATCAGAATTGTAGACAATATTCTTAAAAGCTTTCATAAACTCAACATCTTGGTTCATTTTAGGCACCTCTTGTGGTATCTTCTCTAAAATATGCCAAATACAAAATCTATGGCGAATTTCAGGTTAAACAGCTTTGATTGCAGCACTTATCCCACGATCTTGATCAGTGACCATGCCAAATGGTACATGTTTCATTACTACTAACCATTTTTGAAATAATCATATAAATGAGGAGGTCGTTTCATTTGGGATGAACCCACACCCTAGGAAAACAGATTGCCAGTGATAGTTGATTCCAACAAAGGGAACAAATAGCATTCCATAACGGTTCGTGCTATATGTTGCAGCGAAGGAAACTACGTCACCAAATTCTTCATAGTTCTTTCTAGCAATACCGTCGACCAAAATACAGTGACTCAACCGACCAAACTCAACTAGTTGGAAATCATAAAAAAAAGTAGGAACTTTTTCTTTTTGCCAATTGAAAAAAGCAGTCAACATTTGTCCATCGTGCCCTTTCATAGCCTCCCGTAAGTCTCTCTCATAATTTCTAGCATCGGTCTCGGTGAATCCAAACCCTATCATGACCCCCACTCGAATTTTCAAAAAAAATCATTTGTTTGCACGTTGGAATATTAGCTTGTGTAAGTTGATCCATTATTACTTTATCGGAACCTGACACATTACGATTTCGCGGTAACAAATGTCTTCTACCGGGTGAGGTAAATACATGATTGTGTAATTCAGTAAGTGAATAAAGAACCCATGAATGTGTTTCTTCATTTAATTTCACATGAATTAATGCTTTGCAGTCGGATCTACTTGTAGTCCCCCCCCTAACATCATTAGACTTACTCTTCGAAATACCGGCTTTATTACAAACAAATGACTTATCCACTACAACGGTTCCCTTCAATTTGGTTGAACCCCTGCGCATTTGAAAACCCCCACATGTAGCGTAATTGTTATAGAAATTTTCAGCTTGCTCTAAAGTATCAAAAGTCATACCGAGCTTTGGTTTTAGGTGGTCGTCCACAACCGGGATAAATTCACCTACTTGTACATTCAAAAAATTGTCACCGACATCAGATCTCCTTTCATCAATATCCATACCTATTATCAAAGGAAACGAAACATAAACCAACACAACCAATTACTCAGCAATTCTACAAATTATTTCAAAATATAATGAAACTGAAACAGAAAAAAAAACCTATTCGGAAGAAGGAGGAGTTCGCACAGAAGATTTCGCACACAGCCGTTAGGGTTTCGAGAAGAGAGAGAGAAGGGAATCGATAGAAGATTAGGGTTTCGCTCGCTCTGAGAGAGAGAGAAGGGGGTATTTCGATTTGGGATTGAGTTCGCAAATGACAGAGTGAAGCTCGTTAAAGGGGATTAAGGTTTCACTCGCTTTGATAGAGAGAAGGGGGTTTTCGATTTCGATTTGGGTTTGAGGTTCGCCAACGACAGAGTGAAGGGAGGTAAAAGGGATTAGGGTTTCGCCTCTTCTGATAGAGAGAAGGGGTTTGGGCTTTCGATTTGGGATTGAGAAATGACAGAGTGAAGGGAGATGGGGGTAAAGGGAAATCGAATTAAATTGACCAAATTACCCCCACTAACAACTGAGAAGAGGGGGATTCGATCACAGCCATCGATGGAGCTGTTTTGGATCCAACGACAAAAAGAAGAGTTTGCAAGCTGAGTTCGCACACAGTGGTTCGCAACCGAAGGCTACCCTATATATATATATATATATATATATATATATATATATATATATATATATATATATAGAAACATGGACCTTTATACCCCAATTTATAATTATTTTTCACCATATACTAATGGAAACATGGACTTTTATTTACAACTTATTATTGTCATACTATTCAAACTTCAGCTACATAATTGTTGATTTACTGTTTACAAAGCTTTTCATATGTTGTATCGTTCTGAAGACGTGCCATAGGCACGTGGCCATGGGCAAATCTAGTTTTCTTATATTTTTTATGTTTTAGATGATACAATAGATGATACAATTATTTACATGTGATTTTGTATTACTTAAGATTTGATATAATGTTCAGAGGCTTTAGTATTAAAATTTTAAATATTTTTTGTGTACATAATTAATATATAGTGATCTACTATATATTCATTTGAGTTCTAAATGAGAATTTTTTCTATGACTGATTTTCTCAACAATATAAAACATTGATAAAAATATTTAACTGGTAGGGGTGTAAATTGAATAGGACGGTTTGTTGTCCATCTGAGTCCAGCTTGAGAAATGGCCCGACCATGGATCGTCCGAACTGTTATACGAACCGAACATGGACAAATTATTGGGTCAATGCTTTACCGAGCTCGAGCCAGACATAAATCTAACTGAGTATTATTTCGGTGCGATGCTTTACCGAACTGATCCCGGACTATAAAAATTTTGTCCGACTTGGACCAAACCAGACATAAGCCTGTCCGCATAGAATTTTGGTCCGAGCTTGAACATATGGCTATCCAATCTCGTCTAGTCCGATTTACAGCCTTATTAACTGGCACTTCCCACCAAGCCGCATGCACTTTGTACACGGTAAATTTCAATTGTACAGAAAAGCCAAAACCAACCAACCAAACTCAAAATCCTAGAGAGGAGACTGGAATAAACACAACCATAGACACGACACGATAATTACAAACTTACAAACAGGCCCTCTCAAAAAGATAAATACAGTAGGTGAAAAAAATCGAAGAACCAATCAGTAAAAGATATTTCACTGCAAATCGATCAAATCCGTCCACACTTATCAAAATTTAAGCGTCGAACAAAAATCCCCAACAATAAACCCATACGATCAGCAAGAAAGAACCAAATTATACAGCAATGAGGCAAAATCTTACCCAATCAGAAAATGTCAAAACAACACCAGGGACCCAAAAAAAAAAAAAAAAAAAAAAAATATATATATATATATATATATATATATATGGGCCTTCTTCAGCTGCAAACGCTACTGTAGCGTTTGCAAACATGCAAACGCCTTAACCCATCATTGGGGATGACGGGTTAAGGCAAAACTCATAACCCGTCATTGGGAATGACGGGTTATGTGTTTGCCTTAACCCGTCATTCCCAATGACGGGTTACGGCGTTTGCACGATATTTGCGTTTGCAATGGAAGATGGCCCTATATATATACACACACACACACACACACACACGTATAGAGAGAGATTTATTTCGTTGCAAACGGGTCTGTGTGCACAGACCGTGCGAATGGAGATCTGGGCCGTTCGATCTTTGATCCAGCGTCCCACATTTTTTTCCCTAAAATTTAGCCTTAACCCGTACTTGGGAACGACGAGTTAAGGCATATTTTTTATAAAAAAAAATTGCCTTAACCCGTCGTTTCCAAGAACGAGTTAAGGCACTCTAAAATTTTTTAGATCTGTATACAGATCATCTTCTTCAACTGACTCTACCCACTCTCTATCTCGTTTCTTCACCGAACCCAACCCCAAGATAACCCTAACCCTAATCAAAACACAAACCTGTCCTCCTCCGCCTGCTCCTCCTCTTCCTCTTCTATTCTCATAGTCTCTCTCTCCCAATATCTACTCCAAACATTGAAACTCAACTTTCTCATCCCATCTTCGAAAGCAAATCGAAACCCTAGTTTGGCCACAACACCTTCACTGGCTAAATTCGGACGTATTTTGTAAGGTATTGACTAATTCTTTACCTTAGTAGTTTTATTTGTGTTGATTTTTCAATTTTTCTATACTAAATTATTTAGAAAGTGGCCAAAAAGTTCTTTGCCTTAGTAATTTGTAGATGTAGAATTGGAAAGACTTTTAATATATTCAAGTGCCCAAAAATTTTCTTTGCCTTAGTAATTTATAGAACTAGAATTGGGAAGACTTTTAATATATTCAAGTGCCCAAAAAAGTCTACATTTAGGAATAATATATTGAAGTGCCCAAAGACTTAAAAATTTTGTAGATGTAGAATTCTTTGCCTTAGTAATTTAGTTTTGTTTGTGTTGTTTTTCACGTTCGATATATACAAAATTATTTAGAAAGTTTTAGTGCGGTTATGCTTGAAAACCCGGCAAACGACCTTCAAAAAATACAAAACTTTGCGAGTAGATTGGTCTCACATAGCACAAGCCTCCCCAACTTGTAGAAGTGAGTTTCTACTTATGGTTCGAGAGATACGGCCGCGTATAGTTTTTGGTTGAAAAAAAACAAATAAAGCGGTACACGGCCGTATCTAGCAAACCGTGAGTCGAAATTTGCTTCTACAAGTTGGACTAGTGTGTGCTACGTGAATTCAACCAATTTGCAAAGTTTTATAAATTTTGGATGCCGTTTGTACAGTTTTCTTACGTTCATCGCACAAGAAGTAAACTACTTAGAACTTTTGTAGTGCGGTTAGACTAGAAAATCCTTCAAACGACTTCCAAAAAATACGAAACTTTGCGAGTAGGTTGGTCTCACGTAGCACAAGTTACTCCAACTTGTAGAAGTGAGTTTTGACTCACTGTTCGAGAGATACAGCTGCGTATCGCTTTTGGTTTAAAAAAAACCAAATAAAGCGGTACACGGCCGTATCTCGCAACCGTGACACAAACTCGCTTCTACAAGGTGGGGTGGCTTGTGTTACGTGAATTCGACCAAGTTACAAAATTTTATAAAATTTGGATGCCATTTGTGCGGTTTTCTCACGCTCATCGAAGTATAAGTAAATGACTTAGAACTTTTTTAGTGCGGTTAGACTAGAAAACCGTTCAAACGACCTCCAAAAAATAAAAAAACAAGAAACTTTGCGAGTTGGTTGGTCTCACCTATCACAAGCCACCCAACTTGCAGAAGTGAGTTTTGACTCACGGTTCAAGAGATACGGCTGCGTATCGCTTTTGGTTTTAAAAAACCAAATAAAGCTATACGCGGCCGTATCTCGTAAACCGTGACTCGAAACTTGCTTCTACAAGTTGGGGTGGCTTGTGTTACGTGAATTTGACCAAGTTGCAAAGTTCTATAAATTTTGGATGTCGTTTGTGTGGTTTTCTCACGTTCATCGAACTATAAGTAAATGACTTAGAACTTTTTTAGTGCGGTTAGACTAAAGAACCCTTCAAATGTCCTCCAAAAATACGAAACTTTGCGAGTTGGTTGGTCTCACCTATCATAAGCCACCCCAACTTACAGAACTGAGTTTCGACTCATGGTTCGAGAGATATGGCCGCGTATCGCTTTTGGTAAAAAAAACCAAATAAAGCGGTACACGGACGTATCTCGCAAACCGTGACTCGAAACTCGATTCTACAAGTTGGGGTGACTTGTGTTATGTGAATTCGACCAAGTTGCAAAGTTTTATAAATTTTGGATGCCGTTTGTGTGGTTTTCTCACGTTCATCGAACTATAAGTAAATGACTTAGAACTTTTTTAGTGCGATTAGACTAGAAAACCCTTCAAACGACCTCCAAAAAATACGAAACTTTACGAGTTGGTTGTTCCCACCTAGCACAAGTCACCCCAACTTGTATAAGTGAGTTTCGAAGCACATTTCGAGAGATCCGGCCACGTATCGTTTTTGGTTTTAAAAAAATCAAATAAAGTGGTACATGGCCGTATCTCGCAAACCGTGACTCGAAACTCGCTTCTACAAGTTGGGGTGGTTTGTGTTACGTGAATTCGATCAAGTTGCAAAGTTTTATAAATTTTGGATGCCGTTTGTGCAGTTTTCTCACGTTCATCAAACTATAAGTAAACGACTTAGAATTTTTTAGTGCGGTTAGACTAGAAAAACCTTCAAACAACCTTCAAAAAATACGAAACTTTGCAATTTGGTTGGTCTCACCTATCACAAGCTACCTCAACTTGCAGAAGTGAGTTTCAACTTACGGTTCGAGAGATACGGCCGCGTATCGCTTTTGATATAAAAAAACCAAATAAAGCTGTACACAGCTGTATCTCGCAAACCGTGACTCGAAACTCGCTTCTACAAGTTGGGGTGGCTTGTGTTACGTGAATTCGAACAAGTTGCATAGTATTACTATTTTTCGTTGTGTTTTGTGCATTTTTTTACACATTTTCTGTCACGCTCCGCTTCCCAAAACACGGGAACACGAGCACGTAACGAAGGCCCAGCGAATGATTATACATCATCCATAAGCTGTACCAGTCTAACTCAACAATATACAAGAGAAACAACCACACAGGAAAAGAATATAATCACATAAACAATAAATAAGCTCAAAGATAATCATGAAATAAATTCACCAAATAATAATCCAACATTTGGGATAAAACAATTTTGGGTCATAAAGCCCAAGAATACAAAGTATGATAAAAGAAATACAATAAGCAAATAATGAAAGATAGCTAAGTAGTCTAATAGTCCAACTCCAATCTTCAAAGAGTTTGCTCACCAAGTTCTTCTGGTATTACTCCTTCGGTACCTGTTAATGCTGGATCTAAAAGAAAGAAAAGAGAACTCTTAGAGCAAGTCGTGGCTAGCAAGTAGAGAAAAACAAAGGATAAAGAAAAGCATGAATATCAAAGAATAAGGGCATGGTCAAGGACAAAGAACAAAGTAAAGGCAGGCAAAATATCAAAGGTCTACAGTAAATCACGCATGTAATGCGGGATGTCAGGATCAGACATGAAATACAGGTTATTAGTCATTTTATTAATCTATCTAGTGCACGTACTACTGCGTCCCATTCCACAGGTTCCGTGCAAACACACAGTGAACATTTTAGACTAATGGTGAATTCTCGGTCCGTGTACTCGGCCTAGTAATCAGTTTTTCATGTTCAGTGACAGTAATTATCGGGCAGTATTTATGTTCAGTGATAGTAATTATCGGGCATTAGTTTATGGACATCAGTATAGGTCAGTACGGTTCAGGCAGTAAGGGCCCGACCGAGTACAATTTCCGATCGTTCACTACCAAGTCTACCCATGATACCCCGGCTGTTTGTTAATTCTTTTTCATCCTATGTGAGCATGCAAGAGGATTTCAATGTTATATAATACTAAGTGTGACTAATTCTAAGTGCTACGGTCAAAGCATGAGGCAAACACAACAAATAAGCTCAATTCACGTAATCAGGACAGCATGACCTTATTGTACTAAAATACAAGTTATGGTCACTACAAAATAGAAAAACTGAATCCGCCAAAAGATCTGGAAAATAGACTTCCACACGGTTCCAGCGAGTATAATTAAAGTATATAAAAGGTATAGTAACTAGGGTGAAAACTCTATTCTAATCAAGTTTTAAGTTCAGGCAGCATGCAGTAGGTTTTGTTCAACTATTTATTTCAGATCAGAAAACTCATTAATAAAATCTATAAAAATTCTGGACGATACCTATACATGTCTAGGTCCAGCCTAAATTATTTTAGATTTTTATTTTACTGTTAACAGGGTCAAATAAAATATAGAACAACAGGGTACGCATGAAATTAAGAGTCTGAAATTACTAACACAATTGCATTAAAGTGATGATAACTAACAGATGTCAAATTGGAATTTAAATCCAGACCAGGGGAAAAATTATCTAGACATCAAGGAATACATTTTATGTTCAGCAAGTTCTTCCAAAATGTTTCATTAGCATGGTCAAAAATCTAATTCAAAATGAATCATACAGCAGTGCAGAAATTGTCTTAACATGAATAGGCAAATAAATAAATCATATGGTCACATAAAGCATGCAAATTAGTAATCAAGTGAATCCTATGTGTCAACATGCAATTTCTAAGGTTCAAGGTATATTTATTACAGTCATAGTGTCAATTCATCCATTAAAACCGATCCAGTACATTCAATTTAACATGTCCATTTCATCAAGCAGTTCTAAGCATAAATCTAGTTATTTTAATTGTGCATATGCATGAAACATTGGGGATTGGATTTAAGATCAAAGAGATAGCACGATGTTAAGAGTATGTCGGGTTAGCTCATGTAAACCCTTGATAATCTTAACGGAATTGTCAAAGGTAGTTTGATAACAAAATGGACGGATCTACTTGCAGGAGATCAAATAATCTTGAACACAAACAATAAAAAGGGTTCAAGAAGAGACTTGCCTGTTATTGTAGATATAATTAAATAAGAATAACGGGATCAGAATCCCGGGTGAAACTCCTAAAACACGTGCGAAATACGGCGAAGAAATCCAACAGCAACCAAGTGAAAACCCCACACCGGATCTGCCCAGAACAGCTAACAGCAGGTTGGATCCGCTGCGCCCAGAACATGGAACAGCGAACTCGCCCAAGGGCAAACACAGGACAGCGATCACAGATCCAACGCGCCCAGAACAGCAAACAACGGGGGCAACCAATCAGGGCTCGTCTTCTTCCTTCAGCAGAGAGAGAGAGAGAGCAACTGCGACACGACGTGACTGCGGCGGCACTGCGGCGGGGGCTCACGACGCTGGTGGCAACGACGTACGGCGGTGCCTGCTCGGGAAGCGATGCAACACCGGCTTGACGACGGCTCTGTTTTCGCTCGAAACAGGGGAGACGATGATCGGAGTACTCTCGGGGATTGGATGTCGACGAAGAAGACGGAGGGGATCTCTGGACGATGTAGGGGTGCACGGAGGGCGACGAAGGCACGGCGAGGTGTTGGATTTCGACGGGAACAAGAAATGGGTTCAAGCGGAATGGGATGACGACGAGGGGGGGGGGGGTGTTAATGGGTGCAAGGATGATGACGAGGATGGAGAGGAGCGATGAGGAAGGGGATGGGGATGACGATCGGGAGGCTGGCGATGGAAGCTTGGGTTTGTGGAGGTTGCGGTGGTGGAAACAGAGAGAGAGCGGGAGTAAGAGAGAGATAAACAGTAGCAGGGGGTTAGGGATGAACAGAAAACTAGGGGATTAGGGGTATAAAACGGCTAGGGTTAGGGTTAATAGAAGATTAGGGTATTTATAGAGGGAAATAGGATATTGGGTATTGGGGAATTTGGTATTAGATCCAATAAAATAAAATACACTGTATACAATACAATAGATCAATATAAATCCAAACACCAAGAATAAGATACGAGATTGATATGGCTAAAAATGGGGTTAAATCGGAACCGTCCAGATTGGGCACGAATCTTGAAGCTCGGGGGTAAAACGGTAATTTCACATACAGGCAGATCCAAAGCGGGTACTGGATCTCCCTCTCACAGATCCAATAACCCACGAATGGGTCCGCTCCAATTGGGTACGGGTCCCGACCCGAAGCGAGCCCAAACCAGCAAGAGACAAATCAGGGCCACTGATTTGACCAAGTCAACGGGCCTGATTTGTCTCACCGGGAATCAAGGGGTTAGTTTCCTAAACAGACTGTGAGGATTTTTCTCCTGGCAGTTACACAGGGAACCAGACCTCTAATCACTCCCCTGGCGACTATAAATACCTCCCCTCTGCCACTGTGACCAGGTTAATCACTTTTTCACCACTTTAAGCTCTTCCTTAATCTCTCCTGATTACTGACAAGAGCGTCGGAGGGTGCGTCGCCGGAATCAACCCCGGTGTTTCGCACTTCCGTGCAGGTTGCGCCAGGAGCAAGAAGGCTTGAGTCAACTGTTCAGGTTTTTCTCGAACTTACAAATTCTATCTGTTTACCCCCACACCGAAATCAGCGGTAACAGATTGGCGCCGTCTGTGGGAAACAACCACACGAACAGCCTCAGCCCCTTCTCTGTCGTCCTCTCCAACCATGCCTCCAAAGAAGGTCAGATCTAGAGGGTCAAACCGTGGAGCTAATCCCGCCGACCCTACAGAGGTAGCCCCTTTCAATCCTATTCCTCAGCCCGATCTTCCTCCGCCGGCCCAGCAGGGCCAACCTCCTCTTTCCAAGCAGCAACCCAACAATGGCCCTTCCGGCCATAACGGTCGGAAGCAGAAGCAGCCCCTCAACCCGGACCATGTCTCGGTCCATAATGGGTCCTCGGACTCAATGGCTTCTCATCATTCCGACCTCCGCAACACACTCCTGAACCGCCAGAAAGAGGAGGACCTCCGCACTCACCTTAATGAGAGGCGGGCCCGAGAGGGAGCCTCCCGCCAGCATCGTGGTGAGCGGTCGCCTCACCGCCGAGAGGGCAGACGGTCTCCGGACCGAAGGGGCCGAGCGGCATCGCCCGACCGCCGAAGGAAGAGGCCACAGTCCCCCACGGATCGGCATCATCGCAGGAACAATGACGCACCCATCACCCGTGCCGAGTTCCTACAATTCCAAGACACCGTTCTTCAGGCTCTCAACCTTCGGCAGAACGTCCAAAATGCCCAGAGGGCTCCAACGCCCCCGAGGGATCCCAGTCCTCGTCGCCGAACCCAAAGTCCTTCCTCGGCTCCCAGCCGCCAGCAGCAGCACTACAGTCCTCGCCGATCCCAGGACTACCGGCACCGCAGTCCGCGCTCCCCTTCTTATGAAGAGGAGTCCGGGGGGTCATATGATTACCAGCGGAGGGACGACGCCCTCATCCGCCGTCTCCATGAGGTGGAGAGGCGCATTGGCCGCATGGACCGAGAGGAGGAGTCCCGAGCAGGAACAGTCCATCCCAGCAGACCCCCTTTCTCTCGGTCGATCATGGAGGCCCACATACCGAGGGGTTTCAAACCTCCGCAGTTTGAAACGTACTCAGGGGAATCCGACCCAGTCGATCACGTCGAAAGCTTCAAGACCCTGATGCTGATCCATCAAGCTTCCGACGCCGTGCTCTGCAGGACCTTCCCTGCCGCCCTCAGGGGGTCGGCTCGGGAATGGTATTCCAGACTCGCTCCCTCCTCCATCTTCTCGTTCGAGCAGTTTGAAACACTGTTCATAACTCACTTTGTGAGTAGCAGGCGAGCCGAGAAGACAAGCCTCTCCCTACTGAACCTGCGGCAGGAAAGGGAAGAGAAGCTGCGGGACTATGTGAAGAGATTCACCGCAGAGGTCAGGTCTATCGCCTCCTTAGACCAGTCAGTGGCAACCGTGGCGTTCCAGTCGAACGTCCTTAACACCAACCTCCGATCGTCCCTAGCCAAGAAGCCCCCGCATAACTTCGCCGACCTCCTCCCGAGGTGCGAGAAGTATATCCGAGCAGAGGAGGCTGAAGCCCTTCCGAGCTTCGGGGGGTCCTCCTCAGGGTCGAAGAGGAAGGCGACGGGGGAAGAGGGGTCCAAGAAAGCGCAGAAGGACAACAGCGGTCAGCGTCGCCCTCCCCCCAGATTTGAGAAGTTCACTCCCCTCACCACTAACGTCTCCACCATCCTAATGGAAGTGGAGAAGGAGGGAGTCATCCCTCTAGCTCCAAGGATGCACACCCCGGCGAAGAGGAGGAACAAAGATAAGTGGTGTCGTTACCATCGGGATCACGGCCACGACACGAACGACTGCCGGGCTTTGAGAGATGAGATAGAAGCCCTCATCCGGAGGGGGCAGTTAGCCAAATTCGTGAAGGCTAACGATCAGGGCGGATCGCAACTCTCCTCCGCCTCGGGGGGCTAACAAGCGCTCCGAGCGACGCGAGGAGACACCCGAGTTCGAGGAAGAGCGGATTCTGCCCCTGATCGACGGAGGGCCCATGGGAGGCTCCTCTAATTCCTCTCGGAAGGCCTTCGTCCGAGAGGTCAACTCGGTTCACAGCGCCCCTCCTCCCAAAGGTCTCGACGTCCCTGTGTCTTTCTCCGACGCAGACCTCGAAGGGGTCCGAACCCCACACTGTGATGCCCTCGTCATCGACCTCCGCATGGCCAACTTCAAGGTGCAGAGGATCTTAGTAGACAATGGGAGTTCGGTCAATATTCTCTTCCTCTCGGCCTTTCGAGGCCTGCAGCTGTCCCGAGACCATCTCAAGCCGGTCGGTTACACACTCCACGGGTTCACGGGGGTCCCGGTAACCGTCGAGGGGGTGATAACCCTAGACGTTACCGCGGGAAGCACCCCTACTACCCGGACCGAGCCGATGGATTTCATGGTCGTCGACATCCCGACAGCGTATAATGT
This sequence comes from Hemerocallis citrina, assembly GCA_017893485.1. Classification (NCBI taxonomy): domain Eukaryota; kingdom Viridiplantae; phylum Streptophyta; class Magnoliopsida; order Asparagales; family Asphodelaceae; genus Hemerocallis; species Hemerocallis citrina. The sequence goes on from CM030362.1 coordinate 187,976,412, forward strand.
CATTCTAGGCCGACCCGGCCTAGCCGCCTTGGAGGCTGTCCCCTCGGCGTACCATTTGAAAATGAAGTTCCCCACTCGGTCTGGAGTAGGGGAAGTCAGGGGAAGCCAGGAAACAGCCCGGAAGTGCTACATGACTTCCACCGGGGGACCAGTGCTCTCGCTCGAGACACTAGAAATCCCCGAGCCGAAAGCTCAGGCCAACGTCCGAGCCGGTGGACGAGTTAGAAGAAGTGCTCTTCTTGGACGAGGACCCGAGCCGGAAGTTCCTCATCAGCAAGTCCTTGCCGACCGCACTATGCTCGGACCTGATTAAATGCATCCGGGATAACCGTGACTTGTTTGCATGGTCGGCCGCGGACATGCCCGGCATTTCCGAGGGGCTGCTCGTCCATCGCCTAAGTGTCGAACCGGGGTGCAAACCGGTTCAGCAGAAGAGGCGAAAGTTCGCTCCCGAGCGACAGCAGGCCATCAAGGAGGAGGTGGATAAACTGCTGAAGGCCAAGTTCATACAGGAGGTAAACTACCCTGAGTGGCTCTCCAATGTTGTAATGGTCAAGAAGTCGAACGGCTCCTGGAGAATATGCATTGACTTCACCGACCTGAATAAGGCGTGTCCGAAGGACCCATTCCCCCTTCCAAACATCGACACCCTCATTGACGCCACCTCGGGCCATGAGCTCCTCAGCTTCATGGATGCCTTCTCAGGCTATAATCAAATCCGAATGTTCCCTCCGGACATTCCGAAGACCTCCTTCATCACCGACCAGGGCCTCTACTGCTATCGAGTCATGCCGATCGGGTTGAAGAACGCGGGTGCCACCTATCAGTGCCTCGTCAACAAGGTCTTCCAGAACCAGATAGGTCGGAATATGGAGGTGTACGTTGACGACATGCTCGTCAAAAGTGTCCGAGGCAATGATCACGTGGCCGACCTCCAGGAGAACTTCGGTGTGTTGAGAAGGCACAGCATGCGGCTGAACCCGAACAAGTGTGCGTTCGGGGTCTCCTCGGGAAAATTCCTCGACTTCACGGTAAGCCAACGGGGAATCGAAGCTAACCCCGAGAAGATTAAGGCCATATTAGACATGGCCCCTGCCTCGGAACATTAAGGAGGTGCAGAAGCTTACTGGTCAGCTCGCTGCTATCAGTTGGTTCCTCTCGAAGTCGGGGGAAAAGTGCCTCCCCTTCTTCAAAGCACTCAGGGGGGCTAAGGGTTTTGAATGGGGCCAACCACAACAGGAGTCGTTCGACCAACTGAAGGCCTACTTGGTGAACCCCCCTCTACTCAGCAAACCGGTCCTGGGCGAGACTCTCTTCATCTACTTGGCTGCTTCCGAGCAGACCTTGAGCGCTGTCTTGGTAAGAGAGGAAGACCGGTCCCAAAGGCCCATCTACTACGTGAGCAAAGTGCTTCGGGACGCCGAGCTCCGCTATCTGAAGATAGAGAAGATGGCCTATGCCCTAGTCACGGCGGCGAGGAAGCTTCGGCCATACTTTCAGTCCCACTCGATCGTTGTCCTCACTGACCAACCCCTAAAACAGATCCTCTACAAGCCTGAGACCTCGGGCCGGCTGATGAAGTGGTCCATAGAACTGAGCCAACATGACATCTCTTACCAGCCTCGGATGGCAATTAAGGCGCAGGCACTCGCCGACTTCATCGTAGAGTCCACTATTCCTGAGGTCGGCCACGTCCCTGAATGGACCCCCCATTTGGACAGTCTTTGTGGACGGATCCTCCTGTAATGAAGGAAGTGGCGCCGGCATCATCCTGAACGGCCCTGACGACTTCGTCCTCCAGTATGCGATCCGCATGAACTTCAAGGCCTCGAACAATGAGGCAGAGTACGAAGCACTCATTGCTGGTCTCGGACTTGCACGAAGTGCTGGGGCGCAGCGCCTCCGAATCCACAGCGATTCCCAGCTCGTCGTGAACCAAGTTTTGGGCGAGTACGAGGCCCGAGACGAGCGAATGGCGAGGTACCTCGCTAAGGTTCAGGCCCTCATGAGCCGGTTCGAGGAGGCGCTCATCCAGCGGGTCCCTCGTGAAGAGAACTCACAGGCCGATGCCCTCTCCAAATTGGCCTCGTCCTCCCTGCAAGGTCTCGAGCAGACCGTACTGATCGAAGTCCTTTCTAAGCCGAGCATCGAAGATGAGACACCTGGCTCGGCGGAATCGCTGCCGGTCATGTTACAAGATAATTGGATGAAGCCTTTAGTGGAGTTCTTAAGGGACGGGCTCCTACCCGAAGACCCCAAAAAGGCTCGCCGAGTCAGAACCCAGGCCAAGCGGTATGTCTTGATCGAGGGCATCTTATACAAATGCTCTTTCTCTCAAATAGACGGCCGACCATACCTAAGATGCCTCTCTCCGGAGCAGGCCGAATATGCCCTACAAGAGCTCCACGAAGGCATCGGAGGGGCACACTCAGGATTTAGGTCCTTGGCCCGAAAAGCTTTGAATTATGGATACTTCTGGCCGACCCTCCTTCAAGACGCCGAGCGACACGTTCGGCAATGCAGCTCTTGTCAAAGACACTCCAGCATCCGTCGCCTCCCTCAGGCCAACCTCGCCTCCTTATCAAGTCCCATCCCCTTTGCAATGTGGGGGATGGATTTACTAGGGCCTTTCCCTCCGGCTCCGGGCCAGTTCAAGTTCTTGGTCATAGCCATCGACTACTTCTTGAAGTGGGTCGAGGCCGAGCCCCTCGCCACTATAACCGAGAACAAGGTGGTACAGCTCTTCTGGAAGAGCATCATCTACAGGTTCGGCGTACCCCGTGTCCTCGTGACGGACAACGGGACTCAGTTCACTGGCGCAACATTCCGAGCTCTATGTGATGACCTGGCCATCCAGCAGCGCTTCTCGTCCGTCTCCCACCCTCAGTCGAACGGACAGGCAGAAAATGCTAATTGGCAGATCCTCGCAGGCATCAAGAAAAGGCTGGACAAAAGTTCCAAGGGCTTATGGGTCGACCAACTCCCCAACGTCCTATGGAACTACCGCACGAGCAAGTGGACCCCCACAGGTGAGTCCCCTTTCAATCTCACCTATGGGTCTGAGGCCGTGATACCTCTCGAGGTCGGAATACCTTCCCCTTGGCTCACAGCCTATGATGAAACACAGAATGCCAGGGACCTCAGAGCAGACCTAGACCTGATAGATGAACTGAGGGAAAGAGCGACGATTCGGCAGCAGAGTTACCGAAGAAGGGTTGAACTGGCGTACAACAAAAAGGGTCCGACCCGCCAACCTTAAGCAAGGAGATTTGGTCTTGAGAAAGCTAGCCATATCCTTCCCCAGTCAGAAGAGCAAGCTGGCTCCGAACTGGGAAGGGCCGTACAGGATCACAAAGGTAGTTCGGCCCGGAACATATCGTCTTGAAGACCTAGAGGGCAGAGAGCTTTCGAGGACCTGGAATGCTGACCACCTCCTAAAATACCAAGAAAGCGCTCCGGCGCCACTCTAAGTATCATAGGATATCGAGCCATTCCAGTCCTCTGACTTTTAACCTATTTTCATAAATTGTACTATGTAAAACGGTTCGCCGTCGATTATCAATAAAGAAAGCTCTTTCGTGTTTTTGAATTCGCATGTTTCTCTCCCCTCTTATCACCTGCTTTTTAAATTGTGATTTCAACCAATGGTTCGGATTCCACGTTCGGCTCGACCTCACCTCCTCGGCTCATCCCCGGACGAACCAGGGGTAGACCGTCGTTCGGAACTGCTCTCACAACCGTTGAACTAAACCGATGGTTCGGAGTCCAACACTCGGCTCGACTTTACCTCCTCGGCTCGCCCCCGAGCGAGCCAGGGGTAGATCGCCGTTCGGAATTGCTCCCACAACTGTTGAACTAAACCGATGGTTCGGAGTCCAACACTCGGCTCGCCTCCGAGCGAGCCAGGGGTAGATCGCCGTTCGGAATTGCTCCGACAACCGTTGAACTACACCGATGGTTCGGAGTCCAACACTCGGCTCGACTTTACCTCCTCGGCTCGCCTCCGGGCGAGCCAGGGGTAGATCGCCGTTCGGAATTGCTCCCACAACCGTTGAACTACACCGATGGTCCCGGAGTCCAACACTTAGCTCCCAGTCCTTTCGAGTTTCTCCAGTGGGTCGATGCCGGAGCTTCATCCGGCCACATAATCCGAGCAATCTCGCCCAGCTGCCGAAGACCGAAACCCTACGCCTTCGGTCGGCCACCGAGCAAGTGCCTTCCCGAGCTCGCAAACGGAGAAAACTCACTTTCTCCTCAACTTTCGTGCATGATCTCGATCAGATGGCTCAGATCTTGCCACCAATGCTAAATGACAAGATAGCATTTTCTTGGGAACTGAGCCGCCTCGAGATTCGTGCCGACGTTCAACGGCTCAGATCTTGCCACCTACGCTAAACGACAAGATAGCGCTTTCTTGGGGACAGAGCTGCCTAGGAATTCGTGTCGTACCTTGTCAGAGTCGCTAAACGACAAAATACCGTACTCATAGGAACCCGTTCGGTTCAACACTCTCGCCAACGGAACTAACACGCTCGGTTCAAGGATCTCGGCACGACCAACACAGTTATAAGCAAGATAAATATGCAGAGCAACGAGAGATATTTTATTAAACAACCAGACCATAATACAACGCACATCTTTTCCATGGTTACAAAATGTTGGCAAACAAAATACACGCCGCCGACCCACTACACTTGTCCCCCATATGGAAATATCTTCACTAGACTGTTCGGTCGCCTGTTCGTCCTCCTCGGCTGATAGCTCCCCTGCATCGTTCTGGAGCTTCGCTACCACAGTCTGCAAGTGTCGAATCTCCGAGAGTAAATCGTCCCGCTCGGCTATGATCTTCGACTGATTGTGCCGAATACACTTGATCCGAAGAGCGTTGCTGAAAGCAGTTTGCGAATCTTCGTATCCTCCTGCAGGGCTTAACTCGGCGATCCTATTCTCCAGGCATTGGATATCCGCTTCCCGAAGGTCGAGGACGGACGAAAGGTGGGCCCACTCACTCTCAGCTCGGTGCATCTCCAGCTCGATGCTCCTGGGACTCAGAGCCGTCGCCCCAGAAGTGGCCTCAGATTCAGAGTCATCATCCGAGCTGTGGGAATCAGCATATGGGTCGGCCGTCTCGAGCTGAAAAGAAAGGAGAATGAATTGCAAGTTTTCAATACGCTTCCGAGGCACAAGACTTGAAGAATTATCCAATCAAACTTACAAACTCATACATAGTGTCTTCACCTACATCAAGACCGACCCTACTACAAAGTTTTACAACAAATCAGAAGAAACATAAAACGACATGATCAGGGCCTCTTCGGAAGGGGAACGCTTCGGTTTAAGGAAACGCGAGGACGACGAGGCCTGCCCTCCGAACTCGACCCTAAACCAACGAAGCGTGAACCCCCTTCGCTGCCGACCCTAATTGTGGCGCCGGCCGAGGCACCGCTCGACGAGACGGCTGCGCTACTCTGAGCGTCGGCAGGGCTCCGCCTAGCCGCAGGTGAACGTGTCGCGAGTTCGTAAAAAGAAATCCCTCTCTCGCTCTCTTCGCGAGTGCACGACGTACTGCGAACGTTAGCCCTCTCCGGCATAGGCTTGAGCGACGCGATCTCTTCCTCCAGTTCAATAATTCTGTCTCTCAAAGCATCGTCCTTTGCCGACTTCTTCGGACGAGAAGGCCTTGACGAGCCGGAGATGTTGGCACCATCGGTCACGAGCCGTCGAAAGTGGGTGACCTCGATCCCCCTATCTATCGTAATCCTTCTGAGCCTGTCGACTTCGGCCAATAGCCTCTTGCGCTCAGCCAACGCCTTCTCCAGCTCGGAAGTCAGCTTTTCTTCCGCCGCCGAGCGTTCGTTCTCCGCTAATTCCAAGTGTTGGACCTCAGCCAAAAGGTCGTCATTCTTCTGCTCGGCGGCCTGTGAGCTCTCTACGGAGCCGCTCGACTTCGCCTTCGGGACAAGGAGCTTGGGGGTACTTCCGCAGTTGCCACAGCTCGCGACAATACCTCCGCACAGCTGCCTTCGTCTCCTCCAGCCTTCCGAGCAAGAGAAACCGATTCTGTCGGCTGTTCAAAAGCTCACCCCTCGTTTTCGCCAGCTCCTTCTGAAGGTATACAACCTCCGTGATCGGACCGAACTTCACCTGAAAAGCGGAGATAAATCAGATGGGACAATACACGGAAACATCTACAACTAGTCACACACAAATCCGAGGCTCAACACTTGGATAAATTTTGGCCAAACAAAATGTTTTCATTCAAAACCGAGGAGAAAGTTTTACAAAAGCGGTGGCCAGTCCGCAGTTAGGCTTACAAAAAGAGACAAAGCAAAAAAAAAAAAATAGACAACCGAGTCAGGGGTCGACCTTTTTGCTGCTCGGATCCGTCGACCCCCCGGTCTTGCCCTCGCCGTCGCCCTCGCCTTCGCCTTCGCTCCCGCTCTCCTCCTCGGAGTCGTCCTCCTCTTCATCCTCGGCCTCGGTCTCCCCTGGGCCTTCGACACCCTCCGTTTCTCCCACAGGGTCGAGCAGCCCCTCGGGAACCTCCTCCTCCCCTTCCACGGGGTCGTAAAAACGGTAGGAGGACGTGTCGAAGCCCGGGTTCTTGGCGACCACGTGGAGCAGGGCTCGACCGTAGGCATCCTCCATGTTCTGGAGCATGTGCTGCGCGGCCTCCTCCTGTACGGCCTTCCTCACCTTCTTCACCTTCTTCTGGTGTTTGGCCATAATCTTCTCGGCCCTCTTCCGAGCCTTCTCCGCCTCCGACCGAGCGTTGGCCAACGCCTCTTTCAGCTCGGCAGCCTCCTTCTCCGAGGCCTCAAGTTTGGCTGCCGCGTCCTTCGACAGCTGAATGGCGTCGGCCAGCTGCTGCTCCAGCCCCTTCACTTCAGCACCCCTCTTCGCCGAGAGGAGCTGCTTGGCATCAAGCAGCTGCGTGGCCTTGACGCGCTCCGCCCTCTCCTGCTCGTTCTCCTACTCCTTGTTCGCAAACTCCTCGAGCAGGAAATTGAAGTGGTAGAGAGTCTGAAAAGGAACGACACATTAAAATTCGAACCCAAAGACTTAGAAAAATTCTAAGAAAGAAATTTTGATGAGAGAGAGCTCGGCCTACTTACCGACATAGTATTCCGAGCAATCTGCATCACGGCGTCCCCTGCTAGCCCGGCCTTCAGGGTCGCTCGATCCTTTGGGGTCGGCAGGTGCCTCACCGCCTCCATGCAGATGTTGCCGTCGCCCAAGAAGCCGTCGACGTTCATCACCTGCCAGTCAGGGATGAAGATCTGCTTATGACGCTCGGTCAAGATCTTCTCTGCCTAGGCAGTGAGGGGCGGAACTTGAAGGGACAACGCCTCCTTCACGCCGAACGCACCGCTCGACGAACCAGGAGCGTCCCCCTTCGGGGTCGGTGTCGGCGCACCCGAGGCAGGAGGGTCGAGGACCATGACCTCCCCCTGCTCGAGGACCATGACCTTCGGCTAGTCGGCAGCCTTCACGACCGAAGGTTTCTTCGAGGCTCGACTGTCCTAAGGCCCCGCCGAAGGCCTCTTCTTCTTCGCCTCCTGCTCCGACCGGCCCTTCGCCACCAGTGCTTTGTAATCCAGCTTCATCGTCTCTGCACAAGCCGAATGAAAAAACTTAGAAGAATTTTCGTGAACCTTAAGCAAAGAGTATAAATACCAGAAGCATACTAGGGTCGATCGGACTGAGACCCCCTCGGAACAGATCCCCCTCGGTAATTTCTTTCCAGCTTAGCGCTGGCAGGGCGAGGAGCTTCTTCTGGACCTCCGCCTCCTCATCACTCAGCGCCGCCTCCTTCTTGGTCCGCTTTGGCAGACCATCCTTTGCCCAAACTATCGGTATCACCCACGGCGCCGGGGCTCGGATGAGGAAGTACTTCTCCTTCCAATGTTTGATCGAGTCCGGATTCTCGATCAGCTTCATGCCCGTCCGGGGCGAAAGATAGAACCTCTGTTCGTCTCGCCTTGGCTGACAGGGTCGGTAGAGACTCCGAAAGAGTAACATACTCGGCTTGGCGCCGACCTCTTGGCATCGGAGGACGAATGCCATGACGTGCCTCCATGTGTTCGACATCAGCTGGGCGGGGCTCAAACCGTACCATGTCAGGACATCAACCACGAATGGGTGGAGGGGAAAGCGGAGTCCGGCAATAAGGGAGTCGACCGGAAAGACGCACACGTCCAACGAGGACTTTGTGTTGGCTCGGAAACCCGGCCCGGGGAGGAGCAGTCCGTAGTCGGTAGGGATCCGGAAGCCCTCTCGGATCAGGTGAAGGTCACCCTCGGTAAGAGACGAGATGGTATGGTCCACCTCGGACAGCTCCCTCGGCTCGTTCTCTTCCACCAACTTAGCCGTACCTTGGGTCACTCTCTCCAAGGTGTCCTCGGCGTAGTCCCGTACGCCCCCCACGCTTGACAGAGCAATGGGTTGCCGACCGAACGCCCCCACCGTCTTCGGTGTTTCCACGATCGTGACCACGGCCTTACCCTCCCGGGACACCGCCGCAACCTCCTTAGGCAGCTCGGCCACTTCGCCCTCTCTGTCCGGACGAACGACGTTCTGATCGCTCGGCTCCACTACCTCCTTCCCTTCGCCCCCTCGACCTGCTGCTTGCTCCGAGGCGGGGGTCTCATTCGAGAGCGTAACCTTAACCATTTTTCGAAGAGAGAAGGGAAAGAAACTGACCTTGAAGTGATAGGTACGGTCGGAAAGTTCGCCGGAAACAAGAAACGCCTTGCCGCGTCAGCTAGAAACCACCAGGGAGCTAAAAATTTCGAAGGCAAAGAGCAAGAACTGAAGAGAGAGAGTAAAAGTAAAAAATGAGACTTGGTCTAAGGGGGGGGTGAAGATTTATAGTAAAAAAGGAACGTCCCTTGGACTTCCAAACGAATAAGTGCGACTTTTGGGCTGCTCTCAAAACGTCGCGAAGGCCCAACACAACTGCCTTCCTCACCAAGTCAACTGGCTCGGCGCAATGGGATCTGAATCCGAGCTACACGCAATCCGAGCCAGATTGCACAGACTTCGATCGGTCTCCGAGCAAGTGCCTTTCCGAGCCTGCAAACGGAGAAAATGCACTTTCTCCTCAACTTTCGTGCATGATCTCGATCAGACGACCCAGATCTCGCCGAGGACACTAAACGACAAGATAGTGTTTTCTTGAGAAATGTGCCCGTCTCAAGATGCGAGCCGCCATCCAACGGTTCAGATTGCGTCAGGTCACTCGGACTGCCTACACCTCCTCCATGTCATCCGACGGATCCGGGTGACCCACATCGCCCGGACGATTGAACCCTCGGACGTCCCACCTATGTCTAGAGAAACCAGAAAAAGTTTTGATTCAAAGTTTTAAGGCACCGCCCTCGGCGAGCACCCCCCAGGCCCCGGGTCTCGGTCGGTATTCCGCCGACCCACGGGCCCCGGTCGAAAGCAGATCAACACTCAGAGATCGGGAGAAGCGCACCATTCCGAGCTAGTTGATTGTAACTGTGAAGGTTCGGCCTGGTAGAGGACTCTGGCAACAGAACCTTCACAGTTGCAAACAACAAGCTCGGAACGCCCTTTATTTCTTCCCCCTCAATCTCACCAACGGTCCGGAAGTCCGAGCCATAATCACCCCCGACGCTGATACCCACATCGGGGCAGTCAGAGTCCGGAGAAGATCATGTTGGAAGAACGACCGCTCGTCCTTCCGAAGCAACTTGGCCCCCGGGTCCGAATTTGGATCGTCACCTCTTCCACCATGATCTCCTCCGACCCCGCCACCCACCTCGGGACAGCCGGAGTCGGCAGAAGACCTTGGTGGAAGAACGACCACCCATCATCCCGGAGTGACTCATACCTCGGGTTCGGATCACAGTCGTCACTACTCCTGCCTCGTTCTCCCCCGACCCCGACACCCACATTGGGGGCCGTCAGGAACGGGAGAAGAAGAAGGCAGTAGAGAGACCACCCCTCCGAACCTATCGAGGTTAAGACTTCACAAGACTGGCATCCGCCAGAGGCAGACACCACCGAGGTCTAAAACTCAACATTGCTGTGACTGAAATAACAAGGGGAATGGAGTACTTATAGCCTACCCTCCAAGAACCAGCCATTATGACCCTCGGAAGTTGGAACACCGCACATTAATTGAAGGGATCAACATTAATGACCATTGGAAAACGAAACGCCACATGAATCCGGGAACGCCATTATTATCCTGGGAAATTGGGCCATACCGAGGTCCATTCCTCCACTACCTCTCGGAACGCCCTTTCATGCCTCCGCTCGGCGACCGAGCAAGTGCCTTTCCGAGCTCGCAAACGGAGAAAACTCACTTTCTCCTCAACATTCGCGCATGATCTCGATCAGACGGCCCAGATCTTGCCGAGGACACTAGGCGACAAGATAGTGTTTTCTTGGGAAATGTGTCCGTCTCGAGATGCGCGCCATCATCCGACGGCTCAGATTGCGCCACATTGCGAAATCTGGCTGAGACCCCACGTCTCCGGTCGGATGCCGAGCAAGTGCCTTTCCGAGCTCGCAAACGGAGAAAACTCACTTTCTCCTCAACATTCGTGCATTATCTCGATCAGACGGCCCAGATCTTGCCGAGGACACTAGGCGACAAGATAGTGTTTTCTTGGGAAATGAGCCCGTCTCGAGATGCACGCCATCATCCGACGGCTCAGATTGCGCCACGTCGCTCGACCTGCCGAGACCCCATGTCTCCGGTCGGCGTCCGAGCAAGTGCCTTTCCGAGCTCGCAAATGGGGAAAATTCACTTTCTCCTCAAAAATTGCGCCTGATCTCGATCAGACGGCCCAGATCTCGCCGAAGACACTAAACGACAAGATAGTGTTTTCTTGAGAAATGTGCCCGTCTTGAGATGCGCGTCGTCATCCAACGGCTCAGATTGCGCCACGTCGCTCGGCCGACCGAGACCCCCTGTCTTCGGTCGACAGCCGAGCAAGTGCCATTCCGAGCTCGCAAACGGAGAAAAAAGACACCGAGCTACTACAACCATTGGATCTCCCAGAAACTCGTGCTCTTGATGATGAACGGTCCAGATTGTGCCACGTGCGCTAAAAGACAAGATAGCATTTTCTTGGGATTCACACCATCATCTGACGGCTCAGATTGCGCCACGTCGCTCGGCCGACCGAGACCCCCTGTCTTCGGTCGACAGCCGAGCAAGTGCCATTCCAAGCTCGCAAACGGAGAAAAAAGCTTCCGAGCGATAACAGCCAATGGATCTCTCAGAAATTCGAGCTCGTCCATGATCAACGGCTCAGATCGAGCCACGTCATAAATCGGTATTAAAAATCGTTTTTTATTTATTTAAATCGTTTTATTTATTTAAAAATTGCAAAAAAATTGCTAAAAATTCGGAAAAATTAACTAAAAATTCTAGAAAATAATTAAAAATTCGGGGGTATATTTTTGAGCCCCTGAACGGACAATTATCGCCTGGAATGCACTGTTAAGGCCCCCGAACGATTAGTAAACACATCGCAAAATTAAGTAAATAATCCGAAAAAATAAATAAAGGCCGTCAAATACTCGATATGGCTAGGAAACAGCACATGGCATAAAAAAGTTACCTCACTACCCCCTTCGAGATTCTAAGTCCTCCATATGGACTCCGATACAACTCCGCTAGCCACCAAAACAGTCAAACTACTCCTCAAAGGCTGATCACGCTCAGTCTTTAGCGGGGGGCTCGTGATATGGCTAAAAATGGGGTTAAATCGGAACCGTCCAGATTGGGCACGAATCTTGAAGCTCGGGGGTAAAACGGTAATTTCACATACAGGTGGATCCAAAGCGGGTACTGGATCTCCCTCTCACAGATCCAATAACCCACGAATGGGTCCGCTCCAATTGGGTACGGGTCCCGACCCGAAGCGAGCCCAAACCAGCAAGAGACAAATCAGGACCACTGATTTGACCAAGTCAACGGGCCTGATTTGTCTCACCGGGAATCAAGGGGTTAGTTTCCTAAACAGGCTGTGAGGATTTTTCTCCTGGCAGTTACACAGGGAACCAGACCTCTAATCACTCCCCTGGTGACTATAAATACCTCCTCTCTGCCACTGTGACCAGGTTAATCACTTTTTCACCACTTTAAGCTCTTCCTTAATCTCTCCTGATTACTGACAAGAGCGTCGGAGGGTGCGTCGCCGGAATCAACCCCGGTGTTTCGTACTTCCTTGCAGGTTGCGCCAGGAGCAAGAAGGCTTGAGTCAACTGTTCAGGTTTTTCTCGAACTCACAAATTCTATCTGTTTACCCCCACACCGAAATCAGCGGTAACAGAGATAAAAGTATAATTTGTGTTACATAAATTATTTGAGACAACTACAAACACAATTATCAAATAAAAAGGGATTGATTTGTTCTAATCACAATAAATAATCATTCTAACAATAAGAGTAGTAAAATAATAATACTAATAAGAAAAATTAACATTAGTAATTACAATAAGAATAAAAACACTAACACTAACAATAGTAATTATCACAGTAGTGTCGTATGTATAAAAATAGGGATTTGTTGAAATAGTCCAAACAGTAATAATAATATTTTTGATTTGAGATTAAAATGCAAATGGTTGATCAAGTAGAAATGAGACAAGTTTTATTCAAAATAATTTTAACAATTGTTTAGGAAAAGCTTTAACAATAAATTCAAAATGAGTTTAACAATAACAAATTTATAAATATCAAAATACGGAACAATACCCAGGAAATACGTATTTTCAAAAATATGGGTTACATTTTTGCTTTGTTTATTGCTGATAGATAAATGGATGTAAGCTGTATCAACTAAGCTTAAATTTTTGATTCACAGATAAATGGCTAGAATGAGGCGATCGAGAAGCCCTTCTGGTAGCGCTAGTGGCGTACCAATGACAGATGTAAGATTGATTAATTCTTACCTCATCAATTGAAAAAGAAGGAATTGTAGAAATGAATAATTCTCTTCTCATCAATTGAAAAAAAATAAGGAATTGTAGAAAGAAGGTCCACAAAGTTAAATATGACATACATAATACAAAAATTACCTTAGCACGAATCTTCACCTTCATCGTCATCACTCTTTCCACCGATTGGAGCTTCTTCATATGCTACCGATCCACTAAAAAAATGAGGAGAATGAATTTGTGTAACAACAAGTTAAGATTGATTGAGTCAAATTAATATATACTTAGTCTTGGATATATTACCTTGCCATATGTTTTGGGCAATTTCGTGAATCGTGACATACGAAACGAAGGCATGTCCTGCAAAGTCTTGGTCTCTTCATTTTTTGGGCTTCTCGTATGGACTTCAATCTCTTCCCTCTAGGCCTTCCCTTTGTAGTACACTGTACAGGGTTCCCCATCGGTGCATGTGCATGTCCACCACTCTCCGATTGTGCACTACCTTCACGTTGTGTGCTATTCCCAGATTGAATGTCAGAAACGCCTTCAATGCCCTTAAGCATGTGGTCGAGCATGTACTTGTACGCTCCCTCTGAAGAACAACCAAGATCGACCAACTGTCTTAAGTGCTAAGTCAATTCACAATAACGGGAGGCAAAATTGTTGCTCATACTATTGGGAACGGGTGTACTGTTTCTTGTCGACTGATCCCGGATCCATCGTCTACAAATATATTGTTCCGATAGTGCGGTGTGATCGGTGAACCAAAGAACCGCCAACAGATGTTTGCATGGAATGCCTACAAATTCATACATGGAGCAAGGACATTTAGCCATTTGACGGACTTTGGAAAAAGAAATCACCCTCCCCGGTTCTAAATTTCCACAAATCGTTACAGAAAAAGCTGAACTATCGGGTGTATCCATACTCAGAATGAAATTCACATTAAGTAATAAGCTTTTTTGGACTTCTTGTTGAAATTTGTAGAAAATTTTTAGTGTGTATGTTCCCGCCATTTGTGACTCCAACGCCCATTCGGTTTTCAATTTTGGCATCTCCTTGTGATTTCGATGAGTTTCTTTAAGTTCCTCGTGTCTTTGTTTTGCTAAGACTCGGTCAAAGATCACAACAAATTCATGTAATGAGTACTTCTTATGGGTATGTTGCTTCAAGAATGAATATAGCGATTCGCTACGTTGGGTACTCAATAAGCCGCCCCAAAATGAATCTTTTGCATAGACGGGAGCCTATTTCTCGCGAATTTAAAATTTTTCGTTCAACCATTTGTTATTCTCAAGTTTGTATCGCGAAATAAAAAATTTCCACTTCTCTTCAAATTCAGTTTTAAATTCCGTTGTATAGATGATGGTCTTCAAAGCATCCCTAAACTCATTGATATTATTTGACATACGCACCTCATGCGGCAACTTATCCAAAATATGCCAAATGCAATATCTATGATCAGTGTTAATGAAAACTTTCTTCAATGCAGCACCTATTCCACGATTCTCATCTATCACGATGCCCAACGGATCGTGATGCATTACTCCTCGCCACTTTTTAAAGAACCACTCAAATGAGGAAGCCTTCTCATTTGGAATGAACCCACAACCTAAGAATGTTGATTGCCAATGATGGTTGACTCCAACAAATGGTACGAATAACATCCCGTATCAGTTCGTATTATAGGTGGCATCAAAGCAAACTACATTCCCAAATACTTCACAATTCTTCCTACCAATACCATCCACCTAAATACAATGGGACAATCGCCCTTCGGGATCTACTTGGTAATCATAAAAAAATAGAGGATCGGTTTCCTTTTTCGATTCAAAGAACTCAATTAGCATTTGCCTGTCATGTCCTTTCAAACCTTCCAAATCGTCTCTCCTAAGATTTCTAATATCAGTTTCAGTGAATCCAGTTTTCTTATTACCTTCACTTGCACCTTCGAAGAAAAACATTTGTTTGCATATAGGGACATTAGCTTCGGTAAGTTGACCAATCACTTTTTTATTTGAATTTGTCAATACACGGTTTCGAAGAAGCAAGTGACATCTACCGGGTGAAGTAAATTCGTGATTGTGTGGTTCATTAAATGAATAAATAATCCACGAATTACTTTCTGAGTTTAGTTTTACACGAATGAAAGCTTGCAACCCGTTCTAGAAGTAGTTCCCCATCTAGCTTCATTATGATTATTCGGTGACTCCCCAGCTTTATTACATACATATGATTTATCTGCTACATCATTTCCCTTGTATTTATTTCCACTCTTGCGCATAGCGAAACCCGCACATCTACAATATGTGGAATAAAATTTCATCGCTTCCTCTAAAGTGAGAAATGTCATACCAATCTTCGATTTTAGGTGCTCGTCAACATGAGGCCGAAATTGACCAATTTCTTGTGCACGAACATATTTTTCTCCGGCAAAGGAACTTCATTCAAGACTTTCCATATCTAAGATAAAAAAATTATAATAGTTAGGGCCACAAACCCTTACAGAATGCGAGGAATAAGTACTAACTTTATTTGGTTATAGTTCGATGAACGTGAGAAAACCGTACAAACGACATCCAAAATTTATAAAACTTTGCAACTTGATCAAATTCACGTAACACAAGCCAGCCCAACTTGTAGAAACGAGTTTCGAATCACGGTTTGCGAGATACGGCAGTGTACCGCTTTATTTGGGTTTTTTTTATCAAAAGCGATATACGGCCGTATCTCTCGAACCGCGAATCGAAACTCACTTCTACAAGTTTGGGTAGCTTGTTCTAGGTGAGACCAACCAACTCGCAAAGTTTCGTTTTTTCTGGAGGTCATTTGAAGGGCTTTCTAGTCTAACCACACTAAAAGCTTTCTAAGTGATTTACTTCTTATACGAGAAACGTGAGAAAACCGCACAAACGGCATCCAAAATTTATAAAACATTGCAATTTGGTCACATTCACGTAGTACAAGCCACCCCAACTTGTAGAAGTGAATTTTGATTCACGGTTCGAGAGATACGGTCGTGTATCGCTTTATTTGGGTTTTTAAAAATCAAAAGTGATACACGGCCGTATCTCTCGAACCGTGACTCGAAATTCACTTCTACAAGTTGGGGTGGCTTGTGCTACGTGAGACCATCCTACCCACAAAGTTTCGTATTTTTTGGAGGTCATTTGAATGGTTCTCTAGCCTAACTGTACTAAAAAGGTTCTAAGTCTTTTACTTCTTCATGCGAGGAACGTTACAAAACGGCACAAACGGCATCTAAAATTTATAAAACTTTGCAACTTGGTTGAATTCACGTAACACAATCTACCTCAACTTGTGAAAGTGAGTTTCGACCCACGGTTCGAGAGATACGGCCATGTATCGCTTCACAAGGATTTTTTTTCAACCAAAAGCGATACACACCCGTATCTATCCAACCATGAGTCGAAAATCACTTCTACAAGTTGGAGAGGCTTGTGCTACGTGAGACCATCCTACTCGCAAAGTTTCGTATTTTTTGGAGGTCGGTTGAAGGGTTTTCTTGTCTAACCGCACTATAAACGTTCTAAGTCATTTACTTATACTTCGATGAACGTGAGAAAACCGCACAAACGACATCCAAAATTTATAAAACTTTGCAACTTGGTCGAATTCACGTAACACAAGCCACCCCAACTTGTAGAAGTGAGTTTAGAGTCACGGTTTGGGAGATACGGCCGTGTACCGCTTTATTTGGTTTTTTAAACCAAAAGCGATACGCGGCCGTATCTTTCGAACCGTGAGTCGAAACTCACTTCTACAAGTTGGGGTGACTTATGCTACGTAAGACCAACCTACTCGCAAAGTTTCGTATTTTTTGGAAGTCGTTTGAAGGGTATTCTAGTCTAACCGCACTACAAAAGTTCTCAGTGGTTTACTTCTTTTGCGATGAAAGTAACAAAACGGCACAAACGGCATCCAAAATTTATAAAACTTTGCAACTTGGTTGAATTCACATAGCACAAGCCACCACAACATGTAGAAGAGAGTTTCGACCCACGGTTCGAGAGATACGGCCGTGTATCGCTTTACAAGGTTTTTTTCCCACCAAAAGTATACACGCCCGTATCTCTCTAACCGTGAGTCCAAACTCACTTCTAAAAGTTGGGAAGGCTTGTGCTACATGAGACCATCCTACTCGCAAAGTTTCGTATTTTTTGGAGGTCAGGTTGAAGGGTTTTCTAGTCTAACCGCACTATAGAGGTTCTAAGTAATTTAATATATACGGAACGATTACGACTCAATCTATACTATCGTCGACCGATCAACAACAACTAGGACTACATTTGCACTGTGTACAATTCATCAAATGACTACTTACAAATTTCTTCATCTACAAATTTTTTAGGCTCTTTTTTTATATGGTTAATTATTGGAAAGAGACAAAAAAAATTAAAAATTTACAAATATCGGCACTTGAATATATTACAAGTCTTCCCAATATTACATCTACAAATTACTTAGACAAAGATTTTTTTTTTCACTTTCTAAATAATTTTCTATGGCAAGATTTAAAAATCAACACAATTAAAACTATTAAGGCAAAGAATTAGTCAATACCTTACAAAATAACTCCGAATTTAGCAAATATAAGTGTTGTGGCTGAACTACAGTTTCGATTGCCTTTCGAAGATGGGATGAGAGACTAGAGTTTGGATGTTTGGAGGAGGAGGAAGAGTGGACGGAGGAGGAGGAGAAAATGGAGGAGGAGTAGGAGAGGTTTATGTTTTGATTAGGGTTCCTTAGAACTTTTTGGGTTTGGGTTTGGGTTCGGCAAAAACGAGAGAAAGTGGGGGGAGATCGAGAGAAGATGAGTTAAGTATGCCTTAACCCGTTCTTGGAAATGACGGGTTAAGGCAATTTTTTTAAAAAAAAATATGCCTTAACCCGTCGTTCCGAAGGACGGGTTAAGGCTAAATTTTAGGGAAAAAAAATGTGGGCCGCTGGATCAAAGATCCAACGGCCCAGATCTCCATTCGCACGAGTCTGTGCATACAGACCCGTTTGCAACAGAATAAAGCTCATATATATATATATATATATATATATATATATATATATATATATATATAGTTGAAAATTACCATGCACCAAGTGCATGTGGCTTGATGCACAGGAATGTTGAATATTTTAACAATATTTTATGTTGTTGAAAAAATTAATCTTAGAATAAATTTTATTCAGAACTGAAATAAATATATAGTATAATCAATATATATCATGAGTAAACAAAATAACATGTAAAAGCAAAGCACCATTGCTGAAGCCATCGAAAAAGAATTTAATGAATAATCATTCTTTCGTGCTTTCCAAATACTTTGAATTGACAAAGCATACTCACTACTTACACATACCACTTCTAAATTCACTGAGTTCATCAAGAGCTATTTGTTGGTTATGAAGATACTTCACAGCCATAATTGAAGTAGTAGAAAATTTCATATCACAAACATATAAGGGCAATACTGAAATCAATAGCCTATTCGCCAATTTAATTTGGTTTCAACTTGTTAATGGTTAATTCTAAACTTACAAACAATGAAAAGGTCCAGAAACTCAAATATACCTCAAAAGCGCAGCAATAATTAGTTCACAGAAGATTGATTGGCGACGTCTTTCATATCAACGTTCTTATAGTGTACATCTGAAGCATAAAAATTCTGAAAAATTCAAAAATTTACAAACCTCAAATCTAAAAATCTAAATTTCTGGATAAAAAGAAATATATATATATATATATATATATATATATATATATATATATATAGAGAGAGAGAGAGAGAGAGAGAGAGAGAGAGGGAGAGAGAGAGAGAGAGAGAGAGAGAGAGTAATAAAGTGAGGAGGATTTTTGTTTTGGGAAAAAAATGTAGTTTGGGGGGAGGGGGGAACTTTTGGGGGGGGGGGGGGGGGGAATTTGAGCCATTGATTTTGTTTCGATTGAAGGTGAGCCACTTGATAGCTTTTTTTTTCAAATTATCTTTTGATATATATATATATATATATATATATATATATATATATATATATAGTTTAAAATTGTCGTGCACCAAGTGCACGTTGCTTGTTGCATATAATTTTCTAAAATGGTACCAATGAGGCCTTTATCTCAAATATTATGTTGTTTTTTTTATCGTATCTCAAATATTATTTTAGATGGATCTCTTCCTCCATTCAGCTCCATCAAGGTTACCCGCTGCCAAATTAATATCAGCATTCTTCCTTTATGGAGTCAATCTACTCCATTTGGACACATACATGTTAGTTGTTACTCTACCCACATTATCCATAATGACCTTGAAGTTACTTTCTCAACAGGTGTATATAAAGACGTAGATCACAAATTCTTGAAACTACATAAAAGTACAACTACGACAATCTATGCAGTAAGAAACATGAACCAAATTCCACACCCGATTGAAAGAGAATCTCACTTAGGAAGTCATGAAAAAAAATCTCACTGAGAGATATATGTTGTTATCATTCCACACCCGATTGCTAGATTTGTGGAACCAACTATCAAGGAAGCAAATCCACCCAAGAGTTTGTTGATAAGTTTGACGACTTCCTTATTCGGTGCAATGCATTAGGTAAAGAAAGCAAAGAACAAACTCTCTATGTTCAGAGCTGGATTACAAGCTGATCTTAGGAACGAGCTAATTTATAGAAATGTGGATTCATTGGCAGCAGCTTATGCCATTGTCCTCGATATGGATTCCCTTACAACAAGTTTCTCCTATAAGTCAGTGATTCGAGAGATCATTCCTCTAGAATGACCTCTACTGAGCCCTCTAAACTTGAGCCCCCCCTCTTATCAGCACCCCAACAAATCTTACCCAAGCAAGCCTACTTCAAATCTCTGTTCACTTAGAAATGACAATACGAGTAACAACACTGAAAGAGACTATTCGAAGATTGATCCCTAAGTGTTATAAATGCAAGGGATACGGTCATGTTGCTGGAAACTGTCCTAGCCCCAGTAGGATCAATATTGTAGAAGGTACCGCTATCATAGCTGATGAGCCCGACAATAGTTTACCTATGAACCTCATGTAAGTGATGACGTCGGTGAAGAAGAGGATGACCAGCCTCTCCACTGTATTCGGTCGATCCAATCACCTCCATTAAATGTACCTGAGTCACTCATTCCTTCCCAAGTCACTTGGTAGCCTATAGAATTTATCCATGTGTTAGAACATCCTAGAGTCACAGAGTCTGCATTTATATCCCACATTCATGATTTGCATAGAGAAATTTCCAAGAAAATTAATGAGAGTAATTTTAACTACAAGTTAATAGCATATACTAGAAGGAAATTTAAAACTTTTGATGTTGGTGACGAAGTGATGGTTCGGATTCGTCCGGAACTGTTTCCAGCTTGATCCGTTGAGAAATTGAACATACGTGTTGCAGGCCCATTTAAAATTCTGCACAAAATTAATGAGAATTCCTATGTCGTTGACCTTCCAGAAGGTTTTGGCATAAGTAAGACTTTCAATATTGAGGATATATTACTCTACGACGGCCCAAAATTTAACCCTAAAAATTCTCTTATAGATGAGCCTACCCTACAGCCTAATGGTGAGATTTCCACATTTTCCCATTTACCTAATACTACTTACCCACCGATAGACAAATTGGATAATATTTTATATGATCAGATAATCTCTACCAGAGATGGTGGTATTCATAGGTATTTGGTGAGGTGGAAGAACAAGCCGAAGTCAGATGGCACTTGGAGTGATCGTGAGGAGCTCCCGCGCTTGGATCCAAATATTTTGGAGCATCATGACAGGATCATTCATTTTGACTCGATGGGGTCGAGTTCTCGCCCACCCGGAGAGAATGATGAGGACATCAAATCTGTTTTATTTTTATTTTGAGATTTAGCCATATGTAGTTTATTTGAGAGATTTATTTGAAAGATTTGTTTTAGATTTGATAGATTTGTTTTAGATTTGTTTGAGATTTGTTTTGGATATATTTTGAGCCTATATATAGGTCTTGAGAATAATGAGAAGTAGTGCTACTATTGATTAAAAAAATTATTATGTTGAGTTATTGCTCTTCATCCCTCTTTTTGTGTGAGACAATTAAGAAAATTATTATGGTCTGTGAGAAGTCCTAATAAAGTATTAGGGTTTGTGATAAACTCTAAAACTACACTCAAATCTCCAAATTAAAATTCAAAACCCAAATTCCTAAATCCAAACCCTACCCTCCTCTTCATCTTCCTCCTATCTTCTTCCCCGACCCACCTTGACGCCACCAGCCCCCGTTCGACCGCTCCCCTCCTCCACCTTGCCAGCCCGCCACAATCACCACTTGCAACCTTCGATAGCCATCCCATTCCGTCAATTCCTTCCTTCATCTTCATCACCGTCCAACTGAACCCAACCCCCGACTCATCCCCGCACTCCTCATCTTCCCCAGTCTCGACCATCGCCAGCACCTCTGCCAACCACTGTTGCCCCGAGTCTCCACCGTCGCCTCCACCGCTTGAACCACTGCAGCCACCTTCACCCTCTTCCTCAGCCTCGTCGCCACCTCCACACCCACAGCATCCATCATCCTGATGCCCTCGTCCCTGAGCGCACGTCAGCAAAGACAAATCTGATCTGATCTTATTGGATTAGGTCATTATTCGCTATTTTTGTTTGGAGAAAAGGGCTGGATCGTTGTGTGAGAAGCAGAACACGTACAATACGTTCTTCGAATCCGGTAAACTCTTTTCCCTTCTCAAATATTTGTGTTACTGCTTTATCATCTCTATAATATTATTTGATTTATCTGTCATCTATAAATATTGAGAGTGGGTATTTCTACTTGCCAATTAGAGTACAAATTATATTGCATCTTTTACTTGCTAAGAACGCTTAGGTATATAATTATTGATTGTTAAAACTGAATCGTTAATTGGGCTTGTTAAACTTAATTCAATTCTTGAAAATCCATCGAACCGATTAACTGTTTTAGTTTTTAATTTGATCTGCATTACATGTTGGTAAACTTAATCTTATAATATTCTTGAAAATTCTCTACTTAGGATTAAGTTTATATCACAAAAAGTACTGGGCAATTGGAAACCATTATGTTCAGAAAAATGATATGGGTTAGTTCAACAAATTTTTGGTAATTGCATTAAAAAGAATAGAGGATACTGTTCTTATTATTTAGATTCAAGGCTTTGAACTGTTTCGGATAATTAACTAATTAGGTGTGTTGTTATCTCCACATGGTTATGATAATAAGTTCCTGGGATGCATGCATATATTTCATGTAACTACTTTCTGGAATCAAATTCAGACTTGATAGTGTAAACAAAAAGCAACAGTGGTCCGGAACTTTAACCATTCTCTCTCTCCTCCCCGAAAAATTTGGAAGGCGGTTTTGAAAACCCAAAATCTCATGTCCCCAATTTCCGAATTCTCCTCTCTCCTCCCTCCTCCCTCCTCCGGCCACCTTCTCCTCCTCCACCTCTGGTAGCCCCCACCTCCTCCGACCCTCCCTTCTCCTCCTCCACTTCCACCTATCCTCCTCCACCTCCGGGCCCCATCTCCTCCCGTCCTCCTTTCCTCCCGCCCACCTCCTCTTTTCCCCTCTTCCTCCCTCATCCAAACCACATCCCCCCTCCAACCCCCGGTCGGACCCCATCCTCCCTCACCGAGCATCCACTGAGAGTTGATTTGGGGAGGGGAGGTGGACGGTGACTCCTTCCCCTCCCTTCCCCCACAAAAATGTCTCCCTAATATCCAAATGTCTGTTTTCCTGATATCAATTTTTTTTTCCTAATATCCAAATTACAACCAACTTACAATTAGCAAGAAAATGTACCCTAGGTGGGGCGACGGTAGTCCGACAATTTAATAGTTTGGATTCTACTTTGTCCTATTCAGGTCAAAGTGAGAGGTGCATAAGGTCTCTCATGTCAGGGGCTTGGAGAGGGTGGTGGTGTTTGTTGAGCAATCAGGGAAGAGGACAACCTTTGTTGCGAGGTGCCAGTGAGAGTCAGCGAGGATCAAGCGAGGAAATGAGAATCAGGACTCAATCTGTACAGGGAGTTGTCAGTTTGGTGGAGTGCCTGAGGCCTCTCATATGGTGCTTGAAGTTGACGCATGAGTCACTGATGAGGGAGACAGAGGTGTTCGTGCGAGCAGTCAGGGGAGAGGATAACCTTCGTTGCAAGGTGCCAGTGAGAGTCAAAGAGAGTCAAGCGAGGGGATGAGAACCAAGACTCAATCTGTATAGGGAGTTGTCAGATTGGTGGAGTACCTGCGGTCTCTCATATGAAGCTTGAAGTTGACGTATGAGTCACTGATGGGGACGACGGAGGTGTCCGTGCGAGCGACGGAGCGGATAAACGGTGTACAAGCGAGGGACTGAGAGAGAATGAGCTCAAATTGGCACAAGAAATTGACTTGGACAAGGTCGGCCGATCAGTAGGATTAGATTTCGTTGTATTTTTGTTTGTTGATTGGGGTGTATGAGTTCCAGGACCCAGCATATTGGGATCTGAACTTCATAAGCCTTATTTTTGGTTGTATGTTTTGTTAAAGTCTTTTTAATGAAACGCGGAGGATATTCAACCCACTGTTTGACGATCAAAAACAAAAAAGAAACACTGAAGTTTTGAAGGAGCAAGTGTTCATAACAAAAACTCTGAAGAGTGATAGATGTTTGAATTCATGCAAGAAGCTTCAATGCACCGAGTAGCACTATATACTAATAATTATTTCAGAAAATGATTTAAATAAATAATAGAACTTTTCACTTTTTTGTTGAAATTTGTGGTTTCTCTATTTTGTCATTCTCTTATAAAAAGTAGTAATGTGTATTAAAATTTGCAGAACAAATGAACAATTACTATGAAACAATAATTAAATAGGATTTTTTACATATCAGTCCCTTCTGGAACTTGTATTTCTAAATTAGTCCATATTTTTGTATTATTTGCTATTAGGTCCCTTAATTGAGCCCCATCAAACCAAATAAATCCATCATTTATGATTTCCGTCCAAATATATCTTAATCATAATTAATAGGCTAACTAGTTGTGACGAAAGACCCAAATATTCTCATATACTGCATTATTGGGGCTTAAGGAGTATATTTTATGTTATTTTGGGAGACTTATTTATAATTGATGTTTTAGTCTAAACTAGACGTTGGCGATAAGACAATAAAAATAAAATGGGGTGTTACGAAAATGAAAAATATTTATGTTACGTATGACAAGCAATTTGAGGAGAAATCCTTGATTAATCTTTCGCACGAATTAATTTCATAATTATAGCTCAATTAAAGGACCTAATAGCAAATAACCCGAAAATATAAACTAATTTGAAAATACATGTTTCTAAAGAGACTAACGTTTAAAAAAGTCCAATTAAATAATTATTTTTGTTGAAGCTCCGTTTGACATTATTTTGAGAGATTGCTTTCGAATTTAAAAGCATTAAAACCACTTGTAAACTCACAATAGGTATTTGAAGAACAGAGCCAAAAGTATGTTCATGCAAAACTATTTTTCAAAAACTACTATTTTCAGTCTTTTTCTTTCTATATCTAAAAAGTGTTTTTACTTGGTGGATGAAAAAAAGTACTATAACGGGACTGGGGGTTGGTAAAAATTTGCTTTCCTAAGTAGTTATCAGTTTATTAATATTGCATTAAGAAAATCTTACCTATCTAAATCTAAATCTTTTAATGCTCTTTCTATATACTTATTCTTTTGCTCTTAGGATTTCTATTAAATCCTGAAATTTGTCTATATAGTCTAATACGTCACTGTACCAGATTGGGTAGGAAAGTGTTGCAAATAAGATTATAGTGTATATAGCGTGAATCTTTTGAATGTGTAAACCCCTAAGCGGTACTTCCCCTTTGCTTATGTATGTTTTTATGTCCCTTATTTCTTTTTTTCATCATCCCATTTAAGACATATCAAGGTGAGTCAAGCCCCATTCGACTTTTCACCCAAACTCAACCACTTTTCCCTTTTGGCATATCCATAGCCTTCACTCATACTCACGGCCCCATTTGCCCATATGATCACTCGAGGTTATTAAGAACTTTTTAAGGCCTAACTATACTATTATAATATGCATAAATGAAAGAGCTTAGGAATTAGATTTGTTTCTATGCATGGAAAATATATGTAGCGAAAAAAAGAGGGAAAACATTCTTAATTATACATAAGTGGGACATATAACATACATAGCTCAGGATTTTCCCTTTTGGGAATCCCCTAGAGAAAAAGAAAACTTACAGAGAAGTCCAAGCTTAGCAGGAGATTATTCCTTTCTTTATCATACAACGATTTTTACAAGAGGGAAAGAGAATACATAAGAGAGGTGGAGAGAATTCAGAAGGATGGAAGTGGATATTGCTTCAGATGGATGATTTCTGAGAAGGGGCGGGAGTCTTTATATAGGCCTTAGAAGGTCTTCTGGAGTCTTCTTCTTAGCTATGTGGAGGCAGCATATCCATGTCTTTTTCTTTTTACGTGGTGGGGTGCAGTCCGTTTAATTCTAAGTGTGTCTTTTGGTAATGGATTCTTTCTGCAAAGTTCTTTTGACGTGTCTTTATAGTTTCTTTATTGAGTGCGTCTTTTACGTGTCTAAGTTATGGATGACTACCGAATCAAAGGAAAAAGAATCTAATCTCTGGTCTTCTTGATTAGATTCTTCTGATGTCACGTCCTCATCGTCTTCCTTTTTATCTTCTAGAATTTCTTTTTCTTTATTTTCTGTTACGTTAGACTGTTCTTCTTTTGATAATGCTTTCTTTAGAGCATGGGACACTTGTTCAGCAATTAGTGTTCTTAAATATTCCTTTTTTTATCTTGCTAACTTTTCTCTGTCTTAGAGCATTCTAGCATATGTAGTAGTTCTTCCATTTTTTGGAGTATATGCATGATCTGAGTATAATCATCTATTTTTGGCTGAGTATAATCACTTATTCTTACGAATTCTTCTTCTAGGGCTTTGCCCTTGTTTGGCTTTTTGGCAAAGCCACAGCCATCGACGGATTTGATGAGTCTTTACCGGTAGCCGTCTGCTCCAGGCTAGTAGTTGAAATTTTGGATCCTTTAATTTGATATCCTTTGTAGCATTCAAATGGGAATGTTCACCATTCTCACCCTTTATATTTAAAACTGAGGGTACAATCTTTGGTGGAAACCTGGTCTGGAATAAATCTTTTTGTAGATCTGAAACCTTCTGGTGTAAGACTTGTTTCTCATGAATCAAGCTATTAGTGTTCTCATTTAATTTTCTACAAGTTTTATTCATGTATTATAGCCTGATTCTATTTATGATCTAGAATTAAGGAATTCTTCTACTTCACATTCTTTCTTGTACATTGATTTTTTTTTTCATTGTAAGAAAGTTTAAACCAAACAGACTACATAAAAATAAACTAGAATGTTTTACATGTGGTAGTCCAGAACACATGAACAGAACATGTCCTAAAAAAATAAATAAGCATGATAAAAACAATACCCTAATAGAATGTACTAATGAAGACCTTATTAATATTGGTGAAACTGTCTCAGATACTGAATCCATCTACTGTATTGTGTCAATCGAAGACCCTAATGAAGAACATATGATTCAAAATGAGGAAGAAACAAATGAGTTTTGAAAGTATTGCATCACTCATAGATATGCCTGAATTAGACTAGTAAATCCTGGAATTAGTCTTTTAAAGCTCTCTTTATATAGTTTTCTTTTGTTCTTAAAATTTCTAGTAAATCCTTGAATGAGTCTATATAGTCTAATACGTCACCGTACCAAATTGGAAGGCTAAGTGCTGCAAATAAAATTATGATATAGATGGCGTGAATTTTATCAAAGTGTAAAACCCCTACTTGGTACTTACCCATTGCTTATATATGTTTTATATCCCCTATTTTTATTTTATTTTAAAAAAATATTGTTCATCATCTCTAACCTCCCATTCAGGACATACCAAGGTGAGCTAAGCCCAGTCCGACTTTTCAGCCAAACTTAATCACTTTCCCCCTATGGCACACTCATGGCTTTTATCTCATACTCTCGGCCTTCTTTTCATTTAGGGTAACTCGAGGTTATTAGGATCATCCTAGGGCCTAACTATGCTGTTATGATATGCATAAATGAACAGGTTTAGGAAGTAGAACAATTTCTATACATAAAAACGAAAGTAGAAAAACCAAAGGAAAACAATCTTTTAATAAAAACTTAAGATACATAAGGGGACATATATCATACATAGCTTAGGGTTTTCTTTTTCAGGGAATTCCCTAAAGATAAAGAAAACTTATAGTAGAGGAGTCGAAGCTTAACATGAGCTTGTTCCTTTCTTTAGCATACAATGAATTTTTACAGAGGGGAGAGATAATACATAAGATAGGTGGAGAGAATTAAAAAGGATGGAAGAAGAGCTGTGGATTCTTCGGATGTGTTTCTGAGAGAGGGCGGAGGTCTTTATATAGGCCTCAAAAGATCTTTTGAAGTCTTCTTCTTCGCTACGTGGAGGTAGCATATCCAAGTCTTTTTTCTTTCTACGTGGCAGGGTGCAGTCCACTTACCCATGAGTGCATCTTTTAGTAGTGGATTGTTCCTGTAGGAGTCTTTTGGCGTGTCTATCTCTTATGGTGCGGTCTGGAGAGTTCTTTGACCGTAAGCTGATTCGTGTCACTTTGTTATGGTGTGTCTTTTTCTGACATCATACTACCTTTCTACGTGTTCAAATTATGAATGGCAATTGAATCAAAAGAAAAGGAACCTTATCATTGGTCTTCATGATTAGATTCTTCTGATGACATTTCTTTGTCTTCTTCTGTTTCTTTCTTATGTTCAGAAATATCTCTTGCTAGTGAGTTGTCAATGTCTTCTTTCTTTATTGCATCTTGTAGTGCTTTAGCCACTTGTTCCACAATCATTGTTCTCAGTGATTCTTTCTTTTTCTTTTGCTGATTTTTTCTTCGTCTTAGGACGTTCTGGCATTTGTCTTAGTTCTTCTATTTGTTGGAGTATCTACATTATTTGCATATAACCATAAAATTCTGGTTGAGTATAATTATTGACTTTTTCTTCTAAAAGAGCCTTGCCCTTGGCTTTTTGGAAAAGCCACAGCCATCAACGTACTTGATGTGTCTTTACTGGCTGCGTTTGAGCCAGATTAGCCGTTGGAATTGTAGACTCAGTGGTATCTTTTCAAGCATTCAGTTGGGAATATTCACCAGTCTCACCCTTTTGATTTAAGACTGAGGGAACAGTCTTTGGAGGAAGCCTGGTCTAAAACAGACCTTTCTGTAAATCTGCTATCTTTTGATGTAACACTTGTTTTTCTTGAATTAGACTATATATATTTTCATTTAATTTTTGAATTGTTCTTTTCATAGCTTCACAATGGTCTCAAAATAAAATCTTTCTATGTTCGTCTTGAGCTACTAAATATTCTAGAGCTTCATAAATAGTTCTTAATGAAGGGGAAACATTTTAATTATGCCCTAGATGTTTCTTAGCAATATCTAATGCTTCTAATAGATTATTATAGCCTTTATAAAATGGATCTCTAAAATATTTAATACTATCTAAGATCTCGATCCATGTATGAAAAACTCCTGGTGAATTTCCTTTTACAACTACATAAAATTTAAAGTTTCTTTTTGTCTGTTAAATACTTCTGATAACGAATTTATGGCTGTTAAGAAATATTTCTAATCTTTTTTGTTAAAAGCAATCCATAAATTGTCTAAATGACACCTTTGTTCTTTAGTAACTGATATATGCGGAAGGGTTTTAAAAGAAATGTTGTTATTAGGGAATACTAAAAGTTCTTGGTTACCAAATTGCATGCGTTCTTGCAGCATTCTTTATACTAAGTTCTGATTAAATTGTCTTGGTATTATGGTCTGCACATTACAACTTGCTGGTGGCAAACCAGGCCTTGGTGGCGGTCTTTCCATCTGTAAATTTTCATCAAAAATATTAGTAAGATCAGTATGTAAATAAATTCTTGATAAGTTAAGGAGATGTTTTATTCTTGTATTAACATATCTTTCTTCGGAAGGATTAAACTGATTTGCTAGTTCATATAAAAAATGCTTATCATACATACAATCAATGCTTTTGTCGAATGCCTCTATAGAGTAAATTTGCAAAAATTGGAATAAAGTAAAGTCTAGGTATATGTAATCCAGGAAGGGATTGGGAAACTGAACAAGGTTAGGGTCGAATTTTGAGGCAAATGGATGAACTAAACATCTATTACTGCTTTTGCCTGGGAGTAATCTTGGTTGTACAAACATAGAGCTATAATAAATTTCTCTTATTCGTTTGCTTACTAATATGTCCCTAACTTGGTTTTCGTATTCCCAAAAATGTTCTAATAAATCTTTAAAATATTTGGATCATTAATTTTTTTAAGGATTGTTTCAAATGTTTCAATAGAACAGTGTTCCATAAAAAATAGTAAATCAGGTTTCACGATGTGTACTAGGTCCACCATGCTTTCTAGCGCATTTTGATGGAGAAGTCTACTAAGGGTGTCTGAAATAGTGTTAGTAGTACCTTTAATATGGGAAAAATTGAAACGTGTCTCTAGAGCAGAGCAACAGTCAAGAAAATTTAACCATCTTCTGTGTGAGCTACGTTTACTTGCTAAATTCATCTTGTTATGGAAGGGTTCAATGGCTTCAAAATCTGTTCTAAGGGTAATTTCTTTTTTAGAAATTATGAATACTTCAAAACTATCTGCTGCAGAAGAAATAGGTAAAAGTTCTGCATCAATACAACTAATGTAACCTTTTTTCTTTATATTTACCGCTAGCATATCTACATGTTCTTTCTGTGTCTTTATCTGAATACTTATTGGGTTTAGCAATAAAGGTAGCTCCCCACCCTATATTACAACCGTTTGTTTCTATGATTAGATAATCTGAGTCTAAGGTAGACTTAGTTCAGAGAGATCTTTTATTAACTGTTTTATTTGTTGTATTAGTTTAATATCTTCTTGATTAAACCTTTATGTTTTTGCATACAAGGGGCCTGCAATTTTTCCTAAGTCTTTAATAAATGGCTGAGCATAATTTACTAGACCTAAAAACTGTTGAATTGGCTTTAAGTCTTCTAATTTATTTGGGAAGTCTAAAGCCTTCTGGGCTATACGTGGTTGTAGTTTTATTTTTCTTTGGCCTATGACTACTCCACGGAACTCTGTTTGTGGCTTAAAATAACTGCATTTTCTTTTTACTAATAATTAAGCCATGATTGATGAATTTTGAAATGACTATTTGTAATTGTCCTCTATGTTCTTGTCGTGTTTTACTGAATACTAAAATGTCATCTATATAAGCTACAACAAACTTCTTATTTATGAATATATCATCCATTTTTCTTTGAAAAACGAATGGTGCGTTCTTAAGGCCAAATGGCATTACAAGCCATTCAAAATGACCTTCTAGATAGGTAAATGATGTCAATTCTATACTATCCGGATGCATTTTAATCTGCCAAAAGCTTGATTTTAAGTCAAACTTGCTAAAGATTGTGCATCTTTGAATCTGATTTATTAACCTAGTTTTATCCGGTATATCATACCCATCATCTATTGTATTATCATTTATTCTTTTATAATTAATTACCATTCTAATTTTATCTCTAACTATTTCACTATGTTTTCTGACTATAAAGGCTGCTGATCTATGAGGACTATCTGATCTTCTTATTATTCCTAGCTTAAGAAGTTCTCCAATATTCATCTTAAATTCCTCCATGTCGTGATTAGTTTCATTTTTTTTGCAGTTCTAATTATATATTCGGGATTAATGATATTTAATTTACACACTATCTTATCTTTCTCCCAATTTCTTAAGATATCTTCTCCTAATATTTCTAATTTTTCTATTTTAGAGATTAATTGTTCCATTTCTTGTTCACTTATTAAAGTATAATACAATTGTTCTAAATTTATAAATTCTGACTGGATTTCTATTGCATATTCCTTATTAATTTCTTCATTAGTGATTTCGTGTAATTGACATTGTCTTTCTGTTGGGCAATGACATTCCTTTTCTTCTCTTGGCTCTGTTATTTGTCTGGTCATTGTTGGTTCGTTGCGTGTATATACTGGTGTAAATAATGTATGTTTTTGTAGTTATAAATAGTCTTTGCTTATCAGTATATTACCATTATCTTTTAACAGAAAGCTTAATTCTAAAATTAAATCTTCTTTTAAATTCAAAGATCTAACCCAAGTACTATCTTTAAGTAAGGTATATTCTATACTTTCACCACAATTAGTCTCAAACTGAATCTTGCTATTTGGGATTAGAAGATTGTCATAAAAATACACTTGCCCATCCATATGTTGGGCTCCTATTGGTTTTGAAGCTGTTACTATATATTCTTGAGGAATTATATCTTTATTAATAATAAAATTGTACATCCTTTATCGATTAAGGCTAAACATTTTGTTTCATAGTCTTTAATTCGTTCTATACATTTAACCTTTAAATATTTTAGATTTTCACTATTACAGATCTGAACTAAATCATTTCTTTACAGGTGCAACTCTAATGGATGTTATATTATTGTTTTTCCTTTTTCTAATCTTCTTTCTATGGCTTCTAGTCTTTCATATATTAACTTCTATGTGTCTTCAACGGTTTCTATTCTTTTTCTTAATATTTTAAATTCATCTGTATGTGTCATAGTACGAGCTACTTCTGGGTGAAGCCATGTTTATAGATTTTAAAATTACTCTGCATACACCGTCTGTTTCAAAATATGAGTCATTCTAGCCCCTTTTTTTGTTTCAAAATATAAGTTACTTTAGGTTTTCAAGGTAGATGTCTTGTCATTCTTAAATGTCCATCAATTAAATTTGTAAGTGGTTTCCAATTTTACCATTATCTGTTTAACTAGTCCTACTACTCCCTATTGATAGCTCATTTATAAGGGAGGGAAAATATGATATTTTACAACTGATAGCTCATTTATGAGCTCAAAGACCAAGAATGTCTTATAATTTTCCTGATCCCTTATTTTTTTCTTAATCGCTGTGTAGAAACCTAAAATGACTTATATTTTGAAACGGAGGGATTACAACCTTCTTTGTAACATTTTGAGCATTTTGTTCTTTTATCTCTACTAGGGTACTAATGAAAAAATGCACAAGGTACACTGTTTGTTCCTATGTTTATTTTCCAGTCATGCTTACAAGAATCTTCATTGCTAGTAGATTCTACATTCATCATATCTAGATCTGAGTAGTCTAATTCAGGCATAAACTCATTTGTTTCTTCCTCATTTTGAATCATATGTTCTTCAGTAGGGTCTTCTATTGACACAATAGAGTAGATGGATTTAGTATCTGAGATAGTTTTGTCAATATTAATAAGGTCTTCATTAGTGCATTCTATTAGGGTACTGATTTTATCATGCTTATTTATTCTTTTAGGACAGGTTCTGCCCATGTGTTCTGGACTACTACATGTAAAACATTCTAGTTTACTTTTATATAGTCTGTTTGGATTAAATTTTCTTACATGTTTTTGTGGATCTAAATATGGCTTTCTCCTTTTGGATTTTCATAAATAATATTTTTTTCGTATTGTAATATTTGTGTTTATTATACGTTGATTTATATTTTCTAGGTTCCTTATCATTGACTCCATGTGTCTGAGTTGTGTATATTTCTCGATAGAAACTATAGTCTGAATGTTTTAGCTATTTTTGTATTTATATCTCAGTACATTTTTCTTTTAAGATTTTTAGTATGTGTTGGATACGATGTCATATTGTTCAGGGTTTATTAGGTTCTGCTTTTACTCCTAGCTCATTCTTCCATATTTCTGCTATTTCTATCCCTAAAGCTCCGGGTAATTTTCTAAATAGCTTATCTCCTAATTCTTGATTAAATGCATTTTCTAAAAATACATACATAATAATAATAATCATTAAGAAATTTCTTTATTTATTTCCATTTATAGATACTTAATTGTTCTAAGTTTCTAGTGGCATATTTTTGTACTCCTAGGTGTCTTTAATTTGGGTCTTCTCCTGCAACTAAACTTTGTATTTTGATTACAATGTTATATGGGTTAGTTCCTAAGGCAAGCAACCCATTATATTCTGTTGTGTCGGCTTCCTTATATGATTCCCATAATGCCCTTGTGTTTTCTCCCAAATATGTTTCTAATTATTTATACATTTCTTCTGTATCCATATCGAAGGTTGATCTATAATAGTCTCTTATTAGGGTATATTTCCAAACATCTAATATGTTGGACCAAGTCTGCGAATCATGTGCTGGTAAATTTAAAATTTGAGGTTCTACCTTAGTTTGAAACTTAATAGGCTATTCTAAGGGTTTTCTTCTACCCTTTGTTCTAAATCTATTTTCTGGTTCGTGATAAGCTGAGTATGGGATTCTAGGCATATTACCGCCTTTATATTCTTCAGTACTAAATGCTACAGTTCTATGAAATGGGGATGCAAATGTTGCAGTGCTAACTTCTTCTTTGTCAGCTAAATCTTTCTGATAGGATACATCAGATACATGTGTTATTTGATCTTCTAGTTCGTCTTCTACTAATTTTCCTATTTGTATTTTTCTTTCATTGTCATAATACTGATATTCATCTTCTAAGATTGCTATATTTATATAATGCATTTCTTCTAATTCTAATAATACAGTTTTACGAAGGTTTGTCATTTCTAATTCTTTAGGATACAATATTTCATCCGTCTCTATTTCTATTGTGTGCATACATTCTATATGGACTAAATCCGATTATAAGTCTGTTTCTATGTCACTTATATTTCTATTTACTTGAGGGGCAGTCTGTGAATCTAACACTAGTTCTGTCACGTCCTGCTTCCCAAAATACAGAAATACAAGCACATAACAAAGGCCCAGCGAATGATTTGCATCATCCATAAGCTATAATATTCAACTCAATAATATGCAATACAATTACAACGACACATGCTATAATGAAATCACATAACATAAATAATCCATGAAATGTCTCAAAAATAACCAACATCTGAAAGAAATAAACTTCAGGTCATCAACACCCAAAATACAAAGTACGATGATCACAACAATGCTGGAATTTAAAATAACATAGACGGAACAATTATTGTAGGCCAACAATTCGGCTCCAATCCCTAGAAGGTCTGCTAACCAAGTCTTTCGGGCAGTTCTCCTTGTATACCTGCAAGCTCATGGTCTAGAGTAGGGAAATGTCCATTAGATCAAGTCATGGACAGCAAGTAGTAACAAGCAAAGAACAATAAAATATGATATATAAATATCAAGGAACAAGGAACTAGAACTATATCAATTGTCAATGAAAATGTCGATAACAAGGCAACATCTATAATCAACAATTCAATGATTAACAATAACAATAAAATGAGAATCAAGTCGATGACAAGAACCAAGATCAATGCAAGTCTCACTCCTAGGTCTATCATGTTTTATTACCAAACCTAATTCACGTAAGATTGTATCCCATACCACAGGTTCGGTGCATACAAGTAAGTGAACGTTTAGACTATAGTGGTGAACTCTACTGGTCATGTACTCAGCACGATAATCAATAATGAGAATCCATAATTAACGATCCATAACGAGAATTTGTCCACAATAAGATACAAGATAACGATAACAATATAGAAAAACAGAGGTCCATCATCCGAGTACAGTCTCTGATTGTTCACTGCCAAGTTGACCCTTATTATCCCGGCTTGTTATTAATTTATTAACATGAATCATGAATGTGCAATCAATGGAACGAGTATCAAGAAACAATATCTACGAGGTATCAAGGACTGTACAATGAGTGATATGTAGTGCAATGCAAGGATTAAACAGATTTACAATTAAACATGAAGAATGCACATTCTTAACAGCGAGACGTTGTTGTACAAAAGTCGACTTTCCTGCTGCTACAGGGAAGCAAATCAGGTTCCGTCAAGGGTTCTAAAAACTAGACTCCCTGCCAGTTCCAATGCATATTCACACGATGTATTAAAATTAAGTAGCTAGTTACAGTAGCTAGGTGGAAAGTTCTATTCTTTACTGGTTTCATGTTCAAGCAGCATGTTAGGGTCAAATTCTTGTATATGAAAGTTGGGTGTAAAGTCACTTAAAAATCTTATAAAAATCATAATTTAGTTTCTAGTGGAGTTTAGTAACAACACAATTAATCTCAGGCCTAAATTCTTAATTTAATCTACTGTTTCAATTAATTAAACATGGTAACATACTTTCAGACTGTATTCTGAAATTCAGACGTTACTCCACGATAATTTGAATATCTCGCAATCCGTGATTCGGATCGCAAAACTGCCAGATAGTCTAGATTCCAAACACACAGGGCTACAACTCTTCTTTAATAAGTTTTAATTGATATTATCTATAACAAGGTCAAAAGTTTGGTCCTTTACTGAACTAGTGATCTAGCAGCGATTTAGGGTCATGTTCTTGTATGCATTATGAGTCTAGAAAGACATTAATTAATCTTATAAAAAAAGTTAAAGTGCTCCTAATCATGTCTAATAGTGTCAAGTTCTAATTCTACTATAAAATTTTATTTTAATTAACAATTCATATCGATATCCTAGTAAACGACAATCTGGAAATTAAAACCTAGCAGTACTAAAAATGTGGTAACTTGCAGTTTATAAATCGAAATTTAGATCCATAAAAAGTTATGGAAAATAAATTTACAGGGCTATGACTTTCATTGATAAAGTTTAATCTAATTCTAACAGTAACTGGGTCAAAAACTCACTACGACATAGACTAAATAACAAGGCAGCTAATTATTTTTTTATCAACAATCGAGATATACAAAATGCATATTCTATCATGAGAGTTTACGAGCATTCATTTTCAGTATTTTGGGTACGATTCTATGGTTAACAAGGTAGAAACTCGTCGTTTCTATGGTCAAGAATTTATCAACAATTGTCATACCAATCCAATGCATAACATCAAATATACTAGACTAACCTATATTTCTACATTTATATGGTGTAGTGTATGCATATGAAAAAGGTAACACGGCTTAGATTAGATTCAAGGATATAGCACAAAAGGAAACTACTACTTGGTTTCGTCAATGAATCCGTTGTAGTTTCTTTGAAAGGTATCAAGCAAATATGATACGATAATGAAATAAGAACTACTTGCGGAGATCAAACAATTTTTTGAACAAAAAACGAGTTGGTTCAAGAGAGACTTGCCTTTAGATGATAATTTCGATTATAAAAGAATAACGAGAACGAGAGTCCTGACGGTAACACACGGCTCGGCAATAGCAAAAGACAACGGCACAACAGCAACAGCCCCAAAAGAATAACGACACAAAAGAGACAGCAATGACAAGGGTGACTGCAGCGGTCGGGGATGGTGCTTGCGGCTGGAGGTCGGCGAGGGTGGAGGTTGAGGAAGCATTGGTGGATCTCAGCTATCGAGGAGGCAGCAAGGGGCGTTGATGGCGGTGGCTATATGCGATCAGTGGAGGTGATGGCGATGGAGCCAGGTGGCAAGGTCGGCGGCTGGCCAAGGAGGCTGACAAGGAGGTTGAGCTGCTCGGTGGTCGGGACTGCGGGGTGGAAGATGATCAGAGATGGTAATGGGGTGGTTGTGACTGTGGTGAAGTGCCGATGGTTGCGGTGATGGCAGTTCCGTGGTGTTCCAGTTGTGCGGCAACGCGGAGCAACAAAGGTCGGCTATGAGCAATGGTGAGGGCTGTAGTCAGAGCTGAGGGTGGCGAAGGATGCAATAGGGATGGGGCTGCGATGCAGAGGTTAAGCACGGGCTTGATGCTCGGTGGAAGAGGTCGATGGTTGGGGTGATGCAGGGATGCCGAGAAGGAGTGCGGGGAGGAGAACGACGGTGGCGGAGTTGAGCGGCGACAAGGGAGAGTAGTAATGGTGGCTCGAGTGGTTGGAGGCAGAATGGTGATGGCATGGCATCGAGGAGCGGCGGAAGGATGGAGCGGTGGGGCTTCGGTTGGTGGTTGAGGATGGTGGTTGCTGGAGATGGTGGAGCGTCGCGCGACGGCAATAGCAATGGGTCGAGGAGCTTGCTAGCAATGATGGAGCGAGGGTTGCAGTGGGAGTTGGGTTCGGGATCGAGCAGAGGATGAAGGAGGTGAGAAGGTAGGGATTAGGTGCTGATGGTGATTAGGAGTAATTAATTAGGATTAATTAATAGATTAAGAGATGATTAAGGAGGGGATTAGCTAGTTAGATTAATAGGGGAGTCAATTAAGGGGAGTGATTAGTTAGGAATGAAAGAAAATTAGGGGATACGAGAAGATGAGTGATTAAGAGGAAATATGGGAGATTGTGCTGCTAGTGGAGATCAGGGGATTTGCCCTGATCATGAGATTATAAGGAGAAAAAAAAGGAATTTGTTAGGGTGGAATGGGCTTCAATAGTTGGGACTCAACATTAAATAAAATAAATAATCAATGGGTTTTTAATAGTATGAGTTTTGGGTTAAACTGGGCTAAAGAATTGGGTTTAGAATTCAATAAGATAACAATTAGGAATATAATAGATTAATTAGAATAGACAACATGCTACAAGTGAATAGGTGTACAAAAACCTCAGGATTCAACTATAAAAAAAAATTGATCGACTGAAAGAATACAATTGGGTTGAAGAGCACAACAAAATCATTATTAAGTAGCTCAAATTACAAGAATTGAAAAGAAAAAAAATTGCAAAAGAAGTCCAAAAAATCAGAAACGGGGGTTACAATCCTAGCCACCGTACAAAAAGAATTTCATCCCCGAAATTCATTCAAGCGGGTCATAGGGAACCCCCCCCACCCCCCCCCCCCCCCCCCCCAAAAAAAAAAAAATCTACTCGAAGAGATGAGGGAACTTCCTCCAGATGTCATCCTCAAGTTCCCAAGTCGACTCACCCGGCGAGTGAGGATTCCATAACACTCGAACAAGTTTAATGACCTTATTCTTCTGGACTTTCTCATGCATGTGCAAGATAGAGATTGGTTGAACCTCGCACGATAAGTTTGGCCTCACGGACAACTCCGAGTAGTCAATCACGTGGTTGTCGTCCCTGATATACTTCCTGATCTGGGATACATGGAACACATCATGGACTCCAGATACGGCCGGTGGCAATGCGAGCCTATAAGCTACCTTTCCCACTCGTTCCACAATATCAAATGGACCGATGAATCGGGAACTTAGCTTACCCCCTCCCCCCCCCCCCCCACCACCACCACCACCACCACCAAAGCGAATAACACCTCTCCATGGTGACACTTTGAGGCATACATGGTCGCATGCCACAGACTCTAAAGGCCTTCGGTGACAATCATACCACTTCTTCTGCCTGTCCTGGGCTGCCTGCAAGTGCTTCATGATCTGAGCCACTACATCAACTATCCTAGTGAACAATTCAGGTCCCAAAAGTTTTTTCTCGCCGATGTCATCCCAACAGACTGGCGATCGATATTTGTGACCATAGAGTGCCTCGTACGGTGCTGCCTTGAGACTTGATTGGTAGTTGTTGTTGTATGAGAACTCAAACAAGTGCAGATGATCCTTCCACGAACCTCCAAACTGAAGAACACATACCTCAACATGTCCTCCAGTATTTGAATCGTCCTCTTAGATTGCCCATCGGTCTGAAGGTGGAATGCAGTGCTGAAGTTCAACTTACTTCCCAGACTCCTCTAAAGACTCTCCCAAAAATGAGATATGAACCTCGCATCTCTATCTGATACAATGCTGACAGGAACTTCATGCAATCTCACAACTTCCTGCATGTACTTCTCAGTCAGACTCTCCGTAGACTGACCCACTCTGAACGGAATGAAATGAGCACTCTTCGTCAACCGGTTTATGATTATCCAAATGGCATTATGACCCTTGGGGCTCCTTGGCAATGCCGTCACGAAATCAATGGAAATGTTCTCCCATTTCCACTCCGGGATTGGAAGAGGTTGAAGGAGTCCATCGGTCCTCTGATGTTCTGCCTTCACTTGCTGACAGGTCAAACACCGAGACAAATCTTGCCACTGATCTCTTCAAACTGTTCCACCAAAAGTTCTACTTCATATTTATGTACATCTTTATGCCTCCGGATGAATAGAGTAAGGTGAGCAATGGGCTTCTTTAAGTAGCTTCTGTCTGACTTCCCCTTCGGTACACATACTCTGGTGCCAAAACGAAGCGATCCGTCTTCATGGACGACCAAGTCAGTCCTCAGGCCTGCTTCTAATTCGCTTTGAAATTCCTGCAACTGCTGATCACCTGCTTGGGCTTCCTTGATCTGCTTTACCAATGAAGACTACAACTACCGCACCATGCACTGCTGTGCTGAACTGGGAAGAATCACATCCAATTCCAGGCTTCTCATATCCTCCAATATTTCCTTCTGTTTGGTGAGGAACCTAGCGGCTGGCCTCTTACTTAAGGCGTCGAGCACCAAATTCACTTTGTCTGGGTGGTACTGCAAGTTGATGTCATAATCTGCCATCAACTCTAACCACCTTCTTTGCCTTATGTTCCGCTCCTTCTGCATGAACATGTACTTGAGACTCTTGTGATCTTTGATGATCTCATTTCTATCCCCCAAGCAAATAATGCCTCCATAACTTCAAGGCGAAGATTACGGCCACGAGTTCAAGATCATGTGTAGGGTAGTTCTTCTCATAAGGCCTCAACTGCCTAGATGCATATGTAGCGCCTCGAATATCCAATAAATAAAAATCGAAAATAAGTGGCACAATTTCCAAAATTAATTGCAATCATAAACACAGTATCAAATATAGAGAAAATTAAAACTTTTTATTACATCCTTTCTTCTGACAAAACACAACAAAATTAAATACATTAATTACAAATCTTTACAACATATAGAATCTTCAATTGCATTTATACTCCAACCTTTATTTACATTGATGCAATCCATAACTGAAACACTGCAAAAGTCTATTGAAAGTGGGCACGTCAGTTAAATACAACTGACGTCAATTATAGTAATAGTGACACTTCTAAATCTCACAATCACAAACTTGATGCATATTAATAAAACAATAATAAATGATGCATAAACAATAATAAATAGATTATTGAACAACAAGTGAAGATAGGCTAAGTGTCAAGTGTATGATATGAAAACAGAAAGCAAGCATGCATAAAACAAGTCAAGAAACATAAATGCATATGATGATTTCTAATGCATACTTGTCGGCTTCTATGCATCCCATACTACCTAGGTCCGGTGCAATCCCTTATCGTTCTCCACTTTATAGGGTTCAATCCCCCCGTTATGCAACTAATCTACTACGATGATAGAAAAAAGATCCAGATACTCCGCGAATAGGCCTACGTCCCG
This sequence comes from Hemerocallis citrina, assembly GCA_017893485.1. Taxonomy (NCBI): domain Eukaryota; kingdom Viridiplantae; phylum Streptophyta; class Magnoliopsida; order Asparagales; family Asphodelaceae; genus Hemerocallis; species Hemerocallis citrina. The sequence continues at coordinate 188,016,743 of CM030362.1, forward strand.
GTATTTACCCGACAAACTAGCACCCTCAACACGCAAGCATCATGTAAGCGTCGCACTGAACATTCCATGCCCAAAATTCCACAAATAGGTCCCAGCCTTCGGAATAATAAAACCGCCCAACTGTACAAGACCCTCGACGTGCGAACCCGGGAGATGTCAAGATAATCGCAACCTTCGGAATCAAACTGCCCAACTAGGACTATAGTCCCGGATCCCATCCGTCCACTGATTCTCTTTCGCCTAGAACAAAACGAAAAATATTCCTTTCATATACGTATAGGTGAACGTTCGTTTAGCCCCCCTACTTACGTTTCCTAAGATCTATCACATCTCCACTAGTGCTTGTCCTTATGTTTATTATTATCAATTAAATAAAATCACAGTCCCCCTAGAGTTAATGTACCCTACCAGACTTAACTCTACTAAATCAATAAAAAATGCCCCCACTGGCCAAAATTTCACAAAATCTCATTTGGCGGCATGCTAGGGTCCCACTCAACTTCTAGAGTCTTATAACTCAAAATATTATCAACAATCTTTCTAGGGTCCACATCATAACCCTAAGCCTCAAATCAAAACCCGACTTAGTTTAATTATTCAAAATACTCTTCATTAATAACATTCCTTTATATCATCTGATACTACCATGAAAAACTCTTTCATATATGGAAACATATCCAACTTACGAAAATTCTAAAAAAACAACTTTAAAATACCACTTTCCATTCATTCATAAAGTTCAATAAATTATACTAGAAATTCATTCAATTCAACTGAACAAGAAAAACAGCAACCGCTATTGTTGTTACTGTTCGGGGTTTCACCCGAAACCCAGTACTGTTCGGGTTTGAACATTAACCTTAGCTTACAGCTCACCCGAACCCTAACCCTATATATATATATATTAATTTCAAAATCCTAGCCCCCATTAAATTTAATTTTATTATCTCTCACATAAATTACTTTCCTAAAAAACTTTACATGCACAACAATTAGGGTTTATCATCAAGAATTTTATTTGTATTAAAACATCGAAATAAACATTAAAATTTTCATATTTTAATCCTTTTAAACATGCCTCTTGAATTAAACACCAAGATCCAACATTTACAATCACATACGTTCTCATTAAATTTATTTCTTTAAACAAGATATTAATCTTTCATGCAAAACAACTTCTTTGCTCAAGACAAATTAATCCATACAACAATTATTCAAACCCTAATATTAAGCTTGGATTTTAATAATAAAAACAACGAATGAATATAGAAAAATCTCAACTTTAAAAATCAATCAAGCATGAATTTAAGAGCATACAACAAGTTCTAATTATCTGTACAAATCTCCATCAACTACAATTAAATCCATAGTCATCCAATCATTTCTATGGATAAAAATTTAGTTTTCATATCTAACATTCACAATTAATAAAACATAATCATCTCTCATAAAGATTGCATCTTTATTTCATATACAACATCTAAAAGTTCATTCATTATGCATAGCAACCATCAACTCATTTTTTAAATCATAATCGAACTATCAAAACATAGATCTACAAATTCACAAACCCTAGCATGATTTCTACTTGATTCATCATAATAATATAATAAAAATATACCAAGAGACAAGAAGTACCACCAACCTCAAAGAAGATCAAATGAAGAATAATAATAATAGAACGAAAGCTTCTCCTCCTTGCGAAAATCTAAAGATCCAAGCTCCAAACTCCAAGAAATAATAATAAAAATAATAGTATTCTGTTGTGAACAGAGGAGGGCAGTTGTTGTTGTTGCTAATATAGGTCGGGGCTCTGCTCCAGCGTTTGCGAAGATTTTACAAAATCCCCCCTCCAAAATCAAATATTTACATATATTTATGAAAAACTTCCAAATCAAGTAGTTAATTAAATCAATTAGGGTAAGATTTAATATCCTCCAACCACCCTAGTTGACTGGCCCCTCAAGTGCAGCCCAAAAATTTAAAATTTCAAAAATTGCCCCTGAGTGGCAAATTTACACAAAAGTTCACTTTGAAATATTTGCAAACATGCAATAAGTTATTCGTAAAACTCCAGAAATTTTAGAATTATTATCTAATAATAAACATTATATTTTTCAAATAATTTTTTTGACTTTTATTTCCCCAAGAAAAATATTTGCACGTGGTTTGCACGTGCAAAAATGATAAATTTCAGAAAATGCTTAATAAATCACAAAAATTCATCAAAAATCATTTATTAATTCCAAAAAAATATTTAAGCCTTAAATAAAATAATATTTGGGAAAATTAGGGTTTTAATCTCAGTTTTGCAATAAAGTCCCCAACAATCCTAAAATTGCATAAATATAATTTTACCCAATAAAATCCAGTCAAATCAATCTAGAGGGATAAAATCTCTTTCCCAATCTCTCCACTTCCATATAGGCCATCCCAAACAGCAAAACAAAATTTTGAATTCGAATTTTACCTCCAAATGATATTTTGCACAAAAACCCTTTTCTTTCAAAGTATTTACAAAAATAGTTTCTTCATTCAGAAAAATCCAAAAATTTAGAATATATTCAATTATAAATAGGAGAATTTATTCAGAAATTTAAAAGTAAAAATTTGCACTTCAAAAATATTTGCACGTGTGAAAATGTCAATTTTTAAAAAATCCAAAATAATTAAATAAACTGACTTAAAAATTATTCATATATTCAAAATATTGTATTAAAAATTACAGGGCATTATAGCATAAGAGACAACTTTGCCTCCTTGCATCAGCATTGCTCCTAACCCTCAGCCAGAAGCATCACAATGAATTACAAAACCTCCAAAACTGTCTGGTATAGTCAGCACAGATGTCGATGTCAACCGATTCTTCAGCTCCACGAAGGCTTCATCACAAGCTCCATCCCAAACAAACTTCTGCTCTTTCATCATCAAATTGATTAAGGGGCCAGCAATCTTCGAGAAATCCTACACGAATTTTTGATAATACTCTGCCAACCCGAGGAAACTTTGCACCTCTGATGCTGACTTTGGTACTGGCTAATCCTTGACTGTAGTAACCTTCGATGAATCAATTGAGATCTCATTGCCTGAGATAATATGACTAGAAAAGCAACACAGTCAAGCCAGAACTCACACTTACTGAGCTTCCCATAGAGTTGATTATCCTCAAAGTCTACAAGACAACCCTCAAATGCTCTGCATGGTCTTCCCTGTTCTGAAAGTACAACAGGATATCATCAAGGAAGACCACCACAAACTTGTCTAAGAACGACGAGAACACCATGTTCATCTGACTCATGAATATTATTGATGCATTAGTGACTCCAATTGCATTACTAAGAACTTGTAATGTCCATATCTCATGCGAAACGCCGTCTTCTGAATATCCTCAGTCTTTTCTTTCACCTGATGATAGCCAGAACGAAGATCCGACTTCGAGAAGACTGAAGCACCTCCCAGTTGATCGAACAGATCGTCGATCCTCGGTAGCGGATCTTGGTTCTTTATAGTGACATTGTTCAACTCTCGGTAGTCAATGCAAAGCTTGCGACTACCATCCTTCTTATTGGCGAACAACACCAGGGCTCCCCAAGGTGGAACACTTGCCTAATGAAACCCTATCCAACAACTCCTGGACTTGCACCTTCAGTTCTGCTAACTTAATTGGTGCCATCCGGTACAGGACTCTTGGAAATTGGTGTCATTCCCAATTGAAATTCAATGTCGAACTCAACATCTCGGCGGCAACCCAGGCAATTCTTCCGAAAAAACATCAAGAAAATCCTGCACAACCAAGGGTGCAACTTCACCATCAGTGTGCATCAACTCTAGCACACTAGCCTTCTGGTATGACGGTATCTCACCCGCGAGAAATTTAAACTCCTGGTGACTTGGGTGCCTGAATATTACCTTTTTCTCTCGGCAATCAATCACGACATGGTTAACCCTCAGCTAATCCATCCCAAGGATGACATCCAAGCCAGAGTTGGGGATCACAATAAGGTTGGCCTTGAATTCCATGCCCCTAATCAACAAAGGGCTCTACTTGCACACCCTGGAACAGATGATGATGCCTCTGTCGGTGGTGATGTTCCAAGCTGCTGGCAGGACGTCGCTTGCTAAACAGTGTCGATTCACAAAGCGGGAAGAAACAAAGGAAAACAAAACATGGGTAGGAAGAGAGTGGACTAAGATGATGCCTAAGAATGAAGGTGTATGCAGAACATAAGCACAAATAATTGTACAAGAAGAAATTAAATAGTGCAGGAATTGAATGCAAATAATACAACTATTGTGATATACCTGCAACCACACCAACAGCCATCTCAGCTTCTACTGTAGTCAGGTTATAGGTCTGGCCACGGCCTCCAATCTGACCTCCCCTCGGAGCCATCCTCCGATCGAAAGCTAGCCTCTGCGGTGGAAGAGACAATCTGCCCTGACCTCGAGCTAGCGCTCCATGCTGAGCTGGACCTCCAGTCGGTGCAGGGAACCTGTTCCTTGGGCAGTCCCGGGCTGCATGATCATTCCCCCCACATCCAAGGCAAAGGCGATTTGCTAGTCTACAATCCTTCTGCATATGCCCAACCTTATGACAGAAGCTGCAAGTCTGAACTGCCCTTGGAGCAGCAGGTGAATACGGCAAAGCCCTCGCCGGAGAGGTCAGCACTAGTCTCCGAATAGGTCCTCCAGTCGATCGGATGGTAGTAAGGTACTGAACGGTACGCTAAGTGACACTCCTTCTATGGGTTCGTTCCTAGATTTGGGCTGCATCGAGAACATCGGCATAGGTGTGGTACTAGTGGGCAGCCAACCGGTCATGAATCTCAAAAATTAAACCCATCAAGAACACGCGAGCCCTGTCTTCCGCGTTATCCACCAAGGCGGTTGCAAAACGGTTGAGTTGGTTGAATTCGGCAACGTACTCGTCCACGGACCGATTCCCCTGGTTCAGGATAATGTTTAAATTAATATTGTATATCAATAAGCGACATTAAGTGACATCATCCGACCAACTTGAGTTAACAAGATGAACTGCTGTTTCATCTCAAACTTAGTGATATTGGGGAAGAACTTTATCAGGAAGCTCTCAGTAAAGGTGACCCAAGTGATGGGTCGCTCTAACCTCTCGGTCTCTGTCCGCCGCCAGATATGGTCGAGATCCATAAGCTGGATTCTTACCACATCCACCTGATCCACATCAGAGATCAGTTCTGCTAGTAACAGCTGCTCCGTCCGAATCAGCCACTGCTCGGCTTCCAACGACGACTCAATACTCGATAACTTATTCGGATGCAGTCTCATGAAATTTGCCACTATCCCGAGCCTGGGTGGTAGTAGCCCTAGTGCGGGTCCAACAGTGGTTCAGTTAGCTGCCTCCAAGGTAGTCCGCATCAACTCATTGTGCTCTTGTTGTAGGGCCATCATCTGCTGCATCGTCTGAAGAATAGTAGAATGTCTGGCTGCTCATCCCTGGGTTAAGAAGTGGAAGAGCCTCTGCGAGCCATAGTCTGCAACATGATCCAATCGGTGAGTATCCAGATTATAAGTTGGTTTCTACATGTTCATGTGATAACGTGGTGTACATATTGTTGAGTTAAAAATGGTTAACCCAATTTGATTATGGTCAAACCTGGCTCTGATACCACTAAAAACCTGTCACGCTCCGCTTCGTAAAATACGGGAATACGAGCATGTAACAAAGGTCCAGCAAATGATTTGTATCATCCAAAAGCTGTAATATTTAACTCAACAATATGCAATACAATTACAACTATGCATGCTATAATGAAATCACATAACATAAATAATTCATGAAATGTCTCAAAAATAACCAAAGCCATGAAATGTTTCACATAACATAAATAATTCATGAAATGTTTCAAAAATAATTCATGAAATGTCTCGAGAAATAAACTTTGGGTCATCAAAGCCAAAAATACAAAGTATGATGATTACAACAATGCTGGAACTTAAAATAACATAAACGGGACAATTATTGTAGGCCAATTTTCAGCTCCAATCCCTAGAAGGTTTTCTCACCAAGTCCTTCGGTCAATTCTTCTTGAATACCTGCAAGCTCACGGTCTAGAGTGGGGGAAAATGTCCGTTAGAGCAAGTCACAGACATCAAGTAGTGACAAGAAAGGAACAATAAAATAGAATATATAAATATCAAGGAACAAGGAATTAGAACTATATCAATTGTCAATAAAAATGTCGATAACATGACGATGTCTATAATCAACAATTCAACAATTAACAATAACAATAAAATGAGAATCAAGTCGATGACAATAACCAAGATCAATGCAAGTGTCACTCCTAGGTCTATTATATTTTATTACCTTATCTAATGCACATAATACTCTGTTCCATACCACAGGTTCGGTACATACAAGCAAGTGAACGTTTAGACTATAGTGGTGAACTCTACAAGTTATGTACTCGGCACGATAATCAATAACGAGAATCCACCATTAACAATCCATAACGAGAAATTGTCCACAATACGATACAAGATAATGATAACAATATAGAAAAACACGAGTCCCTCATCCGAATACAGTCTTCGATTGTTCACTACCAAGTCGACCTTTATTACCACAGCTTGTTATTAATTTATTAACATGAGTCATAAATGTGCAATCAATGTAATGAATATCAAGAAATGATATCAACGAGGTATCAATGACTATACAATGAGTGATATGTAGGGCAATGCAAGGATTAAACAGATTTACAATTAAACATGAAGAATGCCCATTCTGGACAGCGAGACGTTGTTGTACAAAAGTCGACTTTTCTGCTGCTACAGGGAAGAAAATCTGGTTCCATCAAGGGTTCTAGAAACTAAACTTCCTGCCGAATCCAATGCATATTCACACAATGTATTAAAATCACAGTAGCTAGGTGGAAAGTTCTATTCTTTATTGGTTTCATGTTCAGGCAACATGTTAGGGTCAAATTCTTGTGTATGAAAGTTTGGTGTAAAGTCACTTTAAAATCATATAAAAGTCATAATTTAGTTTCTAGTGATGTTTAGTAACAACACAATTAATCTCAGGCCTAAATTCTTAATTTAATCTACTGTTTCAATTAATTAAACGTGGTAATGTACTTTCAAACTGTATTATAGAATTCATACGATACTCCACGAGAATCTGAATATCTCGCAATTCGTGAGTCGGATTACAAAACCGCCAAATATTCTGGATTCCAGACACACAGGGCTACAACTCTTCTTTAATAAGTTTTAATTGATATTATCTGTAACAAGGTTGATAATTTGGTCCTTTGATGAACTAGTGATCTGGCAGCAATCTAGGGTCATGTTCTTGTATCCATAATGAGTCTAGAAAGTCATCAATTAATCTTATAAAAATATTAAAGCGGCTCCTAATCAAGTCTAGTATCAACCTAGTTAATGTCAAGTTCTAATTATACTGTTAACTTTTTATTTTAATTAACAATTCATATCGATATGCTAGTAAACGACAATCTGAAAATTAAAAACTAGCAGTAGTAAAAATGTGGTAACTTGCAGTTTATAAATCAGAATTTAGATCTGTAAAAAGTTCTGGAAAATAGATTCAGATGGCTGTGACTTTCATTTAAAAAGTATAATCTAATTATAACAGTAAACATGTCCTACAACACAGACTAGACACTAAGGAAGCGAGATGATAAATTTTATTTATCAACGATCGAGATATACAAAATGCATATTCTATCATGAGAGTTTACGATCATTCATGTCCAGTGTTTTGGGTGCAATTCTACAATTAACAAGGTAGAAACTCGTCATTTCTACGGTCTAGAATTTATCAACAATAGTCATACCAATCCAATGCATACCATCAAATATACTAGACTAACTTATATTTCTACATTTATACGGTGTAGTGTATGCATATGACAAGCTTAGATTAGATTCAAGGATATAGCACAAAAAGAAAACTATTACTTGGTTTCACCGATGAATCCGTAGTATTTCTTTAAAATGTATCAAGCAAATACGATACGACAATGAAATAGGAACTACTTGTGGAGATCAAACAATTTCTTGAACAAAAACAACGAGTTGGTTCAAGAAAGACTTTTCATTAGAGGACGATTTCGATTATAAAAGAATTAACGGGAACGAGAGTTCCGAAGGCGTCACATGGCGTGGCAATAGAAAAAGACAGCGGCACAATGGCAACAGCCGCAAGAGAACAGTGGCAACACAAAAGACAGCAACGATAAGGGTGACTGCAGCAGTCGGGGATGGTGCTTGCGGCTGGTGGTCGGCAAGGGTGGAGGTCGAGGTAGCGATGGTGGATCAGCCGTCGAGGAGACAGCAAGGGGCGATGATGGCAGTGGCTGTGTGCGATTGGTGGAGGTGATGGCGATGGAGTCAGGTGGCAAGGTCAGTGGCTGGAGAAGGAGGCTGGCAAGGAGGTTGTGCTGCTCTGTGGTCGGGATTGTGAGGTCGAAGATGATCGGAGATGGCAATGGGGTGGTTGTGACTGCGGTGAAGCGGCGCTGGTTGCGGTGATGGCAGTTCCGCGATGTTTGGGTTGTGCGGCGACGAGGAGCAGCAAAGGTCGGTTGCGAGCAATGGCGAAGGCTGTAGTCGGGGCTGAGGGTGGCGAAGGGTGCAACAGTGACGGGGCTGCGATGCAGAGGGTGGGCGGGGGCTTGGTGCTCTGTGGAAGAGGTCGATTGTTGGGGTGATGCAGGGATGCCGAGGAGGAGTACGGGGTGGAGAACGACGATGATGGAGCTTAGCGGCGACGAGGGAGAGTAGTAATGGTGGCTCGAGTGGTTGGAGGCAGAATGGTGACGGTAGGGTGTTAAGGAGCGGCGGGGTTTCGGTTGGCGGTTGAGGATGGTGGTTGCTGGTGATGGTGGAGCGTCCCGCGGCGGCGATGGCAATGGGTCGAGGAGCTTGCTGGCGATGATGGAGCAAGGGTTGCAGTGGGAGTTGGGTTCGGGATCGAGCAGAGGATGAAGGAAGTGAGAGGGTAGGGATTAGGTGTTGATGGTGATTAGGAGTAATTAATTAGGATTAATTAATAGATTAAGAGTTGATTAAGGAGGGGATTAGTCAGTTAGATTAATAGGGGAGTCAATTAAGCGGAGTGATTAGTTTAGGAATGAGAGAAACTCAGGGGATAGGGGATACATGAAGATGAGTGATTAAGAGAAAATAGGAAAGATTTTGTTGCTAGTGGAGATCATGGGGTTTGACTTGATCATGAGATTGTGAGGAGAAAAAAATATGAATTTGTTAGGGTGGAATTGGACTTGGCTTCAATAGTTTGGCTCAACACTAAATAAAATAAATAAGCAATTGGCTTTTAATAATATAGGTTTTGGGTTGAACTGGGCTAAAGAATTGGGTTTAGAATTCAATAAGAAAATAATTAGGAACATAATAGATTAATTCGAATAGACAACATGCTACAATTGAATAGGTGTACAAGAACTATAGGATTCAACTAAAAAAAAAATCTGATCGACTGAAAGAATACAATTGGGTTGAAGAACACAACAAAATTTTTATTAGCCAACTCAGATTACAAGAATTGAGGAAAAAAAAAGAATTACAAAAAGAAGTCTGAAAAATTGGAAACGGGGGTTACAAGTTCTATCTTGAGTATCGGTATAGGTTAAAGAGTCTTGTGGTACTATTGTTCTAGTAGGTTCAATAAATCTACCTAGGTTCCAATCTAATCCTGCTAATCTTGTTGAATCATATTCTAATGGCTTAATCATTTTAATTCATTTGCTACTTAATTAATCTACTACTCCTTTTATATGTAGTCTATATTTTACTTTAGAATTGGTTGTAATTCTTCCTAGAAATGCTATATGGACTAGTAAATTTTCTCCATTATGTACTTCTTCATATCCTTTAGTTTGAATACCTATATGCAGTGTTCTAAAAAGCGGCCTAGGCGGCGCCTAGGCGCTAGGCGGCCCCCCAAGACTAGGGCCTAGGTGTTTATAAAAATCGAAAATGGGTTCTAGGCGGCTAAAATCGAACCTAGGCGTTTAATCGGTCTAGGCGGGTCTAGGCGGACTAGACCCGCTTAGGCCTTAAGTAATTTTTTTAAAAAAAAAGTAAACAAAACCCACCACTCTCACTTTCTCCTCTTAATAAAAAAAGTAAAAACCCCTAAATCGGATATGGAGAAGATAGAGTCCTCATGTTCACCGATACAATAAAACACCGATTCGACAATGTGAAGCTCATCCTACAATTGCAAGGAGAAAAAATTCAATAATAAGAATGAGTAGCAATAAAGAGTAAAAAGGGGCAACAACAAAACAAACCCAAAAGATCGATAAATAAATAAATAAATTAATTAATTAAAAAAACCGCCTAGCGCCTAGCCGCTTAATCCCTGCTTACAAGGTCTAGGCGCTAGGCCCCCATCGGCCGCCCGACTACCGCCTAGCGCTTTTTAGAACATTGCCTATATGTATATGTTTAATAAAATATTTTATCATTATCATGAAATCAAGGCTACAATATAATATTCCTGAGTTATTATTCATATCTACTCTATACTCGCTATCATACCTTTTGTCATATTATTCCATCTATCATCGTACAGTGTTACTAAAACTTTGCAACCTAAGTTTTTTCTCATTAATCCTTTATTCCCTATTATTATTAATCCTATATGCATAAATATATAATTAATCGATCTAGACCGTCTAAACTCATTACCGGCTGCTTGACTAATTAATGGTAAACTAACAGTTTGGTTTCCTAAACAACTTATTGCTTGTTCTCTGTCATGTCTAAAGAATTCTGTTCTGAATTCAAATCTTCCTGTTTGATATAACGTTCTAGGATTAAGTACATTTAATCCTTCACGTTGGAATCTGTCATAATCTTACTCTAGGATCTATTAATTCTTCTAATTGTACTTTATAATTATTAGTTCTTCTGCTAAACAATCTTTCTAACAAAGGTCTTGGGTTACAGGTTGAACCTTGTTCTGTAGATCTAAGTGTTCTAGAGGGTCCTGTAAAAGTTTGCATATTTGATTGGTTTCTATTATTCATTCTGATTTTTGACTGGGAATGTGAATGTTGCTCTAGGTTTTCTAGTTATCGTTTCTCTGCCTGTTGGTTCTAAGGATATTTTGGATGTGCTTTGTGTTAGCTTGGTAATATCGTCTTCAATTGCAGGGATAGGTGATTTCTGAATGCTATCTATCTTCTGATGAAGTCTTATTAATAATTTTATAATAATATTATTCTGCTTAATGAGTAGTTTATCAGATTGAGATTCTAGGATATAAGAATCTCTTCCTTCTATTTCTTGGGAGGATTTCTTCATAATCAATATCTTTGTTGACATCGTTCTTTGAATTAGGGAATTTTCCTACTTCACATTCTTTCTTGTACAATGAAAAAAAAAAATTCTTCCCTTTTCTGAAAGTTTCTAGTAAACCGAATTTCCCTAATTTATTTTATTTCATGTTTTATTGCATGATCTTGGGTTATGTAAAACTCTTCCCTTTTCCTTTGCGGTCAGTTTTATTCACTAAGCATGCATGTCGTAATTTTGATTTATTGTGATCAGTAGGATGTAGCAAGTTAAGTTATGAACAACATTAGAAACATACCATCAATGCTTTCAGTGATGTCCCCAAAGTCAATTTAGCTTCCTTAGTTTAAGTTGGGTCTGCATTCACCCAAGTATTCTGAATCGCCATCTAAGCTAACTCAAGGACCATTGATGGAGGTAAAAAAACGATACGAAAAAATCTACTTATTCTTCCTGTGCTTGAAACTCTTAGCAAAACAATGAGAATCAAAACTCAAGACATATGGGGTTAATGTAGTCATTATAATATAAGGGAAATTTCCTCGAGTTACTTGCTCATCTGTATCTATGAAGACACTTCACACAAGACACTGGCCTGAAACAATGTCTAATCTCGTGGCTGAAAGCTTCAACCCAAAGAGAAAAGGAACACAAAGTGCCAGAGCATTTCTGTTTCGAGCTAAACATGGGTACAAGTCACTCTGTTTCGAGCTAAACATGGGTACAAAATTAGACTTTAGACCAGAGAGACAGACATAGTCCTGGATTCATACAAATAGAACTAACTAGAAAGCGATCCGAATCAAACCTCATGGGGATCGGATTCCAAACCCAACCAACTACTGAATAAATCCAATATATAAATCTAAAGATTAGACCTGAACCAGTTTGGCAGACCGAATCAGACAAGATCCAAACCAAAACCCATCTACTGACTACGTACAAAAAGTGCCATTACTTGAAACATTACAAGAAAGGTATATAGATAAAAAATAACCCACAATCTTAGCCAATCTCAATCTGACATTCTGATTTCTGTGGTTTTTTCCCTGCTTTAACTTATTCTTCACCCATAAGAGGGGAGCAATCGCCATAAGTAATTCCAATTATTCATACCTAGTAAAACAATGCAAGAAAAGCAATGCAGGAAAAGCAATGCAAGAAACATGTCGGTGTGCTACATTGACAAATTTTGTTGATACCTGGGACTACGGTGCAAAAAACATGCTACAATGCTACATGCACCAGGCAATCCTCTTGTATAGTTAAAGGAAACATTTAAGATAGAATGTACATATTCTGGCCCTAGTCCTATTCAAACTATCACTTTCATTCATATCTAGACTTTTACCATAACTAGTGTTCACGTTCCTAAGAAGCCAACACAAGTTGGCCAACAGGCTCATCAATAAAGATACAAATGAATAAGCCTTGCCTCTTTTGTTCTTTTTTTTCCCTTTTCTTTTCCCTTTTCTCTTCATTTATCCTCCACCCTCTCTATTGTACATTTCTTGTTATAAAAAGGCTTTACACGATACAAATCAAAATTGTGTTGCACTGCAGCCAAGCCACTTCTTGCCTCTTCTAATACAACCTCACTGAGCAATGAAAGTGATTACTGCTAAAAAATCTCTCCCCCTTATATAAAAATGACTCCAGACACGGTGCAAAATCTTTGAACAGCAATTGGTTCGTCCTCACTCGTAATTATGCACCGTTCTTTAGAAAGTGCGCAGAGAGCAGCGGTATTAGTAAAAAAAATCACTGGTAGGCGTAACTTAAAATGCAGCAAGTTCAGGCTTAAACCTGAAACAACACAAGTAATAGTAACAATCTAAGACGGTGATCATGCTGTCAACAACCTTGGAAAAGCAAGTTCAATCAGATACTTACAAGCGAAATGGAGGAAGTTAGAAGGGGATGACATAAGGCAAAGCAAACACATCGTCTGCATCGATATGTGTTCCCTGGGCCCACACCTGAGGAGGTGATACATCAGCCTCTAGCTTTGTTTTCGGCCTAGGGTACTCACTGTTGAAAAGCCAATCTTGATCATCATTATCAAGCCATTCCTCTATTTTGGGGACTGAGTATATTGTGCTGAGATACTTGGAGTCAGGGTGAGGCGGTCGCAATGGCATTTGAACACTCTTGCTTAAATTAACAGCATTAGGAGGTTTCAGTGTAACTGAAGGATTAACAGCATTAGGATGTCTCAGTGTAACTGAAGGATTAAAAGCATTAGGAGGCCTGAGTGAAACTGAAAGTTCAACAGCATTAGGAGACCTCAGTAAAACTGAAGGATCAACAGCATTAGCAGGCCTAAGTGAAACTGAAGGATCAATAGCATTAGGAGGTCTGGCTGACAACGAAGGAGGATAAACTTCTGCCTTGCCATTCATATGCCTCTTATCACTATTGTCTAGGCTTCGTTCTGCTCTTGTGTCATTGATGACTTCAAAAATTACAGAAGAAACGGGTGAAGAAATATGATTGAATTCCAAAGCAGTTCCATTCTCAGGTGGATGGTTGGAGGAGGAAGCATCGGTTTTTAGTAGCTTGTTAGGTCGCCAATCGGATTGAGGTTCTGTGGTAAAATTGTAAATGAGTGCACCAAAAGCTAATATACACTGACATGCATTAAATGGTGAGAACTGTACATCCTTAATAGTATGAAGCATGGACATATTCTATCATGGACAAATACCAGTGTGAATGTGTTGTCTTAGCGTAAGATAGACATTTCAAAGAAACTCATTGGATGCGTCTTAAGACTTCTTGGGCATTTCCTAAATTTTATATAGATAACTATTATTTTAGACACTTCTCGAGTACTTATTGAGCTACATAACCAACAATTTCAAATAGTTCTCTTTTTTGTATACAAGTAAATCTTATTACTTTTTAACATAACCGTAACTATTTGTATTTTGAATATTTGTATGGAATAAGAAACTATAGTTACTTTATTTTGATTATATAACTCCAACATTATATTGGATGTCAGTGGATTAAGTTTTATGCCAAATCGTTAAATGATAATTATAAAATATTACAGCCATGTCCTACTTGATCACATTTGCCTTGTCTCGCACCACTAATCATCAAGAATTTATTCCTTCTAGGTGATAACTACATACGCACAAGATGAAGTATGATAAAATGAGTTCAAAGAACCTCTAGTAACATATTAAAGTGTAATCACTTACCATGCAAAAAGCCATTCATTTCCAACTCCTTCCTCTTCCTGCTGTTTCCATCAGCAACAGGAGGCTTCACGACAGTTGGATAAGGGGCTAAGGGCTTACTATGCAGACCATCCATCTGAATTTGATCTTTCTTCTCACTTCCACTTTTTCTCGGTTTATCTTGTTCTACATGTTTGACTTCATCTTTTACCCTCTTTTTCTCCTTCTCCTTTTCCTTCTCCTTATGTCGGTCTTTATCCTTCTCTTTCCTCTTCTTCTCCTTCCGATCTCTATCCTTGAGTCCCTCCCCCTTTCCATCCTTAGCTTTCTTCCCTTCAGTTTTCTCTTTCCCGTCTGCCTTTTTGTTTGTATCTTTATCAGCTTGTCCCATCCTGTGAGTTCTTTGCTCGGAGTACATTGTATTTTGATGTGCAACTTTTTGAACCTCTCTAGGAGGCACGACACCCATGCCTTCATTTCTTCTCAAAACTGAAGAGGTCTCATCACTTCTCTTCGTTGATGCAACAGTGGTATTTGGAACCATATTGTTATAAGCACCCCTTTCTTTTTGCAAAGGATTTGCATGGAAGAAGCCCTCATTTCCTCTTTGACCCGACCTTGCAAAATTATCCACTGGTTTACTGGTAACATGATTTTTTCTTTGCTCAATAGACTTGACATCCCCGACCTTGGGATCACTCGCAACTCTTTGTTTGTCCAAAGCAGTTGGAGTTCCCATACTCTCATTTCTTTTCTGAAGAGGAGGGGTGAGACTTTCATTTCTTTTTTGCTCTGTTGAATAGAAGCTTGGAACCATATCTTTACTTGCAGCTTTTTGCTTCTCCATAGCAATTGCAGTCCCCATGCCCTCACCTCTTTTCTGAACTGAAGGGGTAACCAATTTAATACTTGAAATACTTTCTTTCGCCACAGCAGCTGAAGAATGAAGGCCCTCAGTTGATTTTCTCTGAGATGGAGCAGTAAACTCTTCAGGCATTCGGTTTGTTGCTCCTTGCTCTTCATCTCTGATCCTTCTTCCAAACTCCTCGGTAAATTTAGAATCTTTAATTTCTTCAGACTTCCGGGTGTCATATCCAGGCATGACTTCACGGAGAACCTCAGACGGATTTTCAGATCTTTGATCCTCAGAGGTCCTACTTTTGACCTTGTCCTTCTTCTTGTCTTTGTGCTTTTCCTTTTCATCTTTCTTCTCCTTGTGTTTATCTTTGCTTCTGTCTTTCTCCTTCCTTTCTTTGCTGTCTCTCTTCTCTTTGTCCTTCTTTTCCTTTTTATGCTTCTTTTCTCTGTGTTTCTCCTGAAAGGGAGAAAAGAACAAACATGGAGACAATAATTAAACAACTAAAATTGATTGATAAGGTAACTTGAGAATTGAGAAACTTCCTTGAAACTGTTTAAAGTCCGAAGAAACAAAATTATATATAGAAAAGATGGTACAGTTCCTGGTGAAAATGATACAGTGCAAGCAATTACAGCATCGACACTATAGAGAAACCAGTTAGGAGAGTTTTCGAGCAGCCTTCAAGCGTTGAGTCAGTCTAAAAAAAAGGTCATTCACAAGCCATTGACCCACAATATTGTCGAAATTCCACTCAAGACCTATCAAAAAACCACAGAAAACAAGGGAGGATAAACAGAGGGAGCGGAGCACAAAGCCACACCTGGGAAATCATTTGGTGAAAATGAACTCAAAAAGGAGAATCCTAGCTGACCATTTTCTTTTTACTGGCATCGGTTAGACAAATACAAGGAAACTATACCTACTTTTAGATAAGACTATTTCCATCACTCTCAAATAACTGAATAAGCAATGAAGCAGCAAGAATAAATCATGATTGTTGTTTCTTGGGTATTATGTGATCATATAATACACACGAAGCTGGAAATTTTTTACAAAACCATGAGTCATGTTTCTCAGTTGAAGACTCGTAATGCAGGGAACTAAGAAACATGACCAATCAATCGGTGCACCTGAAATGTGAATGTTAAGATGGACAGTGGTCAAAATGAATGCATCTTTAAGAATGTAAAGGTGGAAAATAAAAGGAAATCTAATGAGGTGAGATTGCAAAAGATAAAACAGTGTCACTAAAGAGTTACAGGACTGTACTAAACAAAGGCAGATTAGGGATAGACCTAGACAACAAGGATTTAGCAGAAAAAAGAAAATCAGTTGTTAGCTTACTGTACACATGTAGCAGGGCCGAATGGAGAAATTCATGTAGCTGACCCCAAAGGCTTTGGCAATTGAGATAACACTTAGTTGTTTGCTTTTCTTTTTTTTTATCTTTGATGCATTTTCTTTATTACTATTATTAATTTTCTGTGTGTATATATGCTGAGTTATGATCTGGCGCCGGATAACACTCACCTTTTGCACTCATAGTGAAGGCACATGACCTTAAGGAGGATAGACGAAATAGAAAATCACACCAATTTTCTTATCCAAAACAGACTAATCTGGAGTGGTAAAAAAATTTAACATAGCATTAAAATAGCTTCATGTCAAAAGGCTAGACAACCAGTATAACTGATTTCCAACCTAGAATATATGACTGAATAAACACATTCCTGATCCTTCCAACATAAAATGAATTATATATAAAATAGACAAACTTATTTGACCAAACATCATAATTCTCAATGCCACCGATTAGCACAAAATAACCCTTAATTACATAGAATATCAAATTCCAGTTGTAGTCACTCCTATGACATAGTAAACAAACAACCTCAAGTAACATCAAAGCTTCTATATGCATATTCTACTTCAGCGATGAAAACAACAGTATTCAACCAAACTTTACATAACTTTCTAGGAAGAGTTAACTTAATATCACCAATAACTAATTCCCTAAATTCTGATAGAAGATAAATAATAGAATATAATTTAGTATTCTAAAGCAGGAGAGCATGAGTTGTATGGCAGCATTTTAAAGATTCAACCAATCAAAAATATTCAAACTAATATGAGATTTGCTCCAAATGAGAAACTACTGAAGGTATAGCATAGGGAGTTATGTACAGAATTGGTAGATATTGGAAACAGGTTTCAATGATTTATCTTTTTTTAATTAAAATTTTCTGCAAAAAGAAGTTAAAAATAAAGAATACCCAACATCCCCTCATGTATTTATTTTGTTTGCCAAACTAAACACTCTACGATCAAACTTGAGTCCAAACCAACAACAAATTAAAAAATCACAATGGATTGGAAATAAATGAATAACTCAAAAAAGAAAAATTAAAAGTTAACATGAGCCAATTCTTGCTTCCTCCAAAATGACAGTGTTCGAGTGCAAAATTTAAAATAATTGAAAACTCTTGTTCCTCACACTGAATTATAATGCAAGGACAATCCATTCACTTATATCACATCAAGTCCTAGTTTATAGTAGTGTAAACTAAAATTTATCATATTGTATAGATTATTAACCAAAAGAAAAACTAAAGGACAGACTAATTGCAACCCTAGTAATCTAAGTTATTTAAAGATTTGTCAAATTTTAGCAGTCAGTTTCGGACCCCTGCAAATAAAATTAAATGCCATCTCGCACATTCAGTATGCAATTGAAAAACCAGCTCTAATAAATACACCCTTTTTAGGAAGAACGAGTTCTTGAAAAGTGATATTGAACAACGCTTATTAATATCTTATTTAACATAATGTGAGAAGAGAATAACATGAGAGGGAGGGAAAACCATCCAGTCAATTGCCACACCCCCCTCCCCCCAAACACACACACACACAAAGGGGAGTTTGTTTCAATTCACACAGTCTTAAGCCAACCCAACTGGCCCCCACCCCTAAGGGTGCAAGCGAGCGCAGTCTTAATTTAACATAAATGGCAACAATAAAAGGACACCCCCCCCCCCTGCGGGGGGAGACTTTCAATTCACACACATGCAATCCAACCGCCAACAGTTAAGACAGCTCCTTCAATTACCTTATTAGTTGATCCAAACCACCTAATAAATCTAATGCACATATGGATAGATATCATGTAAATTAAAGGCTAAATTACAACTACATACCCTTGTGTTTACCCTACTTTACAACTAAATACCTAATCTTATATTTTTGACAACTATATATCTTTTGATTTTTTACTTTACAACTTGGTATCCTCCGTCAGCCTTCGGTGAGTATTTTTAACAAAAAAATCCTACATATAGAGCACATGGTATTGTTTGGACTTTTTTACCCATGAATTGTTTTTAATTTCCTGCTCACTAACTAGCAGCCTCCCCCTCCCAAGTCAAACCAAAGAGAAAAGAAAGATCTAAATTTACATTGATTGGAACACAACAAACCCATCTCACTCGGCCACCTGGCGGTGACCGCCCCCTACCCACCACGCCGACATCACCGCCCCCTACCCACCATGCCGACATCACGGATGCTTTCGTTTCCACTGTTGGGCCCACCAACACCAGTTCTGGTGTTTTTCACCTCTCTGACTACCACACATCCGCCGTCTTCCTAAACTTTCTCATCGACTTCTTTCTTTTTCTAGAAAAACTTGAGTTTCACTGAGCTATAGGCCTTAGCGCAAGACAACATTGGGGAGTGATAGAGAAACATAGAGGGAATTCGGGGTTTGGACTTAAGATATATATATATAGAGAGAGAGAGAGAGAGGGAGAGAGAGAGGGAGATTGTAATTGTTGAAATTAGGGTTAAAGATCTCGTTTCTTGGTAAACTTGGGAACCTGGTGTTGTTGGGAATCTAGCCATGGCCATCTCATTAACCCTCATGATTTGTTTTTTCATCCACTCAATTTCAATGGCACTCTATTAGCGAAGGCTTTCTTACTGATATGATTGGTGCTACCATCACTAAGAAGGACCTTTTGTCGATTTTAGGTGCTAAGATTTTAGGTGTTAGGCGTTTCTTGGTTTTTGGATTATCTTGGATAATTAAAGATGATATTTTTATGCTTTATGTTGTTTGGTTTATAGATGAGGCCAGTTTTGTGGTTTAAATTGTAAATGATGCCAATTTCACAAGATGAATTCATTAAGTTGTCAACTTTTAGTTATGTTTTTCCTGTTAATTATTTTTGTAAACTTGCAGCTTGAGGAAGAACAGTTGATATGGATGGAGATTAAGTATCATCTGCAGAAAAAAAGAAGGGTTTCATACTTGCATTAGAGTTTTAAATGGTGAGGGTAGTAATTTCATAATTGCCATTAACGGTGTTACTGTAATACCCCTAGTATGTAATGTTTTTTTTTTCTTCCTTACAATGAAAATATATGTATGCATTGATTTTTTTTATATATAGGGAAAGCTTCGGTTGTGCACTACCTCTAGTGCACACGGCGTGTGCACTAGGCCTTCGGGCGTTCATATCGACGATCCAAACCGTTCACATTGATCTACACATCTAAATTAGTCGAAATATGTAAAATCAAATCAGTTGAAATTCATTTACCCATCCATTGAAGTGTTACATAGTCACATAATGGATGGGCAAATGAATTTCAAATGATTTGATTTTACATATTTAGACTAATTTAGATGTGTAGATCAATGTGAACGGTTCGGATCGTCGATATGAACACCCCGAAGGCCTAATGCACACGCCGTGTGCACTAGAGGAGTGCACAACCGAAGCTTTCCCTATATATATATATATATATATATATATAAACACACACACACACACACACACACATATATATACATGTGCATTGTTAATGTTAGCATACACTATGGTAAGTTTCTTTTACCTGATGTGTTTTGTTTATTTTTATTTTTTTTAAAAACCCAACCTTTCCATTCTTAAAGCCCAACCCAACAATGTTTCCATAGGTAAATGTAAATAAATAAAGCTTAGGGGGGTAAAAGCAAAAAAGAATGACACCTACGCACCCTAGAAGTCTCCACACACACCCACATCTCTCTTTTCCTT
The DNA here is from genome assembly GCA_017893485.1 of Hemerocallis citrina. Lineage (NCBI taxonomy): Eukaryota > Viridiplantae > Streptophyta > Magnoliopsida > Asparagales > Asphodelaceae > Hemerocallis > Hemerocallis citrina. The sequence goes on from CM030362.1 coordinate 188,037,199, forward strand.
CCCTTTTCTTCTGGTTTTTCTTCTGGCCGGCAGTAAACAACAGACAGCAGCCCCATTCACCCTTTTTCTATATATATGTGTGTAAACTTGAGTTCTTTACTATTTTTTCAAAACCCTACTTCTCTTATAATAAACCCGAGCCTAACTTTCTTCCATTCTTTTCTATCTGCCGTACTTAAGCACCTATATAAATATATAAATATATATAGAGAGAGTTTTACAACTTGGGAAAAACATAAGCTAAGGAAGCTTTTGAAGCAAGGAAGAAGAAGCATATCTTTGAAGAAGAAAATGGGTATTTTCCTTATCTCTTGATTACTTTTGTGACTTTTTTTATAGAAGTTATGTTTGATAATATTGTGGTTTGAAAGTAGTAAAATTATGTTAAAAGATATGCTTGTTAAGTATTAGAAAATTTAGTCTATATCAAATAAATATAGCATCAGTAGTAGTAGTAATATTAGTAGTATTATAGCATCAGTAGTAGTAGTAATATAAGTAGTATTAATAGTATCAGTAGCAGTAGTAATAGTGGCAGCATTAATAGCAGCAGCAGTAATGGCATCAGCAGTATGAGTAATAGTAGCGGTAGCAGTAGTAATAGTAGCAGCATGTAATAGTAGCAGTAGCAGTGAAATGTACTATGTAATAGTAGCAGTAGCAGTAGCAGCATGTAATAGTAGCAGTGAAATAGTAGCAGCATGTATTCAGCTCAGTTATGAGTGATAGTATCCTATATAAAGGCTTGGGTTATTGTAAAAAGGGGATGATTTGGAGAACGAAAAAATCAAACAAAGAGAATGTGATGTCTGTGTTCATATCTTGAATGTGTGAAACTTTAAGGCAAGGTGTGAAACCGACTATTATCCTTCTTTCTTCTATTGATTCATCATCTTCAATGATCAATAAAAAAAATGCATCAAATTCACCAGCTCCAGGAACTCCAGCCAACAGAACTCCCTCCATATTCATGGTGGCATCTAGAAGCCAAGTTTGTGATTCTGGATCTATCAACACCTGCACCTTTGCCCATCTCTTGCATATGAGACCTAATCTCAAGGACAGCTTCTCTTGCTCCCAGTAAAGGTCTTGCCACTAAATCTTGATATTCATCAGCAACTTGTTCTATCCACTTGTCATATACATGGCCACTGCAAGAGCCTATTATCTCTTTGAGTATGAAGTTGGTAAGTTTTTTTCAGGTAATTAAGTCTATCGAATTTCACTTTCATTATCTCTAAATTATTATCTGTTGACTCTGCTGCTATATATGATAGTGAGAGTTTCCACATGCCTGTAGCTTATAAACTTTTATATTGTCAGTTTTAAATTGCACAACTTTAGTTTTGTTGATAATGTTGTCTAGGGTGTTAAATGGAACTGCTAGTGATTATGTAACTCTTGTAAAATCCATTAATCCGTAAATGTTTTAAACTTCAACCTATAACTATGCTCAAACGTGTTGGTGAACACTACTTGACTTAATTTACTTGGATAAATCACACACTCACAAGTAGTTTCACATCATTTTGGTATCAGAGTCGGGTTATTCGTAATTCGGCTTTTGCATCACTCCGTTTAGTCATTTAGTTTCAATTTCAGCAAGCATTTAAAAAAAATCATTTAGGTTGATTTTTATTCTAGTTTGTGCATTCATAGGTCTTAAATTTATTTAGTTTTAGGTACATTTAGCCATTTTCCCAAGGAATTTCAGCAGTTGGATACTTTAGGATTTTCCTCTCAGTCCCTCCTTCGTCCCTGCCTAGTGCATGAGACTACGAAGCACCGTTAAGAACCCCGAAGAACCTTTCTTAGCTATTCCCAACCACTTAATTAGGAGACGTAGGATTAGGACGATAACACCTCTAGGAGAGTCCAGTTTAAACATCCCTTGTCCCTCCCCTTCTTCCAATACCTATAGTGTCTTTCCATCCAAACTTCTCAATGGATGCCCTCCAAGCAACCCTTACATGGACCGACTTGCCAGAATTGAACAAACTCAAGCCAAATCCCCAATTCCGACCGTACAGAATTTCGACAGACGGTCAAGATCATCACAGACAAGCTCGAAACCCCGACGAACAATACCTGAAAAGTGTTAAACCCGATGTTGGCACTTTTGACGGTCGTTTAGAGCCCCAAGCCTTCCTCGATTGGATCCAAACCATGGACCACTACTTCGAATGGTTCAATGTAACTGAAGAGCGAAAAGTTAAGATTGCGACAATGAAATTAACTGGACAAGCTCTCCAGTATTGGACTAACGTGAGAAGCACTCGACGAGCACGAGCCCAAAACCACATTGCTACTTGGGAAGCGATGAAAGACGAACTCAAGGAAAAATATGTGCCTATCTCTTTCCATTCTCGTCTTCTCGACTCGTAGAACCAACTATATCAAGGCAGTAAATCAGCGAAAGAATATGTTGCCAAGTTTGACGAGTTCTTGATTCGTTGCAATGTTCTAGGCTCCGAGCCTGAAGTCCAAACCTTGTCTCGATTCCGAGTTGGACTTCGCAAGGACCTCCGCAATGAACTCATCCATTGAGATGTGGAAACTTTAGAGAAGGCTTATGCTCTTGTTCAAGATCTTGATGACACGAAAGCAAATTCATCTTACAGGTCCAATGATTCTAGGAGTCAAAATTCTAGGTCAACCCTAAATCAAAATTATGGATCCAGAAGTTCTTCTCATTACCCTAATAAGTCTACCCCAAACTCTTCGCAGCCTAGGAGTAACCCCAAAGGAAAAAACCATGATAGAGACTTTTCCAAGATTAGCCCACTCACCAAGTGCTACAAATGTCAAAGCTATAGACATGTTGCAGCCAACTGTTCTAGACCAGTCAAGGTAGCTATCGTGGACGGCAATCCCGTCCTTGACAATGAAAAATCAGACACCGAAGAGAACACCTACGAAGTCAACGATAGTGATGAATTTGACGATGTTGAGGAAGATAATCACCTCAACTGCATCAATTTTGAGCCTTCTCCCAGTCTATCAGTTGTTAGATGCGCTTTCTCCCAGCCAAAAGAACAATATGATTGGAGACGCACTAACATTTTTCACATCTTCACCAAGATAGGCGATAAGAATTGCAAGGTAATTATAGACAGCGGTAGTTGTGTCAACGTTGTATCTTCTGCCGTCAGTTCCAACACTGGCCTTAAAGCTAAATCACATCCCCACCCTTACAAAGTAACTAGGATTGACGCAACCTCGATGCAAGTCAACCAGCGCTATTTAGTCCTATTGACTTTAACGTCTACAAGGATAAAATCTAGTGTGATATATTGACCATGGATGTAGGCCATGTCATTCTTGGTAGACCATGGTTGTTTGACCACGACGTAACCATTTTTGGCCGCTCCAATCAGTGTGTTTTTCAGCACGACAACAAAAGGATAAAGCTTAATCCTTCCCAACCGCGAACAGGTCCAGTTGCTTCTAAACCCACTGACAAGAAAGGAAAAGGAATTTCTTATATTGCGTTAAAGAACTAAGTCAAAATCTACAAGAAGGGGCACCAGTCTTTTTTCTCGCCACTAGAGAAGTCCCCATGAAAGCTGTGACACCAATTCCTCCTCAAGTTGTTCCCGTCCTTCAGGAATTTTCTAGTGTCTTCCCCGAAGACCTCCCCAACCAACTACATCCATTGCGTGACATTCAACACGCTATTGATCTGGTCCCAGGAGCAAGCCTTCCTAACTTGCCGCATTATCGAATGAACCCAACTGAGCATGCTGAGCTCAAGCAACAAGTTGATGAACTTCTCAAGAAGGGCTTCATTCGAGAAAGTCTAAGCCCTTGCGCAGTCCCTGCACTTTTGACGTCAAAGAAAGACAGAACTTGGCGTATGGGTGTGGACAGTCGCGCCATTAACAAGATAACAGTGAACTACTGTTTTTCCATTCCATGACTGGATGATATGCTAGACATGATGGTAGGTGTCACTATCTTCTCTAAAATTGATCTTAGGTGTGGACAGTCGCACCATTAACAAGATAACAGTGAACTACTGTTTTTCCATTCCATGACTGGATGATATGCTAGACATGATGGTAGGTACCACTATCTTCTCTAAGATTGATCTTAAGAGTGGTTACCATCAAATTCGTGTCTGTCCAGGTGACGAATGGAAGACTGCATTCAAGACCGAAGATGGTTTATATGAATGGATTGTTATGCCTTTTGGGTTGACCAACACCCCGAGTACATTTATGAGAATTATGACTCACGTCCTCCGTCCGATCATGGAAAAATTTCTTGTTGTATATTTTGATGATATTCTCATCTACAGCCGATCTGTCATGAGTCATTTGGACCATCTGAGGCAGGTTTGTAGTGTCTTAAGAAAAAAAGAACTCTATGCTAACCCCACCAGATGTACTTTCCTTACGGACCAGGTCATCTTTCTGAATTTTATAGTGTCTGCTAAAGGTGTATCAGTTGACCCAGAGAAGGTGAAAGTCATTGTCAATTGGCCCGATCCCCGTAATATTAGAAATGTCAGAAGTTTTCATGGACTCGTAACCTTTTACAGAAGGTTTGTACAAGACTTCAGTAACATAACAGCTCCTATAACAGACTATTTGAAGAAATATGAGTTTGTTTGGACACCAGCTGCCACAAAAGATTAAAAAAAGAATGGTCCAAACTCCTGTTATGCAATTACCTGACTTTTCAAAAGTCTTTGAGGTGACTTGCGATGCTGCTGGTATTGGCATAGGCGGCGTTCTTAGTCAAGAAAATCATCCCATTGCCTATTTCAGCGAAAAATTAAATGAAGCTAAACAGAATTACTCCACCTATGATAAGGAATTCTATGCGGTGATACAATCTTTAAAGCACTGGCGTCACGATCTTCTGCCGCAAGAATTCGTTATCTTTTCTGACCACGAAGCCATGAGGTTTATAAACTACCAACATAACTTAAGACCCAGACATGGCCGATGGGTTGAATTTCCTCGGGAATATTCATATACTATCCGGCATAAAAAGGAAGTTGAAAACAAGGCCGCTGATGCACTCAATCGTTGTCACATGCTTATATCTTTTATGCGCACCCAAGTCATTGGCTTTGAGAGAATCAAAGATGAGTGCATCCTGCCCTGATTTTCAAGAAATTTATTCTCTTTTACAGGATGGCGAAACTCGAGTGATAAATAACTACCTTCTTAGAGATGGTTATATTTTATCTATCTAGGCTATGCATTCCCCGCACCTATCTTCGAGAATATCTTGTTTGGGAATTGCATATTGTTGGTCTTACTGGACATTTTGGACATAGCAAGGCAACTGATGCTGTCAAATTTCGTTTCTTTTGGCCCAGTTCAAAGACAGACGTTGTAAGGCTTGTTAAACGATGTCGACCTGTCAATTAGCCAAACAACGTAAGCAAAGCACTGGTTTGTATACTCCATTGCTTGTTCCTAACTGCCCATGGCAAGACGTCAGTATGGATTTCGTGCATGACTCCATCCTTGTTGTGGACCGTTTTTCAAAAATGGCCACTTTCTGCCTTGTTCTAAGACCTACGATGCCTCACGTGTTGCTCAAATTTTCTTCGACGGCGTCGTTAAACTTCATGGACTCCCCAATTCTATTGTGTCTGATAGGGATGTTAAGTTCACCAACTACTTTTGAAAAACCCTGTGGCACAAGATAAGGACAAAATTGAAGTTTTCTTCGGCCTTCCACCCTCAAACCGATGGACAGACCAAAGCTGTGAATAGGAGTCTAGGAAGTCTGTTGAGATCGTTAGTAGGCAAAAACATGGATCTGAAAATTGTCTATTGCTGAGTTTGCATATAATTCATCTAAGAGTCGAACCACTGGTATGAGTCCGCATGAGATAGTTTTTGGGTATCGACCTAGACAACCTATAGACTTAGCACCTATGTTAGAACCTCACAGAGGGTCTGAGTCTGCATCTGCATTTACATCTCGCATACATGAATTACACAAAGAAATATCCAAGAAAATTGAAGAAAGTAATGCTAACTACAAGTTGAGAGCAAATGCTAGAAGGAGGTTTAAAACTTTTAAGGTGGGTGATAAAGTAATGGTCCGGATTCGTCCAGATCGGTTTTCCCTTGAGCCGTAAAGAAGTTGCATGCCCGCTGTGCAGGTCCATTTAAAATCTTAAAGAAAATTAATGACAATGCTTATGTTGTCGATCTTCCTGAAGATCTCGGCATTAGCAAAACTTTCAATATCGAAGATTTAGTAAGCTACGAAGGCTCAAATTTTAACCCTAGCAACCCACTGATAAAAGAGCCTTCCCAAGGGCCTAATGGTGAGATTCCTCCACTACCCTCACTCCCTGACATCACATACCCCTCAGCATAGAATATTGATAATATTTTAGAAGATGATATTATCTCTACAGGAGATGGTGGAATTTCCAAGTACTTAATTAGGTGGAAAAACAAACCAGAGATTGAGGACACAAGGCTGGACCGTTCAGATCTTCAAAGACTTGATCCAGATAGGCTGGAGGAGTATGAGAGCCACCCTAGCTTTGACGCACCGACACCGATTTCATTCCAGAGATTTGGCAAGACTGATCAACACCGGCGACATATGGTTCCCATATATTTCTAAGACTGAACAGTCACCACAGCAATATCAGATTTGACTTGACAGAGTCGAGGTCTCTCCCACCCGGAGAAAATGATGTGGGCATCAGTAGGTGCAGGCATCAGTTGTGTGCAGTTGTGTGTGTATGAGTATGTGTGGTCAGTTATCAGTAGGTGCAGGCAGTTGTGTGCAGTTTTATGTGTGAGCATGTGCGGTCAGTTATGAGTGGTAGTAGGCAATTGCGTGCAGTTGTGTGTGTGTATGTGTGGTCAGTTATGAGTGGTAATAGCCTATATAAAGACTTGGGTTATTGTAAAAAGGGGATGATTTGGTGAATGAAAAAATCAAACAAAGAGAATGTGATGTCTCTGTGTTCATATCTTGAATGTGTGAAACTTTAAGGCAAGGTGTGAAACCAACTATTCTTTCTTCTATTGATTCATCATCTTCAAGGATCAATTACAAAAACTGCATCAAATCCACCAGCTCCAGGAACTCTAGCCAACAGAACTCCCTCCATATTCATGGTGGCATCTAGAAGCCAAGTTGCATCAAATCCACCAGCTCCAGGAACTCTAGCCAACAGAACTCCCTCCATATTCATGGTGGCATCTAGAAGCCAAGTTTGTGATTCTGATTCTATCGGAACACCTGCACCTTTGTCCATCTCTTGCATATGAGACCTAATCTCAAGGACAACTTCTCTTGCTCCCAGTAAAGGTCTTGCAACCGAATCTTGATATTCATCAGCAACTTGTTCTATCCACTTGTCATGTACATGGCCACTGCAAGAGCCTATTATCTCTTTGAGTATTAAGTTGGTAAGTTTTTTTCAGGTAATTAAGTCTATCGAATTTCACTTTCATCATCTCTAAATTATTATATGTTGACTCTGCTACTATATATGAGAGTAAGAGTTTCACATGCCTATAGCTTATAAACTTTTATATCGTCAGTTTTAAATTGCATAACTTTAGTTTTGTTGATAATGTTGTCTAGAGTGTTAAATGGAACTGCTGGTGAATATGTAACTCTTGTAAAATCCATTAACCCATAAATGTTTTAAACTTCAACCTATTACTATGCTCAAACGTGTTGGTGAACACTACTTGACTTAATTTACTTGGATAAATCACACACTCACAAGTAGTTTCACATCAAAGGCACTCATAAAAAAGTTCTCAAATGCCCTTCTTTACAATTTGTTTAGGTGAAAATGAGTAATTACTTAAGGGCAAAGTCGATAGTCTAATAAAAAAAATCATTAATGAACTCTTAAAAGGTTTAAGGCCTTCCTCGGAATCTAAAGCGACAAATAATATGGGGCAAAAAAAGGCTAGAATGAAATACATTTTGGAATGGATGGACTGTTTTGTTAGCATTCATTGATGGCCTTTGTTATGCACAGAATTATTATCTTCATTCATGACACATACAAAAATGTATGCAAATACAGGGACTGTCTAATGGAATGTTTAGAAATGTTGCAACAGTATAACTTCCATAATATGTATTTTAAATTTTATCCAAAAATAAGAAAGTCCGTTGTACTGAATTCCGTTTCAGTTATCCCTGCACCCCAAGTTCACAAAACAATCTCTACGAACCACTAGCCAGCTGTACTCCAGCAGATAATTTGCGAAAAGACAATTTCCCTGCTACACCAAATTTTATGCAATCAAGCTATTACAAACACCCTCAATTATCTATCTCTCTCTCTATATATAAAGTTATCATTCTAATAGTTAAACCCCCTTATCTCATCCTAAACACCACCTTTACCCAACCCAAAAGTACCAGTCTGAGAAGCGTATTTTAGTAGCACATAGCCGGGGAACCATGGCCTGTTTACCTTCTAATCATTCTCAAGCTTAATGAAAAATAAGATTCACAAACCTCCATATTTCTGCAAATAGTCGGGAGTATAAATTTTCGATTGGCTTGAACCATCTAGCTTGTGCATCGCACGTATTACCCTCCTATTTGTGTGTTATGACTATATATTCAATAACGAGCAGATAGAAAACCTAGAAAACATTCTACTTTTTCTGGTACTATTAAGATGTGCACTGTACACAGAACCTAACAAGGGCCACAATCTGGACTAGTAAACACGGACTTTTCAAGTTCAGGAAAATGTGGAAATAGCACAAACCAATTAAGCGAACTGTCACATTAAACGAGAGTAAAAACAAGAAACATGGACTTTAATGGCTCAATCCAAAAAAGAACAACAAGAAGAAGGGGGGATATCCCTTGTAACTGGTAAATAAACCTACTACTGTCTCCTCAGCCATCTTTGTATGCATCCTCAATCTATTTTTATTCGTTGAAGAATAACAGTATTTGATAATATTCAGTGACGCATTATCCTATCCACTTACCAGAGGTCAGAGTGACACCCCTCCCTACAACTCTCTTTTTTTTGCATAGAACTCTCACAGTTCCTAAAATGACGAAACTAACTAACAAGACTGTTAATTTTGTAACAATGATTTTATAAATTAACTCGAGCTATGTTCACAACCTACGCACTCGAGTCCTTCATTAGCAAATTTAGCACTTTATAATGCTGTGCTGCCAAATTGGAATCCATTGAGAAACAGTCAGTAACAACTATAGTTCAGCAGTCATGTTACCAATTTCAACCAAAAAGAATATGACCGTATAAGTAGAAATCTTTATATTTGGTTTCTAATTAGTCATATAATTTTTTCGACAAGTACATATTTCTCCAACTAGACAACTACCCCATCAGGCATCGCAAGTTCTTTAGTGTCCATATTTTCCATCCTAAGTTGCTGGCATCCATTTGTGAGGGCAAAGCCTAGTATATAACTCGTACACATTAATGTCCAATCATCCTAAAATAACCAACCATAACTATCCAATTTAACACCCACGAAGATCTGATCATAACTAGTGGAAAATTATGGCATCTAAAATGAAGAATCTAACACAAGGTAAAGCCAAAAGAGGATAAACCTTTGCCAGCAAATCCCCTTGTTCGCCGCTCCTCGACCTCTTCTCATATCCCGGTGGCGGAAAAGGGAAGCAGCGAGACATGGCACGGGCAACAGCAAGCCTTCCTCTATCCCCCCCTTACCCCTCCTACCAAGTGCAGAATTTGCTTTCCTTATATTATGACAGTAGCTGTTTTGCGACAAACTTTGCAAGTAAAGTTCTTCAACAATTGCTAAAATCGAACAGTGACGCACACTTTCTTCGAATTCAACAAGATTATCCAAAATCCAACCTTGTTAATCCCACACTCATTGATTGCCGAATCCCACCAGGAATCCAACCCAAGGAATAGCCTTTACTGTTGTAACCTCTCTAAACTGCACCCTTCTTCCATGTGCCCGAAACCCGGAAGAGATCAAATTGAAGAGAAGCCGTAATCGGCAATCCAGCAAAGCGGCAGCGGATCTTGGGGGGATTGGATCCGAAACCCGAAACCCAAAGACTGGTTTGTGATCTCGGAAATGGAAACCCTAATTTAGGAGGGAGGAATGGGAGATTTTGATGAGAGGAGAAGGAGAGATCGAAACACAAAAATTCGAAACAGAGGAGAAGATAGAGAGAGAGAGTAAGAGGAGATTCAATGGGTAATTAAAAACTAATTTTATTTTTTTTCCTTTTTTTTTCACTCTCAATCCAGTATCCTCTTCTAATTGGTATTATATTAAGTAGTAGTATGAGTATCCCTTGCTTTCTCTCTCTAGAAATTAGGATGGATTGAGGAGGGAGGATGTGAACTCATTTGTTGATGGTGGTGGTGGTGTTTTCTCTCTCTTCTTTTCTTTTTCTCTCTCTAGTTTTTTTTGAGGGCTATGGGATGAAAAACCCCAAAGAAGAGGAAGGATGGCGAGGCGTAGGGAGAGGGATATTTATAGAACAGCTTATATGGTCATTATATAAGTGTGTTATTGGGCCCTTTTTTGCATCTAGCCTTTTGTTATGCATGATGATGATCCATACGGTGAATTTTTCGATTTGTTTTCCGAAATAGGCCACTTTTTTAAACTAATTTTTAAAATAAATCACTTTCCAAACTGAATAGACCAATTCTTATAGGCGGCATCATAGAACTAATAGACTCGAAGACTTAAAAAAATTTATCCAAGTGTAAAATATGAAAAATAGGATGCTACAGTTGAGTACTGCGGCCTCAATACTACAAAGGCCGAAGTATATAGTCGAATGGGTATTAGAAGGTTTTAAGAACTCGATCACATCGATCACAGAACTGAGGCATATGTATTATCGAGGCCGCGGTACCCAACTGCGGCCCTATGTATTATCGAGACAGCAAAACCCAACTGCGACATCTTATTTTTTACATTTTACACTGGTATTTTTTTTCCAAGTCTCCGGACCTATTAGCCAAATATATATGATATATACTTGGACCGCAGTTATGAACTGCAGCCACGAAATCGAAGTGGTCGCAATTCTGTACTACGGCCTATATAGTATCGAGACCGCAGTACCTAACTGCGACCTGCTATTTTTCACATTTTACACCTGAACAATTATTTTTCAAGACACCGAACCTATTAGTCAAAATATGTATGATATATAATTGGGTCGCAGTTGTAAACTGCGGCCACGAAATCGAAGAGGCCTATGAGAACTGGTCTACTTACAAAATTAGTTTTGAAAGTGATCTATTTTTGAAAATAGTTTTAAAATATGGCATATTTCCGAAAAAATCTAATTTGGGCTTTTGGCCTCTGATACAGAAATGTATATGCTTATACCTGATTTTGTGAATTTTAAGTAATGTTGTAGATTGATGAAAATCATTATATATAAGATGATAAAATATGACTCTTAGAGCATCCACAATCGTTTGCTAAAAAATAAGGCAAAATGGAAAATAAAAATAGCATGCAACGGTGATTTGCTAAAATTTGATAAAGACGGTACATGTTGTTTCGTCCGGTTTTTTTTTAACAGTTAATTAATTAATAATTAGATATTAAAATAGGTTAATTAAATAAATTAAATAATATAATATATCCTAACCTACTTAATTATACACTAACCTAACAATTAAAAACTAACCTAATCATATTTGTTGGCTGGACGGGACATGTTCCGTCCAAGCCTAAAAACCTTGAAACGGGACAACATGTTCCGTTTGAGCGATTTTTAATTTTTTTGTTTGTTTTTATTTTTTATTCGGACGGAACAACATGTACCGTCTGATCATTAAAAAAAAAATATCAGACGAAACAACATGTTCCGTATGATCCCATTAAAAATATTGTAAAAAAATAGGGACGGAACCTATAATTTGAGAATCGCCAGTTCGTTTCTCAAATATGAGAAACGACTGTAGCAATTTTGCCAAAAAATGGCAAAATAGCAAACGACTGCAGGCCATCGTTTCTCAAAATATGAGAAAATGGCAAATATAGCAAACGATTGTGGATGCTCTTAGAGGATAGCATGGTAAAGATAATAGATTTCTATTATACTTGCTATCACTTAGTTTTTTTTTTTCTTCTAATACTTTAATTTAGTTGTGTAGCAATCAAGGTCGACCCCACCTTGAGGCAGGTGAGGCGGCTGCCTCAGGTCCTCAATTTTTTTGTAATTTTAGGGGCTCCCAAATTTGTATTCTCCTTGTAAATATAGGCATGTATTTTATTCGTAAAAAAACTATATTGTAATTAGGGTCCCAAAATTAATTATTTGGATTTTCGTCTTTGAGCTTCCGAGAACTCAGGGTCAGCCGTGGTGGCATTGGTTCAGTGAACGTATGACCAAACTAGTACTCGGTGTTTGCAAAATGCACATTAAATAACAGGCTAAATTTGAAAGAAAAAAAAAACCCCCGTGACCTATGGCCTTTATGCATAAAACCCTCCTGACCTTTTTTTTTATGCAGAAAACCTCTCTGAACTATTGTTGCAAAAAACTCATCTCGCCAACGCGAGACTTCTGCTAAAGTTGAGAGAGGATTTTGACAATAATGCGAAAGATATATATGTTTTTTGAAACAACTTGTAAAGATGAATGAGATTACCAGATACAAATAGAAAAGTTAGATGTGGTTTTTTGAAATACTTTAGGAGGGTTTTTGCAACAACCATACTTTAGAGGGCTTCTTCATAATGGTCATAGTTCAGGGTTTGTTTTATATAAATTTAGCCTAAATAATAAAAGAGTATGTATATTTACTGTTAGAACGATAGAGTCAGGGGTTGTTGTAGAGTGGATTTCATCATGCAGCCTCACAAACATATTGTGAGTATTTGTTTCTTCCCATAATCATGTTCCTTCGCTTAATAATCTCTCACTATGCTAAATGGACCTATAAACCACTAGTATCATGCACGTGCGATGCACGTGGAGAGGAATGAAAAGGACCAAAAAAAACTATAATGCACGTGCGATGCACGTGGAGGGAATTAAAAGGGAAAAAAAATACGAACACGTGCGATGCACGTGGAGGGGAATGAAAAGGACAAAAAAAAGAAAAACTATAATGCACGTGCGATGCACGTGGAGGGGAATGAAAAGAAAAAAAAAGCCAACACGTGCGCTGCACGTGTTGAAAAAATGATGGCCGGTAAAAATGGGTTGAAAATGGGGAGGTGGAATGAAAAGGGGAAAAAAAATAATAAACTACCAACACGTGCAGCACACGTGTTGACAAAATGACACTAAAGGACGAAAAATGACAAATGACACTAACCCCTTCTCCCATTATAATAGTAGAGATTTTGACAATAATGCGAAAGATATATATGTTTTTTGAAACAACTTGTAAAGATGAATGAGATTATCAGATACAAATAGAAAAGTTAGATATGGTTTTTTGAAATACTTTAGGAGGGTTTTTGCAACAACCATACTTTAGGGGGCTTCTTCATAATGGTCATAGTTCAGGGTTTGTTTTATATAAATTTAGCCTAAATAATAAAAGAGTATGTATATTCACTGTTAGAACGATAGCGTCAGGGGTTGTTGTAGAGTGGATTTCATCACGCAGCCTCACAAACATATTGTGAGTATTTGTTTCTTCCCATAATCATGTTCCTTTGCTTAATAATCTCTCACTATGCTAAATGGACCTATAAACCACTAGTATCATGCACGTGCGATGCACGTGGAGAGAAATGAAAAGGACCAAAAAAACTATAATGCACGTGCGATGCACGTGGAGGGGAATGAAAAGGGGAAAAAAATACGAACATGTGCGATGCACGTGGAGGGGAATGAAAAGGACAAAAAAAAAAGAAAAACTATAATGCACGTGCGATGCATGTGGAGGGGAATGAAAAGAAAAAAAAGCCAACACGTGCGCTGCACGTGTTGACAAAATGACAGCCGGTAAAAATGGGTTGAAAATGGGGAGGTGGAATGAAAAGGGGAAAAAAATAATAAACTACCAACACGTGCAGCACACGTGTTGACAAAATGACACTAAAGGACGAAAAATGACAAATGACACTGATATGGCTAAAAATAGGAGTTTAATCGAGACCGTCCAAATGGGGCACGAATCCTGAGGACCGGGGGTAAGACAGTAATTTCGCCTACAGACGGGTCTGAAGCGGGTACTGGGCCTCCTTCTCACAGACCCAATAACCCGCGAACGGATCCACCACGACAGGGTGCGGGTTTCAACCCGCAATAAACCCGGTCCTGCAGGATAGAATTAGGGTTTCTGATTAATATTAATCAACGGCCCTGATTCATATCTATCCTTTCACCGGGATTGGGGATTACATTCCTGATCTGATTACAAGGAGAATATTCCTTATCAGATCACAGGGATCACATTCCTAATCTGTTCCCTAAGACGCCTATAAATACCCCCCACCCATCTCCATTAAGAGGTGATCAATCTTTCGCCAGTTTTTGCGCTCTCTCATAGTCTTCCAGATTACTGACTTGAGAGTCGGAGGGTGCGTCGCCGGGAATAACCCCGGTGTCTCGCACTTTTTGCAGGTGTACGGCGGGAGCAACAATCAAACCAAGACGGAATAGGTATACAGGTTTACTATTCAGTTTCCCTAAGAATCCACAAATACTATCTGTTTGCCCCCACACCAAATTTAGTGGCAACAGACACTAACCCCTTCTCCCATTATAATAGTAGAGATAAGAAGACTAAAAATATAATTCCGGGAAAAACAACAACAACAACAACAACTTACCCCATATTTTTTGTAAACTCCATTTGAACTCGAAAAGGCACATGTTACTGAACTCGATCTTCAACATTAGCGTCTTAAGCTATTTCAGTTGTGGTTGGACATCCTATACATCCATTTCCCTTCCTGAACACTTTCAAAGATTATTGAGTACATAATATTAATTTGGCTAAATTTTAAAAAAACCCACTGGACTTTGGGACATTTTAAAAAAGTGCACTAAGTTTTTTTATTTAAAAAAACAGCACAAAACTTTTAAAAAATACACAATGACAAGTTAGGGTTAGGGTTAGGGTTAGAGTTAGTTTATGGGGGTTTATTTAAACATCTGATTAGTTAAGTGATTTTTTTTTAAATACAAATGAAAGTTGAAAGTGGTTTTTTAAAATTTACCCTAACAGAAACTTAACTCCGTTAAAGTGAGTTTTTTTAGGGCCAAATTAATAAAAAAAAAAAAAAACACTAAGTTTTGGGCAAGTTTAAAAAAACCGCACTAAGTTTTTATAATAAAAAAACGACACAAAATTTAAAAAAACTCCACTGGGTTAGTTAGGGTTATGATTGGGTTAGGGTAGGGTTTACAAAAATTATTTTCATCTTTCATTTGTGTTTAAAAAGATCACATTCATCTTTCATTTGTGTTTAAAAAAACATCACTTAACTAATCAGATTTATAAATAACCCCCCCCCCCCCCCCCAAACTAACCCTAACCCTAACTTACCTAGTGAAGTTTTTTGAAATTTTGTGTCGTTTTTTTATATAAAAAAACTTAGTGCGGTTTTTAAAACCTGGCCTAAAACTCAGTGAGGTTTTTTTAAATTTAGCCTTTTTTCAAACTAAAGTTTTCTGCGGTTTTTTTTATAAAAAAAAATTAGTGCGGTTTTTTTAAAATGACCCAAAGTTCAGTGGTGTTTTTTTTAAAATATAGCCTATTAATTTCATCTCATTCTTTTAACTTATGTACTCAAATTTAAAAGGTACTAGCATATAACATGTGCAATGCATAGGAAAAAATATATTATATTATATTCTTAAAATTCTTTATTCTCTAAGTTTGTAAACCAATCATTTAGTATTTTAACTGAAAATTAAGTAAATAAAATAGTTATCAAGATTTTAAAATTTTATATTTCAATTCTAACATTAAATATTAGTAGACATAAAATTATTATCTTTACATGTAGCTATAATCTATTTCTATTATAAAATTAAGAAAAAATTTGTCTAGAGCAGATTTGGACCACTCGTCTAATTCTGATTATATCATAGATCCTATCTGAACCATAGAAATATTTTATATATTTCATATCTGGACCGCACAACTTATTCGTAGATCTAATCTGGGCCATTAAAATTATCGTAAAACCCTATCATTCTTAATACATACTCAAGCCGTCATCTATCTTCTTTCTCCCATCTCAATTCATGTCGCCCCATCGACGCTAATCTCCCCTTCTTTCTCCTACATTTCTCTCTTTAAATAACGAAGTTGACTGTTGCCGCTAAATTTGGTGTGGGGGCAAACAGATAGTATTTGTGGATTCTTAGGGAAACTGAATAGTAAACCTGTATACCTGTTCCGTCTTGGTTTGATCGTCGCTCCTGCCATACACCTGCAAAAAGTGCGAGACACCGGGGTTGTTCCCGGCGACGCACCCTCCGACGCTCAAGTCAGTAATCTGGAAGACTATGAGAGAGCGCAAAAACTGGTGAAAGATTGATTACCTCTTAATGGAGATGGGTGGGGGGGTATTTATAGGCGTCTTAGGGAACAGATTAGGAATGTGATCCCTGTGATCTGATAAGGAATATTCTCCTTGTATTCAGATCAGGAATGTAATCCCCAATCCCGGTGAAAGGATAGATATGAATCAGGGCCGTTGATTAATATTAATCAGAAACCCTAATTCTATCCTGCAGGACCGGGTTTATTGCAGGTTGAAACCTGCACCCTGTCGTGGTGGATCCGTTCGCGGGTTATTGGGTCTGTGAGAAGGAGGCCCAGTACCCGCTTCAGACCCGTCTGTAGGTGAAATTACTGTCTTACCCCCGGTCCTCAAGATTCGTGCCCCATTTGGACGGTCTCGATTAAACTCCTATTTTTAGCCATATCACGAGCCCCCCACTCCTAAAGGCTGAGGGTGTCCAACCTTTGAGGAGTAGTTTGACTATTTTAGTGGCTAGTGGAGTAGTATCGGAGTCCGAATGGGTGATTTTGAATCCCGAAGTGGGTGGTAAGGTAACTCCTTCTTCCTTTTGAAGCCATACGATGTTCCGGAGTCGTGTCGAGTTTTTATTTATTTTTTCGGGCTATTTATTTAATTTTGCGATGTGTTAGTTAATCGTTCGGGGGGCTTAACAGTACACTCTAGGCAATAATCGTTCGTTCAGGGGCTCCAAAATGTCCTCCTGAATTTTTAATTATTTTCTAGGATTTTTGGCTAATTTTCCCGATTTTTTAGCAATTTTTCGCAATTTTTACATAAATAAAACGATTTAAATAAATAAAAATCGGTTTTTAAATACGATTTATGATGTGGCTGAATCTGGACCATCGATCAGAGCGAAGGCGCAAATTTCTGGACGATCAGACGGCCCCTGTTCCTCGGCAGATTTCGGCACCTCGGCTCGGAGGCTAGTGCTTCAGCTCGGAGGCTAGTGCTTCAGCTCGGAGAGTCAGCGCTTCGGCTCGGAGGGTCAGTGCTTCGGCTCGGAGGATCCGAGGTACGTGGCATCATCTGGGACGTCCATTTCAGCGGGGATCTCAATAAAACGCTATCTTGTCGTTTAATGGACGTGGCCAAATCTGGGCCATCCATCATGACGAGCACGCTTTTTCACAAGATCCAATGGCTGATATGGGTCGGTGCGATTTTTTGCCATATACGAGGGTCGGTACCTCGGTACCTCGGCTCGGAGGGCTGGTGCTTTGGCTCGGAGGATCCGAGGTACGTGGCATCATCTGGGACGTCCATTTCAGCGGGGATCTCAATAAAACGCTATCTTGTCGTTTAGTGGACGTGGCCAAATCTGGGCCGTCCATCATGACGAGCACGCTTTTTCACAAGATCCAAAGGCTGATATGGGTCGGTGCGATTTTTTGCCATATACGAGGGTCGGTACCTCGGCTCGGATGCTCGGTGCTGTTGGCCGAGGCGCTGAGTTGGCTTATTTCGAAAGAAATGTCTCTTGATGGTTTGACCTTCCGCGCCCAGTAGCTCGGCTGCTCGACTAAGCTGTTCGGTAGCTCGATCGAGCAGGCCGATGGCAGGCAGTTCGGAAGGTGCACGCGGCAGGATCTGGTTCGTCCATCATGGCGCGCATCACGAGGATGGGGTTCAGATCACGAGAAAATGTTATCTTGTCGTTTTGTGGGCGTGGCGAGATCTGAACCGTCCATCGAATTCTGACGTGAATTTTGGAGAGATCCGATGGTGACTTCGCCTCGGGAGGATTTTTCGCCATATACGAGGGTCGGTACCTCGGTACCTCGGCTCGGATGCTCGGTGCTGTTGGCCGAGGCGCTGAGTTGGCTTATTTCGAAAGAAATGTCTCTTGATGGTTTGACCTTCCGCGCCCAGTAGCTTGGCTGCTCGACTAAGCTGTTCGGTAGCTCGGTCGAGCAGACCGATGGCAGGCAGTTCGGAAGGTGCACGCGGCAGGATCTGGTTCGTCCATCATGGCGCGCATCACGAGGATGGGGTTCAGATCACGAGAAAACGTTATCTTGTCGTTTTGTGGGCGTGGCGAGATCTGAACCGTCCATCGAATTCTGACGCGAATTTTGGAGAGATCCGACGGTGACTTCGCCTCGGGAGGATTTTTCGCCATATACGAGGGTCGGTACCTCGGTACCTCGGCTCGGATGCTCGGCGCTGTTGGCCGAGGCGCTGAGTTGGCTTATTTCGAAAGAAATGTCTCTTGATGGTTTGACCTTCCGCGCCCAGTAGCTCGGCTGCTCGACTAAGCTGTTCAGTAGCTCGGTCGAGCAGGCCGATGGCAGGCAGTTCGGAAGGTGCACGCGGCAGGATCTGGTTCGTCCATCATGGCGCGCATCACGAGGATGGGGTTCAGATCACGAGAAAATGTTATCTTGTCGTTTTGTGGGCGTGGCGAGATCTGAACCGTCCATCGAATTCTGACGTGAATTTTGGAGAGATCCGATGGTGACTTCGCCTCGGGAGGATTTTTCGCCATATACGAGGGTCGGTACCTCGGTACCTCGGCTCGGATGCTCGGTGCTGTTGGCCGAGGCGCTGAGTTGGCTTATTTCGAAAGAAATGTCTCTTGATGGTTTGACCTTCCGCGCCCAGTAGCTCGGCTGCTCGACTAAGCTGTTCGGTAGCTCGGTCGAGCAGACCGATGGCAGGCAGTTCGGAAGGTGCACGCGGCAGGATCTGGTTCGTCCATCATGGCGCGCATCACGAGGATGGGGTTCAGATCACGAGAAAACGTTATCTTGTCGTTTTGTGGGCGTGGCGAGATCTGAACCGTCCATCGAATTCTGACGCGAATTTTGGAGAGATCCGACGGTGACTTTGCCTCGGGAGGATTTTTCGCCATATACGAGGGTCGGTACCTCGGCTCGGATGCTCGACGCTGTTGGCCGAGGCGCTGAGTTGGCTTATTTCGAAAGAAATGTCTCTTGATGGTTTGACCTTCCGCGCCCAGTAGCTCGGCTGCTCGACTAAGCTGTTCGGTAGCTCGGTCGAGCAGGCCGATGGCAGGCAGTTCGGAAGGTGCACGTGGCAGGATCTGGTTCGTCCATCATGGCGCGCATCACGAGGATGGGGTTCAGATCACGAGAAAACGTTATCTTGTCGTTTTGTGGGCGTGGCGAGATCTGAACCGTCCATCGAATTCTGACGCGAATTTTGGAGAGATCCGACGGTGACTTTGCCTCGGGAGGATTTTTCGCCATATACGAGGGTCGGTACCTCGGTACCTCGACTCGGATGCTCGGTGCTGTTGGCCGAGGCGCAGAGTTGAATGTTCTGAAGGGACTCAATAGCTTGGTTTGGTAGACTGGTGGCCGAGTCGTGGACTTGGGCGATTTGGGGAGCCTTTTTGTTTTTCGAAACGTCGCCACTCTCCGCTTGGCGCTTTGGCTTAGTGGGCCTTTCACGTTCCCCAAGGAGGCCCACTACTTTTGGGGTTATAAATCTTCACTCTCCCACCCCTAAGCTCATTTCACTTTTTCACTCTCAAGAATTCACTTTTGCTGTTCAAGTTCTCTGCTAGTGGCGACTTCTGTTTCACGGTGGTGTCGTTAGCTGTCGCGTGGGCCAGGCGATTTCCGACAACGAATTCCGACCGTGAGCATCACTTCAAAGGTCAGTCCACTTAACTTAACTTATTTTTCTTCGGGCGATGATGGTGCGGAGGAGAGGAGAAGGGCGGAAGCTCGGAGGAAGGGGAAGCAGGTCGTCGAACCGTCGGTTACAGAGGCGAGACGCGAGAAGAAGAGGAGGGTGGAGACCCAATCCCCTGTAGTGGCGGTGATTGTGGAGAACCCGAAGCAAGCCCCCGAGATGGGACGATATCCCTCTGTCTTGTCCGGGCATTCGGGGGTTAGGCAGTACGAGGGCGATCTTTTGGAGAAAGTGATCTATGGGAAGTCGAAGATTGTCGAGGAACCTAACCCGGCTCTTCCCACCGAAGCCGACGAGCTTATTTCGGTGTTATCCGAGAAGGATCTTCTTCGGATCAAAAAGGCCTTCGCCATCCCTCCGGAGTATAAACTAATACTCCCCGGTCCCGGGATGCGAGCGAATTCCAAGCTGCCGTCGTCGGACATGTGCATGTTCGACTTCGACTCCTTGAATGCTGGGCTACGTTTCCCGCTGCATCCTTTCGTCCTTCAGATCCTCGGCTGGTTCTGCCTCGCGCCGACCCAATTCATGCCGAACACATGGCGTCACGTGAACGCCTTCTTGCTCCAGTGCTACCGAGCCGAAGTAGAGCCGGACCTGACGGTCTTCCAAGGGATGTATCGCATAAACGGCAGCACAAGACGGAGCATCGGTATTATTTGGGGCCGAGGAAGGGTGTCAGGATCGTAGAGAACCCCGACTCGATTAAGGGTTGGAAATTGAGGTATTTTATAGTAAGGGGTGAGGCGATGCTGAACATTCCGACCCGGTGGAAAGTGGAGGTGCCAAAATTCGCCAGAGCCGACCCTGTACTGTCTGAGGCCGAGGAGGAGGTCGCGAGGAAGATCATGGCCCTTCCCCTGTTGAGTTGGAGGGAGTTGACGGAGGAGGTGCTGTTCGGGTCCGGCCTTAGCCCCATCGACCCGAGTACGCTCCTGACATCTCACTTGTTTTCGTTTTTCTTTCAAGTCTTTAGTTCGTCTCGCTAACTCGTCTCTCTCTTTTTTTGTGGCTCGACGCAGAAGCAATGAAGATTGACTTCAACTCCATGATGGCCGACAGGTCCAAGTTGGCCGGGGGTAGAAAGAGGAAGAGGGCAGCCGCAGCTGCCTCGTCTACTCCGCAGCCCACTGTCTCTCCTACCGTCACCCCGCCCCCTCCGATCACTGAGGCGCCTTCGGAGGAGGTGGTCGTCGAGGAGCCCTCGGCCCCTGTGGCCCCGATCGTGATCGAGGGGGCCTTTGACGTAAACGCGGCGCTGTCGCTCGAGGCACCGCCGCTGACCAGGGCTGCCGAGGAGATCCTGACCGAGCAGCACAAGCAGCTGTTCGTGCCGAATTGGCGAGTGAAGAACCACGACGGGTTCCTCGGCAATTCGCAAATGTCAGTGCAGGTCGTCAAGCACTTGGCGACCCCGAAGGATCGAGCCCCGCTGAGGGCAGGGACGGTTGGCGACGACACATACGAGGTGGCTCGGTCGCTTGTGTCGGTCAGTTTCTTGCTGCTAACTTTTTTTTTTCTTCTAAGTTTACTGCTCGGTTTGTTCACTATTTTCTCCGTTGTCTTCACAGGCTACCTGTCATTTCGGCCATCTCCTCGAGACGTTCGCCGAGCAGGAGAAGGAGTTGAGGGCTGCCAACGACAAAGACCGGTCGGCGAAGGTCAAGGCAGTCCGGGAGCTCGAGGCCGAGCAGAGGCGAGCCGAAGCTTTGGAGGTCCGGGTGGCCGACCTTGTTGCCGACCTGGAGGGAGCCAAGGGGCGTCTCGATGCAGAGTCTGCCAAGGCCGCGAAGGCTGCCGAGGAGTTGGCCGCGGCGGTGAAGTCCTTGGCTGAAGAGAGGGCGGAGAAGGAGGGATTGGCGGCGAAGATCCGGGCCGAGGTAGAGGCCGAGTCGAAGAAACACATGGCCGAGAACATGGAGAGGTCTTATCAGAGAGCTCTCGACCATGTTCAAGATCGTGTTCCCGGCTTCGAGCGGGTCGGCTACCGACTGTGGCTCGGGTCGCCCTCAGGTGATGAGGAGGAGGGAGGCGAAGGCGAGGAGGTCGAGAGCGAGGGCGAGGGGGATGAGGCCGACCTACCTGTGGCGGACGCCCAGGTCGATGTGGGGGTCGGGGGGCCGTCTGTCGACGCACCCGTGGTGACGCAGGTGGACCCCTGATCCCCTCGCTAAGTCTTTGTAATTTTTTGGGTTTTGTTCTTTAAACGGTGTAATGCCTTTTGCGGACTGGCCACCGCTTTTGTTGAATGAAATAGATGTTTTTGATCTTTGTGTTTCTGTCTAAGTGTTTGGTTCGCCCCTCTAGCCCTTCAATGTCGTCCCCTTCTTTTATTTCAGATTGCCGAGGTGACTTCTGTCACCGCGGCGGCTCGGCGCCGCACGGAGCCATTTCAGCAGCCCCGAGAGGGTCAGCTCGAGGGCGAGATGCATCTGACTAGGAGAATGCTTCAAGACATTGAGAGGAGGAACAGCGAGTTGTTGGCCGAGCTGCACCATCTACGGATAGTCGAGGCCGAGCTGTCTGCGAAGGAAGAAGAGCTGGTTCGGGTTTCAGCCGAACGGGACGACTTTGCTAGGAAGGTGGAACATTTGCAAAGGGTGACGGTCGACAAGAGTATCGAAGTGACCCACCTGCGTCGGGTTATATCCGACAGCGCAGAGTATCCCGGTTCGGCGAAACTTCCTCGATTCAAAGTTATTGTGAAGGACGACACGCTGAAGGACCGGATCGTCGAGCTGGAGGAAGAGGTCGCTCGGCTCAAGCCTCAGCCAGTGAGGCCCAACGTCCGGAGCACCTCGTGCACTCGCGAAGAGATTGAGCGAGGGATTTCGTTCTACCAAGCCGCGAGTCGAACCCCCATCATAGGTAGGTCCGCAGCCGATGCCCAAAGTGGGGTAGCGGTGTCTTCAAGTGGTGCATCGGTTGGAGCAGCTATTAGGGTCAGCGGCGAAGAGGCGTCTCAGTTCGTCGGTCTAGAGACGAGCTCGGAGGTCAAGAAGCGCCGACCCCAAGTGTCGCTGAACCGGAGCGTCCCCCTTCCACGGAGGCGGTAAACGAGTCGTGTCGTGTCTTCGGACTTCCGAAATGTGTTTTGTCATAACTTTCTTGTAAATTTATCCAAGTCATGTTAATAAAATCGGGATTGATTTATCCGAACTGTTTTCTGCTGTCTTCTCATTGTGCTGTAACTGCGCTAGCTAGGGTAGGCTCGAAATGAACCGTGAGGCGAGTGTTCGCTTCGTCGAACACCTTGGCCCCTTCAGGTGCGGCTCGGTTCGGTCACTAAGGTGCAGCAGTTTCCAAGCTGTGGCCACGTGGCCTGATCGTAGCTTGATGACCGAAGTGACTTTCGCCGAGCGAAGTGAAATGATTAGAGCCGTTAGATGGTTGCACGAATCTTGAGGCAGGTCCAGTTCCCAAGAAAACGCTATCTTGTCGTTTTGTGGACACGTGGCTGAATTAGATCCGTTCATCACGCTCTAGCACACATTTTGAGATGATCCGACGGTGACTTCGCCTCGGAAGGTTTTTTCGCCATATACGAGGGTCGGTACCTCGGCACCCCGGCTCGGCTCGATAGTGGGGCAGACCAGAGTGGCCATCTAACCCCGGCCCGTTTGGGGACGAGCCGGGGAGGTAAGGTCGAACCATAGGACCCCTACCATGGTTAAATTAGTTTAAGGGCTGCGGGAGCAGTTTCGAACGGCGATCTACTTCTGGTTCGTCTGTGGACGAGCTGAGGAAGTAAAGTCGAACTGAGTGCTGGACTCCGAACCATTCAACGGCTGCGGGAGCAATTTCGAACGACGATCTACTTCCGCCTCATCTTTGGGCGAGCCGAGGAAGAAGAGTCGAACCGAGTGCTGGACTCCGAACCATCGTGAGATTAAGGAGTGAAAAGCAGAGAGATGTAACAGTATCAAAAATATGAAAAAACTTTATTTATTAATATCCAACGATCGGCTGCTCCTAAAGTTGCTAGCCGTTATTACAATGAAAAATAAAGGAAAAATCACTACTAGTAACAGGAAGGGAATTGTTCGACATCTCGAGTTACTTAGAGGGGCGCCGTTGCTCTCTCTTGGTATTTCAAGAGATGGTCGGCATTCCAAGTCCTGGGGATCTCCCTGCCTTCGAGATCTTCTAGCTTGTATGCACCGGGGCGGATCACCTTTGAGATCTTGTAGGGTCCCTCCCAATTTGGGGCCAGTTTGCTTTTCTGTCCCGGGAACGAGATGGCCAATTTTCGGAGGACTAGGTCCCCTTCTTTGAGGTCCGTTGGGCGGACTCTTTTGTTGTATGCTTGCTCAATCCTTCTCCGGTAGCTTTGTTGCCGTATGGCAGCTCTTTCTCGGATTTCGTCTATCAAGTCTAGACTTGCTCTGAGTTCTCTAGCGTTCTGTTCTTCTTCAAAAGCTATCAAACGAGGAGAGGGTATCCCGACTTCTAGGGGAATGATGGCCTCGGACCCATAGGTGAGATTGAACGGGCTCTCGCCTGTTGGGGTCCGCTTGGTGGTGCGGTAATTCCAGAGCACATTAGGCAGCTGATCGACCCACAAGCCCCTGGAACACTTGTCTAACCTCTTCTTAATGCCCGAGAGGATCTGTCGGTTGGCATTTTCGGCCTGGCCATTTGACTGGGGATGAGAGACGGAGGAGAAACGGTGTTGTATGGCGAGGTCCTCACATAAGGCTCGGAAGACAGCCCCAGTGAACTGTGTTCCATTATCTGTAACTATGACCCAGGGAACGCCGAATCGGCAGATCACATTTTTCCAGAAGAATTGAACGACCCTATGCTCGGTGATTGTAGCCAAGGGCTCGGCTTCTATCCATTTTAAAAAATAGTCGACTGCCACGACTAGGAACTTTAACTGTCCGGGAGCTGGCGGAAATGGCCCCAGTAAGTCCATCCCCCACATTGCGAAGGGGATCGGACTTGATAGGGAGGTGAGTGGTGCTTGTGGAAGGCGTCGGATGTCAGAATACTTTTGGCAGGAGCTGCATTGCCGAACGTGTCGTTCGGCGTCCCGTAGGAGAGTGGGCCAGTAATACCCGTAGTTCAACACTTTGCGCGCTAGGGCTCTGGAGCCAGAATGAGCCCCGCCAATGCCCTCATGAAGTTCTTGCAGGGCGTAGTCGGCTTGCCAGGGGGAGAGGCACCTTAGGTAAGGCCGACCATCTACCTGGGTGAAGGAGCGTTTATATAGGATGCCTTCGATTAATGTATAACGCTCGGCTCGAGCCCTTATTCTTCGTGCTTCCTTCGGATCCTGGGGGAGGAATCCGTCTCTTAGAAATTCGACGAGAGGTTTCATCCAATTGTCTTCGAGGAGGACAGGCAATGTTTCAACGGAGTCGAGTGCATCGTCCTCTATGCTCGGCTTCAGGAGGACTTCTATCAAAACAGTCTGTTCGAGACCTTGAAGGGAAGAGGAGGCTAATTTGGATAGGGCATCGGCCTGAGCATTTTCTTCTCTGGGGATTCTTTGGATGAGGGCCTCTTCAAACAGTGCCATGAGACTTTTGACTTTCGCCAAGTATTTAACCATCCTGTTATCGCGGGCCTCATACTCGCCGAGGACCTGGTTGACGACCAACTGAGAGTCGCTGAAGATCCGCAGGCGTTGTGCCCCTGCATTTCGGGCCATTCCAAGGCCGGCTATGAGCGCCTCGTATTCAGCTTCGTTGTTCGAGGCTTTGAAGTTTATGCAGAGGGAGTATTGGAGGATAAAGTCATCCGGGCCTGCCAGGATGACCCCTGCCCCGCTTCCCTCGTTGCAAGAGGACCCGTCGACATAGACCGTCCAGATGGGTGGTCCCTTCACTGTTTGGCTGGACTCGGGGATAGTAGTTTCAACTATGAATTCGGCTAGTGCCTGTGCCTTGATCGCGGTCCGAGGCTGATAAGTTATATCATGTTGGCTCAGCTCGATCGACCACTTCATAAGGCGACCGGAATTCTCAGGCTTGTGAAGAACCTGTTTCAGCGGCTGGTCGGTAAGAACGACCACCGAATGGGACTGAAAGTAAGGGCGAAGCTTTCTCGCGGCCATTACCAGGGCATAGGCTATTTTCTCAATCTTCGGGTACCGGAGCTCGGCGTCCCGAAGCACCTTGCTGACGTAGTAGATGGGCTTCTGAGCCCTTTCTTCTTCTCTGACTAAGACCGCACTAAGCGTCTGTTCGGAAGCTGCCAGATAGAGGTAGAGCGGTTCGCCAGGTACTGGTTTGCTGAGAAGAGGTGGATTGATGAGGTAAGCTTTAAGCTGGTCGAAGGAGTCTTGTTGCTGCTGCCCCCACTCGAATCCTTTAGCCCCCCTGAGGGCTTTGAAGAACGGGAGGCACTTCTCCCCGGACTTCGACCGAAAGCGCCCTATGGCGGATAGGCGACCAGTCAATCTCTGAACTTCCTTGACATTTCTAGGAGGGGCCATGTCCAGTATGGCCTTGATCTTCTCCGGGTTTGCTTCTATTCCTCGTTGGCTAACCATGAAGCCGAGGAACTTCCCTGATGAGACGCCGAATGCACACTTGTTCGGGTTAAGTCTTATATTGTGCTTTCTGAGAACGTTAAATGCTTCTTGGAGGTCAGCCACATGATCAGCACCTCGGATGCTTTTCACAAGCATGTCGTCAACGTATACTTCCATGTTCCGGCCGATCTGAGCCTGGAAAACCTTGTTGACGAGGCGCTGGTATGTTGCCCCCACATTCTTTAGACCGAACGGCATGACTCTGTAGCAATAGAGCCCCTGGTCGGTCACGAACGAGGTCTTCGGGATATCCGGGGGGAACATTCTTATCTGATTGTAACTTGAGAAAGCATCCATGAAGCTGAGGAGCTCATGTCCCGAGGTTGCGTCAATCAGAGTGTCAATACTCGGCAGAGGGAAGGGATCTTTGGGGCAGGCCTTGTTGAGGTCGGTGAAATCAATACAAATCCTCCAAGCCCCGTTGGACTTCTTCACCATTACTACGTTTGACAACCACTCAGGATAGTTTACCTCCTGTATGAACCGGGCCTTCAACAGCTTGTCCACCTCCTCTTTGATAGCAAGCTGACGCTCGGGGGCGAACTTGCGCCTCTTCTGCTGAACCGGTTTGGACCCCGGATCAACGCTCAGGCGGTGGACCAAGAGTTCTTCGGAGATACCGGGCATATCTGCTGCTGACCATGCGAAGAGGTCTTGATTGGTTCGGATGCATTTTACAATATCCGAGTATAGGGCGGACGGGAGGGTCTTGCTAACAAAGAACTTGTGGGTCGGCTCCTGCTCAGAGAAGAGTACCTCCTCCAACTCGTCCACCGGCTCAGAAGTCAGCCGGGCGGCATCTTGGGGGATTTCCAGTGTTTCTAAGGAGAGGACGGGTTCGAGGGTAGAGGTCATATAACACTTGCGGGCCTGCTCTTTGATTGCCCCTAACTTCTCCTACTCCGGCTCGAGTCGGGAATTTCATTTTGAGATGATAGGCAGAAGGGACGGCTTCAAGGGCGGCTAGACCGGGCCGACCCAAAATGACATTGTAGGCTGCTGGGACATCTACGACCATGAAGTCCATCGACTTCGTCCGGGTAGTAGGAGTTTTGCCAGCGGTTACGTCGAGGGTAATCACCCCTTCAATAGTCACTGGCACTCCCGTGAACCCGTGGAGCGTGTAACCGGCGGGCTTGAGTCTGTCCCGCGAGAGCTTTAGGCCTTTAAAAGCGTCGAGGAAGAGGATGTTGACGGAGCTGCCGTTATCTACTAAGATCATCTCCACTTTGAAGTTGGCCATGTGGAGACTGATGACGAGTGCGTCACAATGAGGGGTGCGGACACCCTCAAGATCTTCGTCAGAGAAGGTGATGGGCACCCCGAGGCCTTTGGGAGGAGGGATGGTTCGGACTGAGTTGACCTCTCTTATAAATGCTTTCCGAGAGGAGTTCGAGGAGCCCCCATTGGACCCCCATGGATGAGGTGGAGGACTCGCTCTTCCTCAAAGTCTGGCGTCTCTTCTCATTCCGGACGCTTGTTAGCCCCCCGAGGCTGGGAAGGAAGTTCGGCTCGGTCCTTTCTTACAAACTTCGTCAGCTGCCCCCTCTGGATAAGGGCTTCGATCTCGTTTTTCAGAGCACGGCAATCGTTGGTGTCATGCCCATGGTCCCGGTGATAACGGCACCATTTTTCTTTATCCCTCCTCTTGGCGGGGGTATTCATCCTCGGAGATGGAGGTAAGATCCCCTCCTTTTCGACTTCCATCAGAATAGTTGAGATGTTAGTGGTTAGGGGAGTGAGCTTCTCGAATCTGGGGGGAGGTCGGCGCTGGCCGGCATTATCCTTCTGGAGCTTCTTAGCCCCCTCTTCTTCTGTTCCTTTTCTCTTAAACCCGGAGGAAGATCCCTCCCAGTTGGGTTGTTGCTCAGCCTCTTCGGCCCGGATGTACTTTTCGCTGCGAAGGAGAAGGTCGGAAAAGTTCTGTGGAGGCTTCTTGGCGAGGGAGGAGCGGAGGTTAGAATTGAGGACATTAGATTGAAATGCCGCCGTAGCGACCGACTGGTCGAGGGACGCTATGGTCCTGGCTTCAGCTGTGAACCTCTTCACATAGTCCCTCAGTTTCTCCCCCTTCTTTTGGTGGAGGTGCAATAGGGAGATGCAGGTTTTCTCAGCTCTACAGCTGCTTACGAAATGTGTGACGAAGAGGGTTTCGAACTGCTCGAAGGAGAATATTGAGGAGGGGGCGAGGCGAGAGTACCATTCTCGAGCTGGTCCTTTGAGAGTTGCGGGGAAGGTTTTGCAGAGGAGGGCATCGGAAGCTTGATGGAGGAGCATCAAAGTCTTAAAGCTTTCGATGTGATCTACTGGATCGGTCTCCCCGGTGTAAGTCTCAAATTGGGGAGGTTTGAAGCCGAACGGGACAGGTGCATCCACTATGGTTCGGGAGAAAGGGGGGCAGCTAGGACGTAAGGTCCTCCCCCTAAGCTCCTCTTCTCGGTCTATCTGGCCCAGGCGCCTCTCTACTTCATGAAGACGACGGTGCATGGTGTCATCCCTCTGGCGGTAATCAGCCGGATCCCTAGACTCGTCTTCGTATGAGGGAGAGCGAGGGCTACGGCGATGGTAACTTCGGGAGCGACGAGGACTTGGGGTACGCCGGGAGTTGCTAGGAGCAGGACGAGGAGACGGGGACCGTCGGCGAGGGCTTCGGACCGGATGAGGAGATCGGCGGGGGCTCCGGACTGGAGGAGGTGATGGGGCCTTTGGCTCATTTGGGTTTTGACGGAGGTTGAGAGCCTGCAGGACGGTCGCTTGGAACTGCTGGAACTCGGCACGGGTTATTGGTGCCTCATTGTTCCTGGGCTGTTGCCGACCTGTGGGGGAGGGCCTTCTTCGGTAATGCTCAGGAGACTCTTTCCTCCCTCTGCGGACGGGGGACCTGTTGTACCGGTGGCGAGGAGACCGCTCGCCCGGATGGTGTTGGTGGGAGGTTCCCTCTCGGGCCCGCTTTTCATTCAGGTGGCGGCGGAGATCGTCATCTTTCTGGCGGTTGAGGGAGGTATTGTGGCGACCAGAGGCTCGGGTTTGATGGGAAGCCATAGAGTCTGTAGAGGCGTTGTGGATGGAGACGTGCTCCTGGTGAAGAGGCTGTTTTTGAGGGTTAGGACCTTTCGGGGGTGTCTGATTAGGAGGAGGAAGGTCTTGTTGGAGCGGGTCTTCCGCGGTAGGGGGAAGTTGCCCTTGTTGTTGAGCGGGATTAAGGAGGACCTCTTGCTGCTGATCAGGGTTGGGTCCTCGGTTGGACCCCCTTGATCTGACTTTCCTCGGAGGCATGGCTGGAGATCTGTTCACCAGGAAGAGGAGAGGTTTCTATTCGTTAGTTTCCCATAGACGGCGCCAATCTGTTGCCGCTAAATTTGGTGTGGGGGCAAACAGATAGTATTTGTGGATTCTTAGGGAAACTGAATAGTAAACCTGTATACCTATTCCGTCTTGGTTTGATCGTCGCTCCCGCCGTACACCTGCAAAAAGTGCGAGACACCGGGGTTGTTCCCGACGACGCACCCTCCGACGCTCAAGTCAGTAATCTGGAAGACTATGAGAGAGCGCAAAAACTGGTGAAAGATTGATTACCTCTTAATGGAGATGGGTGGGGGGTATTTATAGGCGTCTTAGGGAACAGATTAGGAATGTGATCCCTGTGATCTGATAAGGAATATTCTCCTTGTAATCAGATCAGGAATGTAATCCCCAATCCCGGTAAAAGGATAGATATGAATCAGGGCCGTTGATTAATATTAATCAGAAACCCTAATTCTATCCTGCAGGACCGGGTTTATTGCGGGTTAAAACCCGCACCCTGTCGTGGTGGATCCGTTCGCGGGTTATTGGGTCTGTGAGAAGGAGGCCCAGTACCCGCTTCAGACCCGTCTGTAGGCGAAATTACTGTCTTACCCCCGGTCCTCAGGATTCGTGCCCCATTTGGACGGTCTCGATTAAACTCCTATTTTTAGCCATA
Organism: Hemerocallis citrina; assembly: GCA_017893485.1. NCBI lineage: Eukaryota > Viridiplantae > Streptophyta > Magnoliopsida > Asparagales > Asphodelaceae > Hemerocallis > Hemerocallis citrina. The sequence continues at coordinate 188,067,830 of CM030362.1, forward strand.
TCATTGACGAAGAAGAAAACCATGACCCCTCTATCTCTTTCAGCCTTAGGTGTGCTCCTCCTTTCATACCCTTTTCGAATTCAGATCAAATCGGCCTTTTTCTTGATCCAACCGATCAAGATATGTTAAATCTCGAGAATCTCTTCATCTACATCCATGTTCAAGTTGTTTTGTTCTTGATCGAGGTGGAATCTAGGGTTTGAGTTGATCAGTTTCGAGTCTTGGCCAATATTTGGATCATGTTAGGGTTTCAAGGGGGAAATTGGGGGTTTTGATAAGATCTGTTTTTTTTGTTGCCGATTTAGGAGTTAGTGATAGATTTGACCTGAGCTTATCATTCGGTTGACTAAAGTTAGAAGAATTTTGATGATTTATTTATTTATTTTTTTATTTTGTTTTACCAATTTGATATAGTTACGTTTGGATATGTGAATGATTTTGATTTCTCTGCTAAATTCAAACTTGTGGCTTTTTTTTCCAGCATGTTAGATAGAGTAACAACGAATATGCAAATAAAAAGGAAAGAGACACAAGGTTATTGATATAAATTAATAGATAATTATTATTAGGCTAAATTTGAAAAAACCTCACTGAAGTATTGGTCATTTTTAAAAAACCCCACTAAACTTTTTTATTTAAAAAAAAACTGCACTCAACTATATTATCAAAAAACCCCACATTGACGGAGTTAGGTTTCTATTAAGGTTTATGTCAAAAAAACCACATTCATCTTTCATTTGTGTTTAAAAAAACATCACTTAACTAATCATATGTTTTAAAAAACCCCACTAAACTATTGCATCAGTGCAATACAGGTGATATAAACCTTAACGGAAGTTAACTCCGTCAATGTGGGTTTTTTGGTAATATAGTTGAGTGCGGTTTTTTTAAAATAAAAAAATTTAGTGGGGTATTTTTAAAATGACCAATACTTCAGTGGGTTTTTTTAAAATTTAGCCTTATTATAATACGAAAGCTACTATTGTTTGCTTTTTAATTTCCTCATGTCTAAATAGTATCTTCTTATCTATAGTCTAATTCATTGCTCTGCACTGATTTAGGTATGCCTCTTATTTGATACTTGAAGCCACTTTTATTTTATTTTCTAAAAGATTTTTATAAATTTTAGTAACAAGAATTCATTCATGTGTCTATGATATGGAAGTGAAGACTTGCTTTCTTTTTCTTTTTTTTTGCTACAAAGGGTTTATGACGTGGTCGCGCCCAAATGTCGGGCACATCAACTCATATCAATTTTTTAAGGATGTTTGATGGAAATAAGGCTTTTATAAAACTCCACACCTTTTGTACTAAAATGTTTTGGCTCATGTTTTATTTTCATGTAGTTGGATAATTACTGCAATGGATTTCAGAAAATGAAAAACATGAGTATGCAAGAATATGAAGCCCATTTGAGAAGGTAATGTAAATTGTTTAGTGTCAATATCATTACTTTTACAATGTATTCTCTATGTATCTAATTCACGCGCCGCTTCCCAAAAGAATATGGAAAACGAGTACGTAACAAGCCCACGAATGATTTTCATCATTCATAAGCTGTGAGGATCAACTCAACAGTAAACAGAAAGATATAACCACGCATGCATGAATCAAATCTCATAATCAAAAGAAATCAAATACATAATTCTCAAATAAAACAAGATCTGGAAAAAACAATAAAACTTCGGGGGAAAGGTAGACATATTGACATTTGAAAAGAATTTTATTGAAGTATTATTGAAATATTTTGATAAGAAGTTATCTATTGTTTTGGAGATTGATGAATTAAAAGAGTGAATAAAGAAATTAAATGATTCGTAATGAAAGAGAAATTGTGTAAAAGAGGTTAAGAATAACCTAGAAGATCTCTGTGTATCTAGATGGATGGATTCTAGAGGCTGAGCGAGACCCGTAGTAACCGGTAGATTGTGATAAATGAAAATTTGAGAGAATGACCAATATGGGCATGAGTTCTCGGTGAGTGAGTTTAAGTCCGGCAAGATAAGCTAGCTCTAGGCTATGAAAGCTATAATTGAATTAAGGACATACACTAGAAAAGAAAATGTGATGAAACCTGGGCAAAAATAAGTGGGGCATTTCTATATAGTCGGGCGGTGAATTCCGGGACTATAAATCTAATCGGGCGGTGGATTCCGAAACTGTGTTTGCTTGCAGAGCGATATGAGCCTTAATTAAATTCGGGATTATGATTGATCGGGCTGTGGATTCTGGGATCATGAATAGTCGGGCGGATAGGAGGCAGATTTCCAATTTATTTCGGGCTAGAGCAGCACTTGTAGGATGTTTGCACGACACGGATTCTGTATAGTCGGACGGTGGATTCCGGGACTGGAATCCGTACTCGTGGGATGTTTAAACCTTGTGTTGTTACCATAGTAGGTTTTCATAACGATGGATTGAACCCTATAATGAGAAGTACGTTAAGGGCTTGCCCTCGAACCTATGTAGTATGAGATGTATAGACTCCGAACAAGTGCACATTAGTGTGCATCGTAAGTATGATGTCTGCATTAGTCATTAAGTTCATATCATACAACGACATGTTTATGATAGTCACATTTTCTGTTTCTGCATTGAAGTTTGTGATTATTAAAATAGAAGAATCGCTGTATTATAGTATTGCGTCAATTGTATGCAACTGACGTGCCTGCAGTTTTCATGTTATAGGACTTGGATTAGCGAGCGATGAGGATATGAGTTTGTGTTGATGAATGTATGTTGCAAGAATGAAGATATTTGATGTTATAAATTGTATTTTTTTAATGTAAATTTTCGCTGCGTATTGTAAATTTTCGTCGGCCCCCAGATCCGCCGTTCGTCACCTTCTTCTGCTCCCTTTAACCCCGATCCCCCCAGATCTGCTCGTGGCCTCGCCGTTCCCTGTTAAGCACGGCGACGACTCTGAGATCGTCTCCTCCAGTGCTCCACCTAGTTCGCCGGATCTGATCGTCGGCAGAATTGGCTTGGTCAGATCGTTCGGTTTCAAGTGGGGGATCTGATCAGCGGCGTAATCGCCGTGATTGGCCCCACCTAGCTCGCTGGATCTGAATCGTTCCGTCCGCCGTGGCGACGACCCTCGGTATTTGGAGGGGGGGTGTGATTTTTGGGGTTGGGGTTTGGGTTTGGTTGGCTTTGCTAGTTGTTTGCCCATTTTTTCTTTGCGCTTACTACCATGTCCACACTCTTAGGGTCAATCACGGTGATTGCAGGCTATGATTTGGTTTTTCCGAAGGTTGGTAGTGCGTGTGAAGAAGCTGGGTGTGCTTGGATGTGCCATACTGCGAGACGGCAGGGCTTTTTATGTGTTTGGGGGGTTGGTGGAGCTGTCTGAGTTGGGTGTGTCTAGGTGTGAAGTTTGCGGTGTAGTACGGTTGCGGGGCTAGGGCCCGAAGACGGGGTCTCCCCATGAGATGGCTCACTCGCTTCTCCTGTGCTCTACGCCTTCTACCGATGCCTCTTCTAGAGAGAGAAGCTCTAGAAGGGTTAGGTTGTCTTGCACGATTGTGGAGTTTGGGTCCAAAGATGGGGTCCCTCCGTGATGTGTGCTCACTTGTCTCAACTTTCGGGGTGTTTGTTTCAACTGTCGCGGAGCGACTATGTCGCGCCAGCGCATCCTCCCGCGCCTATTGTCGCAAACACCATGGATTTGGGGTTCAAGTGTGTGAGGTCGGTGGTTCGGTTTGAGGCCCGTGGGCCACGCCGGTAGTTTGTTGGTGCTGGGGGTGATGGGGTGTGGGGTTTGGGTATGGCTAGTCTGGAGTGTCCTACATTGTTTCCGGTGAAGTCTTCATAGTGCCTACTATCAGGCTATTGAGCTTCCTCCAGTTTAAGCCACTGGCTCATGACAACATCGTCTCTTCCTTCGAATTGGGAGTATGATTCGAGATAAGTCTGTGTGGTGAGAAATCGCTGGAGAGAGCTTGAGCATGAGATAGGTGAAGGTACCCTCTCCACGGCTCTCTTCTGGAGCGTGGTGTTTGGTGGGGTGAGCGAGATAGTTGTTTAGTGAGAAATTGCCTGAGAAAGCGCTATCGTGTGAGAGGTGAAGGTATCCTCTTCACGGCTATCTCTTTGGTAGCGGTTGTGGGAGCTACTGGCATGTTTGTAGGATGAGTGGTGGAGATGGTGGGAGGGTGCGATCGCTGTGCGTGGGCCGTAGGGTCAGTTTTCGATCTACGGGGCTTGGGCCCAAAGATGGGGTCCCCCCAGCAAGGTGAAGTAAGGGATCGGCGGGTAATAAAATCCTGCCAGACTTGTCTCAGGTGGGTGTGCATGTGCCGTGGAGGCACTGTACGAAGCTAAACTGATGTACTTGCAATTTCGCTGGACCGAGCTTGATTGTCGGCCCACCCTCCAGGGTTGTTGGAGGGATTTGTTGTTTATACGCGTCATGTTGCTTCATGTATGTTTTATTTTTCTGTTTGTAGTTTGTACTTGGGCCCAGTACTTTGAGTTTGTTTCGTTAAGCTCTTATTAATGAAACAGGGTGGCCAGATTCCACCTTTTCCCTAAAAAAAAAACAATGTTTTATGTTCATGATAAATTCAATTATAGAAGAAATCTCATTAAGAACTCAAATGAATATATAGTATAATCACTATATATTAATTATGTACATAAAATACTTAAAATTTTAATGTAAAGACTCTAAATATTATATTTAGTCTCGAGTAAACAAGAAACATGTAAATAATTGTCTCATCCCAAACATAAAGATATTTATAAAAAAACAAATTAGTAAATCTAACCAAATATTATCATATTTTTCATAAGATCAATCATTATTTTTCCAAGAGTACTCTAGTCTTGGTGTCACCAAAGCTTATGTTGTAGGAATTGACTCCATATTTCTACCAAACAAAAGTTGAAAGAGTATGGTGGTAATTATTAGGTTTAGGCACAAAGAGGATCTACTATAATATTTATAAAATACATGTTTAAATGATGTATAAGATATATGTGTTTACAAATTCTAGCTGATATACAATTGCATAATCAAAAGTGAAGGAAGGAACTTCTTCTATAGAAAATCTAGCAATCATTTTGTCATTTAATAAATTAACCCATTCATTTTTTTGCTACTAAAATAGCATGCATGGTGATGTAGCCAGGAGAGTGCCCTAATATATTTATCCACAACCCTAGCCACCAACCCTTTCTACTTATAATACCCTTTCTATGCTAACAACTTGCTCATAACTTTCACCACAATCCCTTCACACAACCAATAATCCTTCTGATTGCTCTGTTCTCCTTCTTCAACTCATCCAATGCCAACAACTCACCAACCGCCACACCCTGTAGCGCCCCGAATTTCCAATATAATATCTCAGAAATACGTGTCACAATTCCAGAATCAACTTCAGTGTAATCATAAACATAGCAACCAAATACAGGGAAATTAAAACTTTTTATTACATCAATTGTTTACAAAGTACAGCAAAAAATAAAACACCTTGAATTACATTTTCTTTCTTTTACAACACATTCTTTTACAATTTTCATAAGCTTTATTATCATTCTAACACATGCTTCCAAATCCCAAGCTATAGGCACCTACCTGTAACACATGAAACTAGAGATAACCCTAACCCCCAAAACTATAGGGGTCAGCCATAACGGTGTGAGTGACATCAAAAGAAAAGCAACATCAATAAAACATAAATGATAAAGTCATAAACAACATGTATCAACAGTAAGAATAAATGAAAAGAATATGAAATAACAATAAATAAAACATAAAAACATCAAGTGAAACTAAACTAAGTGTCAAGTGTAGAAAAAACAGAAAACAACATGCATAAAACCAAGTCAAGAAAACACAGATGCTATATGATGACTCTCTAATGCATACTTTTTGGATTCTATGCATCCTACAATGCATAGGTCTGGTGCAAGACCTTATCGTTCTCTACTTTATAGGGTTAAATCCCTCGTTATGCAACTAATCCTACTACGGTGATAGAAATAAGATCCAGAATACTCCGCGAATAGGCATCACAGCCCTCGACGCGCAAGCATCATGTAAGAATAGATCAAAAACCGGAGAATCATCTCCCTGCCGTGTACCCCACGAATAGGCTTGTGAGGCCCTCGACGTGCAGATACACCAGGTACTTCCCATGAATAAACCTGCCAACCCTCGACACGCGAATGCACCCTGCATGCACCGTGAATAGGCTTGCAGACCCTCGACACGCGAACATACAAATGCCCTCCCGAGACAGAACAACACACAAGTCCTGGAACGCATCTGTCGGACCTAACCCAAGAGCATATACTTACATTTCCCAAGTTCCATCACATCTCCACTAGTGCCTGTCCTTAAGTTGATTATTATTAAAACACAAAAAAATCCCCCCTATCTAGAGTTAGTGTATCCTGCTGGACTTAATTCCACAAAACAACCCCATTGACCCCAACTGGTCAAAATCCATAAAATCTCATCTGCCGGATCACAGGACTCCCACTCAACTCCTAAAGATTCACAAAACGAATATCAACACCAAAACTTCCAAAAACTCTTAATATCATCATTAAAACGTTTATATCAATAAGACTTCTTTAATTAATCAAAAAACCAAATTTATTTAATATACTCGTAAAATTCCAGAATTGAAATAAAATATTAAATCCATTAAATAACGAGAAATCATATTTTTGAAATCACAAAACATCAATTACTTCAAAGAAAACATAAATTTTTTACTATATGAAGTTATAGAAATACAAGTTTGAACAAATACAACCCTTTGTAAAATACTGTAATCCGTAGCAAACATCATTTAAAACATTAGATTAATAATCCATAATATCAAAGAAATAATCGTTTAAAGAAACATCAAAAAGCTCAAGAAATCCATCAGTCAGAACAATGACAGTCGACTGTCTCAAATGGTCGGTCGACTGTCCTGCGAAAATCTGAAAACTCAAGAAAACCCATCAGCAGTGATAGTGACAGTCGACTGTCGAGAACAACCAGTCGATTGTCATGCGAAAATCCGAAAACTCAATAAAACTCATCAGTCAGGACAGTGACAGTCGACTGTTGAAAAATGGTCAGTCGACTGTCGATCCGTACAGACTGCAGTTTTTGAAAGTTGTGCATGTTTTACTGATACATTGATTTACTTTATAAAAAAGCAAATTTGTAAAACTAAATTCCTGAGATAGTTGGATATAGCCTGTATAACATATATGAGTTTATATAACAAATCAAAACCATATCAAATCTATAAAAGAGCAAATTTCATCGAAATCTTCAAAACAGTGAATATAAATACATATATTTGTGTATGTGTGTGTTTTGCATCAGTTAAAGCATCAAATCATCAATTAAAAGTAGTATAAGGTTTAGAATCAATCTCAGCATTAAAACAATCCAAATCCAATTGAACTTCATAAAAATCACAAAATTTCACTTTCGGCCATTCACCATCAGACCCAAGGATTACAACCCCTTCTTATCATTTAAACTTGATTCTTTTTTATCCAAAATCCCACCACAACTTGATTAAACACAAACCCCACTGATTACATCAATTTACTCATGAATGCATGCAATAAAACAACCATTCATCTAGTTCTTTACTCATCAAAACCCCAAACAGTGTGTGTATGCATACTCAACATTTAAGAACTCATCCTTATCCAAATTTGTGCATCTCTTCAAGTAATCTCAATACAATCAATTAAAACAGCAAGTATGTGAAGGGAATTAACCTACTCATGATTTCTATTAGGTTCTTTAACAATCTCAAATTATCTATATAAAAGTTTAACCATCAAAGTCATAGTTTTCATGAAAAGATTCAATTTGTAGTTCATCCACACATCGAGAATTCACATTATCATCATACAATCCCTAACATGCTTTCTAATACACAAATCATCACATACAACATGCTTAGAACAATATGAAAACAAACATATGTCACTCACCTTATTGAAGAATCAACCGAATCAATAAAGAAAAGAAAAAGCCCTTCTTTTGCAAAATCCAAGATCATCGCTTTAAAACTCCAAGAAATTAATAGTAAAAATATATCTTATTTTTGTAGAGGTGAGGGATGGCTGCAGTTGTAACTCCTGTTTTCCATTTTGTGTATTTTGGGTGTATTTTCTTTCTTTTCTTTTGGTGTATTTTCTTTTTTCCTTGTATTTGATTTAGCTTGTATTTGATTTTTATCTTCAATATATTCATTTGTATTTTTTCTTTTTTGTTTTATCTTCTTGTTTCTGTGGTCTGTCTATTGTTTCATTTCATTGATCGGGCCATTTTTATTTATTTGTATTCTTGTTCATGTCCTATTTTGAGTTCTCTTGTTGTTCCCATCTTCTATTCTAATTCCCATGAGCTTGTACCCAAATCCTATTTTAAACCCTAATACCCATTTAAAACTCCTAAATTCAAATAAACCACATCCATTTATACAATTATCCACTACCCATTTATTATTAACCCATTCAATATTTAACCTTACACTACCCAAACCCACTTCCCCGTGAGTGGCCCAACCCGAACCCGCTATTCCTTCCTATCCGAACCGTTAGCCACCCTGTGCCGCCTCCACCTACTGCCCTAACCCTAATACTTTGTTACCCATATATATATTTCGACCCATGCACCGTTCTCGTCCAACCCTAACAGTCGCCTCTCCCCATCTCTATTTCCTTTCCCGACTTCCCTATCTCTTCCCCCTTTCCCTGTGTCCCCGAGCGCAACGTTGGATCAATCCCCCATGCCTCTTTACTGCACCAGAGAACCCCCTCCTCCTTGTTGTGTTTCCCCGTCAGCTGCGCAGCACCAGAGCTTCATTCGCTGCCTCCCCAGTCGCGCCTCTCCGTTGCTCAGCTGCGACGATAGTGCTGGCGCCATTCTCTTCGACTATAGCAGCCGCTACAATAGCAACAGCCGGTTGCTGTGCTGCCATTCCCCGTTGCTATCAGCTCTCCGTCCTTTCTCTCTTTGGTTGCGCATGCGAGTGGTTGCACAAGTTATCTTGGTTGTGTGGTTCTCGAGTTGTGTTTGTGGGTTTGTGTTCGTTGCCGTTGGTTGTGTATTCGTGGGTTTTTGCTCGCTTTTGGGGTTCGCGTGTTCGTTTGAGTTCGTTGTCCGGGGATCCGTTCCCGTTATTCTTGCTTTGCACCGTTTTCGTCGTCAGTTTAAAGGCAAGTAACTTGTATTCTTTTATTTGTGTAATACAAGTACTAAATACTTCTTGTAATGTAGTTGTGTTCTAGAGAAAATTTGTGTGTGAAAAACTTTGTTGATATTATCTCTATTGTGTTGATTCGACCATAGTTGCCTCACGACACACATGACATAAAATAACCCAGGATTGACCACTTCTTGTTGTATACATGCGTATCATTCATATGATATCATGTGCTCGTTCGTGTTATTCGTGGTAGACTTGTTGTGGACTTGTGAAATACCCTATACCATGTTGCTTGGACATCTTGTACACCATATTTCATGTTTGGTTATGCTTTGGATGAGTTTCGGATAAACCAGTGGATTTTGTGCATATGAGATATTTTCAGTTTTGCCGATTTTTAGTTTTGATCAGTATTTTACACCTTATTAAGGCCAGTATTTGAAAATATTTTGTGAACATAATTTATAGAGAATTCTGTCTATTTTCCAACCTTTTTGACAGATCTTAGTTTTGTTTTACGGTTTGTGAGTTATGTCTATTTTACTACATTGGTGTAGAGAGGTTTTCAGATTTCATTTTATATGAATTTTGTAAAGTAATCTATTTTTATCCTGATGCTAAAATATTATTTTGACCCAATATTTTGCACAGTATAACTATACCTGATTGGGATTAACCCTGAATTTTTGTGAATTTATTTGATGAGTTTTACCAACCGTTCTATATTTTCAAACAATTACTATACGTGCAGATTTTTCATACTGTTTAGTAAATAACCTGATTTTCGACCTAATTCTACTTGTTATCTCTAAAATATTTGTGAATATGAAAGTTAGCCTACTATATATATTTTATCACCCTTTTGACGGATTTGGATTTCGATTTATGGTTTGCGAGATATTGCTGTTTTCGTACTGTAGTGTTTGTGATTTCAGATTTACAAAACTATCGTGTCTCACTGTTTTTTGATTTTACTTGACTACACTATTTTTGTTGGAAAACTATGAAACTTGATTTTCTATTACTATACATATGGAAGAATACCCCAGATTTTTTGTGGATTTATTTAATGAGTTTTCATGCTGTTTTCCTGACTTTGAATACAATCTTCTGATTTCTGGCTGAACATGTTTTCTAGATTCAAATCAGTTTTGAGACTTGTTGTTGTGAAATACTATATGACTTATATATATTCGTTGGATTCGGTCAGGAGTCTATTTTCCAGATTCTTTGACGGATCTAGGTTTGCATGTCTGTAGCAACAGGAATCTCAGTTTTAGTGCAGTACTGTCTTGATGTCCTGAACTAGAAATCTCGTTGTTCTATTCTTTTGTGTGTTGTCTTTTACCTGTGCATGATTATCTTTCAACCTGAACTTATTACTTGTTCATACCATGTTATACTTGTCCTGTTCGTGACACATACATGCTTGTTTGACATTAATAATAAATAACCAAGTCGGGTTTAAAGGGAAAGATCTAATAGTGGAAAATACAGAAACGTGTACTCGGAAGAGGATCTATGGATCCTACGTGATACTTGGCTTGATACGTGATACTTGGCTTGATATTCCATTTGAGGCTTGATATTTCATACTTGAGGCTTGATATTTCACTTGGCTTGATATTTTACTTGAGCCTTGATATTTCACTCTTGATACTTGAATTCTTGAGGCTTGTCCCTGAGTACACTGCCCTATATGATCCACTATAAAATCTAAAACGAAACTGTGTTGAATGTAGTAATCATGTAGTAAAAAGATGGATACATGAAGTGCTACCTAGATAGTAATAAATACAAGAATTGAACATGATCACTTGACACTTGCTACTTGTTACTTGTACATGATTACTTGATACATGATCACTTGATACTTGATACATGATACTTGATACTTGATACTTGATACTTGCTACTTGTTTACATGATACCTCTTCACTTGACACTTGATGCATACCACTTACACTTGTTTATCTTACCATGCTAGTTGTTATATTTTGCTATCATGCCTATTCCATGGTATTTGTTTATTTTTCCCATCTACTTGTATTCCTGCACTGTAATGCCCTAAACTTTCATTCTAATAAGATATTGATTTTCACGTGTTGTGCACGTGCAAATTTCATGTGTATATTATTTATCTATTTTTATATACAAAATTTCTCCTGGTAGTATGAACAATTATTTTTCCTTTCCTTTATTTTTATAAAAGCCAAATTCTAAAGCCTAAAACACTATTTTATTTGTGTTAGCCCACTTTAATTAATTATTAATTTATTGTCTTGGCCCACAAGCCTAAGCCCACTAATTGTGAAGCCCACAAATTTAATAAATCAATTAAATTGTCACACTTGTCATGTAGAGACAAATGGTGAATATTTTGATTAATTAAATTGTACAAACTTCTACATAGGGGTACTAGGTGGCACGTGCAATGCACACCCTTTTGGTGGCCAGATGGTGTGTGGAGGCATGGGAGAGTGGGTTGTGTGCATGGGTAGTTTATTTGTGTGCGGGTGGTTGCTATAACTTCCACTCCTATCCTAGCCCTCCATTCTACAACTATCCAATCAATCCTAGCCCTCCAATCTACTTTAAAAATAGTATAAATACCCCCCTTCCTACTTGTATTCTGCACTAAAGCAAATATTAAAGGAGACATTATATAGGAGATATATACATATTAGTGTGTGAGTTGTGTGTTGTGTTTCCCCTTGGAGGCCGACTATTCAAACCTCAATCTTGGAGCTTTCGGTTTTGGCAAGGAGCAAGGAGGAGGAGGAGTGCATTGCAATCTAGGAGGAGAAGGCACTCGCTCGCATTTTTCTTAATTGGGTTTTCTTCAAAAGGTGGGTGTTTCTCATGACTTCTAGACTAGAAAGCATGCTAGAAAATGAAATTGAATTATTATTATAAGCTACTAGTTGGAATAAAATACATGCTTGTTCAATTAGAAGAAAATTGTTAATTAGCTAATGTGTTGATCGATTACTAGAGTTATTGCGTATGAGTAAAAGTGTATGTTTCTCATTATTATACATATTAGAATGCATGTTGTTTTTATTAAATTACATTTGTGTGAAATTCGCTATTGAACCATGCTTATTGATTAAAAATGCCAAGTAGATTAGTGTGTTAAAATTGAATTGATCGATTTGTTTGTTAATAGATGTAGTGAATTTCCCTATTGTGATATTTATCATGTGGAAGATTTGAGTAAATGAAAAAGAATGTCTTTTTGCATACACATAATTAAATATATCATGTGTAGATTAATTAATAAAATGGAAGTTTTACTCTCTTATAATGTTGGTTTTGTGCTCTAAAATATCATAGTGTCAAAACATAGTAGTAGTGAAAATTTTGGTGTGAGAAACTATCTCCCTTTGTGAACAAATGTGTAATAGTTTTCAATGTCGAAATGGTGTTCAAATATGCACTCTAAGGCTAAATACATGTTTTAAAAAGAGGAAAAATAGTTTTAAATATACTAGTTATGGCTAAAATAAATGTGGATTTATTCTGGGTAATTTTGTTTTCAAAAGAGGAGAAAAAGATACAAATTCGTTTTGAAAACTTTGAAAATGTACTTTTGAACAGAGAGTGAAAACAAAACCTATTTTATTTATTATCATATCGATATGTTCACTTAGACCAACTGGTCGGAATGGGTTTGGGTCGCTACAGTAGCGGAGGTCTCTCGCGTTCGATACCGCCGCTCTGGTTTTAATTATTTTTGGTTGAAAACCAAATTCGCCGAGAACAGAACATAGGGCTTTTAACCCTTAGTTATATCGATGGGCGGCTGTGGTGCTTTGGTCTTGTGCACTGTCTGCCTCTCCGCTGGTCGCTGGTTCGAATCTTGGTGGGTTTGGAGTTTAGAAAAATATTTTTTTTTGGAAATTTTTGATTAAAATGGATTTTTTAAAATAGAATAAAAATCAGAAAAATTATGGGTTAATTCTGAAGAATCATTGGAACTTATTAGGAAGTATTTATATAACTTTTGGTGAAGTGTGAATAAGAAATTGGAGTTTTGCAAAAAATGACTCACTTTTGAAATTAAATTATTTTTTTTTAACAAAGGAAAATAAAAATGAAAATTTTGAGTTATAAAAGATGAATTTTTGAAAATTGTGACTAGCGTGATTAAATGGAATTATAAAAATGTGTTGTAGTAGGATTGTGAATTTGTGAATAATAGATTTGTGGAATATATGAAATTGTTGGTGACTATTAAGTGAAATTTATTCTTGCACATGAATTGCACGCGAAATTGAATTATTGATCGTGATGAATTATGAAAGGTGTGAATACATGAATACTATGCTATTGGAATATGAATTGTGATTAATCATGAAAAGATCTTATGAGTATGACATTGTAATTATGAGTTGAACTTGAGAATTAGGGTATAGCCAAGCCTTATACCGGCAATGAAAGAAATGAGAAAATGATATTTTGAAATGAGAAGATCAATGTTTGGGTCATGTGAATTAAATGAATAAGACCGGTATAGTGGAAGTGCTACACTCTAAGAATTGATTTTATTCATGATTCAATTAAACTAAGGATTAGATGCATAGTGGAGATGTGATGAAAGTAAGAGAAAAACATTGAGTATGAGGGCCATTGGATTGGCGGCATGAGAGTATTCACAGGATGTCACATGATGAGTCATGATAGGGCGTGGATACTGCTCCAGAGTACCGTCCCGGTGGCGATACTCATGGGGTGTTTGACGACTGCGGGTGGTGTCATGTCTATGGTAGGAGCTGAATTACCACAGGATGCCTGCATGATGAGTCATGTGTCAGTGCGTTGGGATTCCCTCCAGGGTGCCTAGACATGAGTTCACAGATCAGAAAACATCTAGGATACTTACCGTAGTTACAATAGTAGATTAAGTCATGGCGAGGGATTGAACTCTACAAGATGAAGAACGGTTAAGGGCTTGCCCTCGGACCTATGTAGTATGGGCTGCATAGACTCTGAACAAGTGCGCATTAGTGTCATATAATATAAATAAATGCATTAAGGACTAAGTGCACATCCACAACACGACATCAATAGGATAGTCCTTTTAGTTTTGTTTGTGACAAGTTTGTGGTTTGTTAAGAAATGATAATCGTTATACTGTTTCCGGCTTAGAGAGGATGACCGTGTATAATATTTCGTCAGTTGAATGAACTGACGCGCCCACAGTTTTATATGTAGGGTAAAGATGCTTGGCTATTGAAGTATACATGCTGCGCAAGACTATTTTAAATGTTGTTTCTTGTAATTTATTGAAATATTGCTTCCACTGCGATAATGTACAAGTATAAATGTAACTCTGATAAAAGAAAAGTTTTTATTTCCTTGTAAAATTGTACGAAAGAAGTGTAAAGATCTTGTGGAATCTCGAATTCAGTTGTATTTTGGAATTCGGGGTGTTACATGCACTACAAGCGGCCCGTAACTTGCATAGACGGGAGTTTCTTTTCTTTTTCCTCTTCCCGCAATTGTTAAATTGCAGATTTTGGAGACCAGGTGCCAGATGGTGTTAGTGATATGAGATATTAGTGCTGAAATTTGCTATTATTATTCTTGTTGCTTGTTTTGAACAATCGTATTTTGTTCTTGGATTTATTTGTATTTGGGCAATGTGACCGAGGATATTGACTTGTTCAAATATGGATTATTTGAGATTATAATATTTTTGGTTTCAAGTATTCTTGTTGGTTTTGACTCATATATGCATACTTGGTTGACTTTTCTTGCTTCCGACTTTGATTATTCTTATGAGATGTTGTAAAGATTCCGAACAGCTTATGGATGATGAAAATCATTCGCTGAGCTTAGTCACGTATCCGTATTCCGTATTCTCTTTTGGGAAGCGGGGAGTGACAGTAGTGGCCATAATATAGGCCGAAATCTGGAGTTTTTAGGGTTTTACAAGTTTATGGAAACATCCCTTAATAAATTATTACTTTACATATATAAACCTTTCTCTAATAAGTAGTTAAATAAGTCAAATAAATAAAAATAAAACCAAATCCTTTTACTACTGAGTTATCCAACCATCAAGCACAACCCAGAAATTAAAAAATTTGGATTTGTACTCAAAGTGGTAATTTTGTACAAAAGTTCATTTTTTTGTAATATTTGCAAATATGTCATAAAATATTCGTAAAAATCCAAAAAAATCAGAAATAATATCTAATAATACAGATTAGATTTTACACTTAAAATTTCTAACTTTTACTTTCCAAGAAAACACTTGCACAAAATCCACTTAATTTCTATATTTGCAAAAACACCATATTTGTTTAAATCTTTACCAAATCAACTCTAAATAAAACCTAAATAGATTTTATTTTCAATGATGACCATGGCAAGCCCAAAAATTAGTAAAAATGAATTTTCATTAATTGTTTGAGATCAAAATGGCTTTTTACATAAAAGCCCCTCTCTTTCGAAGTATTTATAAAAATAGTTTCTTTACTCAGAAAAATCCCAAAATTTAGGATATACTTAAATATAAATTGAAGAATTTATTCAAAAATCTAAAAGTCGAGGTTTTCACCAAAAAAATATTTGCACTTGTTTTGCACGTATAAAATTGAGAAATTTATAAAATGGTCAAATAAATTCAAATAAATCTGAAAATTAAAATATCATAAATAAATGAGGAAAATTAATCATTAACCGTAAAATTTTAAGAATTCAAAATTTCCTAACTCTGCACGTGTGTTGCACGTGCAAAATTACAATTTCAAGAAAATAGTCAAAATAGTCAACTCTACCAATTTAATATTATTTAGTAATGCAAAATAAATCATTTTATTTTGCGGGGTGTTACACACCCTTCCCCTTCTTCGCACTCTTCTCCTTCCCTTCCATCTAAAACCTAGTCTTTTCCACAACAAGATTCAATTTTTATGCAGCTCCCAAAGTGGCCTTCACAGAAAATGCAATCTTATCAACAGGTTTCGCCAGCCAGTCCTCATCAACATTACCATTAGCGTCAGGATTAACATCTGAAGATGAAGGCAAAAGCGCAGCGGCATGCTCAATAAGCGCAGTAATCTTCCGTTCTTGCCGATCCTCCTCAACAAGATCTGACCTTTGTCTCTTATTCTTCATCTCTCCTTAAACAAAGTTGTCTCCAAATTCCGATAATTTTCCAATTAAATCTAAAGACGGATATTCATTTTCTATGATCAAATTATTATTCAACAATTCTTGGTCAATAAACTCAACCAGAAATTATCTTTTTCCTATATATCACAGTGTGGAAATTACATAAAATGATGTACACTGATTATTATTTGAGAAATTGTCGGACAAAGATGACATCGTTCTTTATTAAGAGATCTAATTGAAAATTACTTGTAATTTAAGTGGATAGACAATCATTGAGATTAAAGCGAGCAATGCATTAAACATTCAGATAGTAACCTTAATGTAGTCAAATACAAGAGAGACCAGGTAATCTTGGTATTGAGACACGGTGAATTGCGCAGCCCTGTTGGGATAAAAATTGTAGTTATCAAGAAAATCATTGGTCCTCCCACTATTTATAATGATGGCATTGCTGATGATCTTTTATGCTAACAAACTTTGTCAACTGGACCTTGTAATGTTTTATGTAAACTATTTTCCTTTGTAATGAAATTACTCCCTGAGCCCCGAAGGAAAAGAGAAAAAGACCAGATCAGCAAGCATAGATGAAACAAGGAAAAAATGTAGTTCAAATATTTTTTTGGTTCTTTGGGTAAATTGTTGATAACGCCCCTAAATTATATTGCCCCCGCGTACACAATTGTACGAGATTACATAATATCGCATCCGTAATTCTGTATATTTGCATCGGTGAAAAATATGTATCGTATATGCCAGCTGGCACAAGATCGCACAAGTAAAATCATAAAGGGGCACATATCTTTAAGAGATCCAATGACTCCGTGCCTTACAATTTATTGTTTTTTTTCTTTTCACAATTAAGAAAAAATGATATTTACTAATTGACCCATGAAAAATCAGTGAATTATAAGTTTATCTTTCACAATTCAGAATTTAAATATTCATTCTTAAGAATGGTAAGATCTTCGCCTACTCAACAACACTATAGCCGCTTAGAGGTATTAGTTTTAGATCACTAAAAATATGTCATGGTTGTAGAGCACTAACTTGTCCAAGATGATTTACTAAAAAAAATTTAAAATTTAAAAACTTGTCTAGGATACTACTTAGTCATGGGTCCGATAGCGAAGACTATGTAAGAATTGATTTTGTAGGAGGATGGATATGTAGTTCAACAATTTATTTTGAAAAAATAGGTAATGATCCTCAGAGAAAATAAACCCTTTCAGCTTTAAAAAAGAAGAAACGTATTCAGCCAAAAAGGTAACTAAAAGTTAAAAGAAACATAATTTTTTTCCTTTTAAAAAATGATAGAAAGAAAAAAAAACACAATCTGCTCATAAAAAGTCCCCAGTGTGCACAGTCTTTCTATTCCAAATTCACTGCCAAATTCTCTGAAGATTGAAACATAGAACTGGTGGTAAATGTTCACCACAATAGTCATCACATTGACATTGCATACAGGTCGAGTACAGTTCATACATCTTAGTACAATTTACACACACCATTACAACCCAGTAAACGAGCCTCTTCGAAAATACAGCAAACACGCAGCTCTTAGACAAGTGATCGTCATTGTTCTTTTCAAATACGACTAGTAACCCTCAGCTTCAGTTCATTCCGGGCACCTCTAAAGACGAAGACACTATGTTGCGATGACTAAACAGTCCATCATAACTATCTATGACCTTCTTGTGGCCGTCTCTTATGCTCCTTGGTGCACCTTGCCATATTAATTTACGCCCATTTCACCCCACTTCTAGGCTCAAACTGAATTTCTTTGCTTCTTCCTCCTCACCCATGAATCTCAAGAATGCCATGGACACAGGAGCGGTACCCATGAGGAATAAGTCAAAGTGAAGAAAGTAAAGACAGAAGTTTTGGCCAAAACAATTAAAAACCTGCATTAAGCATATATGTTGTTATTTTATCACACAAAAAAAGGCATACAAGACGCTCAGTAACCGGCAAAATGAATAGGAATAGTAGATTAGAATAATTTCCATGAACAATGGTTCCTAGACAACACCCACACCCCAGTCACCTTTGAATGTACTGTCAGTTGAAACTATATACTCTCATTGATTTCAATCAAACAAGACGCAAAAATCCATCACCTTAGAAATTCTAAACTCAACATTTGTTTGTAATGTCAGTTGATACTTTCTTTGTGATTTCAATTTGTTATAGTATTTTAAAGATATCTTGCCAAGCCGACATGAGTTTAGAAACTTTTTGTTTCAATGTTTTATAATGTTTTAAAGGGATCTGGCCAAGCCAACAGTCCAAGCTGCTGAATGATTTGAATGCTCTGCTCGGTCTTATTTTCACAGTAAATTATTTGTACACATTTCTATAATTGGTAACATGTTATTAATTGTGTCAGTAACTCTGATTATCTAATAATAGAGTTATTATTTGCTTTCAATCCAATTTTATTTCTGTCTCTCAATCTATTTAATTTTCTTCTGCTGAAAATTTTGTTGTTTCATTCCATCCAAATTTTTGCATATTGATATCCCCAAATTAATCTTATTATAATCCTATTTATTTTTCTTTTCCCCTATTGGATTTTAAACCCAATACTCTTTCCTATTGGATCCTAAACCCTATACCCAATAACCCAATAGCCCATTACCCTAATTCTAATTCTATATATAACCCTCCTTAACCTCAACCCTAATCACCATTATTAAAACCCTAATTACCCTGATCAACCAGCCGTCATCACCCCTACCTCTTCTTCTTCTTCTTGTGTTGCCTCCGAAACCTAACCTCCTCCGTTCGTCCATCCCCAGCCGCCATCCACTGCTACCCATCGCCAACCCCCCCGACCATCCGTCGCCATTGCCTTCATCCCGCAACCCACCTCCGAGCTCTAGTACCCCGATCGCCAACAACACCCAACGCCGTTGACAGCCGATCCCGAACCACCTGCACCTCTCCGATCATCCTCTTCCACCTTCTTATTGCCATCTCGCTAGCTGCTGCCAACCCGACTGTGGATCTCCACCCCATTGCTTCCATTGCCGCTTGCGGTCTCCCCCTACCACAGCCGGCCACCGCAACGAGCAGCATCTGTGTTCTTGCTGCCCTCTTGCTGTGTTGCTGTGTGCCCCTCTTGCCGTGTCGCTGTGTGCCCCCTCTTGTCGTGTTGCTATGTGCCCCTCTTGCTGTGTTGTTGTGTGCTCCTCTTGCTGTTGTAATTGCACGTATGCTCTCGTTGTTCATAGTCGCACGTGTTTCCACCGTCGCTCGTCTCGCTTCCGTTCATCATCTTGTAAGGCAAGTATCCTTGTACGAATCCTTTTGTTTCCCCGTAGATGCATTTTTTTTAAATACCACAAGTAAGTTTATCATTGTGTTCCATTTCTCATGCCTCATACGTTGATGATCTTGATCCCTATCCATTTTGATTTGTTTTTGTTAATTCCGTATTCGTAAAAGAACTTCGTTATTGCATCCATTACACGAACATGAATTGGATCTAGTTATTTATCTATGTGAATATATGCCCATGAATAGTTAAGAAATATAGAATGTTCTTTTATATCGTATGTTAATATCATAATCGTGTTAATACGACTTCCCTCTTAATGAGTTTGAGAATAGTCATGGCATGCTAATTTAAATATCCGTTAATTTCCGGTTTGCATTATACATCAACTTAGATCCATCGTAGTTACTATTAATGTTATAATTCATGCAAAAGAAATCTCATTAACTGCTATCCTGATTTGGCACGACAGATTAAATCCTGTTAATGTCAGAATAATGACTAAGTTTGTGAATATGAAATGTAGGCCCCTGTTTCTAGTTTCCAGAACATCCGACGGATCTGAAATCCGATCTGTGATGTGTGAGATATCCCCTTTTTAGTGCTGCTAGTTTTAGATTTCCAGATTTCTGAATTACGATGTGTTGACATGTTTATTAATTTTAAAAGTCAGATTAATAGTGTAATTATACCATGATAAATTCCAGTTTGTTGCTTAACATGATCAAGAATCTGATTATAAATTTTATAAATTTTTTAAATGAGTTCTTTACTGATTCACAAATATAAGAATTGTACCCTAAGTTTCTGCCTAAACATAAAATCTGTGAAGAATAAGAATTTGAACATAGTTTCTGTGAGTTTTATATAATATGCACTAGAACCGATAGAGAGTCTTGTTTCTAGAACTTCTGACGAATTCAGATTTGCTTTTCTGTAGCAGCGGGATTTTCCAGTTTTGGTGCTGTAATGTCCTACTGTCCAGATTTGGAGTTCTTGTTGTTTGAATGTTTATAATTTTACTTGGCACCCGAACATGTTTTTCTCCCAGTCCGAACCTGGTTTTTGTCCCTATCATGTTTACATATCCATGTTTTTGCACATTCATGTCTGTTTTGGTAAAAAGAATAAGTAAACAAGTCGGGGTTAAGGGAAAGATCTAGTAGTGGACAATATAGACAAATATACTCGAAAGGGGGCCCATGTTTCCCACATGTTTGCATGAATACATGATTACATTATTCATGAGCCTGTTTACCTGTTTACATGATTACCTGACTACATACTTCCCAATAGGAAGGTGTATCCTCAGAAGGGGGCCCGTGTTTCCCACCTGTTTATATGATTACATGACTACATACTTCCATATAGGAAGGTGTACACGGAAGGGGCCCGTGTTTCCCACCTGTTTGCCTGAATACATGATTACATGATTCATGATCCTGTTCACCTGTTTACATGATGCCTGAGTACACGAATCTATAGAATCCACCACTAAATCTAAACACAACTTGTTTGTATGTAGCAACCATATGGTATGGGACCCATGAGTGGTGCATTAGATAGGATAAAATAAAAGACTTAAGAATAATATGTTTCACCTACACATTCCTATCACTTGTTTCACATGTTTATCAGATATCTGTTGTAAGTTTACATGTTTATCTGATATCTGTTACAAGTCACATGTTTACCTATTACCTGATCATGTTATCTAATCCTTTTCACAGTAGATTATTTGAAAGATTATTGTACACCTTTCCATCTACATATTTCTAACATGCACAATTACTAACATATTAAAAAACAATGAAAACACCTACACATTCACGTACTAACTATGACTAAGAGTGCACAATTAAAATTCTAGAAAACTTCTACACTTATACACACCAATTAAATTAGCATCTACATATGTTATGGCCAAGCATGCACAATCTACTGAAAATTAGAACACAATGAGAACATCCACCTCAAAATTGACATCCTAATGGTTGAATCATTAGCAAAATGCGTCAAAAATCCACCACACTTGCCGCAAGCTTTCCTCCTTGGATTCCCGAAAGCAACTCATTGACTCTCTTTCTCATCTCTTTGTTTTTTTTAATATTTGATTTGTGTCCCTATATGACTAAAGTGAGAAGGTATTTAGAGGGTGAAATAGTGAGTAGTTATAATAACTCCCCACCTCCTAAAAGAAATCCCCACTCACACACTAACTCACCCACTCTCCCTTCTCTCACATTGGCCAGCCAATCATGGAAAGAAGAGCATGTGCACGTGCACATTATGTGTATGCACACTTCCTCATACAATTTCATTATTAGTTTTTTAATTAAATTAGGTGTGTATGTTACACATTGTAATGTGTACTAGTTTATCTAAATTTTAAATGAGAGTTCATGCATGTTGATATGGCTAAAAATAGGGTTAAATCGGAACCATCCAAATCAAGCACGAATCTTAAAGCTCGGGGGTAAAATGGTAATTTCACCTTCAAACGGGTCTGAAATGGGAACTGGGCCTTTTTCCAAAGGCTCAATAACCCATAAACGGATCCGTCTTACTGAGTGCGGGTTCCAACCCGCAAGAAACCCAGTCTAGCTGGATATAATTAGGGTTTATGATTGTCCTTAATCAACTGACCTGATCACTTCTATCCATTCACTGGAAAGTAGGGATTTGATCTTATCCCGAATCTGGTTCCTAAGACGGCTATAAATACCCCCCATCCCCCACTGTTACCAGGTAATCAATCTTTTCCAATCAAAGCTCTTTTATAATCTTTCTGATTACTAACAAGAGCGTCGGAGGGTGCGTCGCCGGAATCAACCCCGGTGTTTCACACTTTTTGCAGGTCAACGGCGGGAGAATCTCGGTCAAAATCCAGTGAAGGTATTCAGGTTTGACTATTCAACTTCCCTCAGATCCACAAATCTATCAATTTGCCCCCACACCGATTTCAGTGGCAATAGATTGAGGTCGACTGTGGGAACCACGAATTGCAGTCCAACCTCGTCCATCGGTCAATACCGTCTCCAGCCATGCCACCAAGGAAACTGAGATCTAGAGGGTCCAACCGTGGACCCACTCCCCCTCAACAACAACCGGGGGCTCCCCTCCAACCCGTCCAGCAACAGGAACAACTCCCTCCTCAACCCGATCCGCTACTGCAGCAGGGGCAACCTCTTTTCCAAAATATTCAACACCAGCAGGCTCCACTCGGGCCCCAGAACGCTGGTATAGGGACCTCTCGTCCTCACCCTCAGAAGCAACCTCTTCACCGCGACCATATCTCCGTACATAACCCTTCAACCGACTCCATGGCATCCCATAACCCTCAGCCCTCAGAAGACCTCCGCAACGTCATCAACAACCGGCAGAAAGAAGAGGACCTTCACCACCGTTTGGATGAAAGGCGGGCCCGTGAGGGAGTCTCCCGCTCAGAACGTCCAAATGCGCGATCTCCTCGCCGTCGCCACCACAGGAGGTCCTCTCTTCATAGGAGGCGGAGGGAGTCTCCTGAGTACCGTCGAAGAAGGCATCACTCTCCCGCTGGTCAACAGCCCCAGAGGGACCAGAACGGACCTATCACCCGAGCAGAATTCCAAGAGTTCCAGGAAACAATCTTGTAGGCCCTCAATCTCCAGCCAAACAACAATAATAATGTTCAGAGGGTCCCCACTCCTCTGCCAGTTCGGAGCCCTCGCCATCGGTCCCCCAGTCCTCCTCAAGCTCCGAGCCACTGCCATCACATTTCTAGCCCTCACCAGTCTCCGAGCTACCAACGTCATAGCCCACGCTCCCCTTTGTACGAAGACGAGTCCAGAGGCTCACCAAGATACCGTCAAGGATGATGCTGTCTACCGCCATCTCCACGAGATGGAGAGGTGCCTCGGTCAACTCGATAGAGACGAGGAACTGAGAGGAAGGACCCTCCGGCCGAGCAGACCTCCGTTTTCTCGAACCATTATGGAGGCACCCGTTCCAGCAAATTTCAAGCCCCCTGCAGTTCGAGACTTATACAGGGGAGTCAGATCCCATGGATCACATCAAGAGTTTCAAAACTCTAATGATGATCCACCAAGCCTCCGATGCCCTCCTATGCAAGATTTCCCAGCCACTCTCAAAGGCCCAGCTCGGGAATGGTACTCCCGTCTCGCTCCATCCTCCATCTTCTCTTTTGAACAGTTCCAGACCCTCTTCATAACCCACTTCGTGAGCAGTCGCCGCTCCGAAAAGACGAGTATTTCACTACTCTTCCTCAATCAGAAGAAGGGCAAGAAACTGAGAGATTATGTCAAGCGGTTTACCGCGAAAGCCAGGTCCATCGCCTCCCTCGACCAATCGGTCGCTGCAACCACCTTCCAGTCCAATGTCCTCAACTCGAACCTTCGGTCCTCCCTAGCTAAAAAGCCCCCGCGAGACTTCTCCGACCTTCTTCTCAGAAGCAATAAGTACATCCGGGCGGAGGAAGCTAAACATCGCCCCACATTCGAGGAATCCTCTTCTGGAAATAAGAGGAAGGCCACTGAAGATGAGGGAGCTAAAAAGCTCCAGAAGGAAAACGGGGGTCAGCGTCGTCCACCTCCCAGGTTTGAAAAGTTTACCCCTCTCAACGCCAATGTCTCAACCATTCTCATGGAAGTGGAGAAAGAAGGGACCCTACCTCCTGCCCCGAAGATGAATACTCCCGGGAAGAAGAGGGATAAGGAGAAGTGGTGCCGCTACCATCGAGACCACGGCCACGACACCAATGACCGCCGGGCTCTGAAAAATGAGATAGAAGCCCTCATTCAGAGGGGGCAGCCTACCAAGTTTGTGAGAAAAGACCGGGTCGATCTTCCTCCACCACCCAAGGGGACTAACAGCGCCCCGAGAGGCATGACGAGACTCCCGAATTCGAAGAAGAGCGCATCTTGCACCTTATTCACGGGGGTCCAATGGGAGGAACCTCCAACTCATCTCGAAAGGCTTTCATCAGGGAAGTCAATTCTGTACACAGCCTATCCCCTCCCAAAGGTCTTGGAGTCCCAGTTACTTTCTCGGATAAAGATCTAGAGGGTGTCCGAACACCCTATTGTGATGCACTGGTGATTAACCTCCACATGGATAACTTCAAAGTGGAAAGGATTCTGGTGGATAACGACAGTTCTATCAACATCATCTTCCTAGCGGCCTTCCGAGGGCTCAAATTATTACGGGATAGGCTCAAGCCCACTAGCTATACTCTCCATGGGTTCACGGGAGTGCCAGTGACGATCGAAGGTGTATAACCCTCGACGTAACCACTGGCAAAACTCCTACTACCCAAACGGAGCCAATGGACTTTATGGTTATCGACGTCCCAGCTACTTACAATGTGATCCTAGGTCAACCTGGCCTAGCTACTTTAGAAACCGTCCCGTCAGCTTATCATCTGAAAATGAAGTTCCCCACCAAGGCAGGTGTAGGGGAAGTAAGGGAAGTCAGGCGATGGCCCACAAATGCTACATGACCTCAACCAGATGACCCGTCCTTTCCCTCGAGACCCTCGAAATTCCCCAGGGGAACACCCAGCCTATTTTAGAACTAGTAGATGAGCTGGAGGAAGTGCTCTTCTCGGAGCAAGATCCGACCCGCAAATTCTTCATCAGCAAAACCCTTCCCTCTGCCCTCTGTTCCGATATAGTCCGGTGCATAAAGAAGAATTGGGACCTCTTCGCATGGTTGGTTGCCGACATGCCAGGAATTTTCGAAGAACTCCTCGTCCACCACTTAAGCATCGCTCTGGGGTCCAAGCCGGTCAGCAGAAGAGGCAAAATTTCGCCCCCGAGCGACAACAAGCTATAAAGGAAGAAGGGGAGAAGCTCCTCAAAGCCCGGTTCATACAAGAGGCCAACTATCCGGAGTGGCTCTCCAATGTCGTAATGGTCAAAAAGGGCAATGGAAGTTAGAGGATTTGTATCGACTTCACGAATTTGAATAAGGCATGCCCTAAGGATCCTTTCCCACTCCCCAGCATCGATGCCTTGATCGACGCCACTTCGGGCCATGAGCTGCTGAGCTTCATGGATGCATTCTCCGAATATAACCAAATCAGAATGTTCCCCCCGAATATCCCAAAGAAATCCTTCATCACAGATCAAGGCCTCTATTGCTATAGGGTAGTACCCTTCGGGCTCAAAAATGCCGGTGCCACCTACCAACGCCTCGTCAATGAGGTCTTCCAAAATCAGATCGGCCTCAACATTGAGGTTTACGTCGATGATATGCTAATAAAAAGCATCCAGGGGTCCGACCATGTCACCGACCTCAAAGAAGCCTTCGATGTGTTGAGGAAGCACAACATGAGACTAAACCCGAATAAGTGTGCATTCGGGGTCTCATCTGGTAAATTTCTGGGCTTTATGGTCAATCAAAGGGGGATTGAAGCCAATCCTGAGAAGATAAAAGCCATACTCAATATGGCTCCTCCAACAAATATGAAAGAAGTGCAAAAGCTTACAGGATGCCTTGCGGCTATAGGATGCTTCCTGTCTAAGTCCGGGGAAAAGTGTCTCCCTTTCTTTAAAGCCCTCAGGGGGGGCTAAGGGCTTCGAGTGGGGCCAGCAGTAGTAAGATTCGTTCGACCAACTCAAAGCCTACCTGGTCAACCCCTCTCTCCTTAGCAACCCGACACCCGGGGAAACCCTTTACCTTTACCTCGCTGCCTCCGAGCAAACTCTTAGTGCTGTCCTAGTGAGGGAAGAAGACAAGGCTCGGAAGCCTATCTATTATGTGAGCAAGGTTCTTAGAGATGCCAAGCTCTGCTATCCGAGACTGGAAAAGATAGCCTACGCCTTGGTCATGGCAGTCAGGAAGCTTCGTCCCTATTTTCAATCACATTCGGTGGTTGTCCTTACTGACCAGCCGCTTAAGCAGGTCCTGCATAAGCCGAAGACCTCCGGACGTCTAATGAAGTGGTCAATCGAGCTGAGTCAACACGACATATCCTATCAGCCTTGGAGTGCAATCAAAGCTCAAGCCCTAGCCGAGTTTATAGTGGAAAGCACAATCCCGGAAGTAAGTCAAGCAGCAGATGGGCCTCCCATCTGGACAGTGTATGTAGATGGATCTTCTTGCGCTGAAGGGAGCGAAGCCGGAGTTATTCTGGCAGGCCCAGATGATTTCGTTCTCCAATATTCTATCCGCATTAATTTCAAAGCTTCCAATAACGAAGTTGAGTATGAAGCCCTAATAGCAGGCCTGGGCATGGCTCGCAAGGCAGGAGCGCAACGTGTCTACATATTCAGTGACTCGCAGCTTGTGGTAAATCAGGTCTTAGGAGAATACGAGGCGCGAGACGACCGAATGGCCAAGTACCTAGCCAAGGTCCAAAGTCTCATGGCTTCGTTTGAAGAGGCATAACTCCAGCGGATCCCTAGAGAAGAGAACGTCCAAGCAGATGCCCTCTCAAAACTAGCCTCTTCCTCCCTCCAAGGTCCCGAGCATACCGTCCTGATCGAAGTTCTCTTAAGGCCCAGCATCGACGAAGAAGCCCCCAACTCAATGGAGTCACTGCCTGTCCAACTCAGGGATAACTGGATGAAGCCTTTAATTGAGTTCCTCAGAGACGGGACCCTCCCCCAAGATCGTAAAGAAGCTCGCTGAATCCGTACGAGAGCGGAGCGGTACACCCTCGTTGAGGGAGTCTTGTACAAACGCTCCTATACCCAAGTAGATGGCAGACCCTACTTGAGATGTCTCTCTCCAGAAGAAGCCCTATATGCCTTGAAAGAACTCCACGAAGGTATAGGCGGAGCCCATTCAGGATCAAGGTCCCTCGCCAGGAAAGTTTTGAACTATAGATACTTCTGGCCTACCTTACTTCGGGATGCCAAGCAACATGTCTGGCAATGCAGCCCCTGTCAACAATTCTCCAATATTCGCCGCCTACCGCAAGCACAAATCACATCTTTCTCGAGTCCAATTCCCATCGCAATGTGGGGAACGGACTTGCTAGGTCTGTTCCCACCAGCTCCAGGCCAGCTCAAGTTCCTAGTCGTGGTAATCAACTATTTCTCTAAGTGGATCGAGGCCGAACCACTGGCTACTATTACTGAGAACAAAGTGAAGCAGTTTTTCTGGAAAAATGTGATCTGTAGGTTCAGCATGCCTCGAGTCCTAGTAACAGATAACGGAATGCAGTTTACAAGAACAGCATTCCGCTCCTTATGTGAAGACCTCGGCATTCAGCAGCGCTTCTCCTTCGTCTCCCATCCTCAATCCAATGGCTAAGTAGAGAACGCCAACAGGCAGATCCTCTCAGGCATCAAGAAGAGACTAGACAAGTCGGCCAAAGGCTTATGGGCAGAATAACTTCCTAACGTATTGTGGAACTACCGCACTACAAAAAAGGCTCCCACAGGAGAGTCGCCCTTCAATCTCACCTACGGGTCCGAGGCCGTAATCCCCTTAGAAGTTGGTTTGCCATCCCCTCGCCTTATTGCCTATAATGAAGAGTAGAACGCCAAGGAGGTCCGAGCCAATTTGGACCTTATCGATGAGCTCCATGAAAGAGCTTCGATTCACCAAGAAAGTTATCGGAGAAGAATCGAGCAGGCCTACAACAAAAGGGTCCGTCCCACAGATCTCAAGAGGGGGACTTAGTCCTCAGAAAGCTAGCCATCTCATTCCCCAACCAAAAGAGCAAGCTAGCCCCGAATTGGGAAGGACCACACAAGGTCTCCAAGGTAGTTCGGCCAGGAGCATATCGTCTTGAAGATCTCGAAGGCAGAGAGATACCAAGAACTTGGAACGCCGACCATTTACTGAAGTACCAAGAGGGTGTTTGAACGCCACTCCGAGTACCATCAAATGTCGAGCCATTCCTATCTTCTTTTTATTTGTACTTGCTTCTTTATTTTCCCATTGTAATAACGGCCTACAACTTAGAAGCGGCCGATTAGTAGTTATTAATAAAGAACTTCTTTCGCCCGATAATTCTCTTGTGATTATTTTATCTCTCTGTTCAAAACCTTAATTGTGTTTTCACAAACGACGAGTTTGGAGTCCAAAACTTGGCTCGATTTCGCTTTGTAAGCTCACTCTTAAGCGAGCTCGAAGTGGTTCGCCATTCGGAACTGCTCCCACAACCGTTGAAACTTACTCAAACGACGAGTTCGGAGTCCAAAACTTGGCTCTATTCCGCTTCGCAAGCTCGCTCTTAAGCGAGCTAGAAGTGATTCGCCATTCCGAACTGCTCCCACAACCGTTGAAACTTACTCAAACGACGAGTTCGGAGTTTAAAACTTGGCTCGATTCCGCTTCGCAAGCTCGCTTTTAAGCGAGCTAGAAGTGGTTCGCTATTCGGAACTACTCCCACAACCGTTGAAACTTACTCAAACGACGAGTTCGGAGTCCAAAACATGGCTCGATTCCGCTTCACAAGCTCTCTCTTAAGCGAGCTAGAAGTGGTTCGCCATTTGGAACTGCTCCCACAACCGTTGATCTATTATAAAACAACAAGTTCGGGGTCCAGAGCTTGGCCTGATCCCGCTTCTACTACTTGCCCATAAGCAAGTAAGAAGTTGTTCGCTATTCAGAAGTACTCCTACGACTATCGGCAACCATAGATGATTAACAAAACATGCAAAGAGTAAACAAGTTTCGCTTCTATAAGATTTAAGGAGCAGCTCAGTTTACAAGACAAACTTCTCGTACTTATGACGAGATACAAAACTTGGAAAACAAAAACACAGAACTCTTTCAATGCTTCTTCGGGATAGGGATGTTCCGGTTTAAAGACACCCGGGGTCGACGGCGCCTAACCTCGGAGCTCGTCTCTAGATCGACAAACTGGGACGCATCTTCAGCACTGCCTCTGACGGTGGCCCCAATGGACACTCCACTCGACGAGGCAGCCACCCTACTTTGTGCATCACCAGGGCTCTGCCGAGCAACAGGCGGGCAAGTCGCAAGCTCGTAAAAGAAAATTTCCTCTCTCGCTCTCTTCACAAGTACACGACGTACTTCTGACATTAACCAGTTCAGGTTAGGGTTTGAGGTGAGCGACCTCCGCCTCGAGTTCGACGATTAGTTGCTTCAGAGAGTCGTCCTTCACGGCTATCTTGAAGCGAGGAAGCTGAGTAGAGCCTGCATCACCAGAGCTGTCGGCAATAATTCGACGGAGATGAGTAACCTCGATGCTCTTGTCGATCGTAACCCTCTTCAGCTCGTCAAGCTCCACCATCAACTTGCCCATCGATGCTATTAGTT
This sequence comes from Hemerocallis citrina, assembly GCA_017893485.1. Classification (NCBI taxonomy): domain Eukaryota; kingdom Viridiplantae; phylum Streptophyta; class Magnoliopsida; order Asparagales; family Asphodelaceae; genus Hemerocallis; species Hemerocallis citrina. The sequence continues at coordinate 188,097,656 of CM030362.1, forward strand.
CCTCTCTCCCCGTCGAAAGCTCGTTTTCTGCTATCGTCAACTCGTGAACCTCAGTTAACAGTTCATCTCTCTCCACCGTGACATCAAATAGCGCCTGCCGAAGCGACTCCACCTCCCTTTCAGGAGGAGCTTCTCGAGCTCGTTTCTTTAGTTGCTTCAGCTCGGAAAGATGCTTCGACAACGTTAGCTTGAGGTGGTCTAGATCCAACTCGCTCTTGAGAAAACACTCTCGACTGTGAGAAAGGGCCAACTTCGTCGCCCCTAAGTCAGCTCGGAGATAAGAGACCTCAGCCGCTACCATGTTTGGCGATGCCTCCGCTAGACGCAACTCGGCGATCTGAAAGAACACAACAACACTAAGCTTGAGCAACACATAACTGAATTTCAAAGCAAAGTTGTTACCAACACTTAGTAAGATTTTAAAGTGAGTGGTGCTCAACACTTAGTTGGATTTCAAAATTTCAAATCAAGACGTCTCTAAAACAAGATCGACCCCAACACTTAGTCAAAGAAAACAAAATTTCATTCATAACAAAAAAGCGGAGGCCAGTCCGCTACAAGGCGATACATGAAAGAAGAAGAAGAAAAAATACGAGGCAACAAAGATTAAGGGGCCATTAGGTGGTAGCTCGGCGACGGGCACCTCGGTGGACGGCTCCCCTTCCTCTGCCACTATGGCTTGGGGGTCAGCCGCAGCTTCATCTCCCCTCCCTCCACCACCACGGCCTCGGGATCGGCTGGAGCATCGTCACCTTGTTGCTCTTCCCCTTCCTCTCCGTCGGCCTCTTGCTCGGCTTCCGGGTCCTCTTTGCCGACCTAACCCCATAGCCAGTACCCAGACCTGTCGAAGCCGGGGACTCGAGCCTCGACGTGCTCGAGCGCGGTGACATAGGATTGCTCCATGTTGGCCATCATGTGCTTCTTGGCCTCGGCCTCTATCTCTGCCCTTGCCGCCTCTACGGCCTCGTCCTTCTGCCGCATTACTGCCTCCATGGCCCTCTTCGCCTCGGCCTTCTTCTCGGCTGCTTTGGCCACCTCCGAGGCGAGCTTCTATTTCGCCTGTGCCAAGGCCGCCTCCAAGTCGGCGACCTGTGCCGCCAAAGCATCCGAGCGGTACTGCTTCGCCTCGAACTGCTTCACGACCCTTACCCTCTCCGCTCGGTCTTTGTCTCAAGCGGCCTTCAAATCCCTCTCCTGCTCGGCATACTGCTCGAGAAGGTGGCTGAAGTGGCACGTGGCCTGCAAGAAGAAGCAGTTAGAGCGCAATGAAAGCCGAGCTAAAAACTTAGAAAATTTTCAGAGGTTATCGAAATCAACTAAGGAAATTTACCGACATGATTACCTGAGCCACCTCTAGAGCATCGTCGCCCGTCATCCCCGCCTGGCTCGGTCTTTCGGGGTCGGGAGATGATGAAGAGCCTGCATACTCATCGCCGAGTCCCCTAAGAAACCGTCGTGGTTCATCACCCGCCAATCGGGGACGAACAATTTCTTGTGGCCTTCGATCAGTATGGCCTCGGCCTGCTCGGTAAAGGGGCGGGGCCTCGAGCGCCAAAGCCGCCAAGAAAGTGAAGCCTTTGCCCGAAGGATCAGAAGGGGTCGGCTGAAGAAGACCTACAGCCGAGGTCGATCACCGAGGAGAGTCCAGATCCACGATCGCGGCCGAAGGAACCTTGGTGGGTCGGCCGGACGAAGGACCCGTGCTCGTCCTCTTCCTCTTCCTCTTCCTGGCCTCGGAGGCCTTGTTTCGTTCGGCCATGATTACCCTGAAGTCCATGCTCGAAGCCTCTGTCGAATGAAGAAAACAAAGTTAAGAAAATACAAGGCATAACAGAAAGTAAACAAGAAAAAAGAGAGATGTCCGGAGCGTACTCGGGTCAATCGGACTAAGGCCCGACCCATGAAGCACCTCCTCGATCATGTCCCTCCAGCTCAACATCGGGAGGCCGACCAGCTTTGCCGCAACCTCTGCTTCGGCCAGAGTCAACACCGGCTCGGCCTTTGCATACTTCGGCACGTCCTCCTTCCACCGGGTCGGGAAGTCCCACGCTGAAGGGCCTTGGATCAAGAAGAACTTACCCTTCCACGACTTGATAGAGTTGGGGTTCTCTATCAACTTGATGCCTTTCCAAGGCGACAGATAGTACCGGTGTTCGGTCTTGCTCATCTGATTGATCCGGTACAAGCTCCTGAGGACGACGAGCTGAGGCTCCACTTTCACTGTTTGGCATTGGAGCAGAAACCCGAGCACATGTCGCCACATGTTCGGCATGAACTGGATCGGGCTCAGTCCATACCACCGGAGCACCTCGGTCACGAAGGGATGGAGGGGGAGACGCAGTCCGACGTTTAACGCGTCGTAGGCGAAGACGCAAGTGTCAGGCGTGAATGCTGTGCACGCTCGCACCCCGGGACTGGGGAGAATCAAGGTGTACTCCGGGGGAATGATGAAGCTCTTCCGAATCCGAAGCAGATCTCGTTCGGTTAGAACCGAGGGGATATCGTCGACTTCGGTAACCTCCCTCGGTTCGTAGACGGCCTTGGTCAGCAGCTCGCCGGTATACTGCCTGATCCCCCCGTGGCCGGACAACACCATCGGCAGCCGACCCATTTCTCCTGCTCGTCTAACGGTCTCCACCACCGTTTCAGCGATTGCTGGCCGGGCCACCTCCTTCCCCTTCTCCTTGGCCGCGGACGACCCTACTATCTCTTTCCCTCTCTGTCTGCTCAGCACTTCTCCCCCTTCCTCGTGAACTAACCGCTCTTAGCTCCGACCCCCTGAGGAAGAAGCCTCGCTACCCGAGGATGCTCGTGACATCTCGTAGGGTATATATGAGATTGAGAATATATATACTAACCTTGATGTGACGTTCTCGGTCGGAAAAACCTCGCCGAAAATCGCCTTGCCTGCCTCAACCACTAGCGCAACCACCCTTGAGAAAAAATCTCCGCTAGCAGAGCAACTCGAAGAGCGAAAGTGAATTCTGAGAGTGAAAAGTGAAAGAATGAGAGAAGGGATGAGGGGGGTGAAAACTTATAGTCAAAAAGGCGACTCTTGGGCTTTTGTAACGCTTTGGGCCCACCTCAAGCCCGTTAAGGAAGGCTTAACGACAGAATATAGAAGGGCGGCGACGATCCAGACTGTGCCACACAGCTCGGCTGCTCACGAAGCACCACCGAGGCACTGTGTTGAGCTACCGAGGCACCGACCTCCACATTTGGAGAAAAATGACGTCGAACCCCCAGGGCCGTCTGATCGTCCCAAGATTCGCGCCCAAAATTGATGAGAGGCTCAGATTTAGACACGCCCACAAAACGACAAGATCATATTTTCTCGTGATCTGAGCCTCCTACATCGTGATTCGCGCCCTGATGGACGCTCCAGATGTCGCCACGTAGCTCAACGACTCGTAAAGCGCCGAACCACCGAGGCACTCTGCCGAGCTACCGGGGCACCGACCTCCACATTTGGAGAAAAATGACGCCGAACCCCTTAGGCCGTCTGATCATCCTAAGATTCGTGCCCAAAATTGATGAGAGGCTCAGATTTATACACGCCCACAAAATGACAAAATCACGTTTTCTCGTGATCTGAGCCTCCTACGTCGTGATTCACGCCCTGATGGACGCTCCAGATGTCGCCACATAGCTCAACGACTCGTAAATCGCCGAGCCACTGAGGCACTCTGCCGAGCTACCGGGGCATCGAACTCCACATTTGGAGAAAAATGACGCCGAACCCCTTGGGCCGTCTGATCGTCCCAAGATTCGCGCCCAAAACTGATGAGAGGCTCAGATTTAAACACGCCCACAAAATGACAAAATCACGTTTTCTCGTGATCTAAGCCTCCTACATCGTGATTCGCGCCCTGATGGACGCTCTAGATTTAGCCACGTCGCTCAGCCGCTTATGAGGCACCGAGCTACCGAGCTGCCGAGGCACTCTGCCGAGCTACCGGGGCACCGGCCTCCACATTTGGAGAAAAATGCTGTTGAGCTACTCAAACCATCATATTGTTCCAAGATTCATGCTAAAAGATGATGAGCGGCTCAGATCACGTCACGCCCACAAAACGATAAAATCACGTTTTCTCGTGATCTGAGCCTCCTACCTCGTGATTCACGCCATGATGGACGCTCCGAATTCAGCCACGTAGCTCGGCAACTCATGAAGTGTCGAGCTACCGAGCTACTGAGCAGCTATGACCGAGCTACCGGGGCACCGACCTTCACAAGCGGAGAAAAGTGCTACTGAGCCATTCAGACCATCCGATCGCTCAGATATTCACACTTTTGGCTGATCAGCGGCCCAGATTGCGCCACATCATAAATGATATTAAAAATTAATTTTTTATTTATTAAATTCGAATTATCTATTTAAAAATTGCGAAAAAATGATTAAAAATTCAGGAAAATTAATTAAAAATTCTAATTAATAATTATAAATTCGAGAAAATATTTTTTAACCCTCGGGTAAATAATTATTGCTTAGGATAATAATTAATGCCCCAGAACAATAAATTACTGCTTCGCAAAATTAAATAACTGATCCGAAAATAAATAAAAATTAAGAAAAATCACCAAAAGTCTAGGAGAGCTCAAGAGCAATCTTAAGCGCACAGCCAACTCCGAGAATCACCATAATGCCTCATATGAAGATTCAACGCCCCTCATTTGAACTCCGATACAACTCCGCAAGCCACTAAAAACAGTAAAACTACTCCTCAAAGGCTAATCAAACTCAGTCTTCGGGAGTGGGGGGCCGTGATATGGCTAAAAATAGGGTTAAATCGGAACTGTCCAAATCAGGCACGAATCTTAAAGCTCGGAGGTAAAATGGTAATTTCACCTTCAAATGGGTCTGAAATGGGAACTGAGCCTTTTTCCAAAGGCCCAATAACCGATAAACGGATCCGTCTTACTGGGTGCGGGTTCCAACCCGTAAGAAATCCAGTCCAGCTAGATAGAATTAGGGTTTATGATTGTCCTTAATCAATGGTCCTAATCACTTCTATCCATTCACTGGAAAGTGGGATTTGATCTTATCCCGAAATTGGTTCCTAAGGCGGCTATAAATACCCCCCACCCCCCACTGTTACCAGGTAATCAATCTTTTGCCAATCAAAGCTTTTTCATAATCTTTCTGATTACTGACAAAAGTGTCGAAGGGTGCGTTGCCGTAATCAACCCCGGTGTTTCGCACTTTTTGCAGGTCAACGGCAGGAGAATCTCAGTCAAACTCTGGTGAAGTTGTTCAGGTTTGACTATTCAACTTCCCTCGGATCCACAAATCTATCTGTTTGCCCTCACACCGATTTCAGCGGCAACACACGTTGAATGAACACATAATATTTAGGGGATTTAATTTATAATAGTTTTGATGTGTTATAAAATATAGATTTAAGCCTAGTTGATTTTTATTAAAATTAACCACACACTAGTGACTTGTAAAATGAAAGGAAAATTTTCTTGACTCAAGAGAATTTCATTAATCGATACGTGCACAAAATTACGTGCAAAGTACGTGCAAAAGAAAATATTAAAAATAAACATTTTTGGGGATGTTATAGCACCCCCTCCTTAGAATAGTTCTGTTCTCAGAACTACGCTTAAAGAGTAAAGGGTAAAAGAGAAAATAAAATATACAGGGTTTTAAGCAAAAAGTTCGGGATATTCACTCATCATCTACTGTTTCGATTTCCAAGTTGCCTAATCAACTAGCTGATTCCTCCACATTACTTTGACCATGGGTATAATTCTGTTCCTCAAAACCTTTTCTCGTTTATCCAAGATCTCCATTGGACGCTCATTGTTGCTAAAGTTTATCTATAGACATTCTGGTACTTCTAGTAAGTGATGACTTGGATCTGGAATGTAGCCTCGCAACATGGACACATGAAAGACATTGTGCATTTGTGCTAGCTCTTCTGTTAATTCCAACCGATAAGCTGTCTTCCTATTCCTCTGCAAGTTTCTCCTGTGTTGTAATCAAACAAGATAAACTGCTATTCTGATTGAGTGCATCTGCAACTATATTTGCTTTTCCCGGGTGATATTTTATCTCTGGAAGAATATCTTCTAGCACTTCCAACCACCTTCACTGCCGTAAATTTAGATCTCTCTGTTGATAGATGTACTTCAAACTCTTATCGTCTGCGTACCTGTTGTTGACTGTTGGTTTGGTGTGCACAAAATGTGCTCACTTGTGCTAATAAGTTTGAATTTAGTGTATCAGATTTTCAAGATTAATTAATATCAAAAAGAGATCTAAAAGAGATTGACAAATATACAAATAAGGAAAGTAATAAAGGGAGATTGCATCTACAAGCAAAAGAGGAAAGAGCTCTCAATTAGTTGGCCCCCAAGCAATCTATCAAGTCTTGTTTTTTAGCAATATTTTCGTGAGATATTCATTGTAATTGATTGATTAAAGAGAGATGAGTTTATGGTAAGAAAACAAAGTGGATTCGATCTATACAGCCACGGTCCGGTCGACCGTACCTAATGTCGGTCGACTGTCGCAGTCGACCGCAACTTCTATTGGCGAAGACAGCGGTCGACCTTTCATCTCTCTAGCTACGTCAGAGAGCTGAACGGTCGACCGCACACTTTGACTTGTCGACCGCAACTTGGCTGTAAATCTTTTTTTTTGGAATGTATCGTTTCTTATTTTGATCGATATACTTCCTCTTATATTTAATCGAACGAATTCACTGTGTCTTCTTCACCTATTCCTTCTGAGAAAATAACTTTGAACTAATCTCTTGATAATCAATCCGAGTGTGAGCATTGAATTGGTTGTATTCTTTAGTCAAGATCTCAAACGATCTTGAATTTTTATTTTCTTTTCTTTTCTACTTCGGTGAGATTGACGGGACTTGGATTAGAAGTCCTGTGGGTATAATAGGTCTCTCGGCCTGAATCCGAGAATCACTGTACTAAGGGTTTTTGAGTATAATGGAATGCTTGTAGCGGAGAATTGCTACAAGTAGGTGGTGTGGACGTAGACCTGGGGGACGAACCACGTTATATTGCTGCATCATCTGAGTTTACTTTTCTTGTTGCTCTTGCATTACTTTAATTTACTTTACTTTAGTTCTTTAATTTTTAATTCCGTACGATCACCCTATTCACCCCCCCTAAGGGTGAGTTACAATGGTATCAGAGCGAGGTGCTTATAAAAAGCTTAAAAGCTTAAGCAAAATCTCCAATGGCCGAAATCCCTCCTCCCCAAAACTTGTACTCATCGGAGCCCTTCATCTCCAATGGGACAAGTCTTACACGATCACCATTTTTTTATGGAAAATGCTATGACGTCTGGAAAGTTCGTATGTCTCATTTTTTACAGATGCTTGGAGAAGAGGTATGGAATGTATGCATCAACAAAACTACATTCCAGTTAGCGATGGAAAGAAGGCATTCACACCGGCAGAGTTGGCCTTCAAGATAGCAAATTCCATAGTAATGATGGCTCTTTATGCAGGGTTGAACAATGAAGAGCTAATGCGATGTGGGCGCAACTGCAAAACAACCTACGAGATGTAGAACAACATGCTGAAGCGGCATGAAGGAACCGCTTTCGAGGTAAAAGCTAAAGTGAATTTGTGCTTTTATAAATTTGATGTGTTTCGCATGTTGCCAAGGGAGAACGTGGATCAAATGCTTGCCCGGTTTGGCATCATTGCTCATGAACTTGAAAGCTTGGATAAGGGGCTTGATAATGACCGAAAGGTCAGAAAGCTCATAAGCTGTCTGACGCTGGAGTTGGACATTAAGGCCACGGCAATGAGGGAAACTCTTGAAGAGAAGGGATTCAATTACTATACATTTCAAGGAAAGCTAAAAACGGACGAGATGGAAATGCTGGAGACAAAACGATACAGGCAGAATATCGGGATCGAACCGAAGACTAAGGAGAGAACTATTGCACTAAAAGCTGAAAGGGCCCGACCATCAAAAGCTGACTCAAAACTTGAGGAGTCAGACAAGGACATTGCTCTATTAAGAAGATAATTTCATAAGTACCTCAAAAATAAAATGTATGGCAGGTATCAAGAGGACAGACAAGAGAAGGAAGAAGTGTGTTACAAGTGTAAGAAGTCCGGACACATCCGTGCAAACTTCCCCAGTCAACAAAACAGGAATAGGGAATATTATCGCTTAAATCCAAGACAGAAGAAGAAGGCGCTAAAGGCGACTTGGCCAGACTCGGACTCAAGTGAGGAAGAGCAAGATCATGGCGACGTCGGTTTCATGGCTCTTGGGAGTGGTGAGGTGCAATCACCTTCTTAAGAAGAGGTAATCGAACAACCTACTTATGATGAACTTGTAAACATATGTAATGATTTGAAGGACTATGACAAGAAACTAAGTCGTGAACTTAGGCAATATAAACAGAATTCAAATGAAATACATGACGAGTGCATAATAAAGAATCACAAACTAAAAAATAAGAATGCCCTAATTTTGGAAAAACTTGAGTTATGTCGAAAAGATCATGATATTTTGCTAAAAGAAAATGAGATGACAAAACAACAAATTCATGAATCACTAGCAAAGCATGATGATCAATTAAAAAGATTCAGAAGAAATCTGTCTATATTGCCAAGCTCACAAATGACTTAGACGAATTGTAAAAGGAAATTTGATGAAGTAGTGGAAGGATGTAATGAATCCCTTAATCATAATAGTATTCTTGATGCCACACTAGATACTTTTCATTGGAACACAAAAGACGATGAGATAACTAGAAAAAGACCGTGTAAAAAGGTAATTGAGCTCGAAAAAATTATTGAAAAGCACGAAGGGCTTAGTTACTTTATTACAAAGAATTTAAGATCCTATCATGATAATAGAGGGCTTGGTTACGAAGAGCCAATACCTTATCAGAAACCACCAAGTCATACACACTTGTATAAAAAAAAAACACAATCACAAAACAAAAATAAATCATACAAGTGTGCATGACATAAGGCATAGTCGAATCACATGTAATTTCTGCTGTAGACTAGGGCATATTTCTTATAACTGTTCACTAAAAGGGAATACTAACCTTGTGTGGGTGAGAAAGGATACAAATGCAGGTTCAAAACAAACCTGGGCACGCAAAGTTAAACCTACTAATCTTGGTGTAGGAACCCCAACGCATCAAAACTAAAGATCGGTGATACCTTGATAGTGGATGCTGTAACACCCCGTATTGTACGATACCTAAAAATATATATGTATGTATATTGTCCGTATGCGTGAACTTGATTGCAGTATTATGGGTTGATTTTACTATCGTGGTGTGTGGTTAGGATTACGGGATGGTTCTTGAGAGGATGGCATTCTAAAAGATGCATGAGAACGAGGAAGACCAATACTAGTATAAACGCTAGTTTTCGGTACGACGCCCATGCAAATATAACACTATATGATACTACAGTGGATATATATTGCGTGCGCTCAATAAACCACTCGTCTCGCACTCGTAGGGACACATTTACCCTTAAGTTGGTCAGCCAACACAACAACCACCAAACCAATCTAACCCATGGTTTGATCCAAAACCACCTACTAACCTAGCCCCCCCCCCCCCCCCCCCCCCCCAGCTTAAAACTGGCCATATCCCCCTCCCTTCTCCATCATTTCTCCACTCCATTCCACCTCCTTACTCTGAAAATTTCAGAACTCCTTCAAGAGGAAATAGGAGAGAAAGAAGAGAGAGTGAAGAAGAAGGTCTCAAGGAAGGATTTTCAAGGAGAAAGCTCAAGGAGATCAATTCCTCTACAGCAACCAAGGGTGGAGAGTTACTCTAAACCTTCATTTATTGTCTTTTAATTGTTTTTCTTGCATGAGTGTATGCTAGGATGTGCTAGGATGAACATCTAAGAGCTTGAATGATTAAATCAGAACTGAAACTAGAAAACTGGTTCAGAATGCCATTTTGTAGATTTTTCTGAGAGCAAACTAAAAAGAATTAGACCATGAAATTTTCAGAGATTGTTTATATACATGTGTAGATAGCGGATGATTTATTTTGGATTTTTCTGAGGTCATTTGATATTTTAATAAAATCGTAAGGTGGAACTGTGTCGTAAGGCGGAATCAGTAGTTGATTAACAGAATGACTAATGTTGTAGGAATTTTTCTAATTTATTGGAGCATGTTCTTGATCTGAAATTTTTCTCCTAGATTCATGCATGCATCTAGATTCTATACAAAAATCGAAAAAAATGTTTGAATGAGTTTATAGGCTTGAGAAAAGTTGATCTCTAATCAGTAGCGGAAGCTGAACTGAAGAGCATGATGACTTTCTGTGCCAAATTGAAATAGAGAGAACTCACTGTATACCTGGAGTTTTAATATGAGATCTTTTGCATATTGTTTAGTATGATCTCTAGTTTCATCACCATAATTTTGTGTCATTGGGATGAGTACAAAAATTTAATAAGATTTTATGAGTATGCACTGTGCTGGTTTCAGCCAGTTTTGATATCCTGTAGAGATTGGACATTTGAGGCTCATTAAGAGCACAATTGAGAACCTGATTCATTAGAAATTTGTAGTAGACATCTAGATCTTTCCAACAAGACTTATTTGAGGTAATTCCAGTAAAGGGTTGATTTACTGTGATTTTTGTAAGACTGGACAGAGACCTAGAGTGGATCTGAGTGCTCTGATTTAGAGAGACCCATTGTGTGACTTGGTGTATTGGTGAGAGATGTGTGTGTTAGGATTGGTATAATTTTGACTCATGACCAACTAGAGAGTTTTTGAGGACACCCACACCCTTCTATAGAAATTGGGTTTGTGACGTTCTGACGAAAGAGTAGTGTTTTGTGCTATCGGTAAAGTACAGCCTGTGTACAAGAAGCACGCAGGTTGAGACTTGAGAGGCTATTTTGGGGATCAAGATGATTGAGTTTAAGTTCATGATCAACTAGGAATTTGTAGCCTAGGATCTTACCTTTTCGGATTGGGCTCGTACACTCCAATCGGAGTTGTATCGAGAGAGATATGACTATTTTAAGATTCGGGCAGAAACCCCGTAGGTCGCCTAGTCCTTGGTTTTGACTAGGTATTATGAGGACATTTCCCTTGTGTACTATCAGAGTTTAAGGGATACCCTGCACCTGTCAACCCTACATTATAAACCTCCACCAAAGCATTGGACATCCGAGCCGTGCCATTATAATAAGTTCACGAGGGTGAACATACATTCACAGCCGGGGCAATGACGAATGTAAGCTGGAAGGCTGGACAATTCCAAGCCGAGGAAGTGGCGAATCGGACCGGTATTGCCAGGGCCAGAGGTTGATAGGCAAGTGTGGAAGCAATTTTATCTTTACCCAGAATGATTAGAGTAAGGCTGGGGTTAGAATGACATATTAAGGTGTTGGAAAATTGCATTAGTCCTAGTAAACCACAGTCGGTGTTGTACCTTCCAGTCGTAGGGATACGTTTTCGGCACTCATGGATGAGTCCTTGGCTCGTATCTCGATCTGTTAATTCCCAAAGCTTTGCCGGAGTAAGGTACGGGAGGCTAGGAGGATTTGACCTCCCGAGGTGCTCACGTCCCTATGCGCGGGGGTTTTGTGTTTTGGTATATATATAAGTTCATAACCCGATCAGGGGTGAACACGCATGCGTCAGTCCAGAGGTGGACATGGGGAATCAATCGATCGGGCGACCGGATTCAACACAGCTTTTTGAGGAGGTCCGTACGTGGGTACCAAGTGGCGGCTACCACTTAGGCACTGCAGTGGCGGAACTAGACCGGCTTATTGCAACCTCCTTGGGCGACGGATAATCTATTGGGAACTGGCTGAGTACAAGAGTAGGGTGCTTGGAGAGGGTTCGAATCCCTAAATTGTGGAGAAAGACGGCTAGATTTGGGGGCATATGTAGTATGGGATGCATTCGTGCTCCAAAGTCTTGCTTGCATTAGAGTCAGGCATGTGAGTTTGCTGCATCTAGTCATAGGGTCATGGCATAACACTGCACTAGAACCCGAATCCATTAAACTTTTGTTTTGGCACAACACCTTTCTATTTTGCATAAATTATTGGTTGGGATTGAATTTTAGAGGATCGCTGTTATCACCAGCTTTGCGTCAGTCGAAGTACTGACGTTCCCCATATTGTAGGTATCCGGAGCCCATCTACAGGTACTACAGAGCTCAAGTTGGTCCAAGGATCCAAGGGACAGATACAAGTGCTGTTATATTATTGTAAATCTTGTAATTTTTATTTGGACATTGTAACACTTGTAAATGTAACATTTATATGGAATTAAAGTTTTAAATTTTCCTGTATTTTCTGTGATTGTGGCTATTTTGAAGTTCGACTCCTGGAGTAGGGTCTCAGGTTCCCGGTATGGGGATTTAGGGTGCTACAGAGTTGGTATCAGAGCAAACTTCAAATATTAGTCCAACACAGCAGGAAAATTAGACTTAGATGCATTGCGAGCGTTGGGTTTAGTCAGATAGCTAATGGTTATAATTCATAATGTTGCTTTTACAACTTATGCCTTGTAATTTTTCTGTATCTATACTAATTCTCATATTTTCTCTTGCAGATGCCAAGCTTGGACAATGGACACTCGAATGGATGGTCCGATGAACATGGTTCTGCACCCCCACTTCCACCTCCACCCCCACAGCCCACGACCATAGTACAAGTTATCACCATGATGTCCCAGGAGCTGGCTGCCTACAAATGGAGCCACGGAAAGCTAAAGGATCGCTTTGAGAACCTCGCACGGGCGTTGATAACCGCTGAAGGGAGAGTGGCCAAGCTAGAAAGGGCCAAGAGGAAATGGAAGACAAGGGTAGTACTTCTGAAGCACCGATACGAGGAGAGGTTGGGTCAGCTGCAGAGCAGGTATCTGGCACTGAGGGCTCTGGTCTGCGATATGCAGGATCTGTTAGACCGTATGACTGCCGGGGATAGCTCCGAGGTTAGCGAATCACCAGGAGCAGGAGAGCGGTGACCTCCCCTAGTGTTGTAGGATCTCTTTTGATGTGTATAGATGACAACCTTTCTAAATAGCTAGGCTAACATGCTATTGTTTTGATGGGTGTACTATGAACCCATGTGATGATGATGATGTGATTGTATTGTGACAAATCATTGTAAAACCTTTTTGAAATGAATGGAACTTGTGTGTTTTGACCAATGCTAGTGTGTTATGGGGTTTTGCATTACGATTGTTGGTTGATGATGTCTGTATTAGCTTTCAGATGGCAGAAAGGACTAGAAGCAATCGAAGTGACCAGACTGAAGCCGAAGGCAGTGGAGCCAACGGTACTGGCCTCGATGTAAGGGAAGAATTTACTCGGGTATATCAGATGATTGGAGCATTTTTGGAGGCTAGCAGGAACCAAGCGCCACCACAAAGAGCACCAGGAGTTGTGGTGAATACTGATCCAGTGAAGATGGTGGAATCATTTAGGAGGATGAAACCGCTAGTCTTTGAAGGACAGGCCGATCCCACAGCTGCTGACGACTGGATACGTCAAGTGGAGATAGTATTTGAGGTGCTGATGTCTCCCAAAGACAGCAAGGTACGTCTCACGACAATCTTGCTAGAGAAGGATGCCGGAGTTTAGTGACAGTCCGTAAAGCGTGGTCTTGGAGAGGGACAGATCACTTGAGAAGATTTCCTTGAGGAATTCTGACAGCACTATTTTCCCTTGGATGTGCAAGAGGAGAAAGCAATGGAGTTCCATGGCTGATGCAAGGAAATATGACCGTCAGGGAATATGAGATGAAATTTTCTCAGTTATCGAGGTATGCGCCGGAGATGGTCCAGGAGGAAGTGAAGAAGGCCCAGAGGTTTGAGCAAGGGCTTAGGCCTGGACTGAGGTCGAAGATGGTTCCCTTAGGCATTCGCCGATTCGACAAACTGGTAAGAAGAGCTGCAGCGACAGAGGCAGATATGAATCAGAATCAGGGAAGGACGGAGTTCTGGAACAAAAGGAAGAGAACGACCCCAGCATCAAAGTTCAAGAAGCGAGGCAAGGGCCAGAAGTTTCAGAAAATCAGTACCAATACCGGAGAATTCAAGCCCGGAAGTTGCTATCACTGTGGAGAACAGGGACACTTTGTGGATCGATGCCCCAGGAAGAATACAGTGAAATGTTTCCAGTGTGGACTAGAAGGGCATATCAAGTCAACATGTCCCCAATTGGCAAGGAACAGCCACAGGATAGGGTCGGAAGCAACCGACAAAGGGAAAAAGCTTATGTGTCAAGGAAGAGTGTTCGCCTTGACCAAGAAGGAAGCTGAAGAAGATGGAAGGGTAATTACTAGTATGTAAGCAAATGGTGTATGAGTTTTAAGTTGTATTTTGGGTTTTGGAAGTTGATGGATGATGTACTGTTGTAACAGGACATATATATATAAATGGAATTTTGGCTACGGTCTTGTTTAATATTGGATCGACTCATTCTTTTGTGTCAAAATCTTTTTCAAGAAAACTAAGATGCACACAAAAGGCAATCCCAGATTTAGCTTTGACGGTAGCTACGCCGTCAGGGGCAACCTTTACTACAGATCAATGCTATAGGGGATGTAAGCTCCAGATTAGCGGAGAAACCCTATGTATCAATTTGTTGGAGTTGGATTTTGCCGGAACATATGTCATTATTGGTATGGATTGAATGTCGAGGCACAAGGCAAGCATTAACTGTAAGGAGAAGAAGGTAGTTATCTCAGCTGAAGGAGTGGAACTCGTATTCCACGGGGAGCAGAGATCGGAGGCAATGACTTTTGCAGCCGAAGTGCGGGTACCAGAAGAGGTGAACGAGATACCAGTAGTGAGGAATTTTCCACTTGTATTCTTAGAGGATTTACCTGTAATTCTCCCACACCATGATGTCGAGTTTAGCATCACAATTCAGCCAGGTAGTGCTCCAGTATCCAAAGCACCTTATCGAATGGCACCAGTAGAGCAGAATGAGGTCAAGAAGCAGACTGAAGAGTACCAGTAGAAGGGATTTATCAGACTAAGTGCATCACCTTGGGGAGCACCCGTATTGCTTGTTAAGAAGAAGGACGGGTCATCCAGGATGTGTATTGATTATCAGGAATTGAATAAATTCACTATTCGGAACAAGTACCCAATTCCCAGGATCGACGATTTGTTCGATCAGCTTCAGGGAGCAGCAGTATTTTCCAAAATTGATCTACGGTCCGGATATCATCAAGTGTGAGTCAAGGAAGATGATATACCTAAGACAGCTTTTCGAACTCAATATGGACACTATGAATTCTAGGTAATGCCATTTGGAGTGACTAAAGCTTCAGCAATCTTCATGGACTTAATGAACATGATTCTACGTCCGTTTATTGACTCATTTGTCGTGGTCTTCATCGACAACATTTTGGTATACTCAAGGATAGAGGAGGAGCATGCTGAACATCTGACAACAGTCTTGAGCAAGTTACAAGAGCATCAGTTGTATGCCAAATTATCTAAGTGTGAGTTCTGGAAATCGGAAATTGCATTCCTAGGCCATATCCTTTCTAAGGAAGGAGTGGCAACGGATCCTCAGAAGATAGAAGCGGTCAAGGAGTGGCCACAACCAAAGACGGTGAAGGAAGTAAGGAGTTTTCTGGTATGACTGGATATTACCGAAAGTTTATTCAGAATTATGCAAAGATAGCTGTACCTCTTACAGCCTTGACCAAGAAGAACCAAAGTTTCGACTGTACGGAAAAGTGTGAAGAAATTTTTCAGGAACTGAAGAACCGTCTGATCTCCGCACCTATATTGGTTTTACCTCAAGAGGACAAGGACTACGTCATCTATAGTGATGCGTCGTATTTGGGATTCGGATGTGTGCTAATGCAGGAGGGCAAGGTTATAGCTTATGGTTCGAGGCATCTACGACCACACGAGAAGAATTATTCGACCCATGATTTGGAACTTGTAACCATAATTTTTGCTTTGAAATCATGGAGAAATTATATCTACGGAGCAAAGGTGGAAATTTACACCGACCAAAAGAGCTTGAAGTATATCTACCAACAGAAGGATCTCAACTTAAGGCAGAGGAGATGATTGGAAGTACTCGAAGACATCAGGCCTGGGATTATATATCATCTAGGAAAGGCCAACGTGGTAGCAGATGCGCTTAGCAGGAAGAGAACTGTAGCTACATTGGTAGCGACTCGGAGGGAACTAGATGAAGAGATCAGGCAGGCAGGCATTGAAGTGGTTACACAGCACTTAAGTGCAATTTTGGCACAGTTGGTGTTACGACCAAGCTTGAATGAGCAAGTGAAAAATGTTCAGACCAAAGATCCAGAAATCGAAGACATGAAGAAGCAAGTGCATGAAGGAAAATTGGCAGAATTCAGTATAAGAGAATGTTCACTTTGGTTTGATAACCGACTATGTTTACTAAAGGACGAGGAGTTGAGGGAAGACATCATGAAGAAGCTCACTCCACGTTACTCGCGATTCACCCCAGAAGCACCAAGATGTATCATGATATAAAGCAGTACTATTGGTGGTCAGGGATGAAGCAAGATATAGCAGAGTTCGCCGCCAAATGTTTGACATGCCAACAAGTTAAGGCCGAAAATCAGAAACCAGGAGGATTGTTATAGCCTTTACCCATTCCAGAATGGAAATTCGAGAACATCAGTATGGATTTTATCACAGGATTACCCAGAAGCCCTAAAGGAAATGACTCAATATGGGTGATTGTGGATCAATTGACCAGGTCAGCACATTTTCTTCCAGTAAAGATGACCTGGAAAGTCAAGAAGTTGGCCGAGGTCTACATCGAGAACGCAGTGAAACTACATGGAGTGCCAGTGTCGATAGTGTCCGATCGAGATGCAAGATTTACATCTCGATTCTGGTGAAGTCTACAGTTAGCATTGGGAACTAAAACAGACTTCAGTACAGCTTTTCACCCACAGACTGATGGACAGACAGAGAGAGTCAATAGGATTCTCGAGGACATGTTGCGGACATGCATTTTGGACTTCAGAGGAAGTTAGGAGAAATACTTAGCCTTGGTAGAGTTTGCTTATAATAACAGCTATCAGGCAAGCATTGGCATGGCCCCGTATGAAGCTTTGTATGGATGAAGATGCAGGACACTGGTTTGTTGGTTCGAGGTAGGAGAGCGGCAGATGTATGGACCAGAAATCGTGCAGTAAACGTCGGAGCAGGTCGAGCTTATTCAGAAGAGGCTTCAAGGAGCTCAAAGCAGGCAGAAGAGCTATGCGAACAACCGCTGAAGAGAGTTGGAATTTGAGGAAGGTGACTCCGTATTTCTCAAGGTATCACCGACCAAAGGAGTTATCAGATTCGGAAAAGGCGGGAAGTTAGCTCCGAGATATATTGGACCATACAAGATTCTGAAGAGGATTAGTAGGATGGCTTATAAGTTGGAGCTGCCGGCCGAGTTATCTCAAGTGCATGACGTATTCCACGTCTCTATACTACGGAAGTATGTGCCAGATTCAAGCCATCGGTTGCCAGAGGTTCCGAAAGATTTACAGTTAGATCTTTCCTGGAGAGAGCAACCAGTCAGGATACTTGATCATCAGGACAAGGTACGGAGAAACAAGGTCATCCCGATGGTCAAAGTTCTCTGGAAGAACCAGTTCGTGGAAGAAGCCACGTGGGAGCCGGAGAGCCGCATGAAGGCTTTATATCCGGATTTGTTTTAAGTGTTTTTTATTTTTTTGATTGTTGTTCTTTTCTCCCACTAAGAACGTTCTGGGGACAGAACGACTCTAAGGAGGGAGTGATGTAACACCCCGTATTGTAAGATACCTGAATATATATATGTATGTATATTGTTCGTATGCGTGCACTTGATTGCAGTATTATGGGTTGATTTTTCTATCGTGGTGTGTGGTTAGGGTTACGGGACGGTTCTTGGGAGGATGGCATTCTAAAAGATGCACGAGAACGAGGATGACCGATACTAGTATAAATGCTAGTTTTCGGTACCACGCATATGCAAATATAACACTGTATGATACTACAGTAGATATATATTGCTTGCGCTCGATAAAACTCTCGCCTCGCACTCGTAGGGACACATCTACCCTTAAGTTGCGCAGCCAACACAACAACCACTAAACCATGGGCTAGAAGCCATGGTTTGATCCAAAACCACCTACTAACCTAGCCTAATGCCCCCCCCCCCCCCCCCCCCCCCCCCCCCCGCGCTCAAAACCGACCATATCCCCCCTTTCTCCATCATTTCTCCACTCCATTCCACCTCCTTTCTCTGGAAATTTCAGAACTCCTTCAAGAGGAAATAGGAGAGACAGAAGAGAGAGTGAAGAACAAGGTCTCAAGGAAGGATTTTGAAGGAGAAAGCTCAAGGAGATCAATTTCTCTACAGCAACCAAGAGTGGGGAGTTACTCTAAACCTTCATTTATTGTCTTTTAATTGTTTTTCTTGCATTCATGTTTTGTAGGATGTGCTAGGATGAACATCTAAGAGCATGAATGATGAAATCAGAACTGAAATTAGAAAACTGGTTCAGAATGCCATTTTGTAGATTTTTCTGAGAGCAAACTACAAAGAGTTAGACCATGAAATTTTCAAGGATTATTCAGATACATGTGTAAATAGTTGATGATTTATTTCAGATTTTTCTGAGGTCATTTGATATTTTAATAAAATCGTAAGGTGGAACTGTGTCGTAAGGCAGAATCACTAGTTGATTAACAGAATGACTGATGTTGTAAGAATTTTCCTAATTTATTAGAGCATGTTCTTGATCTAAAACTTTTACCCTAGATTCTTGCATGCATCTAGATTCTATAAAAAAATTAGAAAAATGTTTGGATGAGTTTATAGGCTTGAGAAAAATTGATCTCTAATCAGTAGCTGAAGCTGAACTGAAGAGCATGATGACTTTCTGTGCCAAATTGAAATAGAGAGAACTCACTGTATACTTGGAGTTTTAGCATGAGATCTTTTGCATATTGTTTAGTATGATCTATAGCTTCATCACCATAAATTTTGTATCAATGGGATGAGTACGAAAATTTAATATGATTTTATGAGTATACACTGTGCTGGTTTCAGCCAGTTTTGATACCCTGTAGAGATTGGATATTTGAGGCTCATGAAGAGCACAATTTGAGAACCTGATTCATTAGAGATTTGTAGTAGACACCTAGATCTTTCCAACAAGACCTATTTTAGGCAATTAAAGTAAAGGGTTGATTTACTGTGATTTTTTAAAGACTGGTCAGAGACCTATAGTGGATCTGAGTGCTCTGATTTAGAGAGACCCATTGTGTGACTTGGTGCATTGGTGAGAGATGTGTGCGTTAGGGTGACTTATTGGTATAATTTGGACTCATGACCAACTAGAGAGTTATTGAGGGCACCCACACCCTTCTATAGAAATTGGGTTTGTGACGTTCTGACGAACGAGTAGTGTTTTGTGCTACCGGTAAGGTACAGCCCGTGTACAGGAAGCACGCAGTCTGAGACTTGAGAGGCTATTTTGGGGATCAAGATGATTGAATTTAAGTTCATGATCAACCAGGAAGTTGTATCCTAGGATCTTACCTTTTCGGATTGGGCTCGTACACTCCAATCGGAGTTGTATCGAAAGAGTTATGACCATTTTAAGATTCGGGCAGAAACCCCGTAGGTCACCTAGTCCTTGATTTTGACAAGGTATTGTGAGGACATTTCCCTTGTGTACTATCAGAGTTGATGACTCTTGTCTAGGGATGGTTGATATCTATTATTGAGGTTGTTGACTCCCAGAGTGGGATGTGTGACTCGAGTTATTCACTAGGGTAAGGGATACCCTGCACCTGTCAACCCTACATTATAAACCTCCGCCAAAGCGTTAGACATCCAAGCCGTGCCATTATTATAAGTTCACGAGGGTGAACGTACATTCACAGCTAGGGCAGCGACAAATGTAGGCCGGAAGGCTGGACAATTCCAAGCCGGGGAAGTGGCGAACCGGACCGGTATCGCCAGGCCAGAGGTTGATAGGCAAGTGTGGAAGCAATTTTATCTTTACCCAAAATGATTAGAGTAAGGCTGGGGTTAGAATGACATATTAAGGGGTTGGGAAATTGCATTAGTCCTAATAAACCATAGTCGGAGTTGTACCTTCCAGTCGTAGGGATACATTTTCGGCACTCATGGATGAGTCCTCGGCTTGTATCTCGATCTGTTAATTCCCAAAGATTTGCCGGAGTAAGGTACGGGAGGCTAGGAGGATTTGACATCCCGAGGTGCTCACGTCCTTATGCACGGGAATTTTGTGTTTTGGTATATATAAGTTCATAACCCGATCAGGGGTGAACACGCATGCGTCATTCCAGAGGTGGACATGGGGAATCAATCGATCAGGCAACCAGATTCAACACAGCTTTCTGAGGAGGTCCATACGTGGGTACCAAGTGGCGGCTACCACTTAGGCACTACAGTGGCGGAACTAGACCGACCTACTGCAACCTCCTTGGTTGATGGATAATCTATTGGAAACTAGCTGAGTACAAAAGTAGGGTGCTTGGCAAGGGTTTGAATCCCTAAATTGTGGAGAAAGACGGCTAGATTTGGGGGCGTATGTAGTATGGAATGCATTCGTGCTCCAAAGTCTTGCTTGCATTAGAGTCAGGCATGTGAGTTTGCTGCATCTAGTCATAGGGTCATGGCATAACACTGCACTAGAACATGAATCCATTAAACCCTTGTTTTGGCACAACACCTTTCTATTTTGCATAAATTATTGGTTGGGATTGAATTTTAGAGGATCACTGTTATCACCAGCTTTGTGTCAGTCGAAGTACTGACGTTCCCCATCTTGTAGTTATTCGGAGCCGATCTACAGGTACTACAGAGCTCGAGTTGGTCCAAGGATCCAAGGGACAGATACAAGTGCTGTTATATTATTGTAAATCTTGTAATTTTTATTTGGACATTGTAACACTTGTAAATGTAATATTTATATGGAATAAAAGTTTTAAATTTTCCTGTATTTTCTGTGATTGTGGCTATTTTGAAGTTCAACTCCTGGAGTAGGATCTCAGGTTCCTGGTATGGGGATTTGGGGCGCTACAGATGCTCAAATCACATGACTGGTGACAACAGATATTTTTCATCACTATCAAGGGAAAAGTGGAAGGACATCATCTTTGGAGACAATAGCATGGGTCAAACCATTTGGTAAGATAAAATCAATTTTGGTTCCTCATGCTCCATTGAGGATGTCCTATTGGTAAGAGGTCTAAAGCACAATTTAATTAGCATTAGTCAACTATGTGATAAAGGGTATATTGTTAATTTTGATAAAAACTCATGCACTATACTAGATAACAATAAAAATTGTTTACTTCTTGTTAACAGATGCAATTATGTATATGTCATAAACTCGAATGAATTTGCACAGGAAAGTATGAGATGCTTTGTTGCACGAAATGAAGATGGATGGCTATAGCACCGTAGGCTTGGTCACACGCACATGGACAACCTCAACAAACTTGTAAGCAAGGAGCTTGTGAGAGGAATTCCCAAAATTAAGTTCGAAAAGGACAAACCATGTGAGTCATGCCAATTTGGTAAGCAAACAAAAGTTCTCACAAACCAAAGAAAATGGTATCAACCTCTAGATCTCTTGAACTTTTGCACATGGATCTTTTTGGTCCATCAGGATCACGTAGCAATGGTGGTGCACAATATGAATTTGTTATTGTTGATGACTATAATAGATTTACTTGGGTTGCCTTCTTGCCACAAAAAGATGAGACAGTACATGTATTTCAAAAATTCTGTCGAAGAGTGGAAAATGAGAAAAGCCACACCATTGTTACTATTCATAGTGATCATGGCGGGAAATTTCAAAATGAACTCTTCACATCATTTTGTGAAAAAAAGGGGATAAAACATGAGTTCTCATGTCCTCGCACTCCCCAACAAAATGGGATTGTTGAAAGGAAGAATCGATCTCTCCAAGAAATGGCCCGTACAATGCTTAATGAAAAAGATTTGCCTAAGTCTTTTTGGGCAGAGGCTGTCAATACAACATGCTATACCATCAACCCAGTTATCATTAGAAAATATCTTGAGAAAACTCCATTTGAACTATATTATGGCAAAACTCCCAACCTAAGCTATTTCGTGTCTTCGGATGCAAAGTTTTCATTTTAAACACTCTTGTAGGATATTACGATGCAGATTATGCTGGAAGGTTAACTGATAGAAAGAGCACTAGTGGTACATGTCACTTCTTGGGCAATTGCCTTGTTTCGTGGGCATCCAAGAAGAAAAATTCTTTTACTCTTTCTACTGCCGAAACTGAATACATTGCGGCAGGATCCTGTTGTGTGCAGGTATTGTGGATGAAACACACTCTCGAAGATTATAAGGTATTTTTTGACTACATACCCATAAAATGTGACAACACTAGCAACGTACACATGACTAAAAATTCTGACCAACACAGTCGTACAAAACACATTGATGTTAGGTATCATTTCATTAAAGATCACTTTCAAAAGGGAGATATTTTACTTGAGTATATTTCTACTGATTCACAACTTGCAGATTTTTTCACAAAACCTTTAGACGAAAAATGTTTTTATTTCTTGAGAAGAGCATTAAATGTCATTGTTTTCAGCATAAAATTTCCGTTTATTGGTCGGTCGACCGTACAGTCGACCGATTCGCCCTCTGTGGCCTTTGGTGGGTTTGTGGTCGACCGTGCGGTCGACCAGTTTGCTTTCTGGAAATTCTTTTCGAAAAATCACATGTGACAGTCGACCGTGCGGTCGACCAGGTTTACTCTCTGGAAATTCTTTTCGAAAAACCACATGTGACGGTCGATCGGTATGCTCTCTGGATATTGTGTTGCAAAATCATGTTTTGCGGTCGACCGACTCTCTCTCTGGTATTGTTCTTCAACTTTTTATAAAATCAATGCTTCCTCTCTCAATTTCTTGATTTTCTTGTTGTTTTCATATGTATTGGGGAGAATCTCAAATCTATGATATTATGTAGAGCTCTCACTGTATATCAAAGAGTTTCATTATCAACGGTATCATATAAGAAGATTCTCTTCCATGATTCTTTTTGTATTCATTGTAATATCTTAGAATGTTCATCCTCTATGTTTTAAATTGATGATTGATTTTACGAACTTTCCAAGGATTATTTTACACTATCTATCCCCTCTTGGTGTATTCCAAAAAGGGGGAGAATATTGTTTTCGAATGTTTTCAAACAATTTTCAAATTTCAAATCATTTCATGAATTAATTCTCTCATTCCTATCTTATATTTGTTCATTAAATTCTGTATTACAGGTAATATTATATTAAGGGGGAGTATTCACTCTCTTAAAATTTTTATCTATATGAAAATCTGTTTTCCATGATGTACTAAATTTAGGGGGAGTATTTGCATACTTTGTTTTAATCTTCAAACATTCGTGCATGTTTTTTCACACCAAAAGGGGGAGATTGTTGACTCTTGGTTTGGTGTGCACAAAACGTGCTCACTTGTACTAATAAGTTTGAATTTAGTGTATCAGATTTTCAGGATTAATTAATATCAAAAAGAGATCCAAGAGAGATTCACAAATATACAAACAAGGAAAGTAATAAAGGGAGATTGCATCTACAAGCAAAAGAGGAAAGAGCTCTCAATTAATTGGCCTCCAA
The DNA here is from genome assembly GCA_017893485.1 of Hemerocallis citrina. Taxonomy (NCBI): domain Eukaryota; kingdom Viridiplantae; phylum Streptophyta; class Magnoliopsida; order Asparagales; family Asphodelaceae; genus Hemerocallis; species Hemerocallis citrina. The sequence continues at coordinate 188,121,316 of CM030362.1, forward strand.
GCAATCTATCAAGTCTGGATTTTTAGCAATATTTTCGTGAGATATTTATTGTAATTGATTGATTAAAGAGAGATGAGTTTATGGTAAGAAAACAAAGTGGATTCGATCTATACAGCCACGGTTCGGTCGACTGTACCTAATGTCGGTCGACCGTCGCAGTCGACCGCAACTTCTATTGGCGAAGACAGCGGTCGACCTTTCATCTCTCTAGCTACGCCAGAGAGCTGAATGGTCGACCGCACACTTTAACCGGTCGACCGCAACTTGGCTGTATATCTTTTTTTTGGAATGTATCGTTTCTTATTTTGATCGATATACTTCCTCTTCTATTAATTGAACAAATTCACTGTGTCTTCTTCACCTATTCCTTCTGAGAAAATAACTTTGAACTAATCTCTTTATAATCAATCCGAGTGTGGGCATTGAATTGGTTGTATTCTTTAGTCAAGATCTCAAACGATCTTGAGTTTTATTTTATTTTCTTTTCCACTTCGGTGCGATTGATGGGACTTGGAGTAGAAGTCCTGTGGGTGTAATAGGTCTCTCGGCCTGAATTCGAGAATCACTGTACTAAGGATTTTTGAGTATAGTGGAACGCTTGTAGCGGAGAATTGCTACAAGTAGGTGGTGTGGACATAGAGCTGGGGGTTGAACCACGTTATATCGCTGCGTCATCTGAGTTTGCTTTTTTTGTCTCTCTTGCATTACTTTAATTTACTTTACTTTAGTTCTTTAATTTTTAATTCCGCACGATCACCCTATTCACCCCCCCCCCTAAGGGTGAGTTACACATGTTGACTTTCTCCTTATACACATACTGCCTCCGCTGCTTCAAGGCGAATATGATTGCTGCCAACTCCAAATCATGGATTGGGTAATTTTTTTCATGCGATCTCAATTTCCTAGACCCATAAGCTATTACCTTTCCCTCTTACATCAGTACACAGCCCAATCCTCGAGCGAAGCATCACTGTAGAAATCATAGTCAATTCCTGTAGCGCCCCGAATTTCCAATATAATATCTCAGAAATACGTGGCACAATTTCTAGCATCTACCTCAATGTAATAGTAAACATAGCCAAACACAGATAAAATTTTCAACTTTTATTACTGTCATGCCCCGCTTCCCAAAAGAGAAAACGAAATACGGATACACGACAAAAGCCCAGCGAATGATTTTCATCATCCATAAGCTGTTCAAGAATCTTTACAACATTCACAAGAATAATCAGAGTCGGAAGCAAAAGTATCAACTAACATGCACATATGAACCAAAAATACCAACAAGAATACTTGAAACCAAATACATTAATCTCAAACAGTCATGATTTGAATAAGTCAAAATCCTGTGTCACATTGCCCAAATACAAGAGTAAATCCAAGTATCAAAATACAATATTGTTCAAGCAACTACAAGAAATAATAATAACAAGATCCATCACTAATACTTCATCTCACCAATACCGTCTGAAACATGTTCTCCAAAATCTACAATTTAATAATTGCAGGGATAGGAAAAAGAAAACAAGTACCCGTCAATTGCAAGTTACGAGCCGCTTGTAATGCAAGATACAAGCACATGGGGAAAACTAACTAACAACATGGTATAAGCATGATATCCAAATATAACAACTAGCATGGCAAATGAACAAGTACAAGTGGCATGTATCAAGTGTCAAGTGAACAAGTATCATGTAAACATGTATCAAGTGTCATGTATCAAGTATCACGGAATCAAGTAACAAGTAAACAAGTATCAAGTAGTCAAGTACAAGTAGCAAGTTCCAAGTGTCAAGTATTGTGTTCAAGCACAAGTCTCATGTATCATGTTCAAGTATCAAGTTCAAGTCTTGTATTATTACTATCTATGTAACACTTCATGTGCCATTCTTTTATCACATGTTTGTTATAGTCAATACAATTTTGTTTTAGATTTCATAGTGGACCATATAGGGCACTGTACTCAGGGACAAGCCTCAAGAATCAAGTATCAAGTATCAAGTAAACAAGCCTCAAGAGTGAAGTATCAAGCCTCAAGTGAAATGTCAAGCCTCAAGTCGTGAAATATCAAGCCTAAAGTAATCAAGTATCAAGCCAAATCTCAAGTATCAAGCCAAGTCTCACATAGAATCAATAGATTCTCTTCCGAGTACACATTTCTGAATTATCCACTATTGGATCTGTCCCTTTAAAACCTCAGATGGTTAATTTTCTTATTAATGTCAAACAGGCAAGTATGTGCCACGAAACAAGCAAGTATATCATGGTATGATCAAGTAACAAGTTCAAGTTGCAAGATAAACAAGTACGGGTGCAAGATAACTCATACAGGGATAAAATAACCAAATCTCAAGTTCAGGACAGCAAGACCATACTGAAGTAAAACAGCAATATCCAGAGTTACAAACGTGCAAATCTGAATCTGTCAAAACTTCTAGAAAATAAACTCCCAACCGAATCCATCGAATATAAATAACTCATATAGTATTTCACAAAAACATAACTCAAAACTGATTTGAATTCAGAAATTAGGTTCAGCCAGAAATTAGTAAATCAAATTCTAAGTCAGGAAAAAAGCATCAAAACTCAGTAAATAAATCCACGAAAAATCTGAGGTATTCCCCTATCTGTCTAGTAACGAATTATAAGGTTTCATAATTTTCCAGTTAAATTAGATCAGTCATCAAAAATCAGAAAATATCGAGAAAAGATAGTTTGGCAAATCTGGAGTTCCCAACACAGCTGTACGAAAACTGTAATATCTCACAAATCGTGAAACGAAATCCAAATCCGTCAAAGGGAGATGAAAATAGACAATACAAACTAACTTTCATATTTCAAAAATATTTTTCATACAGTAAAAGGAATCAGGGTAAAAATACGATTCTTTACGAAACAACGAGCAAAATACAGCAAGTATAGTCTTTATAAATTAGCATGGAACGACATATAAAACTCATCAATAAAATCCACCAAAATTCTGGGTAATCCCTAAATAAGTATAGAAAAACTACCAAAGTTCTAGATCAAAATAATATGTGTAGCACAAGTATCAAAATGATTTAGTCATCAAAATCACCAAGAAACGAAATTTGGAAAAGATCTACACCTCTATCGTAAAACAGTCATATCTCACACAAACGAAAACAACATTGAGCAAGGTTAGAGGGGTTGGAAAGATGACGAATTTTTCTACAAATCATGTTTTATACTAAAATTAATATTATGACCTTAATATGGTCTAAATTACTGATCAAGACAGAATATCGGCAAAACACAGAATTTCCTCAAAAACCAAAATCAACATAGATTCCACGAAACTTGATCAAAACACAACCAAACAAGAAATCGAGTCTACCAAGTGTCCAAACATCATGAAATAAGGTAATTAACATATCTAAAACAAGTCTATCACATGGTTCTCAACAAATACCCAAATTCTCATAAGAAGTCTCACATACATGATCAAATCAAGAACGGCAAAACCTAAGTTGTTTCATGTCAATATTGTGTCGTGAGGCAACTATGGACAAATCACTATAGAGACAATATCAACAAGGGGTTTCACACACAATTGTCTCTAGAAGCCAACTACACTACAAGCGGTATTTTTGACTTGTATTATACAAAGGAATTTGAGTACAAGTTACTTGCCTTAACCGAAGACGAAACGAATGCCAAGAATAATGAGAACGGATCCCAATAAAAATCCACGAACAAGAATCAACGAACCCATGAACGAATGACACGTGCACTCGAGCACATGCAAAAGCGAAGAGAAAGAGAAGGAGAGACGGCGCATCGGGGCTAGCGGCTGCTGCTGCTGTTGGGTCCGGTTGGTTGACGGCGACGGCGGACGGCAAGGGACGGAGAGGGAGAGACGAGGATGCCCGGGTGTATGGAGGTGCTGCTAGGAGATGGGTCGATCGGGGGTGTTGGTCGGCTGGTCGGGTGCACAGGCCGAACAAGGGAAGGGGTCAGGTGTTGGGGCGTTTTGGCTTGACGGGGGCGCGACAAAAATAGGAAGGAGTGAATGGAGGGGGGCCAGGATGTGAGGGTAGTATTAGGGTTAGAGTTTAGTGGAAAGAGAGAGACACACACATATATAGGGTTAGTTGTGAGTTAATGGGTATTAGGAGTAATGCTAGGAGATGGGTTTTAATATGGTTTGCATTGGATTTCAAGTAGGATTGTGGCCAATTTGGCTTTGGTGGTTATATTAGGGATAAAAACAATGGGATTGGTAGTAGGATTACCAACGAACCACCACGAGGCACCCAATAACAAAATGAGGGAGATAAGAACCAAATAAAGAGCGAAATAAATACAACGATCAAGAACAAATCAAGGGACCAAGAAATCAATCACAAGAAGATCAAAATGAGAAAATGAATATACATTGAGAAGCAACTCCAATATACGGTCCAGAAAAAAAATACAAAAGAGTAAAAATAGTCAAGAAAAAGAAAAATACATAAAAATATGAAAATCGAAAAACAGGGGTTACAATTACATCAATTCATTACAAAGTACAGCATAAAATTAAACACCTTGAATTACAGTTCTTTCTTTTACACACATCTATATAATAAAACACAAAGAAAGCTATCAAGTGACTCACATTTGATCCCCTCAAAATCAAAGGTCCAGATCTAGCCTCACAAAACATATTTTCCCCCCCAAAATTTCAAACCCAAAAACCAAAATTTCCCCCCCAAAACTAAAACAACTCATTACTTTATTACTATCTCTCTCTTCTCTCATCTCTTCACTTTTTCATATTTCTCTCTTTCTCTCTCTCCTTAACTCTCTTTCTCTCTCTCATTCTTTCTTTATTTACTTAAAAATTTAGATTTTAAGATTTCAGATTTGTAAATTTTCAGAATTTTTATATTTTTTTATTGCACATGTTATATTGAAAATAGCAAATATCTCTTTAATAGTTAAATTTCATCATTTTTCCACACTTAAAGTTCTAAGAAGTTAGATTTAACACCCCAATTTATAATTATTTTTCAACATATACTAATGGAAACATGGACTTTTATTTACAACTAATTATTGTCATACTATTCAAACTTGAGCTATATAATTGTTGTTTTACTGTTTATAGGGCTTTTCGTATTTTGTATCATTCCGAAGACGTGCCGTAGGCACGTGTCCACGGGCAAATCTAGTTCTTTTACAAATTGCATAAGCCACAGATAAAATTTTTAACTTTTATTACATCAATTCTTTACAAAGCACAACATAATATTAATTACAATTCTCTTTATTTACAAAGCACAACAAATATCTCTTTAATTACAATTCTTTCTTTTACAACACATTCTTTTGCAAATTGCATAAGCTACACTATCATTCTACCACATGCATCTAAATCCCAAGCTATAGATACCTACCTGTAAAATATGAGGCTAAAGATAACCCTAACCCCCAAAACTACGGGGTCAACCATAACGGTGTGAGTGACATTAAAAGAAATACAATATAAATGAAGCATAAAGAATAAAGTCATAATCAACACATACCAACAGTAGTAATGAATTGAATATGAAATAACAATAAATAAAGCATGAAAACATCAAGTGAAACTAGACTAAGTGTCGAGTGTAGGAAAATAGAAAACAAACATGCATTAGACCAAGTTAAGAAAACACAAATTCAATATGATGACTCTCTAATGCATACTTGTCAGATTCTATGCATTCCATGCTACAAAGGTCCGGTACAAGCCCTTATCGTTCTTCACTTTATGGGGTTTAATCTCTCGTTATGCAACTAATCCTAGTACGGTGATAGAAACGAGATCTAGAATACTCCGCGAATAGGCCTAACAACCCTCGATGCACAAGCATCATGTAAGCATAGCTTTGACCCATTGGAGAATCACCTCCCTGCCATGTACCCCATGAATAGGCCTGCCGACCCACGACGTGGAGATACACAAGTACATCACATGAATAGGCCCGCCGACCATCGACACGTGAATGCACTGTATGTTCCGTGAATAGGCCTACCGACCCTCGACACGCGAATATACCAACTGTCCTCTCGGGACAAATAACACACAGTCCTACAACGCATCTGTTGGACTAGACCCCTAAAGCATATACTTTCGTTTCCCAAGTTCCATCACATCTCCACTAGTGCCTGTCCTTAGGTTGATTATTATTAATTAAAATACAAATTCCCCCCCTCTGGAATTAGTTTATCTTGCCGGACTTAATTCCACGACCCCAAGACCCCAACTGGTCAAAATTCAAAAAAATCTTATCTGCCGGTTTACAGGAATCCCACTCAACTCCTAGAGATTCACAATTCGAATATCAACACGAAATCTTTTAATAAAACTCTTAATTCCATCATCAAAACGTTTATGTTAAGAAAATTCCTTTAACCAAACAAATCCAAATTTATCCAAATACTTCATAAATTTCCAGAACTGAAATAAAGTATCAAATACACAAAAAACGTCAAAAATAGTAGGTGTCAGTCGACTGTCGAAAATAGTTCAAAAGAATGACAGTCGACTACACAAGCCCAGAAAAATCCAATTTTTCAAATGACGGTCGGCCGCACATCTTAGTTCAAAATGGGACTGGTCGACTGCTAGCTGCTACTCGACTAGTTTCAAAATTGTGAACTTTTCGACTGATACAAGATTATACTCTTTTAAAACATGAATTGCAAATTTAAAAACCATGGGATGATCAAATACAACTTACCTAACATATTGGTGTTTATAAAACATATCAAATCTCATCAAGATCATAAAAGAGCAATTTTTGACAAATTCATCATCATCAGTGAACATGAATATATATATATATATATATATATATGTGTGTGTGTGTGTGTGTGTGTGTGTGTGTGTGTGTGTGTGTGTGTGTGTGTGTGTGTGTGTTTAAGCATTAGAAACTTCAAGAAAAATCATCGTATATAAGTAGTATATTGTTCCAAAACAATCTCAGTATCAAAACAACTCAAGATCCAATTCAAAAACCTCATAAAACACAAAAAATCAATTTCGGTTGAACATCATCAAACCTGAAATTCAAAACCCCTTTTCCCCTTCAAAACTTGATCTTTTCGATTCAAACACCCCTCTCGAAATTGTTATACAAACACCCCAACTGATTACATTAGTTTACCCCTTGATTACTAGCATCTACAACACATCTCCATCAAGTTATTCTTCATCCAAACATCAAACAATGTGCACATGTATAATCAACAGTAAAGTATTCATCTTTAATCAAATTTGGGCATCCCCATCATATATTCTCAATATATATACAATAAAACAACAAGAATAACAAAGAAACAACATGCCCATGATTTCTATTAGGTTCTTTAACATTCTAAATCATCTATATGGAGATTCCATTCATAACATTCATAAAAACTCCTCTTTTAATTATCCATCTATCAATATATTCGTTATATCATCATACTATCCTCTAGCATGCATTCTACTAAACAAATCACCGCATACAACAAGCATAGAACAATACAAAAACAAACATATGTCACTCACCTTATTGAAGAATCAACCGAAATAATAAAGAGAATCAGAAAAGTCCTTCCTTTCGCAAGAAATTCAAGATCCTCACTTCGAAACTTCAAGAAAACCAATAATAAAATATACTTTTGTTTTGCAGAGGAGGTGGACGGCTGCTACTCCCTTTTTAATAGCTGAAATTTGGGTATTAGGGTTTTTGTGAAGATTTTGCAAATTATCCCTTTAGAATATATCTTTACATATATAAATCCTTATACTAGGAAATTAGATTAACCAAGTAAATTTAGATTTAAAATAAAAATTAACTACCCTGATCTGGCCGACACTGGTTTCAAACCCAGAAAAACAAATTTTGTAATTTTGGCTTCTAAGTGGCAATTTTGCAAAAAGACCATTCTTTAACAAATTTGCGAAATATACCAAATCTATTAGAATAAATGGTAAAATATTTACCTCTAATTTGGCTAGCCATCATGCTCAGCACAGAAAACCAAAATTCTGGAGTTTTTACTACAAGTGGTAATTTTGCACAAAAGCCCATCTTTTAGTAATATTTGCAAATATGCCAAATAAATATCAGAAAAATACAGAAAATTCATAAATAATACCTACTAATAAATATTATGTTTCCCAAAATAGTTTCTGACTTTGAACTCCCCAAAAAAATATTTGCACGTGTTTTGCAAATGTAAAAACACAATTTTCAGAAAAAATATTTATTAAATCACTAAAAATCACTTTAATTCATTTATTAATCGCAAAAAAATTATTTAAAAATCTAGGGTGTTGCATCACTCCCTCCTTAAAATACTTCTGTCCTCAGAACTACTACTAATTGGAACCAAACAATATAAGCAAAAGAAAGTGCAATCACATAAATGGAAATATAGTTCAAAGAATACAGTCATACAAGAGAATATAATTTAACCAAAAGAATACAATCATACAAAAAGCTCAGGAAAATCCTTCTGCATGCGATCCTCCGGCTCCCAAATAGCTTCTTCAAACTGCTGGTTCCTCCACAATACCTTGACCATAAGGTTCACCTTATTCCTCAACACCTTCTCCCTACGATCAACAATCTCTACAAGCCGTTCCTTGTAACTCAAGTTCATCTGTAGACCTTCAGACATTTCCGCCAACTGATGAATCTGATCCGGCACATATTTCCTCAACATCGACACATGGAACACATCATGCACATGTGCCAATTCCTCAGGTAGTTCCAACTTATATGCTGTTTTACCAATCCGCCTCAAAATCCTGTATGGCCCAATGTACCTTGGCGCCAACTTGCCTCCCTTTCCAAACCTAATCACTCCTTTATTCGGAGACACTTTGAGAAAAACTACATCTCCAACCTCAAACTTCAAGTCCCTTCGTTGAGTGTCTGCATAACTCTTCTGCCAACTCTGAGCCTCGACCAACCTCTTACGAATCAGCTCGATCTTCTCCGATATCTGCTGCACAATCTCAGGCCCAAACATCTGCCTCTCACCAACTTCATACCAACAAACGGTGTTCTGCACTTCCTCCCGTATAGAGCTTCATACGGAGCCATCCCGATACTCACATGGTAACTGTTGTTATAAGCAAACTCAACCAATGCCAAGTACCTCTCCCAACTACCCCCAAAATCCATAACACAAGCCCTCAGCATATCTTCCAATACACGATTCACCCTTTCATTCTGACCATCAGTCTGCGGATGGAAAGCAGTACTGAAATCGGTTCTGTTCCCCAAAGCTACCTACAAATCCTTCCAAAACCTCGATGTGAACCTCGCATCCCTGTCGGAAACAATCGACAAAGGAACTCCATAAAGTCTCACAATCTCATCAATATACAGCTCTGCCAATTTCTCCAACGACCAAGTAATCTTCGTGGACAAAAAGTGAGCTGACTTAGTCAAATGGTCCACAATAACCCAAATTGAGTCATTGCCCTTCAGACTCCTTGGCAACCCTGTGATGAAATCCATGCTGATATTTTTCACTTCCATTCTGGAATGGGCAATGGCTGTAACAGACCTCCCGGCCTCTGGTTCTCTGCTTTAATCTGCTGGCAAGTTAGACACCATGCCACAAAGTCTGCCACATCCCACTTCATACCGGACCACCAAAAGTATTATTTGATGTCCATGTACATCTTCGTGCCTCCAGGATGTACTGACAACAAGGTACTATGTGCCTCCTGCAAGATACTCTCTCTCAAATCTGTATTCTCCGAAATACACAACCTTTCACTCATCCATAGAACTCCATCTTGGACACGGAGCTCTAATAACTTGCCTTCGAAAACCTGCTACAATATCCTCTGAATCTCTGCATCTGATTTCTGATCCTCCATAATCTGCTCTCTCAAAGATGGCTGCAACCTCAACAGAGCCAAAGATGCTCCCAAACCCTGTAGTACAATCTCAATACCTGCCTGATCAAACTCTACTGCCAACTCTCTTTGAGTAGTGATCAAACTCGACAAACTGCTTTTCCGACTAAGCCCATCGGCCACTACATTCACTTTGCCTGGATGATACTTGATCTCAGGACGAATGTCTTCCAACACTTCCAACCACCTTCTCTGCTAAAGATTTAAATCATTCTGCTGATAAATATACTTAGGCTTTTGTGGTCGGTATACATATTGACCTTCTCTCCATATACATAATGCCTCCACTGCTTCAAGGCAAAGATAATAGCTGCTAATTCCAGATCATGCGTCGGATAGTTATTCTAATGCGGATGCAACTACCTTGAACCATAAGCAATAACCTTCCCTTCTTGCATCAAGATGCACCCCAAACTTATGAGAGATGCATCACTGAAGATATCATAGTCCTTCCCAGCTTGTGGCAAGCTAAGATAGGCGCAGTCGTCAACCTCTCCTTTAGCTCAAGGAAACTCACCTCACACTTATCATTCCAAGTGAATGTCACATTCTTTCGAGTTAACTCTGTCAAAGGAACTGCGATCTGTGTAGAGCCCTAAATGAATCTCCTGTAGTACCCAGCCAAACCCAAGAAACTCCTAATTTCCTTCACTGTTGTTGTCCTGGGCCAACTCTTCACTGCTTCAACCTTTTGAGGATCAGTGACCACTCCCTCCTTAGAAAGAATATGACCAAGGAAAGCTACCTCAAACTTCCAAAACTTACACTTTGACAACTTGGCATACAAGTTATGCTCCTGTAACTTCTTCAATACCTCTGCCAAGTGCTTAGAGTGCTCTTCCTCCGACTTCGAATATACCAGGATATCATCAATGAAAACCACCACGAAGGAATCAATAAATGGCCGCAAAATTTTGTTCATCATATCCATGAACACTGCTGGCCATTCATCACTCCGAATGGCATTACCAAAAATTCATAGATTCCATGATGAGTCCTGAAAGCTGTTTTACTCACATCTTCCTCCTTAACTCGAACCTGATGATACCCTGACTGCATATCAATCTTCGAAAATACAGTTGCTCCCCGAAGCCTATCAAACAGATCATCAATCTGTGGAAGGGGATACTTGTTCTGAATAGTCACCCTGTTCAACTCCCGGTAGTCAATGTACATTCTCATTGACCCATCCTTCTTCTTCACTAACAACACTGGTGCTTCTCACGGTGAAGAACTCGGCCTGATGAATCCCTTACTCAGCAATTACTCAATCTGCTTCTTAACTTCATCCTGCTCTACATGTGCCATCTTGTACGGAGCCTTAGAAATCGAAGCACTTCTCGGCTGAACATTAATACAGAACTCAACATCTCACTACGGCAGCAATCCCGGACCATAGGAAAATTCCTTACCACTGGAATGCTTCTGACTTCATCTGGAATCATCAACTTAGATACCATTGCAGTCACTTCTGGGTCCTTCTTCTTCCCCTAAAAAGTCACTGCGGGACCTCCTGGTGCTTTCACTCACACCTTTTTCTTCTTGCATTCAATTATGGCATCATATATTGCCATCCAATCAATGCCCACGATCACATCCACACCCATGACTTGCAGTTCAATGAGTTCAGTGCCAAATAATCTCCCACCAATTTCGATATCATAGCCCTTGTAATACCGATCAGCAATCAATTCTTTCCCCTGATGGTGTTGCCACCGATAAGACTCTGTCTGGAAAGACCTTAGGTTCCACACCTAAAACTTTAGCAAAATTGGGCGACACAAATGTATGCGAAGAACCAATATCAAATAAAACTTTTGCTTTTATTCCATTAATTAAGACAAATTCTGTTACATGAAGAATGATACTAAAATCTTCAATTTATTCTTAAACAAATTTTTACTTAATACATCAAATAAATGAATTTAAAATTCTTGCATACCCTGGATCACATCCTCTGAGTTATCCGCATCCTCCTCAGTTAATGCAAACACT